>OY755237.1:37871655-38569553 GCA_963576725.1 Azorinus chamasolen | reverse complement strand
TTTTAGAATCTTGTAGTTTGAAACCATTGTGATAAATAGAGCATTTGCTCCTACAGTTTAGTGGCCGTTATAGAGAGGTTTTACTGTAATCCATCCATTATTACTGTTATTCAAGATATAAAATAAAGAAATGTATTTTCCTAGCACACAGAAGATATCTTTAACATAAGCGAAACAGACTCTGATCAAAAGGTTCCTACAGGAGCTGTCTGATCTGGATCTACTCTCTTTGAAAGGTGTAAAATAGCCGAGTCATTAAGTAAAGGTTGAACTTGTTAACACCCTTTGCTAACAGTCTGGATCCACATGAGATTCCCAATAATCCAGCATCTTGTATCTAAATTACATATGTAATTGACTATTGGCATTTTTGAATAGAAATGATCAAGACACTTAACCCATTCCCTCATATTGACACCTTTTGACGCCTCTGTAGAAGTAATTTTTGGAAACCATTGTGATAAATAAAGCATTTGCTCCTAAGGAGCAAATGCTTTATTTATCACAATGGTTTCTAAACTACACAATTCTAACAGTTCCCATTTCTCTAATAAAAGCTCCTTTTCAGTAGATTTATTCTAAGAGTTAGGTCTAAAAATAGCCTATGAGGTAATGGGTGAGGAGACAGCAATTTTGTGGTTGCTTATATCTATTACATGAATATTAAGTAAAGGGTTAAATGAAAATGACATAACAGTTTTCAGATAAAGGTGCATACCCAAATACTAAAATCATCATTTCTCCACCAAACCCTATACTGTGACCACTCTTTAGAATTATCTCTTCGAGACGATTCTAAAGAGTGGTCACAGTATAGGGTTTGGTGGAGAAATAAAGGAGTTATTCTTGAAAATGATTTAATTTACACATCTTATCTGGACCTCTGGTTTTGCAAAGAACCATTGAACTATTTTCATCACTTCTTCCTAGGACCATCACTTCACTGTGATATCCTTGAAGACATTGAGGCCAAGTTCTTTGATGAGAGAACACTATAACCTCTCTAAAGCAACCACTCACAAGAATATTATTAATTGTAAAAGACATGTGGTAGCTTTCTGCATTATACATCCATCTCCTTTTAAATGCTCCTTAGCTTCCTCACTAAGTGGTTGCTTTAAAGGTCCTTGCATCTGTTGTAGTCACAAGACTAAAGCAATCCTTCCTTTTTGTTCTACATCACATGCAGCCAGTATCACACAACTTCTGGCTAGTTCACTTCGTCATACACTTCCTCCTCAGCCTGAAGCCCGTCCCCTTGCTCCTGCTCCCCAGGCCCGTCCACTTCCTCAGCTTCTCTAGCATTGGGTACCCACAGCCCTGAGTCTACACACCGCTTAATGTGGTATTCCGCATCCTCCTTTGGCATATTGAGAATAGCTTCTTGTAACTTTGAAATATCCTTGGATTCAAAACATTCTTTCAAAATCTGAAATGGAGAAGCATATACCGGTACCACTATGTATGTGTAAATCTTTGCATGCAAGCAGCAAATTTATGATAAACTATGTGAATAATTTGGGTACAGATGAGATGCCAAGTATCTCAGTTTCAACAGGAACCAAACTGTTCTTTAACCCTTTCCCTAATAGGCAATTTTTAGACCCAACCTCTTTGAATGAATCTACCCAAAAGGAGCATTAAATAGAGAAAAGTAAAATTTTACAATTTTGTAGTTTGAAACCATTGCGATAAATAGAGCATTTGCTCCTATAGGAGCAAATGCTCTATTTATCACAATGGTTTAAAGAAGTGGCTATTACAGCGGCATAGAAAGGTGTATTTATGGAGGAAAGGGTTAAAAGAAATTCATGAAAGACAATAATTTCTTAGCATGCAAAGAGTGAAATTATCGAACACAAAGCAACTGCCGTCAGGAAATTTGTCACTCGACTCCATCTTTTATCTGATTCTTTTAAAAAATACAACCAGTCTCAATCTTGTAGTATATGTACGTCATTGTTTAAAAAAACCAAAAGACATCTTTATTTTTACATGAATGCATCTTTAACCCTTTCCTCCATAAATACGCCTTTCTACGCCTCTGTTAAAGCCACTTATTGAAACCATTGTGATAAATAGAGCATTTGCTCCATAGGAGCAAATGCTCTATTTATCACAATGGTTTCAATACTACACAATTTTAAATTCTTCCTTTTCTCTAGTTAATGCTCCTTTTCGGTAGATACATTCAAAGAGGTTGGGTCTAAAAATAGCCTAGGAGGGAATGGGTTAATCCTTTCAGTGTTGGAAGCAGGTTTAACCTCTGCAAACACTGTAGACCCAGAGGAGAGGGCCCTCTCATCAGGGTGTGATCTGTTTGTCATGTTATTTTTCTTTTAAAACAAGAGCCATGTGTGATTTGGTGCTTGTCCACTGCATACACTTCTCCTCAAAGAGATCTACCAACCTATGAAGTTTCATGTTGATACCTCTTACACTTCTTCTATTAATCAGCTACATTACATTTTTGCATGCTGTCACCAACGACGACGACGACGCCAACGCCTACAACTACAACCCAGTGATCATAATAGCTCAACTTTTCTTCTAAACAGACGAGCTAAAAATCCCTGAAAATTCACGGTAAGCTTGACCTGTTTGAATTTTGGCAAAGTCCATTTGAAAATTCAGTATTGAAAGGGGTTAACCCTTTCCTCCATATGCTATTTTTAGACCCAACCTCTTTGAATGAATCTACCGAAAAGGAGCATTTACTAGAGAAATTGAAAATGTTATACTTATTTAGTATAGAAACCATTGTGATAAATAGAGCATTTGCTCCTATGGAGCAAATGCTCTATTTATCACAAAGGTTTCAAAAAGTGACTATTACAGAGGCGTAGAGAGACATATTTATGGAGGAAAGGGTTAAAGCTCTACCATGCTGTATTTACGATAACATTGTTAACATTTTGATTTCAGGTTGCATGATGTGTATTAACTCTTTCCTTCATATAAACACTTTTTCACGCATTTGCAAACAGAGTTGACTCAGATCAGACGGCTACAATAGGAGCCATCTGATCAGGGTCTGCTCTGCTTGCTTATGGTATAATACAGATCTGATTCTACAGTTTCTGCCTGAGTTAAAATATTCTGTGTTCATATGCCATTATAAGAAATACTCTAATTAATATTCATGATGTCATTATTTTTTACGTGAATTGAACAGGGAAAGGGTTAACTCATCAGTCATCTCATCAAGATCTGAACTGTCTGATCAGTTTGAAAAGAAATGGACAGCACTTTGTACCAACAGGAATCTACTCAGCTTGCTAAAACTTAACCCTTTCCCTGTTCACTCCATTCCCTCATAGGCTATTTTTAGACCCAACCTCTGTGAAATAATCCACCGAAAAGGAGCATTAACTAGAGAAAAGGATTTTTTTTTTTAAATTTTGTACTTTGAAACCATTGTGATAAATAGAGCATTTGCTCCATTAGGAGTAAATGCTCTATTTATCACAATGGTTTCAATAAGTGATTTTACAGAGGCATAGATAGGCGTATTTATGGAGGAAAGGGTTAACCCATTCTCTGTTCACTGTTTATGTAAAAATTTATGACATCATGAATTTTTATTAGCTGTTTTTTATCATGTAAACTTTTCAAGGAATATTTTTGCGTAAGCTGTATAATCAGATCTTTATCATGTCAAAAGCAAAAATAGTAGATCCTTATCAGACAGCTCTTATATGAGCCATCTGATCTGGGTCTAATATGTTTGCAAATGCATGAAAATGTGTTTATAATAAAATAAATAAAGGAAAGGCTTAAATATTGTCTTTCCAAGACTTTCATACATACAGTATAACCTGTCTTCAGTGGGCATTCATTTATTGGACTTATGAGTCTAAAAAAGCTGATGGCTTCTTAATGCAGGGCATACGTAATGCAGAAAGCTCCAATTAAGCTGGGACAAAAGTAATGCAGAAAACTCCCACAGCAGATAAAATTGCTCCCTATTTCCCTTTTCTGATACGAGTCTAGCATTACCTCTGGCAAGGATTCAAACACTTCCACAGGGTCCAAGCCGCCTGGTCCCAGTCTCTTCTGTCGCTCTTCCTGTAACACACAAACAGGCCATTTATACAGTGGTAGGTTATGTTATACAAGCCTTGAAATACAGGGAAGAAGCTTTATTACCATTCCAAAAGTTGTCATCTAGAACAGGTTGAACTTTAACCCATTCCCTCATATGCTATATTTAGATCCAACCTCTTTGAATAAATCTATCAAAAAGGAGCATTAACTAGAGAAAAGGGATATTATTAGAATTTTGTAGTTCTGAAACCATTGTGATAAATAGAGCATTTGCTCCTTTGGAAACAGACGAGCTAAAAATCCATAAGCAAACAGAGCAGACCCTGAACAGAGGGCTCCAACAGCTGTCTGATTTGTGTCTACTCTGTTTGCAAAGGCTTGAAAATGTATTTATAACAGGGAAAGGATTAACTCAGGAATGCTGGCCATGGTAGAAATTTATATTATTCAATCAGCAAAAAGAGCAGGCCCTAATCAGACAGACTCTTCAAAAGCTGTTTGAACTGGTGATACTCCATCTACAATGACGTTTTAAGGCCCCTATATGGGTCATATGTCATTTACTTCAAAGCGGACAGACTGAGAGATATTGTCACTAACATACAATTTGACAAATATCCAATTATTCTATGTACTATATTCCTATATTAACCCCTGAACCAGACAGTATGTTTTTTCTGTTGGTAGAAAGATGACCTGAAAACAAAACACCCCCACTATCAGTAAATGTCTAATTCCTGTTTTTTGCCAGGCCTTAAAATCCGACCTTGAGTGGGTGGCAGATTATGGTAGTTTTTCTCCAACTTTCAACAATGTCCTATTCTGTTTGATGCTATTTTTGTTGGTAAGTGTGTGTCCTTCATATGTGACATCATAATTATGTACAATGTACTTATGTTTAAGGACAACCAATCTCTCATCTCCCACCAGTATGTAAAACAGTTATAACGAAATATTGTATGGTGGAACATTGTAGCCATTTCAAAAAGTAAAGAAACAGACCTTTCAAATTCCATAAGCAAACAGAGCAGACCCTAATCAGACGGCTCCTATAGGAGCCGTCTGATCTGGGTCTACTCTGTTTGCAAAGGCATAGAAAGGTGTATACATGGAGTAAATAGTTAAGGACACCCAGTCTCCCATCTCCAACCAGTTTGTAAAGCTGAATAGGTCAATTCAGTGCGGTTTTGATCATTTCCATAGTAACATTGTCAAAATATTTAACCCTTTCCTCCATAAATATGCCTTTCTACGCCTCTGTAAAAGTCACGCCTTGAAACCATTGTGATAAACAGAGCATTTGCTCCTATGGAGCATTTATCAAAATGGTTTTAATTCTACATACTACATAATTCTAACATTTTCCTTTTCTCTAGTAAATGCTCCGTTTGGGTAGATTTTGGGTTGGGTCTAAAATTAGCCTATGAAGGAAAGGGTTAAGAAAACTAGAGCAAGAAAATATGTTTGTGTTATTGTGTTAGAACTGACAGTTCATGTGCTTGATGCAACCTCAAGATGTCACTGTCTAACCACTAGAAGCCATGTGACTACAAACATTCTGTGGGTAAAAATAATAAAATAATACAACTAGGGCATATATCAATGATAAAACATCTTGAGAATGTCTGGTCAAATATAGTTATCCTTTAACTTCACCAATATTCATGTAAGAAAAATAAAAAAAATATTTTGTTCATATCAACATTATAAAAATTCAATTAAGTAACATTCATCATGTCATTATTTCTTACATGAATATTCATGGAGGAAAGGGTTAATACTAGACAAACGATATGCAGTAAGCTCCTATAAAAAGAACTTTCTACATTACTGTTGTCCTGCCTCAAGCAGCCCCCTGCCTCTATGACCGAGAATTAGACCTCACCTGCTTTTAACCCTTTCCATCATATAAATGCCTTTTCAAACAGAGAAGACCCAGATCAGGCAGCTCCTGGAGCTGTATGATCAGGGTCTGCTCTGTTTGCTCAAGAAATTACCGGTATAATAGACCTGTTACTATAGATTCTACCAATACCAAAAACTCCTGTGTACATATGCCCTTATAAATATTAACCCTTCGCTTGCTATTCACGTCAATATACCTACCTGTAAATAGTGAAGACCCAGATGAGACAGCTCCTGCAGGAGCTGTCTCATCAGGGTCTGCACTATTTACAAGTTGATTGTGCAACCAGTGCACCCCACAGCAGTGATTGCACAGCGAAATACTTGTACACAGTGAAAATATATGTAATTATACAACAGGACATGGGTAAAGAAGGAGAAATATATTTTAAAATTCAGCAAGAGAAGGGTTAAGCAAATAAATATTTCATGAAGTCATTATTTCTTATATGAATACTTAAAGAGAAATGGTTAACCCATTCCCTCATAGGCTATTATTAGATCCAACCTCTTTGAATGAATCTACCGAAAAGGAGCATTCACTAGAGAAAAGGAAACTTTTTAGAATTATGTAGGTATGAAACCATTGCAATAAATAGAGCATTTGCATCATAGGAGCAAATGCTCTTTTTATCACAATGGTTTCAAAAAGCGACTTTTACAGAGGCGGAGAAAGGCAAAATCATGGAGGAAAGGGTTAAAACACCCATGTTAATTCACTGAGTGTTTCTGAGTGTTTCTGCTGTATTCCAAAGTGTGACTTTTATGTAACCATTTATTTGCAAGAAGTGACAGTTGACCTTGATCAACTGTACCAAGAAACCCTACAACAAACACATTATAAGAAACCAAAGACACCACCTACGTAAATTGTGGTCCAGTTTTATTGTGAAATTAATACCAAAGAACATAGCTTGTCACATAATTAAGCTGTCAGCTGTCCCAGTAAGCTTGTTAGACAGACTGTCATTTACACCGGGGAGGTCAAAATGACCGCTGACACTTTCAATGACCAACCAGTCACTGTGATTGATAGCACAGTTTTAGCCGTCAGTTACTACATTTTCAAGAAAATATTAAATGCAAGAATGGAGAGCATAAGACAATATTCATTATCCCTTTCCTCCATAGGCTATATTTAGACCCAACCTCTTTGAATGAATCTACCCAAAAGGAGCATTAACTAGAGAAAAGGTAAATTTTAGAATTTTGTAGTTTGAAACCATTGTGATAAATAGAGCATTTGCTCCTATAGGAGAAACTGCTCTATTTATCACAATGGTTTCAAGAAGTGGTTTTTACAGAGGTGTAGAAAGGCGTATTTATGGAGGAAGGGGATATACAGAATATATGAGGGTTTGAAACAGAACCATTACAACTTTACTCTGTAATGGAATTAACCCTATGAATGCTGAATTTTTAAAATGAAAAGGTCCATCATCATTGACCTACCCTTACAATGCTGAATGGACTATTCCAAAATTCAAACAGGTCAAGCCTACAGTGAATATGTAGGGATATGTCTAAAGAAAAGTGTAACATGACAAACAGTGCAGACCCAGACGAGAGGGCTCCTCTAGGAGCCCTCTCATCTGGGTCTACACTGTTTGCAAAAGACATTAGTGACCCGTGTTCCGCACTATAAGGCTTAATATTCATAGTCATTACTTCTGACATGAATATTCATGAGATAATGGGTTATAATTCCCATTTGTCTCACCTCTTCATGTTCCTTGATGGCCTCTTCAATCTTCTGTTTTGCCCGGGCTCTTACTCTCGACTTGAAGCCCTCCAGCTCATCATTGAAGGCATCCAGGTATTCCTTCTGGGCCATTTTGATCCTGCAAGTAGGAAGCATCTCACATGATTGATTCCTTATGTCTCTAATCATCATTTACAAACTGGTCCTCTCATCAAAGTTTTATAACAAGACTTTTTCAGTTGCCCATTACTTGATAGAAATACCTTATCACGTGTGTGCAAACAGAGTAGATTCGTATCAGACAGCTCCTGTAGAAGCCGTCTGACGAGGGTATGCTTTGTTTGCTTAACCTATTACCTCATAGGCTATTTTAAGACCCAACCTATTTGAATAAATCTAGCCAAAAGGAGCATTTACTAGAGAAAAGGAAAAGTTTAGAATTTTGTTGTTTGAAACCATTGTGATAAAGAGAGCATTTGCTCCCATGGAGCAAATGCTCTATTTATCACAATGGTTTCAAGAAGTGACTATTACAGAGGCATAGAAAGGTGTATTTATGGAGGAAAGGGTTAATAAATAATATAAGATCTGGGTCTACAGTCTGCTATGGCCGAAATTTCCTTAACCCATTCCTTCATATACATGCGTTTTCACAAATTAGCAAACAGAGTTGACCCAGATCAGAAGAGCTGTCTGATCAGGGTCTGCTCTGTTTGCAAATGGAATTTGATAGAGCTGTTTCTTTAGTTTCTAAAATAGCTACAATGTTCCGCCTTCCGTATTTGATTTTTATATAACTATTTTGTCCATGAATATTCAGGCCTTTGTTATCAATATTCCTACAAAGTTTCAACCAGTATCAAACAGTTTAGATCCTGATGAGATGCTGATTTACTGTGCATCATCTGGATCCAAACTGTTTACTGTAACTACCAATTTTCCCATTGTGTGCTAGAGGTGAATAATTTTGGGGGAACATAATCATACTTCATCTTCAAATACATAAATCTATTTAACCCTTTCCCTCATATAAACATGTTTTCATGCATTTGCAAACAGAGTAGACCAAGATCAGACGGCTCCTATAGGAGCCGTCTGATCAGGGTCTGCTCTATTTGTCAATGGAATTGATAGATCCGTTTCTCTATTTTCTAAAATGGCTACAGTGTTCCATCTTCCATATTACATGTATAACTATTTTGTCCATGAGCATTCAGTAGGTATTGAAATTTGTAATAAACATAGAACAGGGACAGGGTTAACTGTAAACTCTTTATATGCTCAAGGCTTTAACCCTTTCTCTCATATAAGTACTTTTTCAGGCCTTTCCAAACGGAGTATATCCAGATCAGATGGTTCTTGGAGGAGGCATCTGATCAGGGTCTATTGTGTTTGCTTATAAAATAATATAAATCTGATTCTATAGTTACTGCCATGGTCAAAAATTCTGTGTTCATATACCGATATAAATTCAGCCAAAAAATACTTACGGTATTTCATTATTTCCTACATAATATTGAACAAATAGTGGGTTAAGTACGTACAAATGATTTGTAACAGGAGTTTTGGAATGGACAGACTTGTGAATGGAAAGAAATTCTCAGAGAGAAACAGACACATGGAAAACCTGTTCCAGACTTCTTCTACTGAAGATTTCATTAGCTGACTAGAGTTTTTGAATATACCAAGGGCTATGTAAAAGACTGAGCTTAACTCTCTCATTACTAAAGAACCTTTGTCAGCAAATGTTTTGTCGGCTTCAATACTCAATGTGCATTTTCCTCAGATTTATTTAAAACCTTTACCTGTTCAATATTCATGCAAGAAATAATAATATCATGAATATTTACTAGCTGAGTTTTTGCGATATAGAATTAGATCTATATCATGTCATAAGCAAACAGAGCAGACCCTGATCAGACGACTCCTACAGGAGCCATCTGATCTGGGTCTAACTCTGTTTGCAAAGGCAGGAAAAAGTATCTATACGTGGGAAAGGCTATTAAAGTAGGGGTAACATCTTTTTTTAAAGCAACAAGTTTCCTCGAAAAGTGTATATTACAAATTTTCAGCTACTAAATATTCATGACGTCATTATTTCTTACATGAATACGCAACAGGGAAAGAGTTAAGCAGTTTGGATCCTGATGAGATGCGTAGTAGCTTGATTTCTCATCTGGGTCCAAATTTGTTTGCACCGGTTATCACAAGTGTATCCCTACTGTTAACCTTTAGCCTGCTATGGGCAGATGAGTGAGTACCTATGCAAACAGTTTGGATCCAGATGAGACGCCGAGTAACTCGGCGTCTCATCAGGATCCAAACTGTTTGACACCCTGATTGCATTTTGGTAGACAAACTGATTATAGCTTGAATTATGAAAATGCAGTAGTTGAAAAAAATGTTAAAAGTAATTTGCTCAACAGGCTAATGGTTAAAAGGACTACATGTAATATATTTACTCCCAGTTGCATAACTGTAATGGTTCCCGTGTTGAGAAAGTGTGCAGTACAATGTCAGGGACAAGACAAATGACATATCTGTCATTCTGTCTTATACCCCTGAATATGTCAGACATATTCTTAGTATAATTGCATAAATGGTTGCTCAGATAAAATAAAACCTCTGAGCGCTTATCTGAGCACTTATCTACCTTTAATCCTTTCCCTCATGTTAACCTGATTTCAAGCATATGCAAACAGACTAGACCCATATCAGATGGCTCCTATAGGAGCTGTCTGATCAGGGTCTGCTCTGTTTGCTAATGGAATTTGATAGATCTCTTTCTATACTTTCTAAAATGGCTAAAATGAAAATACAGTAAAACCTCACTAATCTGAACACTTATCCACCTTTAACCCTTTCCCTGTTCTGTGTTTATTCCAAATTTCAATACCTACTGAATATTCATGGACAAAATAGTTATAATGAAATATGGAAGGTGGAACATTGTAGCTATTTTAGAATGTAAAGAAACTGATCTTTCAAATTCCAATAGTAAACAGAGCAGACCCTGATCAGATGGCTCCTATAGGAGCCGCCTGATCTAGGTCTACTCTATTTGCATGAAAACATATTTACATGAAGGAAAGGGTTAAGCCAGTCGGCAGCTTAATTCAGGGTAAAAGTCACACAGATAGCCTCTCTAGGAGTAGTCTGCATGACTTCCATCCTGTATCAACCCTTTACTCTACAAACAAACCTTTTCACACCTTTTGCAAACAGAGAAGACCAAGATCAGACAGCGCCTGTAGAAGCTGTCTGATCAGGGTCTGCTCTGTTTGCTTATGAAATTATATAGATCTGAATCTATAGTTTTTAGCAGGGCCAAACTTTTTCTTGTTCATATGCCACTATGAAATATTAAGCTAACTAATACTCAAACAGTCATTACTTCTTACAGGAATACTCATCAGGTTAAGAGTTAAGCTGCCAGCTCTTTACTTGATCCCTTGGAAGTGGGAAATGTGATGGCTGCAAATTGCAAACAGTGAAGACCAAGATCAGAGATCTCCTGGAGGAACTATTTTAATATTAAGAGTAAATACTCTTCAGTAATTTGAGTTACCTGGAGAAGAAAGGTCGAATACAATCCCTGGGGTCACACTTCAGTTGGGTGGCCAGCTCCAGTATAAACTGCATAACAATAGTCTGGTGCGCTACATGAGCCATCAAATCTTTCTTCTACAACAAAAAAAACCAACTACAGTATAACCTCTCTTAACCGGAATTCTAGTAGATAATAATTTAGATACTTTAAGGCAGCTGGCTGCTTAATGCAGGGTGAAAGTCATGCAGAAAGCTCCTCTAGGAGCTTTCTGCATGACTTTCACCCTGCATTAAGCTGCCACCTGTCTCCAAGACCGATATTCATACTAAATTTAACTGCCGGTTAAGAGAGGTTTTACTGTACCTCATATCAAATTAATATTTATTTAGCAATATGTATGTAAATCTTATAAAGCATCCTTTAAAAATACCCATCTTCCTCTTAAACCCTTATATCTTTTATTTCTTTTAACTCTTTGCATGCAAACACTTTACTTAACCCATTACTCCATGAATATTCTGAGTTATCTCAGTAGGCATGTCTCAGGGATGTAATATGTACAACACAGTGTGAACGACTGTTCAGAAAGTCCCTGTAACATTATAAATGAAACACATATTTGATATTTTATACCTGTTCTATCTCAATGTTTATGGACAAGAGTGACTAGGTAGTTGGCAGTCTCCTAATAACACATATAAACAGGAATTTTTGGTCATGGCAGAAACTGTAAAATCATATCTTTATTATATCATAAGAAACAGACAGAGCAGCCCCTGATCAGATGGCTCCTATAGGAGCCATCTGATCTGGGTCTTCTCTGTTTACAAAGCCGTAGAAAGGCGTTATTTATGGAGTAAAGGGTTAAACATTGTATGTGAATATTCAGAATGTCCCAACAACATTATGAATGAGACACATATTTGATGTTTTATACCTTGTCTATCTCGAGGTCTATACACAAGAGGACTAGGTAGTTGGCAGTCTCCTAATAACACATACAGAAACAGACAGAGCAGCCCCTGATCAGATGGCTCCTATAGGTGCTGTTTGATTTCGGTCTTCTCTGTTTGCAAAGGTATAGAAAGGCGTATTTATGGAGTAAAGGGTTAAATATTGTATTAACCCTTCTCTTGCTGAATTTTAAAATATATTTCTCCTTCTTTACCCATGTCCTGTTGTATAATTTAAATTACATATATCTTCACTATGTACAAGTATTTCACTGTGCAATCACTGCTGTGCAGTGCACTGGCTGCACAATCGACTTGTAAATAGTGCAGACCCTGATGAGACAGCTCCTCCAGGAGCTGTCTCATCTGGGTCTTCACTATTTACAGGTTGGTATATTGACGTGATTAGCAAGTGAAGGGTTAAAGTGAATATTAAGAATGTCCCAACAACATTATGAATGGAACACATATTTGATGTTTTTTACCTCTTCTATCTCGAGGTCTATACACCAGAGGACTAGGTAGTTGGCAGTCTCCTCGCACACCAACATTGGGTATTTCATGAGGAACTCCTGGCTGTCTTCGTACCTGCGGATCATGCCAAACTTTTTCATATTCTCTTTGTGCTTCTTGTTAAACTCAACCTGCAATGTAAAGCACATTGTAAAAATAACCTGCAAAACTGATATACAGTAAAACCCCTCTAAACATGATTTCTAGTAGAGAAGAATTAAGATAATGTCAGGCAGGTGGCTGCTTAATGCAGAGTGAATGTCATGCAGAAAGCTCCTAGAGGAGCTTTCTGTGTATGACGTTCAAACTGCATTAAGCTGCCACCTGTCCCTAAGACAGATATTTTTACTAAATTGAACATGAGAGATTTTACTATACAGTAAAACCTCTTTACGGCAGCCATTGGATTTTTTACTTTGTGAATATTCATGAACCCATTCCCGCATAGGCTATTTTTAGATCCAACCTCTTTGATTGAATATACCAAAAAGGAGCAGTTACTAGAGAAAAGGAAATTTTCAGAATTGTGTAGTTTTGAAACCACTGTGATAAATACAGCATTTGCTCCACAGGAGCAAATGCTCTATTTATCACAATGGTTTCACAAAGTGACTTTTTCAGAAGCTTCAAAAGGCATCAATATGCGGGAACGGGTTAAAATGATGACATCAATCATGAATATTAATTGCCTGATTTTTATGCTGGCATGCGAACACAGAGATTTTTGCCATGACAGAAACTGTACAATCAGATCTATATTATTCCATACACAAACAGAGCAGACCCTGATCAGATGCCTACTACAGGAGCAGTCTGATCTGGGTCTACTATGTTTGCAAATGCATTAAAAGACATAATCTATGAGGTAAAGGATTTATAATGAATAAGCTCGAGAAGTCTTAATTCTGAGTCCTAACCCATTACCTCATAAGCTATTTTAAGACTCAACCTCTTTGAAAAAATCTACCTAAAAAGAGCAATTAGCAGAGAAATATTACATTTTAGAATTGTGTAGTTTTGAAAACATTGTGACAAATAGAGCACAATGGCTCCAAAAAGTGACTTTTACAGAGGTGTCAATATAACGGAATGGGTTAAAAACAGACAGTTGGTAAACTCTTCACCTAATGAATATTCATGGCAAACTCTGACAACTAGAATATCAATTAACCTTTCTTATATTGTTTTATATACCTATTGAATACATGACAAATGTAATAGAATCAGATCTCATTTAGAGTTGTCATACCTGTCTCTCGGCAAGTTCATCCTCTGTCATAGCTTCCTTCTTCTTTTCAGTTGACTTGTTGATGATCTAAAACACACAAATATGCTTTATTAATTTTGAACTCTTTGAAAATAAACCCTAGAAGAGCCCTCTCATCAGGGTCTGCACTGTTTGTTTCTGAAATGACCCAAATGTCCTGTGTTCATATGCTATTATAACGGTTATTCTAATTAATAGTCATGACCTCATAATTTCTTACATAAATATTCATGGAGTAAAGGGTTAATATTCAATATAAGCTTGACCTGTTTATATTTTGGAATAGTCCATTTGCAAATTCAGTTTTGCAAGGGTTAACATTTTCAGCTGGTGGTTTTGATACTGGTCAATTTTGCAAACCAATCATACTGAGGTCCAGTTAAGATGTGTAATTTAACCCATTCCTCCATAGGCTATTTTTAGACCCATCCTCTTTAAATGAATCTACCCAAAAGGAGCATTTACTAGAGAAAAGTAAAATTTTAGAATTTAGTATTTTGAAACCATTGTGATTAATAGAGCATTTGCTCCTATAGGAGCAAATGCTCTATTTATCACAATGGTTTCAAGAAGTGGTTATTACAGAGGCATAGACAGGCGTATTTATGGAGGAAAGGCTTAATACATTTTCAAGAAGAACTCATTTATTTCTCCCTCAAACCCTATGTATTGACTACTCTAAAGAATTGTCTATAGCTACAGGAACTGTCTGATCTGTGTCTACTGCTTTCAAAGTGTATCTATATCAGATATAGGGTTGAACTGAACATGTCGGACATTTGTTTAGGTAAACTGTCCATACACAAGATATACAGTTGTAAGGCAAAAACAGGCAGTGAGGTAGGAAATGTGGCAATAAATACATCATTCACATTGTTACCCAGTATATGTAGACACCAAAGAAACACCTTACTAGGGAGATGAAATCAAGGACATATAATAGTTTATTAAAAGGCCAGATGCAAAGATATTGATGTAAAACATAATATATGTGTGACTATTAATTAGCTGAATTGTCATACTGCCATATGAACAAGAAAAAAATTTGGCCATGGCGGAAATTGTAGAATCAAGTCTATAGAATTCCATATTAAAGCAAACAGAGAAGACCCTGATTAGACAGCTCAAAGCAGCTGTCTGATCAGGGTCTACTCTGTCTGCTAAAGGTGTAAATGGTCTATATATGGAGGAAATGATTACAGGTTAATAATTCATTCCAGCCCACATACTTGTCCAGTAACAACATTTGTGGTTGCAATCCTGACCATGCGACGATTAACCTACCTCAAGCATTCACCATCATCAACAATAAACATGTCAGTGGGAAAAATTATTAGATGAATACACTTTTAAGTCGGTCACACAGAAACAATTACTGTTCAGGGTCTACATTATTTGCAACTCCTTTAGTTTCATTTAAACCCTTATTCCATAAAACTGCATTTCTACACCATTGCAACAGGTTAGACCCAGATCAGACAGCACCTATATGAGTCATCTGATCAGGGTCTGCTCTGTTTGCTTATGCAATAATATAGATATGGATTCTACACTTTCTGCCATGGCCAACATTTCTTTATGTTTATGTGCCAATTTAAAAAAAAATCTAATTTATATTCATGATATAATTATTTCTTACATAAAAAGTCATAGAGCAAAGGGTTAAAACAGCGCTGAACTGACTTACTGCGCCTGACACACCAATGAAGAATGGAGATAGGGAGTTCTAATATTAAGTGTAAGTTCAGTACACATACATTTCAGTCAAATGAGATTTTTTGCATGGATCCTGGTATGGGTATAGACAATACTTCATGCCCAAATTCTTCATACATAGAAGCGCAGCTTAACATTCCAATGCTATTGGTGAGTGTGTAAAAGATGAAAGTCTTAAAATATAATTTATAGCCAACTGTAACTTGGTTTCTCACCAAAACCCAACCTGCTTGACACTCAAAAACTGCTTTTTGATAAGTTAACAATAACTTTAGCAGATGACAGTTAACATGTGTTACCCCTTCACTTGTTAACCCTTTACTCCATAAATACACCTTTTTAATGCTTTTGCAAATAAAACAGACCCAGATTAGACAGCACCTGTAGGAGTCATCTGATCAGGGTCTACTCTGTTTGCTTAAGATAAAGTATAGATTTGATTCTACAGTTTCTGCAATGGCCAAAATGCATGTGTCTGTATGCTGGTATAATAATTCATCAAATGCCTGATCTGTATCCATGCTTATAAAACTTTTAGTTGAGTCTGAGTCCGTTCTCAAGTTTTTGATTGGTCAGATTTGAGCCTTTGGCTCAAATCTGACCAATCAAAAGCTTGAGAACTCAAATCTGACCAATCAAAAGCTTGAGAACGAACTCAGACTCAACTAAAAAGTTTTATAAGCATGGACCCTGGGTCTACTCTGTTGCAAAGGCATAGAAAGGCGTATTTATGGAGTAAAGGGTTAAGCAGAGTAGCAGTGAGTACACAACTGTCTAAATGGACACCCAACATATAAACTGCCCATACTGCTGTCCCTTTGACAGGTTTATTGTCGTTACTAGTAATCAGACAGCCCAGGGGACAGTAAATTTCGCACCTTGTATCCCTGTCCCATCCTTGTTATAACCTTTATCATGCTGAGAAAAACTAGAAAAGTGTATTCATAGGATGCATATGCCCAACACTTTTCACCATAATGTAATACATGTATAGCAAAGGCAATGTCAAAGTCCCAGAACTCTGGTAAATATAGTTGGAGCAAAACTTCCCTTCTTTAAAATCCTTTCCCTAATATAAATGTGCTTTCATGCATTTGCAAACAGAGTAGACCCAGATCAGACGGCTCCTACAGGACATGGATATAGGACATGAAACCCTATACATCCTTTGCTCTTGATATTCATGTGTAATTACCAGTATTCGTATTAATCAGAAAGGTTCATCCAATTAAAAGAACATTGAACCAATGTATATGACTCCTGTTTTTAACATTATGAGTGAGTGAGTTGGGTTTTACGTCCGACCAACAGTATTTCAGTTATTTGCAGACGGCACCCGCATGAGACAAGTTATAGTGCTGCCTCACTGGAATACCCCTGCCGCAGGTACATGGCAAGGGTATCCCACCCAGTCACATTATCCTGACACCGGGCCGACCAGTCCTAGAACTACACCTTTAATGTCGAGCGTTGACAAGGGAGCTACTAGTACCAACTGTTAACGACTTTTGGTCTGTCGCGGCCGGGGATCGAACCCACGACCTTCCGTACCGCAGGCGGACGCTCTACCACTGAGCCACGCGGCCGGTTTAACATTATGAAGAATTACACTAAGTATTCAGACACCCAATCTCTCCTATCCAGTGGTTGGTAAAGTTGAATAATTAAATCAGGCACCATTCTGATAACTTTAACTCTTTCCTCTATAAATACGCTTTTCTACACCTCTTTAAAAGTCACCTGTTGAACCATTGTGATAAATAGAGCATTTGCTCCTATAGGAGCAAATGCTCTATTTATCACAATGGTTTCAAACTACAAAATTCTAAAATGTTCCTTTTTTCTAGTTAATGCTCCTTTTCAGTAGATTTATTCAAATAGGTTGGATCTAAAAATAGCCTATGAGGGAATGGGTTAAATAGTACAGACTCTGGTCCTGAATGGTTTGTTTTGATCTGGGTCTGCAGTACTTGCCTTTTAAAGTCCGTCTCTGAAGACAATTAGGGTACAATACAGTTCCTGAATGGCGGGTGTAATACTCACCGTTTTTGATTTCCCCTCGTGACAAATTGTATCAATGTTCCATGGTGTAAGCTGAAAGTGATACAAAAGATATTGATAAATTAAAGTGTAAGCCCTTATGTTATAATCCCACGTTTTATGCCTCTACACTCAGATTGAAACCCAAATCAGACAGTTCCTACAAAGAGCTGTTTGATCAGGGTCTGCTCTGTTTGTCAATATGTTACAGATCTATATCTCTGATGTTTGTCATTTTGACCATTAGCTTCTTCAAATATTTTATTAGTTTATCCCATTACCTCATAAGCTATTTTCAGATACAACCTTTTTGAATAAATCTACCGAAAAGGAGCATTAACTAGAAAAGGATTTTTTTTTCGAATTTTGTAGTTTGAAACCATTGTGATAAATAGAGCATTTGCTCCTATAGGAGCAAATGCTCTATTTATCACAATGGTTTCACAAAGTGATGCCAAAAGTCGTCAATATGAGGGAATGGGTTATCAGGGGAATTGATAAGATGTGTAAATAGAGCCTTTATTTCCCAATTAATCCCTTAACCCTTTCCCTGTTCTATGTTTATTTCAAATTTCAATACCTACTGAATATGCAAGGCCAAAATAGTTATAATGAAATATGGAAGGTTGAACATTGTAGCAATTTTAGAAAGTAAAGAATCAAATCTTTCAAATTCCATTAGCAAACAGAGCAGGCCTTGATCAGGCGGCTCCTATAGGAGCTGTCTGATCTGGGTATACTCTGTTTGCAAATGGGTAATGCAAATGGGTAATGCAAATGCATAATGCAAATGGGTAATGCAAATGGGTAATGCAAATGCATAATGCAAATGGGTAATGCAAATGGGTAATGCAAATGCGTAATGCAAATGGGTAATGCAAATGCGTAAAAATGCATTTATATGAGGGAAAGGGTTAAATGTACAACTCTTAAGAATTGTCTCACACCCGTTAACCCTTTACTCCATGAATATTCATGTAAGAAATAATGACATCATGATTGATAATTAGACTATTTTTTATCATAGCACACAAACACAGGAATTTTTGGTCATGACAGAAACTGTAGAAAAATCATTTCTATATTATGTCATAAGCAAACAGAGCAGACCCTGATCAGATGGCTCCTACAGGAGCAGTCTGATCTGGGTCTACTCTGTTTGCAAAGGCGCAGAAAGGCGTATTTATGGAGTAAAGGGTCAATATGCATAGAGACTTTGAAAAGATGCATAAAAAACATTTTCAAGAATAGCTTTTTTGTATCTCCACCAAGCTCTTTGTTCTGACCCATTCTTCAGTATCGTAACTTCTAGACGATTCTAAAGAGTGGTCACAACATAGGGTTTGGTGAACAAATGACGATTTTAGAATATGAATAGGCTATGGCTTAAATATCTTTTTCCTTCATATAAACTCTTTTTATGCCTTTGCAGAACCGTCTGAACATGGTCTGCTCTGTTTGCTTATAAAATCATAATAGATCTGACTCTATAGTTTCTACCAATACCAAAATATCCTGTGTACATATGCCATTATAAAAATTCAGCTAATAAATATTCATGATGTCATTATTTCTTATCCGACGATTTCAACAGTGAAAGGGTTAGTTTCCCTTTTTTCTGAGTTCAGAGTTTTTCGAACTAATACTAGAGCTCTAGATAAGGGGAGTATTTTGTATACATATTGGGTAAATACAGTAAAACCCCTCTAATGCGACCACTTAACCCATTCCTCCATAGGCTATTTTTAGACCCAACCACTTTGAATAAATCTACCGAAAAGAATCATTAACTAGAGAAAAGAAAAATATTAGAATTTTGTAGTTTGAAACCATTGTGATAAATAGAGCATTTGCTCCTATAGGAGCAAATGCTCTATTTATCACAATGGTTTCAACAGGTGATTTTTACAGAATCATAGAAAGGCGTATTTATGAAGGAAAGGGTTAATGATTGTCTTTATAAGCAGATGGTTGCTTAATGCATGACAAAAGTAATGCAGAAAGAAGCTCCTCTAGGAGCTTTCTGCATTACTTTTGTCCTGTATTAAGCTACCACCTGAATCTAGCACCCAGAATTATACCTCTTTTAGATGGTCGCATTAGCAGGACTTTACTGTATATATTTACCAATATAATTCTCAGGCAAACCATTTATTGTTGGTTCTCATTAGAATTGCCTCTCCAAAGGGATTCTAATGAGTACTAACAAGATATGGTTTGGCTGAGAAATAAGGTACGGTAAAAACCCTCTAAACCGAGATTTTAGTAGAGAAAAATTAAGATACTTTTAGGCAGGTGGCTGCTTAATGCAGGGTGAAAGTCATGCAGAAAGCTCCTAGAGGAGCTTTCTGCATGACTGTCACCTTGCATTAAGCTGCCACCTGTCCCCATGGCCGATATTTAATTATTTATACTAAACTGAATGTCCGCTTTAGAGGGGTTTTACTGTAGTTGGATAGATCAATATGCCCCTGTTATACCCTTTCTTTCTTTTTTAGCTCTTCCTCTTTCTTCCTGAAGTCTTCCTCCTGCTTCTGTAGAACACCGATCTCCGCCTTCATCTTCTCCATATTTTCAAGAGCCTCCTGCAAACAGTAAAGGTACACTTAATCGTTTACCTGATATGATTGATATGCCACAGCCGAAATTCCACGTGTCCATGTGCCATTATAAAAATGAATCTACTTAATATTCATGACATCATTACCTTCTTACATGAATATTCATGAAGTTAAGGATTAAATTTATTAAGCAAGGATAGACCATATAAAAAATTGAAAAACGCACATTCAAATTGTTAAGAAAAACAGAATATAATTTTAAAATTCAGCATTCAAAGGGTAAAAGAAAGACAGAAGTATTCACAAGCAGTTACAGATTACTATCCTAGCTGTTCTAGAAGAGCCTTATATTTTAAAAAATCATCAAACTGAGGAAAGAATTTCCATATCTGCCAGTAAATTTTATTATTTAATTAATTGCTCAATCAAAAGTGCCCATTAAGTACAAGAAATTTAAAGCAAAGAGTGTCATTGCATTCAACTAAATATGATTGCAACTTGGTCTGGGTGATTCACAGTTAAATTCCAAAATATTCTTGGTCTAATTTGTTCTGAGTAATGGTATTTCAACATATAAGCATTATTGCATGTTAATGTCAGTAATCTTTAGAGTTTGCTTAACTTTTACTTCATAGACATCCTGATAGATTCATAGGTTTCAAAGCCGAAATTTCAAAATGGGTAACGATAGAGTTCACTCAGTATGAAACACTTAACCCTCTCAATCCCAAACACACATCCCTCTGATCAGGGTCTGCACTGTTTGTCATTCAAACAAATTTAAGCCGTTCATACTAAGGGGACAGTGATGGGGTATTCCACTCTTGTAAATCAGGGTTGAAAGAGTATTACTTGTAAATATGCCCACAAGGTGTAGTTACACTGGGTTCACTCTTAACCCATTACCTCATAGGCTATTTTTAGACCTAACTTTTTTTAATAAATCTACTTAAAAGAAGCATTTACTAGAGAAAAGGAAAGTTTTAAAATGATGTAGTTTTGAAACCATCATGATAAATAGAGCATTTGCTCCATAGGAACAAATGCTCTTATTTATCACAATGGTTTCAGAAAGTGACTCTTACGGAGGCGTCAAAAGGCGTCAATATGAGGGAATGGGTTAACCCTTGAGTAGTATTTACTGTACCTGTTCTTCAGATTCTTTAACTTTCTGTTTCATTGCTTGCAATTTCTGTTGAGTGCTGAAGGAAAGGGAAAAGAAAGAGAATTACATGTATATATTTATAACTTAACCCTATACTTTATAGAGATACTTCTTCTTGCAACAAAATCAGAAATTTTAGTCCCCAATGGCTATTTTGGCCACCATTAACACCAACCTAGCCTTTTAACTCATTCCCTCATAGGCTATTTTTAGATCCAACCTCTTTGAATAATTCTACCGAAAAGGAGCATTAGCTAGAGAAAAGGATTTTTTTTATATAATTTTGTAATTTTAAACCATTGTGATAAATAGAGCATTTGCTCCCATGAGCAAATGCTCTATTTATCACAATGGTTTCAACAGGTGACTTTTACAGAGGTGCAGAAAGGCGTATGCAGCAAATGCTCTATTTATCACAATGGTTTCAACAGGTGACTTTTACAGAGGCGCAGAAAGGCGTATTTATGGAGGAAAGGGTTAAAGGTGCAGGTTCAGGGACTATATCATATCTATATCATATCATTAGCAACAGAGCAGACCCTGATCAGGCTTAGAAAAGCGTATTTATGGAGCAAAGAAATGAATTATCAATACATATACAGTTACACCCTTCTAAACCCCATTTTAAATAAAGAACAATTTAACCCTTTCCCTGTTCTATATTTTGCTCAAATTTCATTACCTACTGAGTATTCATGGACAAAATAGTTATAATGAAATATGGAAGGTGGAACATTGTAGCCACTTTAGAAAGTAAAGAAACAGATCTATCAAATTCCATTAGCAAACAGAGCAGACTCTGATCAGACGGCTCCTATAGGAGCTGTCTGATCTGGGTCTACTCTGTTTGCAAATACATGAAAATACGATTATATGAGGGAAAGAGTTCAGGCATTTCAGGAAGTGGCTGCTTAATGCAGGGTGAACGTCTTGCAGAAAGCTCCTAAAAAGCTTTCTGCATGACATTCAACCTGCATTTAGTTGTCATTTGTCTGAAAGAGCGACATTGATACTAATTTTAACATCTAGTTTACAGGGATTTTACTGTGTTGGGTTCGGTAAAAAGTATTTGAAATCTGCCTTTCATCTACTGTTATGTACACAGCATAAGAGGTATAACCCTTTCCTTCATATAAAAGCCTTTTCACGCATTTGCAAACAGAGTAGACCCAGATCAGACAGCTCCTATTGGAGCCATCTGATCAGGGTCTGCTCTGTTTGCTTATGAAATTATAATAGACCTGACAGACTTTACAGTTTCTACCAATTCCAAAATAAACCTGTGTACATATGCCATTATAAAAATCAGCCAATAAATAATCATGATGTCATTATTTCTTACATGAATAAAGAAAAGGGAAAGGGTTAACCCTTTCCCTCATATAAACGTGTTTTCACGCATCTGCAAACAGAGTAGACCCAGATCAGACGGCTCCAAGAGGAGCCGTCTGGTCAGGGTCTGCTCTGTTTGCTAATGGAATTCGATAGATCTGTTTCTTTACTTTCCAAAATGACTACAATGTTCCACTTTACATATTTCATTATAAATATTTTGTCCATGAATATTCAGTAGGTATTGAAATTTGAAATAAACATAGAACAAGTAAAGGGTTAATCAGATGACCTGTGGGAGAACCAGAACTTTACAGACATGCCATCTGTTCAGGTTACTATATTTTCCCTCCCTTTACTTACTCTCGCTTGTCTTTCTCCAAATTCTCTTTTTCTTCTTTCTCTTTGTCCATTCTCTCCACCCTGGCCTGATGTCGCCATCGGAACAAGCTTGGTGTGTCGATGTTTGGGTGAACGTCATCTTCATCGTCTGATATCTGAAGAGAGAAAATAGTTTCATATAACAAGTGTATTCAACAAAACTATGATCACTGTGATCTATATTAAATGTTACTCCATTCATATTTCAGCAAAAACAGTGTAGATCCTGATCAGACAGCTCCTACAGGATCTGCTCCATTTGCTGATGGATAATGTTTCTGCCAATGGCTTAAACAAATCTGTGTTCATTATATCTTGCAAGAATATTCACGAGGTACAGTGAACCCTCATTACAACGGAGGTGTTTGTTTCCAGACATTTTGCTGGTATAACGAGATTGCCGTTATAAAGAGTTTAAATATGAAAGAACCATGGCAGAAACTATAGAATCAGACCTATATAATTCCATTAGCAAACAGAGCAGACCCTGAACTGAGTCTACTGTGTTTGCAAAGATGCGAAAAGGTGTTTCGACGAGGAACAGTGCTACCATTTCTGTCATATGCTTTTTCATGCCTTTGCAAACAGAGTAGACCCAGATCAGGATCTGTTCTGTTTGCTTATGAAATTGTAACAGACCGGGCTCTACAGCTTATACCAATACCAACAAGAGCGCCGCAAGCGGGTGCCAACGCTCATCTGTCGTCATTGTCAAGATGAACATGCATACCAAAAATGAAGGTTGTAAATGAAAAATTGAAGATGTTATGGTCAATGTTAAGATTTCGGACGACGACGACGCGGAAGCCGGAGTTACGACAATAGCTCGTGATTTCTTCGAAACAGACGAGCTAAAAATTCATATGTACAAAATTCAGCTGATAAATATTCATGATGTCATTATTTTTCTTATATGAATATTCAACAAGAAAATATGCCCCCCAGATTTGATCTGGGGGCATAAAAAGGCTAAATGGTGATGGCTATGCTAGTGATAGTCAAAAAACTTCTACACAACCAAGCTAAAAGTTTAGATTTTACCTATTGAATACAAACAAGTTATGACATACTAATAACTATCATTGTACATCCATCATAATGGAATCATGTACAGTAAAACCCCTCTAAACTGGACCCTACATTTAATATAAAGATCAAGCTTTGAGGCAGGAAGCAGCTTAATGCAGGATGAAAGTCATGCAGAAAGCACCTCTCCTAGAGGAGCTTTCTGCATGACTTTCACCCTGCATTAAGCATCCACCGGCCTAAAAGTATGTAAATTCTTCTCTACTAGAATTCCAGTTTAGAGGGGTTTCACTGTAGTCGGATCAGGGTCTATAGTGTTTGACCCAATAGTCATGCATAATCGTTTCATGACAAATTTAGGCAAATAGTGCACAGGGTCTACACTATAAGCTACTCTCTTAGTCTCATTTAAATTTACTAATCTAATTTACTAATAAACACATTATTCAACATTACAATATGGTGGAAATGGGGAGATAGGCTGTCTTAAAAAAAATAACCCTTTAACCATTCCCCAATATGCTATTTTTAGAACCATCCTCTTTGAATAAATCTACAGAAAAGGAGCATTTACTAGAGAAAATGGAAAGTTTAGAATTGTGTAGTATTGAAAACATTGTGGTAAATTTATCACAATGGTTTCAAAAAGTGACTTACTTATGAAATAAAGGGTTAAAGATTAAACCGTCTATGATTTTATAATACGCTACATTTGTACTTTATTTGTCAATGAGTGAAAGTTCCTCAGTATGGGTGTGTATTTATTTTTGTGGGTACATGTTGCTATGCAAGTCCCCAAATTGTTCAAAAAGTTTGGATAAAGATGAGATGCAGATTAAAAAGGAGAGAAATATAATCTCAGCTTTCTCGGATAATAAGCTGATAACCCTTTACTTCATAAATACATCCTTCTACGCCTTTTCAAACAGAGAAAACACAGATCAAACAGCTCCGATAGGAGCCTCCTGAACAGGGTCTGCCCTGTTTGCTAATGGAATTTGATAGATCTGTTTCTTTACTTTTTAAAATGGCTACAATGTTCCACCTTCCATATTTCATTATAACTATTTTGTCCATGAATTGGGTAAGTATTGCAATTTGGAATAGATATAGAACAGGGAAAGGGTTAAGCAAGGCCATGTGTCATGGCGACATGTAATACACATGTAGGAGTAATGAGCCCATCAAATGTCAAGGTACAAAATTCTCACAGACAGGAACAGTAATTAGCATGGGACATGACAATCATGTTCAGCTGTCTGCAAGATACATTCAATGTGTGAATAAATAACATTAATAACATAAAAAATATCACCGTTTGACAAACATGACGAAAATTATTCTCCCCCGGGCTACTAATGTCCACACATAACTCGTGCAGACCTGTCAGGCATTGTCTCAGCTCTTGTCTTGTCAGTGTCCGGTGACCTCCTGACCCCTGTCCAGTTCTGTATATAAGGAAGCCCTCTGACCATCTCAGGTCAGTTCTCTCTTGCTCAGCAAACTTGCAGTAGTCTTTCTTTTCTAAGTTCTTCGGACAACCTACCTAAAATCAACAATGAAGGTATTTGCCTGTGTGATCGCTCTTTGCCTGGTTGCCGCAGTTTACTGCCAGATCCCAGCTAACCCTGCTGCTGGTGCTGCCGTTGGCATGGGTGGAGGCAACCCTCTTGTTGGTGGTGCCAGAAACTCCATGGGAGGACTTGGATCCCTGCTCACCTTAGGAACCCTGACTGGTGGAATTGGTAAGTCTCTATTTGGACACATTTACTTCTTTACTCTTGATATCCTTTGCTTTTTATCTTCTGAATAGTGATGTTTCTAAGAGGAAATGGCATTGTTTAACCCTTTCCTCCATAAATACACCTTTCTATGCCTCTGTAAAAGTCTCTTGTTGAAACCATTGTGATAAATAGAGCATTTGCTCCTATAGGAGCAAATGCTCTTTTTATCACAATGGTTTCAAACTACAAAATTCTCAAATATGCTTTTTCTCTAGTTACTGCTCATTTTCGGTAGATTTTTTCAAAGTGGTTGGATCTAAAATTAGCCTAAGAGTTAATGGGTTAACCCTTTACTTGAATATTTATATAAGAAACATTGACATCATAAATAGTAATCAGTTAATATTTTCAACATTCAAATTATTGGCCATGGCTGAAACTGTAGAACCAATCTTACTGTATTTTATATAAGCAAACAGAGCAGATCTTGATCAGATGGCTCCTACAGGAGCGATTTGATCTGGGTGTTTGCTAAGACATGAAAATATATCTAACGAGTAAAGGGTTAACAGTACATCTAGATCTATCAGAACTACAGAGTAAATTCAGCTGACAATAATTCAGAATGACAAACAGTACATATCAATTTAAGATGTGCACTATTTGCTATTATGCCAGTCTAATCTAACCCTTTCAGTCGATCTCTCTCTCTCTCTCTCTCTCTCTCTCTCTCTCACCCTCTCTCCCTCCCTCCCTCTCACAGATTTTTTGTAATGACAAATGAACACACATTTTGCCATGAATGAAACTGTATATTATTCAATAAGCAAACAGAGTAGATCCTTATCAGATGGCTCCTACAGAAGCTGTTTGATCTGGGTCTTATCTGTTGGCATAGGTATGAAAAGGCATGTACAAGTATATGGAGTAATGGGTTAAATTTGTCTTTGAATGAATATTCATGCTTTTACATGAATATTAATAGAACAGTTAAAGGGCTAATTCTACATACATTTCACCTAAAAAATGTTTGTTCCTATGTCTTGCACACAAAGCAGACCCAGATCACATAACTCCTGAAGGAGCAGTCTGATCAGAGTCTGCAGTGTTTGCTTATACATGTATGTTACAGATCACATTCTTTACTGTCATGCAATAATTTTTACTTATTTTCATTTTTTAACCCTTACTGTGCAGGATACGAGTGACTAACGTCATTTGCAAACAGTGTAGACCCAGATGAGAGGGCTCCTAGAGGAGCCCTCTCATCAGGGTTTGCACTGTTTGTCAAGCTACACTTTTCTTTAGAAAAATCCCTAAATATTCACCATAAGCTTGACCTGTTTGAATTTTGGAATAGTCCATTTGAAAATTCAGTGTTGTAAGGTTTAACCATTATCCTGCAGAAAATAATTTGTAATGCCTCCTCAAACTCTGATATGAAGCAAGATTTACTTACTTGTGGTTTGTGTAAGCTTTTGAGAAATTACTGACTGAATGTCAAACTGCTTGGATGTCAATGAGATGTTGAGTTACTCGGCATCTCATCTGGATCCAAACTGTTTGTAAAGGATAGTTGCGATCAGCAGGATAAAGATTATTACAGTAATTAAATTAATTGAATTCTCATACTGTGCTGGGTTTTGCATGAATAATCATGAGGTAAAGGGTTTAAAAAAGTATATCTTGAAAGCTGTATTCATACAAACCACTGAATTAGTTTGCTATTCAAAGGTTTATGAATTTCACAAGCCGTGATTAACCCTTTCCTCCATTAATATGCCTTTCTACGCCTCTGTTATAGTCACTTCCTGAAACCATTGTGATATATAGAGCATTTGCTCCTGTGGAGCAAATGCTGTATTTATCACAATGGTTCCAATACTACACAATTCTAACATTTTCCTTTTCTCTAGTAAATGCTCCTTTTCGGTAGATTTATTCAAAGAGGTTGGGTCTAAAAATAGCCTATGAGGGAATGGGTTAACCCTTTATCTCATAAAATTTATGTATGAAATAATGGCATCATGAATATCTATTACCAGAACTTTATGGCAGTATAAGAACATAGGAGTTTTTGGCTATGGTAGAAACTTGAATCAGATCTATATGTGTATGTGATTCATAAGCAAACACAGCAGACCCAGATCAGATGGCTCTTATAGGAGACGTCTGATCTCCGTCTACCCTGTTTCCAATGGTGTTTAAAGGCATCTCGCCGCATCTTCTATATATGAGGTAACGGGATAAGCTGCATTGTACAAGCAGTGTTACATTTTCAATTTTTATTTCTCTAAGACACCAGAATGTTTTCTGTGAATCAACTACATGTATTATTATTATTTTTCACAGGTAATGATGCTTTTGGCCGCTTTGCCATGTGCAACATGATGACCGGTGGAACCAACAACCTCCTGTGTCTGACCAGTCTGATGCAGTAGACAAAGTCTCCGAATTCCATGCAACAGCCGACACGTCACAGAACAATCTACATCGAAACAAAGACATATGAATACCGTGCCGAGAAACAAACTCCTAGGAGCTCTAATTTAACCTGCACGTATCTGCGAAACTGGAAATTCTGCAAAGATTTAGGACATCAAAATTACAGTGAACCAAGATCATCTGATCTAAATCATGAACAGAACATTTTCATTAACACTAAAATTCATATTCATTCAAATCATCATTGATCACATGTACCTAACAAAGGTGCTTTAAATCACCTTTCTTTCTGGGAAACACACTTACTTCTTCTCTATTTATTTGTACTTACCACTGCTTTGCTTTTGTTCTATTTATTTTTAAAAAATAAAATAAAAATGCTCATTTAAAGTATGTTTTTGTGTTAATTTGCCACCATATCTACGCATGCACAAAATAATTAGAAAAAAGTATCTTCAGGCTTAATCCTTAACTTGGACACGAGTCACTAATGTCCTTTGCAAACATTGTAGACCAAGATGAGAGGTCTCCTAGAAGAGGCCTCTCATCAGGGCCTGCACTGTTTGTCATATTACACCTTTCTTTAGAAAAAAACCCTAAATATTCACCATAAGCTTGACCTGTTTGAATTTTGGAATAGTCCATTTGAAAATTCAGTGCAGATCCCAATCAGACATTGTTGCAGGTGTGAATCTACAGTAACACTGCTTCAAAAGTATGAAGATACATTTTTCTATTTCACAGCTAATACAGAAAAATATTCTTAGAGAATTTAAAGTGACCACTCAAAAAGAAGTATATTTCGGGATATTTAACCCTTTTCTCCATAAATACGCCTTTCTGCGCTTCTGTAAAAGTCACCTGTTGAAACCATTGTGATAAATAGAGCATTTGCTTCTATAGGAGCAAATGCACTATTTATCACAATGGTTTCAAATTACAAAATTCTAAATTTTTCCTTTTCGGTAGATTTATTCAAAGTGGTTGGATCTAAAAAATAACCTATGAGGGAAAGGGTTAAGACAGGTGGTAGCTTAATGCAGAAGAAAAGTTATGCAGAAAACTCCTGTAGGAGCTTTCTACATTACTCTTGTCCTGCATTAAGCAAACCATCCAGCGTTTAAATAAAAGACTCCCTTGGGTTTAACCCATTCCTTCATAAGCTATTTTTAGATCCACCAACCTCTTTGAATAAATCTACCCAAAACGAGCATTAAATAAAGAAAAGGATTTTTTTTAGAATTTTGTAGTCTGAAACCATTGTGATACATAGAGCATTTGCTCCTATAGGAGCAAATGCTCTATGTATCACAATGGTTTCAAGAAGTTAATACAGAGGTGTAGAAAGGCATATTTATGGAGGAAAGGGTTAAAAGAAAATAACTTGCCACTTTAGAGAGGTACCGGTATTACTGTACCAACTTTTAAATACATGTAAAAGACTCCCTTGGGTTAAAAAAAATAACTTGCCACTTTAGAGAGGTTTTACTGTACCTAGAATTGTAACAATTAATGCTATCAAACGCATGCTGGCTAGGACATGCAGACATGTAACAGAGTTCGGACAAGAGTGGCAAGCTAAACATTTCACAAACAGTATTTCTTCAGTTTCTACCAAATCTGACTACTGACTTATGTCACTACTTGTTAAAATTGTGTCAGAGACAATTATACAGTAGCACCTATCCTAAGTGCCATTCATATTTATTGAACATAGGAGTCTTAAAAAGCAGGTGGTTGCTTAATGCAAGGCAAAAATAATGCAGAAAGCTCCTATAGGAGCTTTCTGCATTACTTTTGACCTGCATTAAGATACCACATGCTTTACAGATCCACAATTAGACCTCTTTTTGGTGGCCCCTTTAGACAGGTTCTACTGAATTCTAATAAGCAGTCACTTGTCACATCAACGGATTTGGAAGAAAGAGAAAAATGACTAAAAATTATTTTCTTTACAGTAACAGTTCAGCGATTTTTTTCCTGGGATTGCGAATGGGTCCGGTACCCCTTGAATTGTGAAAAATAAGCGTCGTTTTGGCAAAAATTGTGAAAAAAATATCGGTGTTTTTACAAAAATTGTGAATCACCTTTTGAAAGAATTTTCGGCCGAATATAAATTTGCGGACCGAGACGCATACATTTTATTCATATTCTTGTAAAAGCATCCGAGACGTGTAAAGAAAAGCGATACGAAATTCGAATACCTCAGATATTATCCCAAGAAACCGTTTGAGATACAAAACTTTGCAAAGGGGAATGTAGCAATGTAAATATTGGTAAAAAAATTGGTGTAAGTACAAAGTATAAGGCCGATTGTGAAATAATTAAACAGCTTTGTGAATGGGTCCGACGGACCTTGCTTGTAAATTGTGAAGGTCCGTTTCAAATTGTGATAGGGTCCGTTTTAGGGTACCAGTTATATAGGGAAAAAAATCGCTGCAGTTAGATGTAAACAGTTTCAGATTTCTGACTACATGGCACTTTAACTTACCTTCTATTCAGACCCAAACCATTTATTCACCCTTTACTTCATAGATAAACCTTTTAACACATTTGCAAACAGAGTAGGCCCAGATCTAATGGCTCTTACAAGTAGGAGCTGTGTGAACAGGGTCTGCTGTTTGCTTATCATTATGACTTAATATTGACCTGATTCTATAGTTTCTGTAATTACAAATACAGTAGAACCCCTCTAATGTGACCACTTAAAAAAATAATTAAAGCTGTCTTTATAAGCAGGTGCCCGTGGTTGCTTAATGCAGGACGAAAGTTATGCAGAAAGCTCCTATAGGAGCTTTCTGCACAACTTTCGTCCTGCATTATAATTTAAGTTACCACCTGCCACTGCCATCCAGAATTATGTTCCTGTATCATAAAAGTTCAGTTATTCATGTTTTCTTACATATAAATATTCATGAAGTAAAGAGTTAATAATATACATGTAAATCAAATAATGAAATGCCAGAAAAAGTCAGCTTTGCTACTCAATTTATCGATGCAATGCAATGAAAGAAAATAGCGTTGTGTATTAAAGCAGACAATGATTTTTTGCAAGAACACAAAAAAAACCCACAAATCAGATTTTGATATACCGGTATAAATACATGAATAAGAAATAATTAACATCCTCAAATCAAGGAATCATTATGATGAGAAGAAAACTGTAAACTAGGACATTGTAGTGTACAGAGGTCCAGATAAGATAGATGCGTAAATTAAAACATTTTCAAAAATAACTTCTTTATTTCTCCACCAAACCCTATACTGTGATCACTCTTTAGAATCCTCTCGAAGAGAAGATTCTAAAGAGAGTTAAAGAGTGTTAACACCTTTCTCCATCTATAGGCTATTTTTAGACCCAACCTCTTTGAATGAATCTACCGAAAAGGAGCATTAACTATAGAAAAGGATTTTTTTTAGAATTCTGTAGTTTGAAACCATTGTGATAAATAGCGCATTTGCTCCTATAGGAGCAAATGCTCTATTTATCACAATGGTTTCAAGGTTTAAAGCACCATTGTGACAAATAGCGAATTTGCTCCTATAGGAGAAAATGTTCTATTTATCACAATGGTTTCAATAGGTGATTTCTACAGAGGCGTAGAAAGGCATATTTATGGAGGAAAGGGTTAAAGAAGGTTTGGTGGATATATGATGATTTTAGTATTTGAGTACACACAATTATCTGTAGCTCTGAGTGTTGATGTTTGTTGTATCCACAATAAATTCAGCAGGTGCCCAGATTAGATGCATAAATCAAAACAATATTAACAATATTAACCATGAATGTTCATGTAAGAAATAATGATGTCATGAATATTAATTAGATTAATTTGCTATAAAAGCATGTATGTACACAAGATGTTTTGTCCATGGCAGAAACTGTTGAATCAAATCTTTACTATATCAAAAGCAAACAGAGCAGACCCTGATCAGACGGCTCCTAAAGGAGCCATCTGATCTGGGTCTACCCTGTTTGCAATGGCGTAGAAAAGCATATTTATGGAGTAAAGAGTTAGAATAGCTCCTGCACACCTGATGTTATGACCACTCTTTAGAATCGCCTCAAAGACACAATTCTAAAGAGTGGTCACAACATAGGGTTCGGTGGAGAAAATCTATTAATGATTTTAGTATTTAACCCTTTCCCTCATATAAACACTTTCTCACACATTTACAAACAGAGTAGACCCAGATCAGACAGCTCCTATGGAAGGTAGACCATTGTAGCAATTTTAAAAACTAAAGAAACAGACCTATCAAATTCGATTAGCAAACAGAGAGGACCTTGATCAGACTGCTCTATAGGAGCTGTCTGATCTGGGTCTACTGTTTGTGAATGCATGAATAGGCATTTATATGAAGGACTGAACCAGGCCATGGCCAGGCCTTCTCAATGGTCAGACATGACCCCAGCTGTCCAGTACATCCTCTTTTCCTGACAGGTGACTGACAGGTGATACTAACATTTGTCTTATATTTGGTTAGGTTTACCAGCTAGAGTACAACATACAGTGATATAAAGCAAAGTGCAACCAGTGCATAAAAAAGTCTCATCCAGAGGCCCAGATTACAGAAAAGAAAAGCAAATTAAACATTTCTCAAGAATATCTCCTTTATTATTTTAAGATATACTTACAGAAAGGATGATGTGGGTTTACTTATGATTCTAAATTAACCCTTTCCTCCATAGGCTATTTTTAGACCCAACCTCTTTGAATTAATCTACCCAAAAGGAGCATTTACTAGAGAAAAGTAAAATTTTAGAATTGTGTAGTTTAGAAACCATTGTGATACATAGAGCATTTGCTCCTATAGGAGCAAATGCTCTATTTATCACAATGGTTTAAAGAAGTGGTTATTACAGAGGCGTAGAAAGGCGTATTTATGGAGGAAAGGGTTAATTCCACTTTTATTATTCTTATCGATATACATGTACATGTATTTGGAAGTAGATCTAACAAGCAGGTATTCTTTATATTCAGTCTGTCAAACTGTCACAATTTGATACATACAGGGATCAAAATTTAGGGAAAAGTGACTTCTCCCTGGAGCTAAGAGTAGGGAGAAGTGAGTGAGAAGGCTCAGGGTGAAGTGTAAAAAGAAAAGTACCTAGTTATAGTCTACTTTCAGTCCGAATGACCGCTCAGCCGACTGTACATTTACTCCCCTGGTCATTGAGTCATTGGCCTACAATATTGAGCACAGCTAACATATGGCGCAATCATGCAGCCGCAGTACCGGCGAGTGACCCTCACAGGTACCCATTTTAACCCCTGTGTGGAGAGGATGTGCGGGTGGGAGACACGGAAAAGCGTCTCTGAAATTTCCGGGTGGGACCGGGATTTGAACCCTGGACCTCCGGACTGATAGTCAGGCGTGTTACCACTAGACCACTACCACCACTTCCCTTTGGAACACCCTCTATCACAGAAAGCCAATTGGTTGAAAGGCTTGACCTTCAACATTCATGCCAATCAGGGTTCTTGCGAGGGCAAGAAATTGGGACATTTTCCCCATCAAAATGAGAAATGTCCCCATTTTTTTTACTGTCATTGGGACAAATGTCTCAAAAATGTCAGTTCTTACCAGAATAGTCTAACGTAACCAGGTCAGATTTAGAACAAATCAAACTGTGAATATGATCAGAGAAAATATTTACATATTAAGGAAATCAGTCATAGATCCACAGATTCATAAACATAGCATTTTCATAATGAATAATGGTTGAAAAAATATTTTCACATTTGTCGGTGTCTCACAGATTTTGAAAATGTCCCTACTTTTTAACTGTCAATGGGACATATGTCTCAAATATTTTCAATCCTCGCAAGAACCCTGCGGCAATGCTTGTGTGTATGTCTTGTGTTAACCCTTTTAACCCACATGTTTTCACACATTTGCAAACAGAGTAGACTCAGATCAGACAATGTTCTACCTCCCATATTTCGTTCAAACTATGAATATTCAGTAGGTATTGAAAGGGTTAACTCGAAATGAATTGAATTTTAAGTTATTTTACAAGGTAAATTTATGAAACATGCATAAGGGAAACAAAACTTTCTACAGACCTACAGAAATAAATTATTTTAATTTTGATCAACAATTTTTTCATTTAGAAGTGATTTTTTGTAAATAATAGCAGAATCAACCATCTGAGACTAAATTACTTGAGTTTCACACTTTGTTTCTAAACAGTGTGCTGTTGTGGGAAAGATCAGAAGTATGTTTTAATGACTCATTAACCTTTTCCTCCATAAATACGCCTTTCTACGTATCTGTAATAGTCAGTTCTTGAAACCAATGCTCTATTTATCACAATGTTTTCAATACTACACAATTCTAACATTTTCCTTTTCTCTAGTAAATGTTCCTTTTCAATAGATTCATTCAAAGAAGTTGGGTCAAAAAACAGCTTATGAGGTAATGGGTTAATCACAACCTATTCTTCAAGTGTCGGTTTTCACTCATTCACAAGTTAATTGGACATTGTGTAAGTTAGCAGTTTCACAAATCAAATATTGAGCGGGCTTTGCTACCTTCGCTTAGATTGGAGGAATGGTCTGAAACCCTATCTATCGAACACTGTGTAGCACATCAACATATCCATGGGCAGAGTTTATTGTATGCGGTCAGTAGCTGACAAATGACTGCATTTTTGCTTACAGGAGCATTTTGAACAGTCCGAAATTTAGGATGACTTGCTTTTCGCCCAATTCTTATGATCCGGACAAAAACTGGTTTCTTTGAGCAACCTTTTCGTCCAAATTGACCACTTGCCTGTCATATAAAGTGACAACTATAAAATCTTGATCTACAGGATATATCATTTGAAGTTTCAAGTGAGATGTCTGAATATTTTGATTGAGTATTTCCACGAATTTATCAGTGTTAGTCTGTTAATCTTTATTTAAAGCTAGATCTTTTATATATATGATATATATCTAGACAAACAGCTGTTCAGAAAGGAATATGCATTTCATTATGTCAAAGGTCTGGCTTTTATTTTGCTTGTAGGGTGTTGGAGTAGATTACTGCCTTTGTATTGTAAAAAAAATAAAAAAGGCCTCCACTTATGGCAGTTCTTTATTTCATATAAGAAATAATTGTTTGTTGTATTTGTTACAAATTGGGCCTATCCTAGAAACAGGACGGTCAACTGGTTGTGGGTAAGGGGAACTTGGTTATCTCAGTCAGAAACAAAATGCCATGTAAGATTGGGAGTCCAATTTCATTCTTTTAAAAAATGACCAACAAGAATAGGAACATAGAAGTCTGAATCTATAATTTCGTTGGTTGTCATACAATCAAACTGTAGTTCAGTACTGTGCTTAGTAGAGTCAATGGAACATTCTGGTAACAAAATATGTCTAGCCCTTCCATGCAATTACATATACCGTGTTTCTGCGAATTATTCAATAAACGGTAATTTATTACAAAGTGTTTATCTGTAGTATAAACTTTTGACAATACAAACCTCTATATGATCCCATTTGCTGTAGTTTATCGCCGACATCTCAACTTTCAGTTTTAAGCAGTTGTATTTTTGCAACAGGAAGTTCTTGTTTTTGTGGTCTTCGTGAGAAACACAAAACTATGAGAAGTACAATTTTAGCTATTTGAGCGACGTGAGAAAGGTAAACAAATACGAATGTTTCAGAATGGGCCAATCCATTTGCAAATATCAATAAGCTTATCATAATGACTGTACATAATTAAATAAAAAAGATACAAGGCAGAGTGAAACTCGTCACTTATACCACTTTTTATTTGATGGATTAGACTATTTAAACGGCGACGTATTTATCCTTGCGATATGTAATAGTCACACATTTAATTTTTGATATTATTCCTGGTAATTCTATCCAAATTAAATTTCAGACCAATTATTAATTAATCAGAGACGCATTATACATGTTTATGTAAACAGAAGGTATTCGATCCCGTAGAAAAGACAGCTTTATACACATTCACAACAGAAAAGTGTATGTACAGTAAATCCTCTCTATAACGGCCACTAAATTGTGTTAAATAGTTGGTATTTAGGACATGTGGCCGCTTAAAGCAAGGTGAAAGTAAACAGAACGCTCCTATAGGAGCGTCCTGTTTTACTCTCACCTTGCTTTAAGCAGTCATCTGCCTTTAACACAAAATATTTGATGTAATTTAGCGGTCGTTATAGAGAGGTTTTACTGTAATTATAAGCCTTTAGTAACATGATTTAGGGTATTTGTAGCATCTGAGAACAGTTTGGATCCAGATGGGACCGCGAGTAACTGGTCGATGAAGATTATTCATATGTGAAAACTATAGATACTAGACCTCACTTTCTATTGAGACGCCGAGCTACTCGATGTCTCATCTAGATCCAAATTGTCCGCGAAGGTAATCACAGATCAGCCGTGAGGATGGCTCTCCTGCAACTTCGGTGATAAAAGAATCAACCCATTACCGCATAGGCTATTTAAGGCCTAAACTATTTGAATAAATCTACCGAAAAGGAGCATTTATTAGAAAATAGGGAACATGTATAATTGTGTATTTATAATATTAAACCATTGTGAGAAATAGAAAATGGAGCTCTATGTATCTATGTATCTATATATAATTACATATATACAGGGGAATTACTCAGAATTACATTGATATACAGGGGGGTTGCTGCCGATGGGCCTGGACCTGCTCATAATTCCCCCAATCATTATTTTTCTATATTAGATCTCGTACGTTATGCCTAAAGGCATTGTTCTTTTTTTATGATGTACAGGCCTGATTTCCACATAATGGGTGGCCTTGTTGATTAAAATATGCCTAATAGATACCAAGTGCAAGCTGTGTACTGTATCGTCACTATCCGTCTGTGCGGGCCATGTTCTTGGTACTGCTGACCATGCCAAACACATCGGCAACAAATGAAGGTCTATCAGTGCAATGAAAAGAGTAAAGAATTGTTTGCGTTGATCATGTTTCGGGACTTACTGTGCTGCACAGCCACAGAGACGTAGATGTACCGAATTTGAAACAGAACGAAAACTTTTTTTCTTTTAAATGGTGGAATTCGATAGAAGCACACAAAAAGTCTTATTTGCTTGAAATTGCTGCTACATGCAATTAGTTTGTATTAAATAAAGATTTTCATTTTATAATGTGTGATAATTTAATAGAGAAATAAGTGGGAAACATATCATTAAATATGCTAGATATACGCCAAAATGCACCACTGACATTCTATAACTGAACATTTACAGGGGTGCCCGTACAACCCCTACCGGGTGCAGACCCTGAAATAGCATACATCAATAGTTCCCTAGCTACGATTTTTGTATAGTAATGCAGTAAAAACTCGTTTCTACGAACTTTTAGTAATGAAGAATTTATGTCTTTGTAGACAGGCGGCTGCTTAATGCAGAATGACAGCCATGTAGAAAGCTCCTAGAGGAGTTTTCTTTGTGACTTTCATCCTGAATTAAGCTGCCACCTGTCTTAAAGACATGTCAAAGCTCCTTCATAAGTGACACCCCCAGTACACAGTGTCCAGCTGTGCTTATTATTGATTCCCTAGAGTTCTCCTGCAGTACGTGTCCACATAAAAGATTATACCTTCATCAACTGTGATAGTACACCGCCTTATCAGTTTGTGTATTAGATGCCAGAGAGTCATCACCCAAAATACACAGCATGGGGTTAATCGGTCAACATTCCTTTCGGAATGCCTTTGAAGATCGATAATGATACGTAACGTATTTGAGTGTTCGTAGAATAGAGATTTTTACTGCATATGCAATGTTCTTAAATCTGTTTGGCCGTTACACGTGGATGACAGCTGAACATTGAGTTGATCTTGATTCTCTTAATATAAATCCTAGGTCGCGAAAAGTGTTGTGACCACCGCACTGGACAGAACACAACACAGTATACATAAACAATTTACCTTTTCCTTCATATAAATGCGTGTTCACACATTTGCAAACAGAGAAAAAGTACCTAGTTATGGTCTACTTTCAGTCCGAAGGACCGCTCAGCCGACTGTGCATTTACTCCCCTGGTCATTAAGTCATTCGCCTACAACATTGAGCACTGCTATCATATGGCACAATCATGCAGCCGCAGTACCGACTGGTGACCCTTACAGAGTAGACCCAGATCAGACGGCTCCTGTAGGAGCAGTCTGACCGGCAGGGTTTGTTCTGTTTGCTAATGTAATTTGAGAGATCTGTTTCTTTACTTCTTAAAATGGTTACACTTTTCCACCTTTCATATTTCGTTATAACTATTTTGTCTATGAATATTAAGTAGGTATTGAAATTTGGAATAAACATAGAACAGAGAAATGGTTAAACTTAACCCAATGTGAAAAAAGGATCTGCTCAAATTTGGATCTGGGTCCAAGGTTATAAAACTTCTGAGTCTGAGATCATTCTCAAGTATTTGATTGGTCAGATGCTTGAGAATGATCTGAGACTCAAGCAAAACGTTTTATAACATCGGCGCCTGGTTCAGTTTTCACTTAATCCGATTCGATCAAAACTTTGAAAAACTATTCAATGGTTGTCAAACATCTCGGATCCAAATGAGACGCAGAGTATGAGTCTGCAGAGGAACGGATAAATGTGCATACTCAAATACTACACTCGTTATTTCTCCACCGAACCCTATGTTGTGACCAATCATTAGTGGTTACAGCATCGGGTTTATTGGAGAAATAAAGAAGTTATTCTTGAAAATTGTAATTTATGCATCTTATATGAACCTCTGAGTATCCCATATAGATCTATATATGAGGGAAACAATACAGTATACCAAGGACAATCACAATAGTGGGAACACGCACTGTGACTGGGGACAATTCGGAAGAGTGACACATATATTGGCTGCGGTTGAATAAGAAGTTCTGGATGATCGCAGGTTGGTGTCTTTGATGCCAACAAAAATGAACAATGGTAAGGAGACTTCAATGTGGTTCGACAAAGATTGCCTTACTGAAACCGAACATAATTGCGTCTATTTGCTCACATTTGTCAAAGCTAGAGAATATATCATGGAGTGATTTTCTGCTGATTGTCTTTTCCGAAAACTGTGTTGCTGATCAAACATTTTTTTTAATTTTGAAGGCTGATATGCCTAGTTATCTATTTATATATGTTCAATGGCTTTTCTTAACAATATAACAGACGGGGGTAAGCAGAATGGTTTGTACAAACTTGCCTCGGACTACCACGTTTTAAAAATTGAGATACATTTGCCATCATACAACATATATCTACATCTAGGCCTACCGGTTACGTCGTCTCAGTCACTATTGACTATTACGGGACAGGTGGTTACTGAAGAAAAAGAGAATTAATGGCTTGCCTTTGCTCAAGGGAGGCGTCGAAAATAAGGGTTAAGACTATGTGATCGAGTTCTGCATATTCCTTTCTGGAGACGGATACATACCTTAATTTGTACAGTGTGTTATGGGCCTGGCAATTCAGATGAGCTGAATAGAGATACTATGGAATCTAGGGTGAAATAAGGAGACATATTCTTCTGAAATAGTATGTTGATTACTTTCAGTCAGTACCTGAACAAACTCTCTTCGCAACCATGTCTTCTTTCTGACCACTCCTAATGTGTATATGTTAGTTGTGGTATCACCATCGTCGTTCCAATAGTTACTTACCTGGTGTATATTTCACGAAGTTGAATAATGCACGCACCGGTTGTAAATTTAACCAATGGCGGACCGAGCGGCTGTTTTGAATTAAGACTGTTTATGTTTTGATCGATTTTGATTATTGTCGATACATATACACTGGATATGAACTGGTAAATGAGTTGGATTTTTTTAGCATAAAAAATCCAACGTAGAAAAGTTAATTCCACATCTACTATTTATTATATTTAGATGCCGTCACACGCTTGTCATGTCGATACAAAAAAAATATTTAAAAAAATGAATATACTTGCTTAACCCGTTCCCTGTACTATGTTTATTCCAAATTGCAATACCTACTGAATATTCATGGATAAAATAGTTAAAATGAAATATGGACGGCTGAACATTGTAACCATATCAGAAAGTAAAGAAATGATCTGTACCCATCATGATCATGATCGACAACTCTCCTTCTTTCCGCGGACAATAAGAGATTGGAACAGCCTCCCACTGAGTGTGGTTCTGAGCGACTCAGTCGTTCAAAACTGCAGTCAAAACTTCAAAAGTCACTCCCACTAAATGATGTTAAATGTAAATGTAACTTTTCTTTTTCCATGATCTCCAGTCGTGGCGCACCTCATCACCAGTGACATAAACTTCAATTTGCTGAAGGTGGTCACTATGTAGTAGAAGTAGAAGAACTTTTCAAATTCCATTTATTAGCAAACAGAGCAGACCCTAATGATTCAGAGGGCTCCAATATGAGCCGTCTGATCTGAGTCTATTGCAGATGCGAGGGAAAGTGTTAATGGATTTACCTCCAGTCCTGCGTTTTTAGCTCGTCTATTGTTGTAACTCCGGCGTCCGTGTTGTCGTTGTCCAAAAACTTGACATTGACCTTAACTTCTTCAATTTTTCATTTACAACCTTCATTTTTGGTATGCATGTTCATCTTGACAATGACGACAGACGAGTATTGGCACCCGCTTTCGATGCTCTTGTTTGTCATGCAAGTACTTTCTTCCTCTGAAAACACAAAATGATGATATGCACAGCATTGCGCCCAGCATTGTGTTACAAATAATGAGAGATGTCTGATATTATATGTGAAATGTTGTTTCAAACTAGTGAAGTAGACCTCCTGTCTTTTATCGTTTCTTTTTACCAACTAGTAACAGCCACTGACTGCTTTTATCTTTTTCTACTTTTTCTCAAGCTTTAAACTAAAAGTCTTGGCTAGTTGACGTGCAACTGTCTAAGTCCCCATAAGGGGTTTGACAGAAATGGGAGATAGATAGATAGATAGACTGATAGAGTATTCAACATGATGATAGCTCTGGCTAAGTGTATGTTGCATGATCTGACAGTGTCATTACATGTTACGATATATATATTAAAATAATATGTAACATGGTGAAAAAGTTGTGACTCGACTGGGACTCGAACCCAGGGCCTCTGGCTTACCATGCCAACACTCTACCGACTGAGCTACCAAGTCACACAGTAAAGGCTAAAGCCTATCAACTTATTTCACCATAATCTCTACCCGGCTACACACACCCCCTCTGCACAAGAATTCGTCCCGAATTCTTACTCAAAGAACACTCCACGAGTTTCTTATTATTACACATTATCTTCATATTATCTTCATATAAATCACCTTATGGGTTATTTACGTTGGGCGCCAAATGTAACATGGTGAAAAAGTTGTGACTCGACTGGGACTCGAACCCAGGGCCTCTGGCTTACCATGCCAACACTCTACCGACTGAGCTACCAAGTCACACAGTAAAGCCTATCAACTTATTTCACCGTAATCTCTACCCGGCTACAAATATATCACTGTTCACATGATTTGAACCTCCTTGGAGCAGAGATTAAGATGATCACTTTCTCAGTCAATACATGTAGGATTGATTTGTATTGTTTTGTTAAGTTTTCAGATTACTAAACAATTATGAGTCTACAGACCCTGAGGGAAAAGTTGGAGAAGATTTCAAAGAAGCAGTCGGAAGATACTACATTCACCTTTGATATTTCAGGTACAGTTTAGTTTAAATGTAATATTTTGACGTCAGATTTCTAGAAATGAGCCCTTAACGGTTTCCCTCATACAAACGCGTTTTCATGCATTTGCAAACAGATGAGACCCAGATCAGACGGCCCCTAGAAGGACACAAGAATTGTAGAATGGACACAAGTTTATTGTATTGATCAATTTGGTGGAAGTCAGATCTTTTATAATTTCATAAGCAAACAGAACAGGCCCAGACCAGACAGCTCCTACAGGAGCCATCTGATCTGGATCTACTCTATAAAGGAATGATAGGGCGTTTATTTGAAGTAAGAGGTTAACCTGTTACATGTACTTCATGAAATATTTAGTAAGAACAAATTGATGTATGAATATTAAGTTATTAACCCATTACCTGATAGGCTATTTTTAGATACCTCTTTGAATAAATCTACCGAAAAGGAGCATTTACTACAGAAAAGGATTTTTTTTTTAGAATTTTGTAGTTTGAAACCATTGTGATAAATAGAGCATTTGCTCCTATAGGAGCAAATGCTCTATTTATCACAATGGTTTCAATAAGTGACTTTTGCAGTGGCGTCAAAAGGCGTCAATATGAGGGAATGGGTTAATTAACTGAATTTATATAATGAATAAGAGAATAATTTAACCTGGAAAATAGTGTGGAATCATATCTATATAAATGTTATGTCATAAGCAAAGTTGCAAATAGGGTAGAATTTAATCAGATGGCTCCTGATCTGGATCTATTGTTTGCAAATGCATACAAAGGATTAACATGAATGCTGTTGGAATGGCATGCATACTTGTCAGTACTCTTGTCAAGATCTTTATTTGATAATTGCAGAGGCCCAAAAATATATGAAAGGAAATGCTCCGGAGGACTGGCTGGAGTATATCTATCATGTCAAGGGCAAAATGGAATTCGCTAATGACATGACCAAGCACAACGCCCTGTCAGACTTGTTTGAAAGAGCTTTGAAGGTGAGTATTTAGTCTGGATTATTGGAAACCAACATTTAAACACTTTACTCTATAAATACGCCTTTGCAAACAGACTGGACACAGATCAGACAGCTCCTGCTGGAGCTGTCTGATCAGGGTCTGCTCTGTTTGTTTATAAAATAATATAGGAGTGTAGGGCAATAGCCCATTAGGACAATAGCCCACTAGGGCATTAGCCCACTTGTATGCATAATTATGCGTTTTATTAAGAAATTGAGTATGTAATGAGTTTAAAGTATTCACAAGTCAACAGTGTAAACATTTTTTTTTAATTCTGACATTTCTGTTTAAACAAACAGCAGATCCAGATCCAACAGCAGATCCAGGTCCAACAGATTTTTTTACCAGCTTTATACTTTTTGCACATTTTATTTGGTAGGCACAGGGTATTGTCCATTCCCCTAATATATTCTTAAATGAATATTCAAGGAATGAAGAGTTAATCAATTTTTTCGCTGTATCAAAATGATATATTTTGCTGTCTCAGAAGTTGCATATATTGCTATATGCTTGCCAGTTTATTATAACCTTTTACCTTGTGAATCTCAGGCCTTTTTCTGGCATCTACATGGGGTCCGTTAACCCAAATTTTGATACCTGCTGAATATTCATGGACAAAATATGGCAGGTGGAAAATTTTAGAAAGTAAAGAAACATATTTTGAATTTCATTAGCAAACAGAGCTGACCCTGATTAGACGGCTCCTATAGGAGCCGTCCGGGGTCTACTCTGTTTGCAAATGCGTGAAAAGACGTTTATATGAAAGAAAGGGTTAAAAGGACCCATTCCCAAATAGGTAATATTTTAGCCAGTTCTGGGGGGAAAATCCCAATAGAGACCGAAATTAGATTAACTGGGGATACATATGTAATCCCAATAGAGATCAAAATTAGATTAAAAAAAAATAAGTTAAAATTGGGCTGAAAAGACTTTCTAAATCATTGAGTTTTACGCATGAAAAAATCCCAATATGAAAAAGGCAGAATTATCTTCAGGTAAAAAATAATCATGAATATCAATTAAATGATTTTTGAATCACCTGCCGAGAGGCAGTGTGTCACTTAGGGGTCACCTTTCCGTCGTCTGTCTGTCCGTCACACTTTCTTTTTTTGGCTGTCATTTCTAAACTAATCATTATAAAGCTTTCAAATTACACACATGGAACACGCATGATGAGAGGAAGTGTCATGCCAGGGCTTTTTCTCTCTTAATTGGGAAGGGGCCTTAGCTTGCTGGTTTTGGGAAGAATTATCGCTAAAATTGTTGATTTGGGAAGCAAAAAAGCTGGTGTAAGTTTGGATTTTTTGGGAAAACTGCATGATTTTAAAGAAATTTTCAATTGGGAAGGGGCCTTTTACAGGTGAAAAACCCCTGCATGCACAAGGGCCACATCTCTAGCATCAATATTTTTTTAGTTATTCCCTTTTTTCATATTAACAATAAGTTTTTGTGTCAGCTGCGAGCAGGTGACACATGTGTTCCTCCGAACACTCTTGTTTATAATGGCATTATGAACAAGCGAACTTTGACTGTCACAGAAACTGTAGATTTATATTATTACAAAACCCTTTGCCTTATGTAAGCGCATTTTGATGCATCTGCAAACAGAGTAGACCCAGATCAGACGTCTCCTATAGGAGCCGTCTGATCAGGATCTCCTCTGTTTGCTTATGGTGTAATATAGATCTGATTCTATAGCTTCTTCCTGAGCCAAAATGTCATGTGTACATAAGCCATTATAAAAAATAATCTTATTAATATTTATGACGTCATTATTTCTTATATGAATATTCATCAGGGAAAGGGATAAGCAAACAGAACAGGCCCTGATGAGACATCTGCTACAGGATGAGACAACATATACAGTAGTTATCTGATCTGGGTCTACTCTGTTTGCAAAGGTGTTAAGGGGTATATCTATAAGAAAAGGGTTAACCCTTACCCTCATACAAATGCTTTTTCATGCCTTTGCAAACTGAGTAGACCCAAATCAGACGACAGGCTCCTGTAGCAGCTGTCTGATCAGAGTCTGCTCAGTTTGATTATGTAATTATTATAAGATCTGGCTCCACAGTTGGTATGATTACCAAAAATGTCTGTGTACATGTACATATGCAATTATAGATATTCAACAAATATATTAATATATATATTAATGATGTCATTATTTCTTACATGAATATTCAAAAGGGAAAGGGTTAATTAACCCATTTCCCTCATACTAAGGCTATTTTTAGATCAACCTCTTTGAATAAATCTACCAAAAAGGAGCATTTACTAGAGAAAAGGATTTTTTAGAATTTTGTAGTTTTGAAACCATTGTGAAATCCTATAGGAGCAAATGCTAGATAATTATCACAATGGTTTCAAAAAGTGACTTTTACAGAGGCATAGAAAAGCGTATTTATGGCAGAAAGGGTTAATGGTGGAATGTAATTGTTTATTTACAAAGTGGACATTAGTTCATTTGCATTTCCAACTTGATTAAACACATATGTGTTCTTTTCTTTTCTTCTAGGATTTGGATTCTTCAAAGCATAAGAACAATGAAGCATATGCCCAGCTTTTTGTGAACTATGCCAGGCTGAAGAGGTAAAATAGTGGTATTTTGCTTGAATTGCATACAAGAAAGAAAAGAATAGAAAGAATAAAGATAACAAAGAAGAAAAATCTGGCATTTGTTAGAATCCAAACAGATATGGAAGATATTTTTTTTACTGATATGTCTCCACTGTGTGTCACTCATGAGCAATTTGGTACTGCATACCCAAATTAATACCTTGTAAGTATTTTCACAGACAAACTTTGGCAAAAATGCAGACCCAGATCAAACAGCTTCTGAAGGAACAGTTTGATCATGGCCTTCACTATGTACCACTTTATCAGTCTAATTAAAAGTGTCTAAAAATGGTCCCGAACTGACTTATTTAGCTGCACAAACTGGTGGAAAAGGTAGACTATGTTTTTGAATACAGTTTAACTGATACCTCAAGGGTCTATATAAATTAGTTCGAGATAACAGAAGTTCGAGTTATCCGATTTTTAGTCTGGACTATTTCTCAAGTTCACAGCTAAATGCAGGTCTACAGTAATGCTGAAAGCTCCTGTAGGAGCTTTCAGCATTGCTGTAGACCTGCATTAAGCTGTGAAATGTGTTTCTAGATATGAGTAGTGATACATTTTAGAGCAATTCTGTATTGTAAGATTTTGGAAGGACCAAACGTTTAGTTCGAGTTATCCCGAAGTCCGAATTATACGAGTTCGAGATATCGAAGTTCAATTGTACCTGGTTTCGATTACTTAGCCTAGGGGATTAGGGTATAGCCCACACACTGATCAAACCAGTGGTATGTGCCACTAGTGTTATGGAAATACATTGTACATCTCTGAGTAGCCTGGTTCTAATGACAAAGTTGTATTGATGTTTTCCTTTCTTGCTGTTGAATGATTTTAAATAGTCTTACAAGTTTAAACCTTTGCCTGATAGATATGTTAGAATAAATGATTGATTATTTGAGTTGGGTTTAACGGCTCTGCAACACAAAAATCTTATAGCGCCATTATAATATTAACTGTTTCTTGCAAACAGAGCAGACTCAGATCAGATGTAGAAGCCATCTGATTAGGGTCTTCTCTGTTTGCTTATGGCATAATATAGATCTGATTCTACCGTTTCTGCCTGGGACAAAACATGCTGTGTATTTCTATGCCTATATAAAAATTCAGCTAATAAATATGCATGATGTAATTACCTATGCGGGAATGAGTTAACCCTTTGAATAAATCTACTGAAAAGGAACATTTACTACAGAAAAAGAAAAGTTTAGAATTGTGTAGCTCCTTAGGAGCAAATGCTCTATTTATCACTTTGATTTCAGAAAATGGCTAGTGACCCATCTGTTCGTCTGCCAGTCCATCGGTGTATCTTAATACATTGTTGCTCATCTAGCACTTTCATTTCTTGACCAATTTTTCTCAACTTTGCTTTAGGAATTGTCATGAATAAAAACTTGGATGGGTTTGATTTTCAGAAGAATCTGTCATAGTGAACCACTTTTTTAATATTTTGCAGACACAAAATTCAGCATAGTGTTTAAATCAAAACCTTCTTGGCAAAAGTGACTTTACTTTCCATTGTTGACTTCAGTGATTGATGAATTTTATGAAGATCAATGCTGCTATTGTATATTTCATTATTTGCAGTGACTATATCCCAGAAGATGCTTTGATGATATTCAATCAGGCCAGGGGAATTGTAAGAAAATTTGCCATTGTGCATGTGGCGTGGGCAGAGTTTGAACTTAAAAGAGGTAGGTAATTGTTGACTCTATAACCCTTTCCTCTGTTCACCGTAGAACCCCTCTAAAGTAAAATGGACTATTCCAAAATTCAAACAGGTCAAGTTTATGATGAATAAATAGGGATTTTTCTAAAGAAAAGTGTAATATGACAAACAGTGCAGACCCTGATGAGAGGGCTCCATTAGGAGCCCTCTCATCTAGGTCTACACTGTTTGCAAAGGACATTAGTGACTCGTGTCCAGGCTGCACTGTAAGGGTTAACCCTTTCCTCCTTGTAAACGTCTTTTCACGCATTTGCAAACAGAGTAGACCAAGATCAGACGGCTCCTATTGGAGCCGTCTAATCAGGGTCTGCTCTGTTTGCTATAAATGGAATTTTGATAGATTTGTTTATTTACTTTCTAAAATGGCTACAATGTTCTACCTTTCATATTTGGTTATAAATATTTTGTCCATGAATATTCAGTAGGTATTGAAATTTGCAGTAAACATGGAACAGGGAAAGGGTTAATGAATAGGCATTGTTCGATTTTAAAGCAGGTGGTTGCTTAATGTGGGATAAAAGTAATGCAGAAATAACTTTCATCCTACATTAAGCTACCACCTGCATGTATGACCCAGATTTAGATCTCTTTTGGTGGTCGTATTAGGAGTTTTACTGTACATGCATATAATTTTATAAGCAAACAGCAGATCCTGATCAGACATCTCCTACAGGAGCCATCTGATCTGGGTCTACTCTGTTGCAAATTTGGGAAAAGTTGTTTGTATGAAGGAAAGGATTAATGAAGTTTATATCACTTCACTTCACTCTCCTATTTATCGTCTTAGTTCCCTTGGTCGGGGTTCGACTTTTTCTTGCAGTCTGCAGGCTCAGTCTCCAGGCATCAAAGGAAAGCTGGTCGACCCAACAAAACTTTGAAGCAAACAATCAGACATGACCAAGAGAAATGGAAGATGGCCATCTCTTGGTCATGTCTGATTGTTTGCTTCAAAGTTTTTTTGGGTCGACCAGCTTCTCTTTGATTTTCCACCAACATTTCTGCATTTGTTAATCCAAGCATTGCTTCTCTCTACATGGATCCACACTGTTTGTATAGATGATTACGTATTCACAGCTAGCATGCAAAGAGATTACCCTTTTCTTGGTAGAGATCATCCATGGCTTTGAAAACAGAGAAGACCCAGGTCAGATTTGCTCCTGTAGGAGCCATATGATTAGGGTCTGCTCTGTTTCAGGCCTTTTTCTGGCACTTTTGGGAAAAACTGCTCATAAATTCAACTTATGAATATTCATGATGTAATTATTTCTTACATGAATATGCAACAGGGAAAGGGTTAAAACCATAAAGGAAGTGGAACACTTACTACAGCATTCTGTATGTAAGGTCTGTGGTTTATAAGGTCAGACATCGTCCAATTGTTCAGAAGGAAAGCAGATGTGGTAAACTGTAGCTCAGAGGTTTTGGTCATACTTTAATAACTGAAACCCCACTGTCCCACACTTTGTGCGTTATGTCAGCACTTGTACTTTTTTATCTTTGTTAGATTATAAGGATAAAGCGAGGAAGATCTTAGAGAAGGGCCTTCTGTTTGAAGCTGAGCCAGTTGACCTGATCCACAAAGCTTTACAGAAACTGAAAGAAGGACAGATCAGCATATATGAGTCACCTGTACTTAACCTCAACAGAGATGGTACCGGTAGGTTTGCTTAGTAGTGTTTGTAAGTCTGTTTGGTGTCTCACATAGTTTGAGAAATTTGCATTTCTAAACCCTTTCTCTCATATAAACGTGTTTTAACGCATTTGCAAACAGAGTAGACCCAGATCCGACGGCTCCTAGAGGAGCCGTCTGATCAGGGTCTGCTCTGTTTGCTAATAGAATTTAATAGATCTGTTTCTTTGCTTTCTAAAATGTATACAGTGGGTCACCTCCCAGATTTCTTGATAACTATTTTACTAATGAATATTCAGTAGATATTGAAATTTGGCCTAAATGCAGAACAGGGAACAGGTAAAGAGTGATCACGACATAGGGTTTGGTGGAGAAACAAAGGAGCTATTCCTGAAAATTTCTTAATTTATGCATCTTACCTGGGCCTATGGTCAATACTTCAAATAATCATGCACGCTATCCTCAGACTATCATGTTACTACTCGTAACTTCTTTAGTATATGTTGTCTAGATATAAGAAATTCAGTTGTTACCTTAAAATGTCGTTTCACAATGCAACCGATTATCTCTATACATGTATTTATAAAACATTGTACAAATATAAACATTTATCCGTTCCCTATGTAAAATGTAAGGCTTAGAAAACACGTTTGAAGAATTGTTTAGTAACACATGTCTATTTGTTTTACTATTTCATATATACTACTACTCCCTCCCTAAGTGTCACAGACAGCTTGGATCATGAGATATTAAGTTACTTGGCATCTCATCAGGATACAAGCAGTTTGCAAATGCCAGTCAGGACATGCTTAGCAGGATAAGGGTTAGATATGAGGAATAGCCATATATCTGTACAGAGGCAGACTATTATCTGTGATACAGGAGAGTGACAGATAAAGGTGCATACTCAAATACTAAATCGTCGTTTCTCCACCAAACCCTATGTTGTGACCACTCTTTAGAATCGTCTCCTCGAGACGATTCTAAAGAGTGGTCACAACATAGGGTTTGGTGGAGAAATAAAAGAGTCATTTTTGATTTACGCATCTTGTCTGGACCTCTGATATAGTTCAATGTTTATTTCAGGAATGCTATGAATCAGAAACTGGAGAGTAAATGGTTTTAATATGCCCTTTTGTTTTCCAGGTGTTGTTAGAAGGAAATTTCCATCGGGCAGTGACTCATCCGATGAGCTTAGGAACACATCCAGCTTGACTGACAACATATCGGGCAATGTTTCCAACTTATCCATTAAGTATGCGCTTTAACTCTATGAGCGCTAAGTAATTTCCGTCTGCAACAATTGTCTGCTCCATTTCTTAAAATAGAATTTCTCGCATTTCTTTCCAAAAATATGGTCAAAGTGTCAAACAGTTTGGAACTTGATGAGATGCTGCATGATGTGGCGTCTATCTGGTTCCAGACTGTTGCATAGGTAATCATGGTTTCACTGTTAGCATGCAGTTAATCTTTTACTTCATATATACGCCTTTCTAGTTGGCACTAGAATTTGTAAAGTGGAAGTCAAATACAATAAGAATCATTAGAAAATACATCATTTTCAAATATTTTTCTGTAAATTGCAAAAGTGACATTTCTTAAAACAAAATCACAAAGTTAAATAGCCAATGGCTATTTTGGCCACCAGTTAAGCCGACCTGGCCTTGTAAGGCCTTTGTATACAGAGGATACCCACATTAGATGTTTTTATACCCCCACAAACAGAGTTTGAGGGGGGTATACTGGAATCAGCCTGTCGGTTGGTCGGTCGTTGGACATAGGTCGTTGGTCTGTCCGCAAAATCTTGTACTTTCAACTCCTCCTTCAGTTTCATAAATGTTACTCAGGTGTAGTAGATGTGCAAGACACAAATTTCAGGTCTCTGTGACCTTGACCTTCGGCCTTGAAATTGGTCTTGAAATTGGCAGGCAAAATCTTGTACTTTGAACTCCTCCTTCACTTTCAACCTGATTCACTTGATACTTGGTATAAATGTTACTCAGGAGTAGTAGATGTGCAAGACACAAATTTCAGGTCTCTGTGACCTTGACCTTGACCTTTGTCCTTGAAATTGGTCTTGAAATTGGCAGGCAAAATCTTGTACTTTGAACTCCTCCTTCACTTTCAACCTGATTCACTTGATACTTGGCATAAATGTTACTCAGGAGTAGTAGATGTGCAAGACACAAATTTCAAATCTCTGTGACCTTGACCTTTGTCCTTGAAATTGGTCTTGGAATTGGCAGGCAAAATCTTGTACTTTGAACTCCTCCTTCAATTTCAACCTGATTCACTTGATACTTGGTATAAATGTTACTCAGGAGTAGTATATGTGCAAGACACAAATTTCAGGTCTCTGTGACCTTGACCTTGACCTTTGTCCTTGAAATTGGTCTTGAAATTGGCAGGCAAAATCTTGTACTTTGAACTCCTCCTTCACTTTCAACCTGATTCACTTGATACTTGGCATAAATGTTACTCAGGAGTAGTAGATGTGCAAGACACAAATTTCAAATCTCTGTGACCTTGACCTTTGGCCTTGAAATTGGTCTTAAAATTGGCTGGCAAAATCTTGTACGGCAAACTCCTCCTTCACTTTCAAACTGATTTACATGATACTTGGTATAAATGTTACTCAGGAGTAGTAGATGTGCAAGACACAAATTTCAGGTCTTGTCCGGAGCATATATCCTATACTCTATTATCTAGCATTACCAAACCTGTTGTGTCAATACATATTGGGTAGTAGGTATTCAGGTCTCTGTGACCTTGAACTTAATACCTGGCCTTGTCATTCTGCAAAATCAGACCAGCGCGAACATTTTCATTTTGGCATGAAACATGGGGATTTCGTGTCACAAATCCTCCTTCATTTTTAGCTCCACTTTTTCAAAAAGCGCAGCTATTGTCATGACCCTCTCGTCGGCGTCGGCGTTGGTTAACCGTTTTGTTAAGGTCCTTTTCTCAGAAACCATCAAAGATATTTGGTTCATATTTGGTATGGATGTTTACTATCACAAGGGGAACCCATTTCACAAGGGTAGGTAACTCTAAAATTAATTTTGCCATAGTTATGCCCCTTTTTCGACTTAGAATTTTCATTGTTGGTTAAGTTTTATGTTCAGGTCCATGTCTCAGAAACTGTCAAAGATATTTGGTTCATCTTTGGTAGACATATTAACTATCACAAGGGGAACCCATTTCACAAGGGTAGGTAACCCTAAAATTTATTTTGCCATAGTTATGCCCCTTTTTATGCCCCCATAGACGATAGTCGGGGGCATATTGTTTTTGCCCTGTCTGTCTGTCTGTTTGTCTGTTTGTTTGTCAGCAACTTTAACATTGGTCATAACTTTTGAGCCAGTATAGATAGAGACTTGATATTTGGCATACATATGTATCTCATGAAGCCGCACATTTTGAGGGGTGACGTGTCAAGGTCAAGGTCATCCTTCAAGGTCAGAGGTCAAATATATGGGTCAAATCGCCGACTTTAACATTGGCCATAACTTTTGGACCAGTAGAGATAGAGACTTGATATTTGGCATGCTTGTGTATCTCATGAGGCTGCACATTTTGAGGGGTGACATGTCAAGGTCAGAGGTCAAGGTCAGAGGTCAAATATATGAGGGGGCATAGTGTTTCACAAACACATCTTGTTCGACTTAGAATTTTCATTGTTGGTTAAGTTTATGTTCAGGTCCATGTCTCAGAAACTGTCCAAGATATTTGGTTCATCTTTGGTATACATATTAACTATTACAAGGGGGACCCATTTCACAAGGGTAGGTAACCCTTAAATTAATTTTGCTGTTGTTATCTCCCCTTTCTGACTTAGACTTCCACTACACTATCCAGCACTAAAGAAAGTGGAGCGCACTGTCTGCGGACAGCTCTTGTTAAAGTTTTCATATGTTTGTTGCAAGCATTATAGAATTATCTCTCCTTTAACTTTGAGTATTTATGTGTTTTAGTCCTGTTACATGGATAGTTGGTATCACAAACTTGGATTCGCAATCAAAGCTGCCATGTGGGGGTATTCATCACCTTTAGTGATAGCTCTAGTTTTTACATACATTATAGTTATGGCCCCTTGGTTATTCAAAATATCACATAGTCTGACAAGTGCTTGTTTAGGGGTAATCATCACATTCAGGGATAATTCTAGTTGAAGTATAGTTATTGCCCCTTGGTTATTCAAAATATCACATAGTCTGACAAGTGCTTGTTTAGGGGTATTCATCACATTCAGGGATAATTCTAGTTGAAGTAAACCCTTTATTCTATAAATGCGCTTTTCTACGCCTTTGCAAACAGTAGACCCAGATCAGACAGCTGTCTGATCAGGGTCTGCTCTGTTTGCTTATGACATAATATAGATCTGATTCTACACCATGACCCTTGGTTAAATATTTCTGTGTTCATATGTTATTATAAAAATACATCTAAATTAATATTCATAATGTCATTTACTTTTTTAAATGAATATTCATGGAGTAAAGTAGTAAAGGTGAATGATTTCTTTGTTTCTTAAACTATGAAATTTGAAATTGGTCTTAACCCTTTCCTCTATAAATGCTCCTTTCTACGCCTCTGTAAAAGTCACATCATATAACCATTGTGATAAATAGAGCATTTGCTCCTATAGGAGCAAATGCTCTATTTATCACAATGGTTTCAAACTACAAAATTCTAAAGTTTTCCTTTTCTCTAGTTAATGCTCCTTTTCTGTAGGTTTATTCAAAGTGAATGGATCTAAAAATAGCCTATGGAGGAAAGGGTTAAATTATGGCTGTAATTTCTCACAACAAACTAACACTTTCTTACTGGTGGTTCACAAATATATTCACTATATTTCAGCTTCCCTTACAAACCAGAGATTATCAAGACCTCTGATACTGTGCCTAGTAAGCCAGTTACAGTCAGTACGACTAACCAATACCCTTCTCGTGTCCCTGCCGGGCCAGCAGACCGCTCCATCAGAAAAACTGGCTTGAGACATTTCAGAAGCACTCCACTGCTAAATAGTGAGAAAAGGTAAGCCTCAAGTTTTTTGCTCCCTCATTCTGGGCATTTTTTATGTCTTGCAGGTAAAAATACCAGTTCTTGTTAGTTTACGACTTTTAATTTATTTATATGAAGATCAGACATTCAGCTAGATTTAAAATTTATCATATCTGAAATTTCCCTTTAGCATTTCAATATACAGTCCACTATCAGTATGGTGATCACACTTGATACTAATTTCTAATTTTTACGAAGTTTATAGTAAATTCCAAACTTTCCTTCCTATTTATTCTATATACAAAATGTACTGTAACACCCCATGATATCGGTGGCCTCATGATACCGGTGTAAATATATATCTCGCCACCTGCCAATTGTCAACTTTGTCAAGCACTTATAACTTCTGCTATTCTAATGTGAAATTATTTTTCACACTATAATGGAGCGATTTCATGTTCATGAAAACATATTCTAGAGTCCGTGTCATGCGTAGAAGTGATGAGTTAAAGTGCCAACACTGTAAAAACAGTTAACTTCCATGTTGAGATATTGTGCTACTGTTACTTAATTTTCCTGTTAGATTGAACTTTTCAGAACTTGAAAAAAGATTAACGGTTATAATCTGTTATGTGTGACTTTGGGTCTATGTGAAAATGTACATTTAAAGCAGTGTGAACACGACTTTCCATACTACGACAATTTTTACCATTGCACCGTTTACATGGAGTTGGTTCCCTTACGTCATTCAATGTGATCGCTTTATTTTGACATTTCTCAAACTTAGTAATATAAAAGAAATAATCTTGTACTTGAGATAATTTGAAAGATTAGAGACAAGTGAAGGAAAGACTTGCTGATTTTTTTCAGTTAAATTATATTTTCTTTGTATAAGTTTTGAGTTCATTAAGTACACCGGTACCGTGGTGACCCAGGCTAAATGTAAGTTTTTAAGGCAAGTCCTAACTGACTACATTTTCAGTAAGTCTAAGTCATTTTTCTACTGGTGGTCTGGGAAGTGTGATTAACCTCAAGCTTTGTCATTTTTCGTTCCCAAAGTGTCTGAATGTAATTATCAGCGTTTGTATTGAAGTTACACTTCTCAATCTGAGTTCAGGATGTAAATTGGACCTTTTGATCAACGCCTGCAATGCACGCTCTGTGATAATGATCAAGACACAAGTAAATCACAGTTTGTTTTATACAAGTGAGATGCCTAAAGCCTGCTAATTTTTTCAAACTTTTTAAAACAAAACACATGTCACATGTTATTATTTGCTGTACAGGTTGACCCATTACCTTTCATTCATCATCTATGTCAATCAAGACTAGTGCAAGAGATAACGCTCTATCGTCCAGGCTTTTGGCCTTAAGGGGTTAATCCATTCCCTCATAGGCTAGAATTTTGTAGTTCTGAAACCCTTGTGATAAACAGAACATTTGCTCCTTAGGAGCAAATGCTCTATTTATCACAATGGTTTCAAAAAGTGACTTTTAAGATGGCATCAATATGAGGGAATGGGTTAAGTTACCACCTGTCCTAAATACTCCAAATTGGACTTCTTTTGAGAGATCACTCTACAGTTGTTACTGTATGCAAATAGTGAAGACATTGTTATGCCAGCATGTAGGAACTGGGTATCTGACTAGGGTTAACACAGATTGCAATGGAAATGGTAATGTCTTTAAGTGGTGTATAAACTGCAAACTGTGCATATCCTGATCACTGATCTGGCTGATTTGGGTCTTGAATGTTTGCAATTGGTTGTCTTAACCCTTTCCCTCGTATAAACGTGTTTCATGCATTTGCAAACAGAGTAGACCATGATCAGATGGTTTAGGGTCTGCACCATCTGCTTATGAAATTACAATAGGTCTGACTCAACATTGTTGTAACATTGTTGTTTCTACCAACAACAAATATTCATACATGTGTACAACATAAAAATCAGCTAATGAATATTCTTGAAGTCATTATTTCATAAATGAATATTCAACAGGGAAAAGGCTAATGGATTTACCTAGATAGTATTTAACCTCCATAGGCTACTTTTAGACCCAACCCCTTTGAATGAATCTACCCAAAAGGAGCATTTACTAGAGAAAAGTAAAAATTTAGAATTATGTAGTTTGAAACCATTGTGATAAATAGAGCATTTGCTCCTATAGGAACAAATGCTCTATTTATCACAATGGTTTCAAGAAGTGGTTATTACAGAGGTGTAGAAAGAGGAGCCGTCTGATCAGGGTCTGCTCTGTTTGCTAATAGAATTTGATAGATCTGTTTCTTTGCTTTCTAAAATGTCTACAATGTTCCACCTTCCATATTTCTTTGATAACTATTTTATTAATGATTATTCAGTAGGTATTGAAATTTGGAATAAACATAGGTCATGGAAAGGGTTAAAAATATTTTTCCAGCAGCGCTAGACTTACCTCTTATTTGCTTTTCAGGACAGTTGGTATGCCTGCCAGAGTGAAGAGGATCAACTTGCCATTCCAGAAGATGCAGGTAGATGAAGATGAGGAAGAGATGAACAATACAATGGACAGCTTCAAACCACTTACACCACACAAAAATGGTGCGTCTGTTAACACTTTTCTTTTATATTTATAAATGCTTTTTGTCTCACCTGCCGAGAGGCAGTGTGTCACTTAGGGATCACTTTTCCTCCGTCTGTCCATCCATCACACTTTCCTTTTTTGCCGTCATTTGTAAATTTATCATTATAGACAGGGTTCCCACGGACAGGGAAAAGTCAGGGAAAAAAGATTTTTTTTCAAGGTCAGGGAAAAGTCAGGGAATTTTTTAATTGGTCAGGGAAATTTGAAATTTGACAAAAGTCAGGGAAAAGTCAGGGAAATTTGGAACCAAAGGATGAGGGCTGAGGAAATATGTCAAAAAGGAGAAAGAATGAAAATAAAAGGCTAAGGCAGTTTCTTCAATTTTGACTAAACCAAACATCTTTATACATCTTTGATTAGCTTTGTATATTTCACATCCAAATTTTATAGTATATCTGTCATGAAGTCTGTTAAAACAAAATCATTGGAGAATTCTGGCACCTCTGCAAGACTCCAGCATCCATTTTGACAGCAATGCTAGAATAGGGCAGCAATGCTAGATATTGGACATTCTACTGTAGTGTCTTCACTTGTTAGGACAAGCTGCAGGGCAGCGGTGCTAGATGTTGGACATTCTACTGTACTGTCTTCAATTGTTAGTGCAGCAATATTTGGTCTGCTATTATGAAAACAGTGAAAATGCAGACCCTTTTCTGGCATCTACAGAGACCCATTAAAAGGACCTATTTTTACAAAAAAAAAAGTGATGCAAAATTTTGATTAAATTGCAAAACAAGAGGGCATGAAAGGCCCTGATATCGCTCACCAGAAAATCAGAGGAGAAGATTGTCAAAGTTTTCACTATGTGTTTCTATAGAAAACTAGCCGGCCCTGGGGCAAGGCCAATTGTGACCCCATTTTAATAGCATGCTATATTAGTGTCTTACACACTGTATGTACTATTTTAAAATTCAGCTTACACAGAAAAACTGAAAGATTAACCATTTCCACCATAGATACACATTTTATCACCTTTGCAAACAGAATAGACCCATATCAGGCAGCTCCTGAAGGAGCTGCCTGATCAGGGTCTACTCTGTTTGCTTAGAAAACTATCATAAATCTGAGTTTTTACTGTAGTCTACTGCCAAAATATTTCATAACTTTGCTTAAAAATAAAATTTTACTTAATTATATATTCATAGTAGATGGAGTCTCTAATAAAAATTAATGGAGGAAAGGGTTAACCCTTTCCCTCATATAAACGTGTTTTCACGCATTTGCAAACAGAGTAGACCCAGATCAGATGGCTCCTATAGGAGCTGTCAGATCAGGGTCTGCTCTGTTTGCTAATGGAATTTGATAAATCTGTGTCTTTAGTTTCTAAAATGGCTATAATGTTCCACCTAGAGGAGCCGTCTGATCAGGGTCTACTCTGTTTGCTAATAGAATTTCAAAGATCTGTGTCTTTACTTTCTAAAATGGCTACAATTTTCCATCTTCCATATTTCTTTATAATCCTTTTATCTATGAATATTCAGTAGGTATTAAAATTCGGAATGAACACAGAACAGGGAAAGGGTTAAGAGGGGTAGAAAAGATTCAAGAGACTTTATACTCTGGGTGTATATTTGGACCTGTTTGGCATCCTGCATGTTACATTCAATATTGAGCAATTAAAAATGAAAAAGTCAAAAATATTTTTTAAACACTACTGCTGTATATATAGTTATCATCAAGAGAGAGGTGGTAAGGATTGGCTGATGGGGAGGACGGAGGCCAACATTTATTGATCATGCTCATAGATGACCAATTAAACTACTGTTAACATGGGGTCAGGGAAAATTGAAATTCGGTCAGGGAAAAGTCAGTGAAAAGTCAGGGAATTTTATTTTTATGCCCCCAAAGGTTTGTATATCCAAGGTCAAGGTCACTTAATTGGACTTAGAATTTGCGTTTAGCAAAAATGTTAACCTACCTGTCTGTCTGTAACATCTCTAACTCAAGTTCTGCTAGGTGGATCCTTCCCAAATTTAATCACAATGTTTATCTAGACATGCTACAGTAGCCTGCCAAGTCCGGGTTCGTATATCCAAGGTCAAGGTCACTTAATTGGACTTAGAATTTGCGTTTAGCAAAAATGTTAACCTACCCGTCTGTCTGTAACATCACTAACTCAAATTCCACTTGGTGGATCCTTCCTAAATTTAAACACAATGTTTATCTGGACATGCTACAGTAGCCTGCCAAGTCCCGGTTCGTATATCCAAGGTCAAGGTCACTTAATTGGACTTGGAATTTGCGTTTAGCAAAAATGTTAACCTACCTGTCTGTCTGTAACTTCTCTAACTCAAGTTCTGCTAGGTGGATCCTTCCAAAATTTAATCACAATGTTTATCTAGACATGCTAGAGTAGCCTGCCAAGTCCGGGTTCGTTTATCCAAGGGAAAGATTGCTTAATTTGACTTAGAATTTGCGTTTAGCATTTGCGTTAAGCAAAAATGTTAACCTCAATTTATGTGGAACACATTTTTGAAGTCCACTAAGTTTACATAACACTTTGCGATAAAGCTTTGAAACTTGGAACACTTGTTCACCGTCCCAACCTTCACCTGTAGGCATAAGTACATAACTCTGTCAAGCATTTTGACCGAATTATGCCCCTTTTTGACTTACAATTTTTGGTTAAGGTTTTTGTTAAAGTCCATTTATTTACATAACCCTTTCAGATAAAGCTTTTAAACTTGGAACACTTGTTCACCATCACATGCTTCGCCCGTAGACAACAGTACATAACTCTGTCCAACATTTTGGCAGAATTATGCCCCCTTTTTACTTAGAAATTTTGGTTAAAGTTTTAGTTAAAGTCCATTTATTTACACCACCCTTTGAGATAAAGCTTTTAAAGTTGAAACATTTGTTCACCATCAGAAGCTTCATCTGTAGGCAAGAATAAATACAATGTAACTCTGTCAAGCATTTAGACACAATTATGGCACTTTTCAATTTAGAATTTTTGGTTAAGGTTTTTTGTTATACCTTGAAACTTGGTTGCAAAATTGGACTTAGAATTTGAGTTTAGCAAATATGTTAACCCCAGTTGATGTTGAACAAGACCTCGACGGGCGTATATTGTGCCCACTGGCACTCTTGTTAAGTTATTCCCCTTTGTTCCGATTTTCGCAGATTAACAGTTTTTGTGTCACCTGCATGCAGGTGACACATGTGTTCCTTCGAACACTCTTGTTCTTACATTTGCAAACAAAGTAGACCTAGATCAGATGGCTCCTTAGGAGCCGTCTGACCAGGGTCTGCTCTGGGTCTCTTTTGTTTGCTTATAAATTTTTCATAGATCTGATGACAGTTCCTACCAATACAAAATGATCCTGTATACATATATGCCATTTAAAGAATTCAGCTAATAAATATTCATGGTGTCATTATGTCTTACATGATATTCAACGGGTAAAGGGTTATGTGGTCGCTTTAGAGAGGTTTTACTGTAGTTCACTTTTTAAGCTTATGCTAGACAGGTGTTTACTCTGTTGCAGCAACTTTCAATAACCACGCCCACACTTCAGGTTATCTGTCGATGACCCAGACATCAGACACTACAGTTCCTATGGAAACAAAGCCAGTTGAGCAGGTTTCTATGGAAACAAAGCCAGATGAGCCGGTTCCTATGGAAACAAAGCCAGCTGAGCACAAACCGGAAAAGCAAGTTAGTATCATCATCATCATCATCATTTATGTATAACAATCAGTTAACCCTTTCTTACATATAAACACCTTTTCATGCATTTGCAAACAGTGAAAACCCAGGTCAGACAGCTCCTATAGAAGCCATCTGATCAGGGTCTGCTCTGTTTGCTTAATATGGTATAATATACAGTAAAACCTCTCAATAACAGCCACTAAACTGTGTTAATTAGTTGGCATTTTGGGCAGGTGGTTGCTTAAAGCATGGTGAAAGTAAAACAGAACGCTCCTATAGGAGCGTTCTGTTTTACTTTTACCTTGCTTTAAGCATCCGCCTACCTTTAACACAAAATACTTGATGTAATTTAGTGGCCGTTATAGAGAGGTTTAACTGTAGTTTTGATTCCACAGTTTATGTCTGTCAGAGCCAAAACATCCTGTTTACATTAAGCAGTCATTAAATATCAGCTAATAAATATTCATAATGTCATTATTCCTTACATGAATATTAAACAGGAAAAGAATTATTACTATTCATAATGAGTAGTCTACCATGAATATTCATGTAGTAAAGGGTTTATATATTATTATTTCTTCTATCAAAAGGAGCTTATGCCTGAGAAATTACCAGCTGCCCCAGTGATCATACCAAAGCCAGTCATCAAAGAAACACAGGTTCCAGAGACGCCTAGAAACAAGAATGTGCCAAGTACACCTGTGGTAAAACAACATAAACACTGAACTACTTAAAATTCTTAACCTTTAACCCATTCCGTCATAGGTAATTTTTGGAACCAACTACACTGGAGACCCGTTACAACGCGGTGGTACGGGGACATAAACTTCAACCCGCGTTATATACGGAACCGCGTTGTAACGAGTCTTTTTTATCTGGGTACTTACATAAACCCCCATCTTCCTAATATAAACTAATTTCGAATGAAACTGACTTGTTTACTTTGTTTCCCCACCCACTCACATATCTCTTTCAAATTCTGTTAGCAAACTTAGTAGATCCTGATCAGACGGCTCCTTTAGGAGCCGTCTGATCTGGGTCTACTCTGTTTGCAAATGCGTGAAAACACGTTTATATGAGGGAAAGGGTTATACAAAATTACAAATAAAATCGTGTATGTTTTCAAGCAACCAAGTATATTTCATAATACAAGCCTGTTGATGGGATGTAATTGCCTCTGGGCCTGTCAAGCCCCTAATCCGATTAATCCTGCTGTGTAAAACAATAAACATGGCTGTCACTGTTTTCAGAAAATGAAAGGTCACATGTGATGTCGCATGTGATTTGTTGGGGTTTTCAATTTTATTTGATTGGTCAAAGGGTACACACCCTTTTCTGTATTAGCATATAACCTCCAACCCAGCACTGAGAGTTAAGAGGTTCAGATTTTTAATGATGTTTGTTTTTCATAGTTAAAGTGCGAACTTTTGTGGCTTTGACAGTGAAAATATTCAGTACATGCGTATCTCAATTATATACACAATTAATTTGTAACGAAAGTTATGCAGTTAAGATTTTACTGGTTCCCGTGCTTTTAGGGCATCATGTGCATAGTACGAACCGATAATCAGTTGTGTGTAATACATTCATGGCGGCATATATACGAGTTGACAGTTGTCAGTTTTTCACACGTATGATTGTCTTCAATTGTTTATGTAGGGACCGGTGTTTGTTTTTATCCTTTAGCCTGCTGCTGGCGGATAAGTTTACTTAAGTTTATTTTATGTTTCATTGCGCTATTCAATCATATTACTATAAATGAGGTATTTACAAAAAAAATTCGGAGACACAGACTACCCGCGTTATATCGGATACCGCGGTAAAACGGTCCGCGTTATAACGGATCTCCAGTGTAATAAATCTACTGAAAAGAAGGATTTACTAGAGCGAGTCTAGAGGAAACAAAATGTTTTAAAGTTGTGTATGATGGAGGTTCCCGGTGTGTTGAACATTGATGTAGTGTAGATAAAATTTAAAATAAAATTTAAAATAAAATTGAATTTTAGTCAAAATTTCTCTGTTTTGGACTTAGCTTTTTGGGTTGAAATAGGAAGGTTAAAGTTTTGGGGTAAGTGTTGAAATGCACTAATATTACATGAAATATTTGCCCTAGAAAGCTGATATTAGGAATGGAGGTTCCCTGTGTGTTGAACATTGATGTAGTGTAGTTAAAATTTAAAATAAAATTGAATTTTAGTCACAATTTTACCTGTTTTGGACTTAGCTTTTTGGGCTGAAATAGGAAGGTTAAAGTTTTGGGGTAAGTGTTGAAATGCACTAATACTACATGAAATATTTGCCCTAGAAAGCTGATATTTGGATTGGAGATTCCCTGTGTGTTGAACAAAATTTCACCTGAAATACTTGCCATTGGTAGCTGAATTTTTTTCTTTTCAGCAAAGACTTTTATATAGATAGGTATTTACAGTAAAACCCTTCTAATGTGACCACCAAAAAGAGAGGTCTAATTCTGGGTGGTAGAGGCAGGTGATAGCTTAATGCAGGATAAAAACAGTTATGCAGAAAGCATCAGTAGACCAAATAGTTTCAAATGAAAATCTTATCACTTTTTAACAGTTCACACATGCGCGGCTCATAACTGAACAATGTAATGGAGATCACGTGATACGTTGCAAATAAATTCCTGTGACGTCACAGCCTCTAAATTTAAACCTACTTTCGTTTTCATCGATTTAAAAACATGTAATTTAACACAAATGCTTACGGTTTGAAACTTTTTAAGACCAGTTTCTTTCAAATGAATGGCTATTCTATCAAAATCACCAAAATGTCATTTTTTCGATCTCAGGGCCTTCAGGGACTTTAAACAATGGATTTTTTCTATAACTAAAATCAGGCCTATAATATTTAAGCAAACAGAAAACAGAGCAGACCCTGAGATTCAGATATAGCTCCTATGGGAACGGTCATATCTGGGTCGACCCTGTTTGTAAAAGTATATAATGCATACATATGATGCAAAGATTGAAGAAATGCTTTGATTTGTTGTGTTTTTTAACATTTTACTCCATAAATACGTCTTTCTACACCTTTGCAGAGTAGACACAGGTCATATGACTTGTGTAGGAGCCGTCTGATCAGGGTCTGCTGTTTGCTTATGATATAATATAGATACTATTCACATCGATTCTACAGTTTTCTGTCACGGCCGACAATTCCTATGTCCATGCGCTATTATGACAATTAATCTAATTGATATTCATGATGTCATTATTTCTTTCATGAATATTCATGGAGTAAAGGGTTAACACTGCTGTTTTATTTATATGTAGCCCAGTCTCCAGATGATCACTGTCAATGACCAGCAGTATGGAGTAATAGGTGTGATGGGTCATGGTGGCTCCAGCAAGGTAGGATATCTCCAAAATATTTAGACTGGCTGATCTACTGTTGTCAAGTTAACCCTTTCCCTGTTCTATATTTGTCCCAAATTTAAATACCTACTGAATATTCATGGGCAAAATAGTGTTAATGAAATATGGAAGGGATGAGCATTGTAGCCATTTTGGAAAGTAAAAAAACCAGTTGTATCAAGTTACATTAGCAAACAGAGCAGACCCTGATCAGACGGCTCCTATAGGAGCCGTCTGATCTGGGTCTACTCTGTTTGCAGATGCGTGAAAACACGTTTATATGAGGGAAAGGGTTAAGTTTACATGTACAGTTGAACTTCTATATCTTGATTTCGGATAAATCGAAACTTACAGATAACTTGAAGAAAAAAATTTGTCCCTTCAAATGTCGGATGACTTGAGCCTCTGTTATCTCGAAATAATTTGTACGGTCCCTTGAAGTTCAACTGTAGTACATTTTATATTCTGTGCTTTAGGTGTACCAGGTGCTGGATGCCAACCACAAACTGAAAGCCATCAAGGTTGTTAACCTAGATAATGCCAATGACATCATCGTAGACGGCTACAAGAACGAGATCAAGTTGCTTAAGAGACTACAATATTGTGATAAAGTCATCAAGATGTACGACAGGTAAACACGGGTTCAAAACAACTTTCCTTGAGCTGCTTCAATTTGAAGTTATTGTTTACCCTGTAGCTATTGTTATGTGTTTAACCCATTCCCTCATTTGGACACCTGTAAAAATCACTGTCTAAAACCATTGTAATGGAGCAAATGCTCTATTTATCACTGGTTTCAAAACTACATACTATTAAAATTCTAAATGTTTCCTTTTCTCTAGTAAATGCTCCTTTTCCATAGGTTTATTCAAAGAGGTAAAAAATATCCTATGAGGTAATGGGTTAAAAGAATGTTTGCAAATGGAATTTGATAGAACTGTTTCTTTAGTTTCTAAAATGGCTACAGTGTTCCAAAATTCAAACAGGCCAAGGTTATCGCCAATATTCAGGGAAATCTTTTTTACAGAAAAATATAACATTACAAACTGCAGACCCTGATGAGAGGGTACCTCTAGGAGCCCTTTCGTCTGTGTCTACACTGTTTGCATATAGGACATTAGTGACTCCATTCTGGCACTGAAATGGTTATAAATACTGTACAATGTACATGTATTTAGTGTAACAAAAAGCTAGTTTCAGGCTTTTAATGCTAAATTCAAGAATCAAAACCTTTAAATTTGGTAAATAGAAGGCCGAGTACCAAGTGTTGTCTTTAACCCTTTCCTCCATAAATACTCCTTTCTATGCCTCTGTAAAAATTACCTGTTGAAACCATTGATATATAGAGCATTTACTCCTATAGGAGCAAATGCTCTATTTATCACAATGGTTTCAAACTACAAAATTCTAAAAAAAAAATCCTTTTCTCTAGTTAATGCTCCTTTTGGGTAGATTTATTCAAAGTGGTTGGATCTAAAAATAGCCTATGAGGGAAAGGGTTAAAGTTGTTAAAAGTACTGTGATATTCTCCTGTCGTGTTTCACTAGTGAGTACAAGGCAGACGACAACAAGCTGTATGTGGTGATGGAGGCAGGGAATGAGGACCTTGCCTCTTTCTTCAGGAGTAGAACCAAGGACCGCAAACCCCTGTCAGACAACCTGATCAGATTCTACTGGGAGATTATGCTAGAAGGGGTCCAAGCGTTACATAAGGAAGGTAAACATATCATTCGATAGAACTGGAATTTCTTCTGAATCCATACACCACATTTATCTCGATGTAGATGAGATGTGGGTCTGGTAACTATTCTCCTGGCTTGGTGCCATTAACTTATATAATGTTGTGATGCCATAAAAACCCAACTCACTCGTTCTATAGTAATATCACAAAAATTGAAGTACGGTGACACATGTAACCTGTCCATTGACTGGTTGCGATTTCATTTCCAGTACGAAATGTTTCATGTAAAAGTTTTCCCTTTGTGTTGTGAATAGTTAGGAAGAAATAATGACTTCATGAAAGTTAACCTCTTCCTTTATGTAAACGCATTTTATTTTGACGCATCTGCAAACAGAGTAGACTCAGATCAGATGGCTCCTATAGGAGCCGTCTGATCAGGGTCTGCCGTTTGCTTATGGTGTAATATATATCTGATTCTGCAGCTTCTGCCTGAGCTGAAATGTCCTATGTTCATATGCCATTATAAAAAATAATCTTATTAATTATAATATTCATGATGTCATTATTTCCTGCATGAATATTCATCAGGGAAAGGGTTAATTAGCTGAATTTTTATATTAGCATTCTGATCAAGAGAATATTCTAATCGGGGGACACTGTAGAATCATATCTATATTATTTCATAAGCAAACAAAGCAGACCCTGATCAAGCAACTTTTACAGGAGTCGTATGATTTGGGTGTACATGAAAGCCTAATGAGTTTCAGCTATGATTAACCCTTTCCCTCATATAAACGTGTTTTCACGCATTTGCAAACAGAATAGACCCAGATCAGGGTCTGCTCTGTTTGCTAATGGAATTTGATAGATCTGTTTCTTTTGTTTCTAAAACGGCTACAATGTTCCATAATTCATTATAATTATTTTGCAATGAATATTCAGTAGGTTTCAAAATTTGGAATAAACATAGAACAGGGAAAGTGTTAAATGCGGAATGTATACTGGACAATAAATAAGTGTCAAAACAAACTTTATCTGTTTGATGTAACAAACTAGAAGATTCACAAATAAACAAAGGTTTCATTATATGGAAATTGAAGGATGAATTTAGTTTTAACTTTGACCATAACAGATCAAAATTGGCGAATTTTTATGCCCCCTTTGACGATAGTCGGTGGGCATATTGTTTTTGCCCTGTCTGTTTGTCTGTTAGTTTGTTTGTCAGCAACTTTAACATTGGTCATAACTTTTTAGCCAGTACAGATAGAGACTTGATATTTGGCATGCACATGTATCTCATAAAGCCGCACATTTTGAGGGGAGACATGTCAAGGTCAAGGTCATCCTTCAAGGTCAGAGATCAAATATATGAGTCAAATCACAGACTTTAACATTGGCCATAACTTTTGGACCAGTAGAGATAGAGACTTGATATTTAACATGCTTTTGTATCTCATGAGGCTGCACATTTTGAGGGGTGACATGTCAAGGTCACGGTCATCCTTCAGGATCAAGGGTCAAATTGTCTGTTTCTTTGTCTGTAACTTTAACGCAACCTTAACATTGGTCTTAACTTTTGAGCCAGAACAGATAGAGACTTGATATTTGGCATGCATAAGTATCTCATAAAGCCGCACATTTTGAGGGGTGACATGTCAAGGTCAAGGTCAGAGGTCAAATATATGAGGGGGCATAGTGTTTCACAAACACATCTTGTTTTTCCTCATTTGGTGAAAAGGAAAAAACGCCAGGTGAGGCCCTGTAAACAGATAAGACCTGGATCAGATGGTTCCTGTAGAAATTTTCTGATTAGGGTCTGCTCTGTTTGCTGATGAAATAATGTAGATCTTATTCTACAGTACAGTTTCCGCTACAGCGAACAATTCCTAAGTTCATGTGCATTATAAAAATTTATTTAATGAATATTCATGAAGTCACCAATTCTTGTTTGACCCTTTCCCTCATATAAACGTGTTTTCACGCATTTGCAAACAGAACAGACCCAGATCAGATGGCTCCTATAGGAGCTGTCAGATCAGGGTCTGCTCTGTTTGCTAATGGAATTTGATAAATCTGTGTCTTTAGTTTCTAAAATGGCTATAATGTTCCACCTTCCATATTTTATTAGTCCCCCATCGGTTACCGGTTGGGGGACTGTAGGTTTGCTTGATTCCGTCCGTCCGTCTGTCACGCTTCGTGTCCGGGCCATATCTCCTACAAAGTTATGCCAAATTCATTATAACTTCAAACATTGAAGAAGCATGATGAGGAGTAGTGTCATGCACAAGTGCCATAACTCTAGCATCAATATTTATGGAGTTATTCCCCTTTTTCATATTTTTTTGTCTGGACAATAACTCTTTTGGTTCAATTGATTTGAAACTTCACATATGGAACAAGCATGATGAGGGGTAGTGTCATGCACAGGGGCCATAACTCTAGCATGTATATTTTTGGAGTTATTCCCCTTTTCATATTTTCTTGTCCAGTTAATAACTCTTTATATACTGGTTCAATTGATTTGAAACTTCTCATATCTTTTTTTTATGGAACAAGCATGATGACGTGTAGTGTCATGCACAAGGGCAATAACTCTAGCATCAATATTTTTGGAGTTACTCCCCTTTTTCATATTTTCTTGTCGGGAAAGTAGGTACTAATACCATTCAGGTGGTCATGTATATACCATGGTCAACCACTCCATGGGTGGTTGGGGTGGGGAGAGTGGAGGTGTTTTTTTCAGTCCGGTGGGGGACTCATGTCTTGCATAGCAATACAACATGCCCTTGTAATAACTATTTTGTCCATGATTGTTCAGCAGGTATTGAAATTTGGTCTAAATATACATGTAGAACAGGGAAAGGGTTAAATATTCATGAGTTAAAAGGTTAAAAATCTTGTTTTTATTACAGGTATAATACATTCTGACTTGAAACCGGCCAACTTCCTTTTAGTCGGTGGCAATTTGAAGTTGATAGACTTTGGAATAGCTAAGGCCCTACAACAGGACAAGACGAGCGTGATTCTAGAGACGCAAATTGGAACCCTGAACTACATGAGCCCAGAGGCCATCATGGACTGCTGTGGTAACCAGCCTGGAGGAGGCAAACCAAAGTACAAGGTACTGTGATCTTGCTGCTATGTTCCATACAAGATATCAGAGGTCCAGATAAGATGCGTAAATTGAAATATTTTCAAGAATAACTTTTTATACGCCCACCTAATAAAGGTGGTCGTATATTGTCGTGGCCCTGTCCGTCCGTCCGTCCGTTCGTTCGTTCGTTCGTTCGTTCGTTCGTTCGTTCGTTCGTTCGTTCGTTCGTTCGTTCGTTCGTTCGTTCGTTCGTTCGTTCGTTCGTTCGTTCGTTCATTCGTTCGTTCGTTCGTCCGTCAACATTTTGTTTGTCCGCAGTTTTCTGGGAAAACTATTAGACAGATATTAATGAAACTTCACACAAATGTTAAATGCATCAAGATCTGAAGCTGAGTTGATTCTGAGGTTCATTTGATTTTTCATTTCAGAGTTATGGCCCTTGTCCTTAAAAAATATGCAAATAGTTTGTCCGCTGTTTTCTGGGAAAACTATTTGAGAGATATTAATGAAACTTCACACAAATGTTTAATCCATCAAGATCTGAAGCTGAGTCACTTCTGAGGTTCATTTGATTTGTCGTTTCGGAGTTATGGCCCTTTTACTTAAAAAATATACAAAAACATGCAAATAGATTGTCCGCTGTTTTCTGGGAAAACTATTTGAGAGATATTAATGAAACTTCACACAAATGTTAAATGCATCAAGATCTGAAGCTGAGTTGATTCTGAGGTTCATTTGATTTTTCATTTCAGAGTTATGGCCCTTGTCCTTAAAAAATATGCAAATAGTTTGTCCTCTGTTTTCTGGGAAAACTATTAGAGAGATATTAATGAAACTTCATACAAATGTTGAATGCATCAAGATCTGAAGCTGAGTTGATTCTGAGGTTCATTTGATTCGTGGTTTTGGAGTTATGGCCCTTTTACTTAAAAAATAATGCAAATACTTGCTAATAGTTTGTCAGCTGTTTTCTGGGAAAACTATTTGAGAGATATAAATGAAACTTCACACAAATGTTAAATGCATCAAGATCTGAAGCTGAGTTGATTCTGAGGTTCATTTGATCTTTCATTTCAGAGTTATGACCCTTGTCCTTAAAAAATATGCAAATAGTTTGTCCGCTGTTTTCTGGGAAAACTATTTGAGAGATATTAATGAAACTTCACACAAATGTTTAATTCATCAAGATCTGAAGCTGAGTTGATTCTGAGGTTCATTTGATTTGTCGTTTCGGAGTTATGGCCCTTTTACTTAAAAAATAATGCAAATACATGCTAATAGTTTGTCCGCTGTTTTCTGGGAAAACTATTTAACAGATATTAATAAAACTTCACACAAATGTTTTAAGCAACAAAATTTGAAGCTGAATTTATTTTGAGGTTCATTCAGTTTGTCTTTACAGAGTTATGGCCGTTCCACTTTACAAAAATCTGCAAAGATGAGGATTAGCTGTAACTTTTTTATTTAATAAGATATTCATTTCATTTTTTTTAAAAATAGTATCACCCTAATATGGAAATCAAGATCTGAAGCACAGATTATAAAATGTCAACACTTATAAGGCATGCTGAATCAGAGAAAGTTTGCAAGTGGGCGTATTATGTACCGTATGCGGTACTCTTGTTTATTTCCTCACCAAACCCTGTGTTGTGACCTTTCTTTAGAATCATCTAAAGAGACGATTCTAAAGAGTAGACTTAACCCATTCCCTCATAGGCTATTTTTAGATCCAACCTCTTTGAATAAATCTACCGAATAGGAGCATTATTAGAGAAAAGGAAAATTTTAGAATTTTGTAGTTCTGAAACCATTTTGATAAATAGAACATTTGCTCCTTAGGAGCAAATGCTCTATTTATCAGAATGGTTTCAAAGAAGTGACTTTTACAGAGGCGTAGAAAGGCGTATTTAAGGAGGAAAGGGTTAAAATAGGGTTTGGTGGAGAAAGGACGATTTTAGTATTTGAGTATGCACCATTATCTGTAGCTCTGTATTGCGCTTGTTGTTTTGCTTCTTTACCATAAATGCATGTTGAGGAAACTTTTTGAAGGTTGAACATGTTCTCTTGCTCATATTTTGAAGCATACTTTCTTCCATTTGTTTTAACCTTTTACTCCATGAATATTCATGTAAGAAATAATGACGTAATGAATATTAATTAGATTAATTGTTATAATAGCACATAGACACAGGAATTTTTGGCCATGGCAGACACTGTAGAATCATATCTTTATTATATCTTAAGCAAACAGAGCAGACCCTGATCAGACAGCTCCTATAGGAGTGTCTGATCTGGGTCTACTCTGTTTGCAAAGGCGTAGAAAGGTGTATTTAAGGAGTAAAGGGTTAGGGATGTAACTATAAGGTCAGACAGTTCGGATCTGGTTTTATCCTAGGATAATTCTGTGTCTCATCTAGATCCAAACAGTTTGCTAAGATAATCATAGATTTGCACATAGCGGGTTAACCCTTTCCCTCATATAAACGTGTTTTCACGCATTTGCAAACAGAGTAGACCCAGATCAGACGGCTCCTATAGGAGCCGTCTGATCAGGGTCTGCTCTGTTTGCTAATGGAATTTAAAAGACCCGTTTCTTTACTTTCTAAAATGACTACAATGCTCCACCTTCCATATTTCATTATAACTATTTTGTGCATGAATATTCAGTAGGTATTGAAATTTGGAATAAACTTAGAACAGGGAAAGGGTTAAATGATGATGGACTATTCCACTTTGAAAATTCAGTAAAAAGTCATATTTAGCTCATCTGCACGAGCTATTGTCCAACTCCGGCGTCCGCGTTGTCGTCTTAAATCTTAACATTGACCAGAACTCGAAAAGTATAAGAGGTATCAACATGAAACTTCATAGGTTAGTAGATCTCATTGAGGGGAAGACCCTAACCTAGAACCATAACTCTTAATTTTGGAGTTATGGCCCTTTATATTTTTCAAAATGTTTAATTTTGCTGGACAAGCACCAAATCAGACGAGCGTTGGCGCCGCACACAGCTCTTGTTTTTCGTGGCTTTACTTGAGAAACTATGTTTATATATGTGGCTGTGTCTCTTCAGATTGGAGTTAAAAGCGATGTGTGGTCTCTTGGCTGTATCTTGTATAACATGGTATATGGACGGACACCTTTCCAGCACATACGACATGATTTCTACAAGTTACAGGCCATCATGAACGCAGACTATCCTATAGAGTTCCCAGATATAACCAACAAGCATCTGCTGGGAGTCATGAAGGTTAGTAATCATACTTCAGTTTAGAAAGAGATGGGACTTACTTAACCCTTTAACCCTTTCCTCCATGGGCTATTTTTAGCTCGTCTGTTTCGAAGAAAAGTCAAGCTATTGTGATCACTTGGTCGTAGTCTTCGTTGGCATGCAAAAACTTTAATGTAGATCATTACTAGAAAAGTATAAGAGGTATCAACATGAAACTTCATAGGTTTGTAGATCTAATTGAGGTAAAGGTCCCTACATAAGAACTATAACTCTTGATTTCAAATATTTTGAAATTTATTTTTTTTTATTTTTTTTTCAAAATGTGTTCATTTAGATGACAAGCACCAAATCAGACGAGCGTTAGCGCCGCACATGGCTCTTGTTAGATGCAACCTCTTTCATTAAATCTACCGAAAAGGAACATTTCCTAGAGAAAAGGAAAAATTTAGAATTATATAATTTTGAAACCATTGTGATAAATAGAGCATTTGCTCCTATGGAGCAAATGCTCTATTTATCACAATGGTTTCTTAAAAGTGACTTTTACAGAGGACTAGATAGGTGTATTTATGGAGGAAAGGGTTAACTGATAGAGATGCCTTTTCACACCATTGCAGCAGAATAGAAACAAATCTGACAGCTTTTGCAGGGCCTGCTCTGTTTACTTTTGGCTAACAGAGTAGACCCAGATTCTGGCATGTTTCCAAGGTAATGAAAAAATGAAACTTTTTCTGTCCCATGTACTTTAGCACTATTAAAGTAAGTGTCACATATGGCGCAATCATGCAGCCGCAGTACCCTCACAGGTACCCATTTTAACCCCTGGGTGGAGAGGATGTGCGAGTGGGAGACATGGAAAAGCGTCTCTGAAATTTCCGGGTGGGACCGGGATTTGAACCCCAGACCTCCGGACTGATAGTCAAGCACGTTACCACTAGACCACCGCCACCTACATTACACATATTCAGATTCTGAAGTTAATTTGTAATGCAAAATTGGTGTAAATATTTGCTGAGTACAGTAAAACCTCTCTATAATGGCCACTAAATTACATTAAATATTTGCTGCTTAAAACTAGAGGAAAGTAAAACAGAACGCTCTTATAGGAGCGTTCTGTTTTACTTTCACCTTGCTCTAAGCAGCCACCTGCCCTAAATACCAATTAATTAACACAATTTAATGGACGTTATAGAGAGGTCTTACTGTACATATTTAAGGTGCATAGACTTTAAAGCATGCAAAGTGTAATGAGATTTCTTTAATTTGCAGAGATGTCTATGCAGAGATCCAAAGTCTCGGCCTTCCATAGATGAACTACTGGGCCACCCATACCTTAGAAATGATATGGAAGGTAGGAATTACATACATACATACTGGACTGTGCAAAAACTACTGTGGCTTTGCCTTGAGATAAGGATATCTGATGTTTTGCAAACAATAACATAACATAAGGCAGTTTCTGATGTCAGATAGATGTCAAATGGTGTAGACACTGATAAGTCACCAATTTTCTGAAGTTCTATTGGAAGGGTTGCCACGCGTCAGGGAAAAGGCAGGGAAATTTTTAAAAAAATAATTCAAGGTCAGGGAATTGTCAGGGAAATTTGAGAACTCTCAGGGAATTTTGAAAATATAGGCAAATGTCAGGGAATCGTCAGGGAATTTTGGAAACATGAGAATGGAGGTCATATATTTAAAAAAAAAATCATAAATTATTACAGAAATTATGACAGAAAGACCAAATTCCGTGATGTAATGTGTCAGGGAAATTTGAAATTATGTCGGGGAAATGTCAGGGAATTTTGATTCCTGTGGTTTGTGGCAACCCTGAAATTTGATTGGTAGGCACCTTTTCTCATGGCACTATTCATTTTAGAGGTTGAAAATGTAGACTGCAACAGACATTAGAATTGAGGATAGTTGCAACTTTGGCATATATAGTTGAACTTTGATGTCTCGAACTTCAAGGGACCATACAATTAGTTCGGGATAAGAGAAATTCGAGTTATCCGATCTGTGATCTGGATAATTTCTTAAGTTTACAGCTTAATCCAGGTCTTAAGTAATGCTGAAAGCTCCTGTAGGAGCTTTCAGCATTACTTTAGACCTGCATCATTAAGCTGTCATTACTTTAGACCTGCTTCATTCAGCTGTCACGCGTGTTTCTAGATATGCATAGTTATACATTTTAGAGCAATTCTGTATTGTAAGTTTTGGAAGGACTGAACTTTCGGTTCGAGTTATCCCGAAGGTCGAGTTATCCGAGATCGAGACATCGAAGTTAAACTATAAGTTGAACCCGCTACTTGATAGATATGCCTTTTGAAACCTTTACAAACAGAGTAGAACCAGATCGGATGACTCCTGTAGGAGCCATCAGGTTAGGGTCATCTCTGTTTGCTTTTTAAATAGAATAGATGTAATTCTTCAGTTTCTGCAGTAGCCAAATATTCATGTGTCAGTAATTAAAAGTCTTCTAAATTAATGCAGAGCTACAGATAAATGTGCGTCCCCAAATACTAAAATCGTCATTTCTCCACCAAACCCTATACTGTGACCACTCTTTAGATTCGTCTCTGCGAGACGATTCTAAAGAGTGGTCAGAGTATAGGGTTTGGCGGAGAAATAAAGGAGATATTCTTGAAAATTTTGAAATTTACCCATCTTATCTGGACCAGTTATGTACAGTTGAACTTCAATATCTTGAACTTGTATAACTCTAACTTCGGGGTAACTCAAAGTAAAAATTTGGTCCTTCCAGAATTGTTCGAAAATGTATCACTACTCTTATCTAGAAACACACGTGACAGCTTAATGTAGGTCGAAAATAATGCTGAAAGCTCCTACAGAGAGTTTTCAGCATTACTTTAGACCTGCATTAAGCTGTGAACTTGAGAAAATATTTAGATTAGAAATCGGATGACTCGACCATCTGTCATCGCGAAGTAATTTGTATAGTCCCTTGAAGTTTGAGATATCGAAGTTCAACTGTACACGATGCCATTATTTCTTGCGTAGATATTCATTAGGTAAAGACTTGATAACTAACTTGTTTGAACGTTTCCAGTAAGATCATAAATGAAATGCTTGAAACTGGAAATTTGATCTTTTTCATTTTGTTTTTATTTTTAAGTTGAGGCTCTAATTTCGCTGCTGGCCGACAAATCCAACATGTCTCCTGGAGGAATACGAAACCTCATTAAGAAAACCAACACTACAGAGGAGGTATAGGATCAGCTCTGATTTAACCCTTTCACCGCAGCAGTCGCATAAATGCACCACAACAAATAGTGCAGTCCCAGATCAGACGCCGCCTTTTCAAGGCGTCGTCTGATCAGGGACTTCACTATTCGTCTCAATCTCTATTTCTATATATGTGCTTTATTCCTTTGAAATTTGCATTTATTTATCTCATTTCTTTATTTTACTGATTGATTTAATAAACTTGGATTGCAGACGACAATTAGAAATTTGGCGCCGAAAGGGTTAACCCTTTACTCCATAAATATGCCTTTCTACGCCTTTGCAAACAGAGTAGACCCAGATCAGACGGCTCCTATAGGAGCCGTCTAATCAGGGTCTATTCTGTTTGCTTATGATATTATATACATATCATACGATTCTAAAGTTTCTATCATGGCCAATCATCAGGTCGAGTTTCCTCGGTCCAAAATGTGTATTTTTGGAGTAAAAGGTTAACAGATCTGACATTACTGATTTACTGTTAATCTGATAAAGTTACCAGTTAATTTCAACTTTTAGCTTTAACTGAACATCAGTTATTTGGATTCCCTTTCCTTTCTGTAATGTACATTAAAGTACCAATATTGAACAGCATTGTGTACTATGCACATTAGTATTCTTTATGTGTGTAAATTTGGGTATGATTAAGATGTCAACTCTAGTTCAAGGTGAAATAAATATTTCAAAATCAAATTATGGTTCATATTTATACTAACCATTGACGTAACTATTCATGTATCATCAAACATTGCACTGTCAGAAAGAACTACTTTAGACAATTAGGTGCCAATCATTCTTGGTCCAACCAAGTCTCGCTATTGGCTTCTGCATCATAAGAAATTAAAGATGCATTGAACCAGTGGGAAAAGAGTGTTCAAGAATGTAATTGTTGAGCGTCTACAAACATTACTTTCAATGTTTTGAGTGAATGAAAAGTATTGAGTAAATTGATCAAATTAATACCATTGATGCCCACTTTGGATCTTTAACCTTATAAATATGTTTAAAACTGTGAAAATTGAGCTTTCTGTTGCAACTGCCTGTAAAAAAAATATGCATAAATTTTAAAATACAATCAACACCTTAAATTGTTAATATTATACTGTTACAATATTTTTAACAAGTGTATGAAGTCATTAAAAGTGTTTGACCTAAAGATACCATCTATCTGTAAAGAATGTTTTGATATGTATTCAGCTCATCTTTTTTTCATTTCAGACATCGACATCAGACACAGAAAACAAGAAACGATTAAGCAATGTAAGGAGACAAAGCTCTCAATTTTCAATAACTTTTCTGTCACCTCCTGTAAATAGGGTGACTCTTAACCCTTTACTCCATGAATATTCATGTAAGAAATTATGACATCATGAATATTAATTAGATTAATTTTCGATATGGAATATCAGTACATAGAAACTGTCTATATTATTCCATAAGCAAACAGAGCAGACCCTGAAACAGAGCAGACCCTGATCAGACGACTCCTATTGGAGCTGTCTGATCTGGGCCTACTAGAAAGGTGTATTTGTTGAGTAAAGGGGGAAGGGTCACATGCTTCTGTTGTCCATCTGTCAAAGATTTAGTCATGTTTTAACCCATTCCCTCATAGGCTATTTTTAGATCCAACCGCTTTGAACAAATCTACCGAAAAGGAGCACTAGAGAAAAGGACACTTTTAGAATTTTGTAGTTTTGAAACCATTGTGATAAATAGAGCATTTGCTCCTATGGAGCAAATGCTCTTTTTATCACAAACCGGCGGACGTGGTCGTGTGGCTAACGCGCTCGACTGCAATACCAGGGGTCACAGGTTCGATCCCCCGCTGGACCAAGTCCTTCGGATGAGACTATAAACCGAGGTCTGATGTATCAGTGCTTTACACTGGGCATCTAAAAGAACCAGAGAAACTCAGTCGATAATAAGAGTAGGGCATCGCGCCCGGGTTTCTCTGTATCCTCTCCCCTCTCTCTGGGGCGTCCAATTAGCCCATAGTGAGCAGAAACGGACGTAAATCAACACAAACAAACAAACTATTTATCACAATGGTTTCAAAAAGTGACTTTTACAGAGGCGTAGAAAGGCGTATTTATGGAGGAATGGGTTAACATCAGCCAGTGAGACATTTGTTCCTTTGAACACTTTTGATAATAATGAAAACTGTGGAATGATCTGAATGAACAATTTAACCCTTAGCCTCCTGTAAAAATTATGTCTCCAATCAGTTTCAATTTTCACTTACGATTTATTCAAGCTTTTGAGAAATTATTGACCATGTGTCAACAAGTTTGGATCCTGATGACAGATGAGATGCCGAGCAGAGCAACAGATAAATGTGTGTAATCAAATGCTAAAATCGTCATTTCTCCACCAAAATCTCTGTTGTGACCACTCTTTAGAATCGTCTCTTAGAGACGATTGTACTTTTCAAATAATATGCGACTTCTCATTTGAGTAAGAAAAATCATTATTTTGGAGGAATTTCACGTCGGCACTGGCTACGGCTTAGTCGGAATGTATCAAAAGTTATATTATTTGAAAAGTACAATGTCCCAGTGACATGGTATTTCAATGACAGATTCCCAGACCATTGCCAATACTGTAGAACCTCTCAATTGGACTTAAAAATTAGTATTAGTGCCGGTCTTTCAGACAGATGGCAAATAATGCAGGTTGAAATTCATGCAGAAGGCCCCTATTTTAGAATCATCTCCAAGAGAGACTCAAAACTCTTTCAAGAATAGATCCTTAACCCTTTACTCCATGAATATCCATTTGAGAAAGAATGACATCATGAATACTAATTAGATTAATTTATTTAATAGCACATGGACATAGCATGGGCCATGGCAGTAAACTTAAGAGTCGTATCTATGTTTACTTCATAAGCAAACAGAGCAGACCCAGATCAGACGGCTCCTACAGGAGCCGTCTGATCTGGGTCTACTCTGTTTGCAAAGGCATAGAAAGGCATATTAATGGAGTAAAAAGTTAAGTTCTCCACCAAACTCAAATGTTTCCAAGACGATTCTAAAGAGTGATCACAACATACTGTTTGATGGAGAACTGACGATTTTTGTTCTTTGACTCTGACTTCTTCTTGTCCTCTGTTCCTTACCCTTTTAATTTCTTATAACACCTTATACACAGTGCTAAACTTTTGCAGGAGAGCAAAGATGGTGTCATGGACAAGTGTGACCACGGGAAGGAATCTAGTCTCAGTATGAGGCCTAAAGGCCTGGTACAACGCCCAGAGGGCCCTGTGACAATGAAACAAGTCAGAGCACCGCTAGCAAGCTGCCTAAATCTACAGGACTTTAAACCCAGCTCCCATCGTCCACATGTAAATCCTTACAATCCATCGGGATCATGAGTCAAGACATTGAAATCTGGACATTTTAAGTGATGAAAGAGTGGATTCATTTTTAAAACATTTCTAACAGTGAAAATTTACAAAAAGGTGAAAGTTCCAAATTGGTTTATAGAGTTTGAGGAATAATGTTGTACTTAACCTTTATCCTTTACTCCGTAGGAGCCATCTGATCAGGGTCTACTCTGTTTCCTAGTGGAATTTGAAAGATATGTTTCTTTACTTTCAGAAATGGCTACAATGTTCCGCATTTTATAACTATTTTGTTCATGAATATGCAGTAGGTGTTGAACTTTTGGAATATATGTAAATACAGAACAGGGAAAGAGTTAATGGCAACCTGTCTGTTGTGCACCTGCATTACCTGTTAACCCTTTCCCTATTCCATGTTTATTCCAAATTTCAATACCTACTGAATATTCATGGACAAAATAGTTACAATGAAATATGGAAGATGGAACATTGTAGCTATTTTAGAAAGTAAAGAAACAATTATTTAAAATTCCATTAGCAAACTGAGCAGACTCTGATCAGACGGTCTACACTGTTTGCAAATGAAAACACAAGTGGGTCCAGTATTCAAAGGTTTAATGGCAGACTCCAGCTATTAAAAAGCACTAATCAACTATGTGTAATTATTTTATGTTGTTTATGAAACAAATACATAGCATAAAATCATATCCAAGATGTTCTGTAAGTGAACAGAGATGACACAGGCCGGACATCTCCTACAGCAGCCATCTAATCTTGGTCTACTCTGTTTACAAAGGTGCTAAAATGGTGTCTCTCTGGTGTAAAGGGTTAAAGCTTGCTTAGTTTGATTATATGATAACCTTAACAGACAGCGTGAATGCACATCGTTTATCAAATGTAAAATTTGAATTGACCCTTTTACTCCATGAATATTCATGTAAGAAATAATGACATCATGAGTATTAATTACATTAATTGTAATAATAGCCCATGAACACATTAAGTTTTGGCCATGGCAGAAACTGTAGAACCTATACCTATATAATATCATAAGCAAACAGAGCAGACCCTGATCAGACAGCTCCTACAGGAGTTTACTAGGTTTACTCTGTCTGCAAAGACAAAGAAAGGCGATTCATAGGAGCTTTCTGTGTTTCTTTTGTTCTGTGTTAAACTGCCATCTGCTTTAACGCTTTCCTCTATAGATACACCTTTGCAAACAGAGTAGACCCAGATCAGATGGCTCCTATAGGAGCTGTCTGATTAGGGTCTGCTCTGTTGCTTATGATATAATATACATATGATTCTACAGTCTCTGCCATTGCCAAACATGCCTCTGTCCACATGCTAGTATAACATATTAATCTAATTAATATTCAGGACAGCATTACTTGTTACATATATTCTCGTGGAGGAAAGGGTTAACCCTTTCCTCCATAAATACGCCTTTCTACACCCCTGTAATAACCACTTCTTGAAACCATTGTGATAAATAGAGCATTTGCATTTGCATTTGATTTCAAACTACATAATTCTAAATTTTTACTTTTCTCTAGTAAATGCTCCTTTTGGGTAGATTCATTCAAAGGGGTTGGGTCTAAAAGTAGCCTATGGAGGAAAGGGTTAAATACTATCTAGGTAAATCCATTAGCCTTTTCCCTGTTGAATATTCATTTATGAAATAATGACTTCAAGAATATTCATTAGCTGATTTTTATGTTGTACACATGTATGAATATTTGTTGTTGGTAGAAACAACAATGTTACAACAATGTTGAGTCAGACCTATTGTAATTTCATAAGCAGATGGTGCAGACCCTAAACCATCTGATCATGGTCTACTCTGTTTGCAAATGCATGAAACACGTTTATAATGAAGGAAAAAGTTAATAGGATACTCTATTAAAGGAGATTTTACTACATATATTTAACCCTTTCCTCCATAGGCAATTTTTAGATCCAAACTCTTTGAATAAATCTTCCAAAAAGGAATATTTACTAGAGAAAAGGGAAATTTTAGAATTAATATGTAATTTTGAAACCATAGTGATAAATAGAGCATTTGCTCCTATGGAGCAAATGCTCTATTTACCACAATGGTTTCAAAAAGTGATTTTTACAGAGGCGTAGAAAGGCGTATTTATGGAGAAAAGGGTTAATTCTTTGAATGTTGAATTTTCAAAGTGGAATGATCTATTGCTGTTTAAAAGTAGAGTCCATTCATTTGTAAAAGGTACAATTTGCAAGATTGTGAAAAACAGTAACTGTGCATACCCTGATCAGAAGTCTCCTATAGGAGCCGTCTGATGTGGATCTACACTGCTTGCAAATGCCATTTCCTGCATTCAAAGGGTTAACCCTTTCCTCCATAAATACACCTTTCTATGCCTCTGTAAAATTCACCTGTTGAAACCATTGTGATAAATAGAGCATTTGCTCCTATAGAGCAAATGCTCTATTTATCATAATGGTTTCAAACTACAAAATTCTAAAAAAGAATTCCTTTTCTCTAGTTAATGATCCTTTTCGGTCGATTCATTCAAAGAGGTTGGGTCTAAGAATAGCCTATGGAGGAAAGGGTTAACAGGGTTAAACTAAATGGATCATGTGACTAGGGTTATGATTATCTGATTATCATTTGTAGCATTGTTTGATGTAAACTACTACAAGGCTATGCACTTTTCTTCCCTCTTCTTATCTTTCTCTATTTCCCCTTGTTTCTCTGTTATCTCATTTATTTCTATTTATATCTGTTTGTCTTTTTCCCTTATCTATGCCTTGCTTTGCTCTCATTTTACCACTGTGCCCCTGAATCCAATAAGTGTGCCCTAATTACCCTAAGTATTCAAAGAGAGACTTTAAAAAGGCAAAAAGAGAGAGCCAGATCACACTGCAACACAGAGGCGATTCTGTTAACCCTTCGCTTGCTATTCACGTCAATATACCTACCTGTAAATAGTGAAGACCCAGATGAGACAGCTCCTGCAGGAGCTGTCCCATCAGGGTCTGCACTATTTACAAGTTGATTGTGCAACCAGTGCACTCCACAGCAGTGATTTCACAGCGAATTACTTGTACACAGTGAAGATATATGTAAATATACAACAGGGCATGGGTAAAGAAGGAGAAATGTATTTTAGAATTCAGCAAGCGAAGGGTTAATCCTTTCCTTTACATGAACATGTTTTCATACATTTACAAATAGAGTAGACCCAGCGTCTGCTCTGTTTGCTAGTGGAATTTGCAAGATCTGTTCTTTACTTTCTAAAATACCTACAATGTTCTACCTTCCATAATTATATCATTATAACTATGTGTATATTGTCCATGAATATTCAGTAGGTACTGAAATTTGAATTAAACATAGAACAAGGAAGGGGTTAAGTTGTAGCAGGATTAGGTTTGGGGGAGAAATAAGAGATTTGATAGTATCTACAGATATCTACGGCTCTGCATAATAATTGTTCTATTGTAATCTTGTATTCCAAAAAGCTTCGTCCACTATGAAACTGGTTTGCTGAAAATTTCAATTTTCTGCTCCTTTTCATAAAACACAATTAGAGTTTAACAATTTACTGCATGGATATTAAATTAATTACTGAATGAATATTCATGAAAACTTCAGAAACAGATCTGTATCATTCCATCAGCAAACTGAGATAACCCTGATCCGACGGCTTTTGCTGCAGAGGTCCAGATAAGATGCGTAAATTCAAACATTTTCAAGAATAACTCGTGTATTTCTCCAACAAACCCTATACTGTGACCACTCTTTAGAATCGTCTCGTTGAAACGATTCTAAAGAGTGGTCATAGTATAGGGTTTGATGGAGAAATGACGATTTTAGTATTTGGGTACGCACCGTTATCTGTAGCTCTGTTTGCTGTATACAAAGACGCAATAACATGACTGTTGCCTGCATTCTAAGGGTTAAGCTAAAGTTGTACATAAATATTTTATCTTTTCTAGATTGTGAGATTCTAATGAAAGATACATTTTAAATACTAACAAACTATTTAGAATGCATTTGTCAGCCCAGAGACTTGTATTTTATTGGTATGAATTATTGCTGTCTAGTACTTTGCAATATATATAAATAAACAAAAATCAAATGACTTTGTGTTCTTGTTGTTTTTATGTACTGTAAAACACCTCCACCAAAGTATGGTCTAATTTGGGGTAGTAGAGGCAGGTGGTAGCTTAATGCAGGATGAAAATTATGCAGAGAGGTCCTGTAGCTTTCTGTATTACTGTTGTCCTGCATTAAGCAAAGGCCTGCTTTTAACAATATCCATGTTTATTATACCCCTCTTTTGAAAAAATGGGGGTATATTGTTTTGCACATGTTGGTCTGTCGGTCGGTCGGTAGATCAAACAGTTTCAAACATCGATTTTTATGTCCCCGTCTTTAGGCGTTTTATCCTTGTCCGTACGTCCTGTACTCAAACAGTACTGCACATATTAGTTTCATATTAGGGGCATGTGCTTAGTATCAACAGAGGAAGACACCTATAGTTTTGGGGTTGAATCAGATCACTATGTTTAGAGTTATCTGCCCTTGGTTCATCAAAAATGCCATCAACTTTTGTCAAAACTTTTGATGTGACGTGATAACTCAAACAGTACTTCACACATTGGTTTCATATAAGGGCATATATGTTTAGTATCATCAGAGGAAGATGCCTATAGTTTTGGGGTTGAATCGGATCACTGTCTAGAGTTATCTGCCCTCGATTCATCCAAAATGCCATAAACTTTTGTCAACACTTAATGTGACATGATAACTCAAATAGCACTTCCCATATTTGGTTCATATTAAGGGAATATTCTTAGTACATGTATTATGAGAGGAACACACCTTTAGTTTTTGGGTTGAATGAGATTTCCAGGTCTAGAGTCATCTGCCCTTGATTCATAAGACATGCCATATATATATATTCAACAAAAGATCCGCAGGACCCTCTCTGACTGAGTCAGTTTTCTAATTAATATTAAATGTCATTAATCGTAATTAAATTAATATTCATGATGCCATTTTCTAAAATAAAAAGGGAGTGAATGGTTAACCCATTACCTCATAGGCTATTTTTAGATACAATCTCTTTGAATAAATCTACCAAAAAGGAGCATTAACTAGAGAAAAGGACAATTTTAGAATTTTGTAGGCTGAAACCATTGTAATAAATAGAGCATATGCTCTATTTATCACAATGGTTTCACAAAGTGACATTTACAGTGTCGTCAAAAGTCGTCAATATTAGGGAATGGGTTAAACACAAAATATTTATTATTTACTCCATGAATATTCATTTAAGAAATATTGACATCAATGGTATTGATCACAGGTGTCCTTCGCATGCTATGTCTCAAAAACAACAAAACTCCATCACAAATACATTATTTTTTAATCACATCATAAGTATCTAAAACATACCAAAAGATAGTTTTCTGACCCAACCAAAACAAAAAAAAATGGTGTTTTTTTTCGCGAACACCCCTGCTCTATATAATAAGTAACTTATTAGAGCAGGGTGTTCGCGAAAAAAATTATGCGAAGGGCACCTGTGGTATTGATTAAATTGTGTTTTATGATGGCACATGGACACCTGAAGTTTGACCATGATAGAAACTACAGATTCAGATCTGTTTTATTTAGAAAGCAAACAGAGCAGACCCGATCAGATGGGTCATTCAGGGATCGTCTGATCTGGGTCTATCATATTTGCAAGAGCGCTAAAAAGCGTTTATGGAGTAAAATGTTAAGTAAGACGAATCGGTATGTTGGCGAAACGTCGACTATTAAACTATTCACTGTTAATAATAAACTCTCCGCTCATACTAAAATGCGTTGGTTCCCATTTTATAGGTCGAAATGTACGAAAGCGGGATACAAGTAGTCAAAACATTTCCGCGAAGGAATTTCGACCTGTCTTTTTCTAGGAACTGTAGTTTTATAGGAAGGCACGCCCAAAAGCTCCATATTCGAGTCATGATTCAGGTAATCGATTTTAACGCCACCGGACATCTGAATTTCCGGATGCCATTTGTCAGTTAAGTTGTAAACGCTGATTGTGATTAAGTTTCGGTTCCAAAATAGATCAGATGAAAGCAGTATCGCATAGGCCTATCGCAGGAATTGCCACGGCCCATGTTCCGTACATTTATTCCTCTCCATAATTATATACAGCTTAAAGTATTATACTGAATGTATTGGGACTATCACGACCCAGTGAATCAGGTGACTAGCGTTCAGGGTTTTCCAGCTCTCACTAGACCCACCCCACCCAGCCAGCTAGTCCTATAAATAAGACCTGACGTTGCTATTTTATGACCGAGGACCCTCACTCGTCTACTTTGTAATCTCGGGGAATTATATAATAAGCCACTCGCTTGCTGCGTTGTTCATAACTTTTCTTCTTACTCTTATCATATCAATATTGCAGTGTTCACCCTCTATAAAATTCTATTCTCTAATTATATCAAAGCCTCCTCTCCCAACTATCCAAGTCCCTACTCTCTGTCTATCTCCTCCTATGTATTCCCTTCTCCACTTCTCTCTATCTTCTTAATTCCTCTCTCAGACTCATGCCACACCCATTCATAATTCTGTACATACATTTTCATCCAATCCAACACTTCCATTCTAACATCAACCAATATAATGCTACATATCACCCAGATCCTTAATTTACATAATCATTATCTTTCTGTATGTGGTCACTTTCTTACTTCTTATCATTCTCCAGGCATTACCCAAACATCAACCTCCTTCACAGCTTAGTGTCACCTCTTTGTGCCATTGGCCATATGTAAATACTAATTATGTATCCTATGTACCAGATTTGTTTAATGTTTATATTATAACTTGACAGCATAAGAACTCTACAGGACATACATCCTCAACCTTGTCTATGACTAATTTTTAGCATTGTTCCAATTAGTATGCAATCAGTCCAATCAACCTAATTATTAATTAATACAATATCTAAGCATCTGCTGATGCTTGCATCTAACATTCTACAATTTTTACAAACCAGAAGAATTTCATAATTCATAAACCAATGTAGAGTAACTTCGGGTAAATTCGACAGTCGGGCAATTTCGGCACATACTTTGTTATCCATTCGTGTTTCATTATAATTGGGCTGATCATTTCTCTGTGTGCAAACATTATGACGTAATAACATTCCATGACATCATAAGAACGTCATTGATTCTCTTGAGGGATTCTTTTGAAGAAATATGGGTCATGTAAATATTGACCTAGTGACGTTACACTATTTTTAGACGACGTTATAAGATTTCATAAGAAGGGACAGTATGTCAGGAGTGCTCTATCTTTAACTGTTCACTGTTCTTTGTCATTTTTCGCAAGTTAAATCTCACGCAGACATTGTTTTTATCTGTATGACCTTGATTTTCAAAGAGTAATCGTTTGCAAGCTATGATCAGAGGGGTGTCGAATTTAGCCGACATAATCTTGCATAAGCGGGTAATTTCGTCACTTACTGTAAGACAGTACACATCCACCTTTCAGATATCTATGTGGCAATTTAATTTTTCTAAGAAACACAATTAAAGCTTATTAGAAGTAACCTACTACCTATTACACCTTCTGTACTACCACTACTAACTACTACTAGAATCTACTACTACTTAACTAAAATACCTACTAACTACTATTGACTACTTACTAGTACTAGATCTAGATTTACTACTACTACTACTACTACTACTACTACTAGATCTACTGTACTAGATCTACAACTAACTACTATCACTATATACTAACTACTACTACTACTACTACTACTATTACTACTACTAGATTTATCACTACTACTTACCAATTAGGTTTACTAACAATTACTACTAATTACCACTATTACTACTACCAGCTACTAACTACTATTACTAATTACTACCACTATTAACTACTACTACTAATTGTTATCACTACTAACTACTACTAACTAGATCTACTTCTAACTACAACTACTACTAATTAGTAATTTAGCTATCACTACTAACTACTAATACTACTAACCCACCTACTACTAACCCACCCACTACCAACCCACCTACTACTACATACTAACCTACCATCTACCACCACCTACTACTACTAGTAGTCCACTACTACCTACTACTGCTACTACTGGTCTACTACTACTACTACTTCTAAGTACTACTACTGCTGCTACTACTACTAAAATCTACTACTACTAAAAACTACTATGTACTACTACTACTACTACTACTACTGCTGCTGCTGCTGCTGCTACTACTACTACTATGTATTATACTACTTACTAATACTTCTGCTTAGCACTTCCAATACTACCTCAACTTTTTAACAGATTCATTCGTAACGAAAATTTGTGATGTTGAGCGTGTCTTCGTCTCGGATAAAGCCACGTCTAATTAATTCTAGTGAACAAATGCTACAACTTATTTGGCGACAAGACCTCGCCTCATAACGAAAGTGTTTACACAAATATGCAGATAGTGCTATGTAAAATATGTGCTTTGTAAAATATCAAAAAGGAGACTTTAATTTGTTTAATAAATCCTTTCTGGACAAGTAATTTGACAAGTGTCGAAATTGGCCGAACAGTGTCGAAATTACCCGAAGCACAGTATGTACAACAGTTACCCATCACTAGGCAACTGGCGGTGTTTTATACATTCATATCACTCGAAAATGTTTGGAACTTATCGTTATATACCATTTTGAAGTAATTTGTCGGCTAATTTCGACATGCATATTTTTACAAATTATTAAAGCTTAAGGTGTCGAATATACCCGAAGTTACTCTATATGTTTATTAATATTCAATCATATAATTACCTAATCATTTAATTATTATATCATAATCATAACTCTGTGACATATCCTCGCTCCCTCTAAATAATTTGCTCCGCAAATTGACATTACATATGGACACTAACAATGATTTCAATATTTCAGTGTATGAAGGTGAAACTGCATAATATAATTATTAGACATACAAATTAAACAGTATAACAATACATAGTAAACAACATGTATTAATTTATAGCAATAGGAAATCAATAGAATATTGTATCAGAGACCACATCACTTTCAGTAATAAGTGTTCATGTGTCACTTGTTTATCTAGATACTGGTATTTGTCACTGTCACACATTTTAAACTTAAAACTGCATTGTATTATCACTATTACACATCATATATCATTTATTTACACAGTAGCAAGTACATCCACTTCTTTCAACTGCAAGTTTAAGAAATGCCTTTGAAGATTTTAAAATATCTTTCATGTATATCTGTTGTTTTCACACACATCTTAAGCACGAACACATATTATATTTTGTCATGTATACTTTGTACATGTAATGATCACAATGATCAACTTTTTCTTTCACATCTACAACTGATTCAGATGTTTACCCCATTATATTACTCAGTAACTACCTACAAATATGCAAAGAACAGATATTTTACAATAGCCACGTAACTATAGGCCTATATTATTATTACATCATGCTCTTAAAACACAAGACTCTATGTTTTTCTTATGATCCTTGTTTTATTTACTTGCGCATCTCATACTGTGACCACACCTTAGGTCATACAAATTTGTAGATCTAATCATTAACTGAGTTCCACACAATGCTAATAACTAAGACTACAATTGTTGAAAATAGCAAGTTAGGCTCTAAACTGTATTTAAATGCATGTACAATTTCCACCCCAATTTAATTATCCAAATAGGTCCTAGGAAATTTTGGAATTTTGATATTGTAATCAAACACTTTAATGTGTAAATCCTAACTTTTCCATTTAACACAATGCATCAAGTTATGGCTGTGGATATGGGTTTATTCTGTTAAGTATCCCTGTTTGAACACTATTCCCTATATGTTATTTCTCATAATCTAGATATTCATGTACCGCTATCTTAATGTGATTTAACATGCATTGCTTTAACGTTAAACACTTGCATTACTTTAAACATTACATATTTACATGAGGACGCTTACGGACCTTGCCTGAAAATGTGTATTTGATATGAAAGGTTTTTCTGATATCTTCAGGAAGCTCATCAGAATACTGCCAAATTGTTTTTCCTTTTTTGTGTTCATCTTTGTACCTTACTTTGTATACTATGCGGCCCTTGTAATTTGCTGCCTGCAACATTCTCTCAAAATCCCAGACCTTTTCAACCTGGTTCTGATTCTCATCATTTATCTGCGGCTTTTCCTCAGCCTGATTTTCTACTACTGTACACTCTTGCTCTTCTAGCTCTAACTGTACAACATCCCTACCCTGTAGTTCTACTGGTGGGTTTGTGGGTCTTAGGTTAGGGTCAAAGTATGGTTTTAACCTATTTGCATGAACTATATTCTTAACGGCTAAATGAGTTCTTAAGTCTCTGAGCCTATAGTTGACTTTGCCTATCTTTTCTGCAATGTAAAATGGACCTGTCCATCTTTTTGCTAGCTTAGGAGATAATCCAGGCTCTGTCCTAGGATTATATAACCACACATTGTCACGGACTTCATATTTTACCTCTTTGGCATGCTTGTCAAAGTTTTTCTTATATTTTGCCTGAGCCTTTGCAACGTTCTCTTTCACTAATTCTCTACATACAGTTTGATTTTCAATGATACGTCTCAAATGTTCTTCATGACTTGTACCTGCTGTTACAGTTGGGATCAAAGCAGTGTCCAAAGGCAATCTACATTGTCTACCAAACATAATGTAGTATGGTGAATACCCTGTCGAATCAACACATGGACTAACCCTATAACTAAGCATGATACTTGGTAAAAGCTGGGCCCAATTTGTCTGTTTCTTGTTAGAGTAAATCCTAAGTTTTTGCAGAATGACACTATTCATGCGTTCAGCAGAAGAATTACTGGCAGGGTGATAACTACTAGTGTTGATCTTACTGATTTTGAAAATACTGCACAATTCCTTCATCAGCTTTGACATAAAATTTGCACCCCTATCAGTCAAAATGGATTGTGGACAGCCATATCTACATATAATTTCATCATAAAGTTTCCAAGCTACTTCCTTAGCTTCCATTGTATATAAAGGAAATGCTTCACTCCACTTTGAAAAAGAGTCTACTACAAGCAGAATATACTTATATCCTTCATCTGTTTTAGGGAGAGGACCAAGTATATCAACATGTATCCTAGACAGTATATCACCAATTGGTAATGGTTGTAACATGGCCTTTTTATGATGAATATACCGTTTTGTCTGCTGTTTGTTTGTCTGTTTTTTCCTGCGGTACGGAAGGTCGTGGGTTCGATCCCCGGCCGCGACGGACCAAAAGTCGTTAAAAGGTGGTACTAGTAGCTCCCTTGTCTACGCTCGACAATAAAGGTGTAGTTCTAGGACTGGTCGGCCCGGTGTCAGGATAATGTGACTGGGTGGGGTGCCCTTGCCATGTACCTGCGGCAGGAGTATTCCAGTGAGGCAGCACTATAACTTGTCTCATGCGGGTGCCGTCTGCAAATAACTGAAATACTGTTGGTCGGACGTAAAACCCAACTCACTCACTCACTCACTCTTTACATTTTGGTACATTGATGGCCAGAAGAACTTTAACTTGATTGCCTCATAAGTCTTCTCTATGCCGAAGTGACCACCACTTAATGCATCATGATAAGATTTTAAAACCCCATCTCTGAATTTATGTGGAACAGCCAACTGCTTTCTCACATTTTCCCATCTATGACCCTTTGATCTAGGATAATACAAATGATACAAGATGCCATTATCTATTTCATAGAACTGCCTCAGCCACTAGTCTATTTGCATCATTTCTATCATCAGGTACCAACCCGTTTTCCTTATATGCAAAAATAGGAGCGAATTTCTCATCTGCTATTTGGGTCTCCCTTAGTTTGTCATGGGTCAAGTCACTAATCTCTAGCATATGTTTAGTGGGATCTAAATTTTCATATGCCTCAATGGCACCTATCATCTCTGACAGCTTATCAGACTCACACCTAGTACCTACTGAGTTAACCACTGGAATCTGATCTGTGTATTCTAGTGTGTATTCAATCACTACCTGTGCTGTAGGTTTACTACAAAGTGAGAATACCTGTGGATCTATTTCCACATCATCTGCTTCTTTCTCTCTCATTCTTTTCACTTTCATACTGTCTTCTGGATAAGGAATCAGCATTTGTATGCAGTTTTCCTGCCTTGTAAATAACTTCATACTGATAACCTTGTAAGAATACTGCCCATCTTTCTAGTCTACCACTGGTTCTATTTTCTCTTAAAGTTCTTAATGCAACATGGTCTGTAACTACAGTGAACTTTTTATGAGTTAGGTAGGTATGATATTGTCTTATCCCTTCTACTAGAGCTAAACCCTCTAAATCACTAATTCCCCAATTTCTCTCAGCTGGGCGCAGTGATCTACCATCATATGATATGACTTTCTCTCTACCCTTTTCATCTTTTTGCCCTAATATGAAAGATACTGCTACATGGCTTGCATCTGTGTACAACACAAATTCCTTTTCAAAATCAGGAAATGCCAGAATTGGAGCAGTAGTTAACCTGTTTTTCAGCATGCTAAATGCCTCCTCACAAGACTCATTCCACTCAAACACAACATCTTTGCGTAACAAATCATTCATGGGTTTTGCAATTTTAGCAAAGTCTTTTATGAAACGCCTGTAATAATTAGCTAACCCTAGAAATGACCTAACATCTGTCTGATTTTTGGGACGCGGGTAGTCTGTGACAGCTGATACCTTTTCTGGATCCACAGATAATCCTTCTTGACTAAATATATGCCCAAGAAACTTTACTTGTTTTGCGGCAAACATGCACTTGCTAGGTTTTAACTTTAAGTTTGCTTTTCGAAATCTCTGAAACACTTCTGACAAATGATTTAAATGCTCATCAAAAGAATTGCTAAATATCAAACAATCATCAATGTAAACCAGCGCAAACTTGTAATTGATGCCTCTCAAAACTTCATTCATAACCATACTGAATGCAGAACTGCTGTTCATTAGGCCAAAAGGTAAACGGTTGAACTCATATACACCTTGATGTGTGACAAAACCTGTACGATCTTTTGTTTCGGAATCTAAGGTTATTTGAAAGAAACCTTGAGCCATATCAAGCACTGAATATAAGCTAGATTTTGACTGACCTAAAGAATCTATCACATCTTGAAAATGTGTGATTGGAAAGTTCATAGGGCGAGTCACACGATTTACCTGACGAAAATCAACTGCAAACCTAAATTCTCCATTTTTCTTTCTAACAAGCACTACAGGACTCTGCCATAAACTATTTGATGGACTAATGACGCCATTTTGTTCAAGATCTTCTACTTGACGCTCAATTTCTATCCTTTGCTCAGGACTAACCCTATACGGACGTTTGCGGACTGGTGGTGTATCTCCTGTATCTATTCTATGAGGAAAATACTTGTTATGACCTAATTCTGAAGTATTCATAGCAAAAACGTCTCTATTTTCACCAAGAAAAATCATCATTCTGTGCTTTTCTTCCTCATCTAAACTTGAATCTGATAAATCTATCCCTAGAGACTTAGCAATTTCTACATATTCCTGATCTGTCTTTTCATCTCTATTCTCATTCTCTCTTCTCTCACTCCTCATATTCTCCTCTGTCACACTATCCCCAGTGATTCTCTCTACTCTAGCTACAGGTTCATTTGAGTTTAAGTGTACCCAGTGATCAGTTGGATTCATCACTTGCATAGCAGTTATTCCTTTTTGAATTTTAGAAATTGCTCTAGCACCAATGATTTGATTTGTGTTAGGTAAGGTTCTTATAGGCTCTACTAAAGATAACTGATCATTTTGAACACCCTTAACCTTTATCTTTGCAACTGCAACAGACTGAGGTGGAATACCGATTCTATTGACAAGACGTGCCAAGCTAGCCTTCTTAGGAGATGAAAACATTTTTGTCACAACAAGACCATTTTGAATTTGTAACATGTCATTTCCAAAATCAACCCAAGCCTTTTGCTCTTTTAAAAAATCACGGCCTAAAATAACTTCAGTGCTTAATTTTTGGAATATATAGAATGTCTGTGTCAACGTTAATCGGCATATAGTTATGGGTACAATAATCTTTCCTAAAACTTTCATGTTATTGCCCTCGACTGTTTGAGCAAACTCAATTTCAGACTCTTGGATTTCATGCTCTTTGTCTAATCCACTTCTTTTGAACATACCCTGACTTAAACAAGAAATTGACGCCCCACTATCTAACATTGCAGCTACTGAAAATTTTCCTAATCTAATGTCTACCAAATTATTTTCACATCCTACCTTATTTGCTTTACCAACTGTTTGCTTTTCCCTTTTGTTATTTCTCACCCATTTTTGCCTATCCCCCAGTTTTCCTTGTGGGACAGGCGCGTGTCCCTATTTTCTAAAATCTGTGTGTGTTCTTGCTAGATGTCCTACTTTTCCACACTTAAAACAAGTGGCATTCTTAAACTTACAATCAAATGATTTGTGGTTGTACTTACCACAGCAGTAACACATCAGCTGTTTCTCGTTTCTGAAATTAGAGTTCCTCCTGTTTTCATTCCACACAGCTCTGGATCCATTCCTTTCTTCTTGACCTTCTCGACTTCTTCCTTTTACGCCCATATAGGACGCAGATCTGTCCATTGGTTCACTCTCAATTACATGGGCCGCCTTCACCACTTCCTGCACTGTCCTTATGCCTCTCAACATCACTTCTTGCTTCACATTCGGATTAAGCCCATGGATGATTTTGTCCAATATTTCTCCATCTGATTTGCGTAGTCTTCTGCCCAACTGCAGAACATTTTCAACGTAATCGTCAATAGATTGTCCATTTTGTCTCAGCTCCAAAAATTTGGCATACACTGACATATGAGATTCTTTGGATTGGAACCTGTCCAAAAATGCCATCTTAAATGCCTCAAAATTCTCTTTCTGCTCTTGCCTTAGTGACATATACCATGACTCCGCTTCCTGAGGTAGCATCATACATAGCTGTAAACATTTCTGCTCCTCCGTCCATTTGTTAATATCTGCAGCTTTAACAAATTTCTCCATGAAAAACTCTGCATTCTGTCCCATATTATATTTAAAGTCCCTTGGCATATCCATTTTTGGCATTTTGACAGATTCCTTTTTCCTAATATCCCAAGTCCCTTACCACGGTTCTCACACCATTATATGACCGAGGACCCTTACTCGTCTACTTTGTAATCTCGGGGAATTATATAATAAGCCACTCGCTTGCAGCGTTGTTCATAACTTTTCTTTTTACTCTTATCATATCAATATTGCAGTGTTCACCCTCTATAAAATTCTATTCTCTAATTATATCAAAGCCTCCTCTCCCAACTATCCAAGTCCCTACTCTCTATCTATCTCCTCCTATGTCTTCCCTTCTCCACTTCTCTCTATCTTCTTAATTCCTCTCTCAGACTCATGCCACACCCATTCATAATTCTGTACATACATTTTCATCCAATCCAACACTTCCATTCTAACATCAACCAATAATGCTACATATCACCCAGATCCTTAATTTACATAATCATTATCTTTCTGTATGTGGTCACTTTCTTACTTCTTATCATTCTCCAGGCATTACCCAAACATCAACCTCCTTCACAGCTTAGTGTCATCTCTTTGTGCCATTGGCCATATGTAAATACTAATTATGTATCCTATGTACCAGATTTGTTTAATGTTTATATTATAACTTGACAGCATAAGAACTCTACAGGACATACATCCTCAACCTTGTCTATGACTAATTTTTAGCATTGTTCCAATTAGTATGCAATCAGTCCAATCAACCTAATTATTAATTAATACAATATCTAAGCATCTGCTGATGCTTGCATCTAACATTCTACAATTTTTACAAACCAGAAGAATTTCATAATTCATAAACCAATGTATATGTTTATTAATATTCAGTCATATAATTACCTAATCATTTAATTATTATATCATAATCATAACTCCGTGACAATTTCACATTTTTACATTTTCTAGTACATCAGGTCTTATCGGCTTGCCTTTAGTGGTATGTAGCAAATCGCGACAAGAATCTTTGTCGCATGTTAGACGAGGTCCTATAAATACAAACCACGTGCTGTGGCGAAAACAGAACACTTTTGCAATTAACTAAATATTTTTCTACCCATACATATATCTAATAAGTAAAGGCAGTGGCTATTCGTACGGTACCGTACGAATAGCCGCAGCCGCTATTCTTACGGAAGTTCCGTACGAATAGATATAAGTACCGTGTACGCTATTCGTACGGGAGTCAATGACACTGTATGTTTTTATCCAATATAGCATGTATTTACTTGTAATTTATTTCTCTATTTTTGCAGCAAGAAAACATTAGATTTTGTAAGCTATTGGATAATGTTGGAATTTCCGCCATTTTCGATCCAGCCCAGGAATTTTCCAGCTCATGTTTTAATGATTTAATAGAGAGCGTTTAGTTACAGCTGAATACTGCTTGTAATAGACTATTCAACTGCATCCAGGCCACACCACGAGGAGGCGCTCTCAGTCATGGCCCAAAAGTATCATAATATATAATAACAGATAACAGAGACATATAATATACAGAGATAATCAACTGATATTATGGTTTTAAAATTGTATGAATGTAAAAGTGTGCCGGATACCCGGATTCCTTGGTATTTAGTTATGAAGTTTCTCCAATGCATAGTATATGTCTCAGCAGATAAAGAAATAAATTGACAATATATATCTGTATAAAATAGTAAATAAAAAATGAACTTTATAAATACATGTATATGACTTCATTTGCAAACTGACTTAATTAGTCTTAATTACTCGACCCGGATTAAAGTAACACATCTACTGAGATTCAAACACAAACGATTTAAAATAATAACTATCTTTATTGAATAAAACAACTGAATAACTCCCGTATGAATAGCGTACACGGTACACATCTACTGAGATTCAAACACAAACGATTTAAAATAATAACTATCTTTATTGAATAAAATAACTGAATAACTCCCGTACGAATAGCGTACACAGTACTTATTTCTATTCGTACGGAACTTCTGTACGAATAGCGGCTGGGGCTATTCGTACGGTACCGTATGAATAGCAACTGCAATAAGTAAATCACTAACCTGATTCCACAAGAATCCAACCTTTATTTCTTGTAGTTTGAACTTTCCCACCGTTACTCCGTTAGGCCGTGCAATAGAGCCGAATTATGCCGAATGAATTGTTTATATGTCACGACACTATGATTTTACGGATCGATAATTTAGACGAAATATTTGCATTCTGTACAGTAACTAGGCAATCCTTATCACCATAATTTGTTTCCCAAATACGTCGTGGCGTACGGTGGCACTGAGGTGACATATACAAGATTTTTTTTTCAAGTTTCCCAAAGTTTCATGTTTTTCCGAGACAATTTTTTTTATTATCTCGAGAAAACGAAACAAAGTTCGTTTTCCTGAGATAATATTTTTTATTATCTGAAGAAAACGAAGTAGTTCGTTTTGAAGAGATATTTGTTTTTATTATCTCGAGAAAACAAAAAAAGTTCGTTTTCATGAGATAATTTCTTTTATTATCTCAAGAAAACGAAGGAGTTCGTTTTTACGAGATAATTTTTTTTATTATCTCGAGAAAATGAAATAGTTCGTTTTTACGAGATAATTTTTTTTTTATTATCTCGAGAAAACGAAACAAAGTTCGTTTTCCTGAGATAATTTTTTAAGTCGTGCGCACGACTTAATAAGCCAATCAGAACCCTCCATCAGAGTCAACAGTTTTCGCAAGTATTTGAGGCCTATGAGAAAATGGCCGAGACAAGGGATGAACTTATATGACGTCATAATTGCGTATAACGTTACCGTGACGTATCAAACATCACTATGACGCGTGCTTTTTACTTTACATGTTCGCACTATGAAAATGTATATAGATCTAAACGCGTGTTATGTCTGCGATTTTAAAGCTATCTCCATAATTTATACATCATTATAAAGCTTAGCCCATTCCCCGTCCTTTGTGTAATGCAATATAAATGTACATAAACACCAGGCAACGATCACAGATATTCTCACTTTGTCCCAATTCCTGTTTAGCGCACGAACAATTCTGGAAATGCACTGCCCAAAGTAAGAATTCCTACTCTGACCATCATTAACGGAATTCTTACTTGCGCTGCCTGATTCCTACTTAGCCGAGAACATCTACATCATAGAACGGAGTAGTAATCATTCACACAGTTGTAGATCTACTACTTCAAATATTTATTATAGCTTTCTCGGCAATATTTAGGCTTTTGCCATAATGTAAGTTTCTACTCCGTGAAATATTGTTTGAGTAGTTCTAAATAAGGCTTGTAATTGGTTTATTATACAAAAGCAGTGAATCAGATTGGTTAGATATGAGACCAAAGTACATGTAGGCCTATACACGTTTCAATAGACGAAACTGTTTGTCACGTTGATACGCTAACCATTTCCTCCATATATATTTAAGAGAGTTTCTACCCTTACGAATGCATGTAAATCTATATAACTAGATCTACATGTACTTAAAATTAAGTTTTAATAGAAACTATGAAGGAAAGGGTTAAATTGTTTATGGATAGCGTCCATCCGTTTCCCATATGTCGAATACATCTTCCCGGCTTTCAACAGGTTTATACACAACTGCGATTCTTTGAGGCAGTAGCCTATATTCTATATTTTAGTATATGTTCTAAGCAAACAAAGAAGACCCTGGTTAGACAACTCCTTCAGGAGCTATCTGTTCAGGGTTTACTCTGGCGTAGACAGTTAAAATCTTGATTTATGACATTTTCTAAGGAAACATAATAGACCCTGATCTGGTAGCTCCTGTAGGCACTGTCTGAATGCGGGTCTTCTTTGTTTGCAAAGGTGGTGATAAAATGCGTATATATCGTGATAACTCTTATCACGCAGCAAAAATAATTCACTTCTGCATAAATTCGTAACTACATGTACTTCTGATTCGCTTACTTTGGGAAAATTATATTGCCCGAGTATCAAACAGCTTAGATCCTGATCAGACGCTTGTTAATTATTGTCTGATCTAGGTCCAAAGTGTTTGCAAATCTATCAATGAAAAAGTAGTAAAGTCAAGCAGGAAAAGTCACACACAAAACGCCACCATCACCAAAACACCTACAGAAAGCATAGCAATTTATACTCATACACACACATACAGTAGAAAGTTAGCGGGAAACGAGAAACCCCATAGATGAACAATTGACTCTGACGGAGGGTTCTGATTGGCTTATTAAGTCGTGTGCATGACTTAAAATATTATCTCAAGAAAACGAACTTGTTTCGTTTTCTCGAGATAATAATTTTTTTTATCTCGTTAAAATGAACTACTTCGTTTTCTTGAGATAATAAAAAAAAATATCTCATGAAAACGAACTTTTTTCGTTTTCTCGAGATAATAAAAAAAGTTATCTCGTTAAAACGAACTACTTCATTTTCTTGATAATAAAAAAAATTATCGCATGAAAACAAACTTTTTTTCGTTTTCTCGAGATAATTAAAAAAATTATCTCGTGAAAACGAACTACTTCGTTTTCTTGAGATGATAATTATGGAAAAATAGTCAAACAGGGAGAGCCACACACGGAATGACACCGCATCAAACACCATCTAACGAGAAACGATAAAGCCACAAGACAAAACATAACAGGACGCATATCAAGACGAAACACATTAAACATTAAGCATATTAAAAAACAAAATTGACCGTAGGCTGAAAGCAGGAGTGCCGCCTTGGAACGGCCAGCAGCCAAAAGCAATAAAAAAAGGGCTACTGGGGGACTTGAACCTGGTTTATGGGTACCCAACCTCGTCCTTATCCCACTTTCACCAAAGTCAAAATGTAAATAAAATTCCCCCTCCAGACAACACCACAACATGCGTAACGATGTATGTCAAAATGAAAATGATTTGAAAATGAACGCTATTAGAAGTAAACAAGCGACGTCATCATGTAAATGATGTCATAATTTAAAAGTACGGGAAAACTATTTGAAACACTTCCACTGCGACACTTAAAAGATCAATCGCAAGAAAATACAATTACCAGTGGATATTAATCATACACAACTGTTTTGTTTGCAAAAGAATAAACTTGACATCGTAGGCATGTACTCGATGACTATTCAGGTCAGAGCAGCTGTGGAGTAGTCATTTGGGGTACGACAGAACTAGCAAAATACAAATATCTAATTTCCTCCCTCCGTAAACGGGTTTCAGAGGGAATCTTCATAGAGTATTAAGCCTTTTCCGTCGTCGCACAAGTAAAGAGGAAAGCATAATGACCAACTGTAAAGGGGTCGACCACCAAGCATGTAGTGTGCTGCAATATAGAGGGGTCATATCCCTTTTTAATGAATTGTTTTATACGTTTGACAAACAAAGTATCAAAATAAGTATGTCCAATAATTTTTCGAAGTTTGTAAATGACATCACCGTAAAACTCCGGATGTGAAATACCTAACTTTAGAAAAGTACGTAAATTACAATTGTATTTGCTGATGAGTAGAATATTACGGTGGTAAAATTTTGAAAATGTTTTACGAAGTTTGTCATATCTGTAGCAAATGTGAAAACAAATTATCTCAGGAAAACAAACTTTTTTCGTTTTCTCGAGATAATAAAAAAAATTATCTCGTCAAAACGAAATACTTCGTTTTCATGAGATAATAAAAAAAAAATTATCTCAGGAAAACAAACTTTTTTCGTTTTCTTGAGATAATAAAAAAATTTAATTATCTCAGGAAAACGAACTTTGTTTCGTTTTCTCGAGATAATAAAAAAAATTATCTCGGGGAAAACAAACTTGAAAAAAAATCTTGCATATGTCACCTCAGTGCCACAGTAGTGGCGCGTACAAATGTAAGGCACATATAAGATTTAAGTCCACATTGAAAGTAAATCCTCTGGAAAAGCTTAATGAAGTCAAGAAACGATGAACACATATCTAATTATCTAGATCTATGACCCTAAATAAATGACTGATCTTGGGAAAATGTGAGCAAGGCATTCCCCATGAATTCACTAGATCTAACAAAGAATGAATTGTCTTTATCATATTGTAATCCTGCATTGATCCCAGATCTAGATCTATTACGTTTAGTCAACACGTTTACAACAGCTTCATATCTTCTTAACCCTTTGAAGGATTTTCATTAACTTGTCAATTTTTCACCTCAGTAAGACGTGAAGAACCCATGTCTTAACTATGCCAGGCGTAACTAATTTGACGTAAAAGTGAACTATTGAGCTACTTTCGGTTTGGGCATTATTCATAGCACCCATGTCAAAAATTATCTTGATGTCAAGGTTGATGTAACAGGTAACTCATGAATTAGACTTAGGCCAATGTCACAATTAAGGTCAGCAGTTTGAACACTGGATTTCAGATGATACCAGTGATCAGTCTGTTAAATTTTCTCTTACTCACTCCATGATTTTCAAAAGGTGAAGCACGCTAGACTCTTGATCCAGGGGTCGCAAGTTTGATCTACTGCTCTAAAAAGTCCTGCGGATGAAACTTAAAAATCCAAAGTCCCATGTATCAGTGCTATCTACTAGTCGTGTAAAAGAACCAGGTGGCTCTATCTAAATAAGCAGGGCATCGCCCGGTTCCTCTGTACCCACCTCCCTCTCTCAGGGACGTTTGATTATCCCATAGATGGCAGAAAAAGGCCACTTTCAGAATATATGTACTTCACAACAGCAGGTGTTAGTGCTTGTGTGGCCGTAAAAAGTCGCCCCGTACTTCATTCTCAGTGTTGTTATATTTTCCGGTCCTTCGGGATCATTAGTTTTGATGGTATAAATTTTGAAAATTGAACACTGCTTTTTAAAAGCCGGTGCTAGGGGGCGTGAGTAGTGTTGCACTTTTAATTTCTACTCATGAACAGACTCAATAAAACCGAGTCTGCATCTTTTGGCATTGCTACTTTTGTTTTCGAAGGATCACCCACCTTCAGAATATATTAAATGAAATATTCACTTTTTTCATTTGAAAAAACCAGTGAGCGAGGCAATCCTCATTCACTAGATCAAACACAAAGTTTTATGATTTAATCCTGCGTTAAATCCATGACCAATTTTTTATCTTTAACAACCACAGCTTTGACAGGCGTTTCACCAGGATGTATTCCATCAGTATAAAGTTGGCTGTAGCGGAAATAATATTTCGACTGAGCTCCCTTTTTTCGTATTTTTTTCAAGATCCAACAAAAATTTCGGCGTGTAGCACTGATTCAACTCATCCACTGCCTGATTAAATGTTAACACCAGTTGTTCAAGAGCTTGGTCACTCGTATTATCTGACTCAAAGCCTTTTGAAGTGTTCCAAGTGGCCATGCTGTACACGGGGCAATGCAGTAAGAAGACATCACAAGACGAATAATTTTTTATTGTACTGAACAGTTTCTGCCTTTCATGTTAACCAAGTTTTGTATAACATCTGGATGACTGAGGTCTCTGATGGACAACTTACTTTGGCGCTCTTTCTTCGTGAAGTCACATGTGCCTAGCCAAAGTAACACAAGTGGGTTCTGCACACCTTCTATTTTTCTCTTAAGCTGGCTAAAAAACTTTTTAACTTAGAATTTTTGGTTAAGGCTTTGTTAAAGTCCATTTATTTACATAACCCTTTGAGATAAAGCTTTTAAACTTGGAACACTTGTTCACCGTCACAACCTTCACCTGTAGGCAAGAGAAAATAACTCTGTCAAGCATTTTGACCGAATTATGCTCCTTTTTAACTTAGAATTTTTGGTTAAGGCTTTGTTAAAGTCCATTTATTTACATAACCCTTTGAGATAAAGCTTTTAAACTTGGAACACTTGTTTACCTTCACAACTTGCACCTGTAGGCAAGAGTACATAACTCTGTCAAGCATTTTGACCGAATTATGCCCCTTTTTAACTTAGAATTTTTGGTTACGGTTTTGGTTAAAGTCCACTTAGTTACATAACCCTTTAAGATAAAGCTTTTAAACTTGGAGCACTTGTTCACCATCACAAGCTTCACTACAGGTGTACATAACTCAGTCTAACATTTTGACATAATTATGACGCATTTTAGCTTGGAATTTTTGGTTAAGGTTTTGGTTAAAGTCCACATATTTACATAACCCTTTCAGATAAAGCTTTTAAACTTGAAACATTTGTTCACCATCAGAAGCTTCATCTGTAGGCAAGAGTAAATACAATGTAACTCTGTCAAGCATTTAGACACAATTATGGCACTTTTTGATTTAGAATTTTTGGTTAAGGTTTTTTGTTAAAGTATTCCTATTTACAACCTTGAAACTTGGTCGCAAAATTGGACTTTGAATTTGAGTTCAGCAAATACATTAACCCCAGTTTATGTTGAACAAGACCCCGACGGGCGTATATTGTGCCCACTGGCACTCTTGTTATTGTTACAGCATGGTTACATAGCTCATGGTGAGAAAATATATTTGCTACATACCACTGATAGGACCCCTTTTAGACGTTACATGCACGATAAATAATTATAAAATAAGGGGTATGTAGATACGTCTAAATGTTTGGACTACCAGCCAGCATAAGGCCCACCAAGCCGGCATATAGTCTCGTCACTGAGCTGTTATGGTAGCGATATATCTGAACTACCCAGGCAAATATACCAACGTAAAGGCAAACAAAACACTGTTGCCATCCAAGTCCAACTAATATTTCCGAAGTCCAGTGAGTCACAACATCTCAATAAGATAAACAAATAGTCTGAAAATGGGTGATCCTTCGAAAGCAAAAGTAGAAATGCAAAATGAGAAAATTGCAGACTCGGTTTTATTGAGTCTGTTCATGAGTAGTAATTAAAAGTGAAACACTTCTCACGCCCCTGGCACCGGCTTAAGCAGTATTCCAATTTTCAAAACTAATAACATGAAAACTAATGATCCCGAAGGACAAGAAAATATAACAACACTGAGAATGAAGTATGAGGCGACTTCACACACAAACTTAACACCTGCTGTTGTGAAGTACATATATTCTGAAAATGGGTGATCCTTCGAAAGCAAAAGTAGAAATGCAAAATGAGAAAATTGCAGACTCAGTTTTATTGAGTCTGTTCATGAGTAGTAATTAAAAGTGCAACACTACTCACGCCCCCTAGCACCGGCTTAAGCATTATTCAATTTTCAAAACTAACAACTGCATACCAGGATGACCTACATGATTATGCAAACCTTGCAAGACTTGTTTTTTGTAAACCTCTGGAAGTACCAACATGTATATTTTCTTTTCATTGTCTGTAATTTCTCTGTATAGTAATCCACAAACTATTTTAAATTTGCCAAAATGTCTCGCCATTTTTCTGTTTTGTATGTAATTTAATTTCTCTAGTGACTGCTGACTGTAATCGTACGAAACTTGACATGATACTTTATCATGAAGAGGAGATGTGCATCCAATAATAGTTTTACAGTTTATTTATTTCCTTACAGAGTTATGCCCCTTTGTTTAAATTTTTTGTGTTTGGCGGTCTGTTGACTTTTGTCTCCGCACGGTTTCTCATTAACCACTGATCAGATGGCTACTGTAAGTGATTTTGGATTTGATCCTACAGTTTCTACCAATACTATAAACACTGTGTACATATGCTAGCTATAATGAAAATTCAGTGCCTTAATAAACATTCATGACATCATTATTTCTTACATGAATATTCACAGGGAAAGGGTTAAGCCTTTACCTGATAGAAATGCATTTTTGTGCATTTGCAAATGGAGAAGTCCCAGAACATGTGATCAGGGTCTGCGCTGTTTGCTTATAAAATATTATATATATCATCTGATTCTACGGTTTATGCCATGGTAAAAAATTCCACTGATCATTATACTAATACAATAGAACCCCTCTAATGGGACCACTTAATTAATAAACATGGGTGTCTTTATAAGCAGGTGCTTGCTTAATGCAGGACAAAAGTAATGCAGAAAGCTCCTCTAGGATTAAGCTACCACCTGCATCTATCACCCAGAATTACACCTCTTTCAGGTGGTCGCATTAGCAGGGTTTTACCTTTACTATGATTTGTTTCCAGGGCAAATGGTGTACAATGGGATGCTTATGAACAGAGGAAAGATGCCGATATAATTAAAATCACTGTGATGGACTCGACCAATTCCTAATTAACTCATATCAGTTGCAACAAAAATGAAAGCAAATTAAATCTGGGGAAACAATCTGCTTTGGATTTGAAAATGAGTTCAATTTGATTAATTTTTGAAGAGTTACCAATCCAGCAGGGCAAGATGTAAATGTGATATAAGACTCATGGAGCACTCTTTTCAATCGGTTGACAGCTCCATACCGCATGTTTCAATAAGCAATGTTAATGCAGCAAATAATTTGAGACAATTTCAGCCAATATTTCCTCCTGGCATGAGCTGGTCATCAGGAACAGAGGCCACGGACAGTAAAGGTTTAGAACACTCTGCTAGACACGACTCTGTACCAGACGAGGCACTGTTTGGCCCTGGAACAGATCCAAATCAAGACACAGAAAATGAAAAGCATGCTCCAAGTCAGCATGCAGCTGGTCTGCCAGTCTTTGATTTGATAATAGGATCTTCAGGATCTTCAGATCCAGAGGATTCAGATGTTTATACAGATAAGGACAATGCTACATGTGAAAGTGGACTTGCAGAGTGCATGGTAAGGCCAAAGGAATCACGGGATGCAGCATTGAGAAGGAGAGATTTCAGGTTGTCGAGTGGAAGTAGCATAGGAAATGAAGTTTTTGAGGAAGAACGGTCAGACTGTCCTGAGGATGAAAATGGGAGTCCGACTTTTTGGCCTAATAAAACCGTTGAGAGTGAAAAGGCTGTAAGTTATGATGAAGGGTTGAACAGAAGACACCGAAAAAAATTGGTCCTTAAAATTGGAAACAAGGCTGAGTCAAATGCTCTGAATCAGGAAGATGTTTTTGCAAGCACAGAGATTCAAATGCCAAACATGCAGCTAAATAAAAGTAAAAGCTTGCCAGATCTGATATTGAGTTCGTCATCCTCAAGTTCATATCCAGATTCAGTTTCCCCTGATGTTACAATGAACAATGATAGTGATCAAATAGTAAGGGTATCCCAAAGTATCAAAAATGTCATAGAAGGCCCATCCTCCATTGGCGAGAAGACAGATTCTGGTCCTAAAACAAAGAAAAAACTTTTGCAGCGGACAGTCAGTTTTCATGAGCACACAGAACATAAATTTATAGATGGGAAAGGAACTGAGACACACCCATTGAATGATCAAGAAACTAGAGAGACTCGATTTAGGATACCTAGCACTCCAACTACTCCAGATGAGAAACGAGCAAGATTCAGTGAGTCAAGTGGATATAAAAGTGACAGTGATGCAGGAAGTAGAGAAGGAGCTAGTCAGAAAAGCAGCATGGAATCTCAAGCTTCTAATGCCTGGTCATCAACAGAAAGTGGCAATGGAAGCTTTGAAATTAGTGAAAATGCAATCAATCTTCTTCAAAGTATGACACAGAAAGATTTGACAAAAGCTGATCAAGAGAAGTCACTTGGTTCTAATACTATTAGTTCAAATGGTAGTGTATCTGTGCCTTCTATGATATTTAACTCAGACTCCTCAACAAATACTGTTAGAAGTGGAACAAGCACATATGAAGAGCCCATCGCAAAAACTGCTGATGACACTGGAGAAAATGAAAGTACTGAAGCTCCCAATGCTGATGATGCGGAGCTGCCAAAGCTTAGCGCACTTGGTCATGAAACATTTTTCCCACTGACTGAACTGCCAACTACTGGCCCAGCTGGAGATCTATTGTCTCACACGCAGCCACCATCATACACAGCTAGCAGTCCATCCACATTCAGTCTGACATCGTCACAGGTGGGCCAGGTCACTAAGGAAGACGAGCAGTATGTGAAGGCTGCACAACAAAAAATTGCTGGTGAAGATTATACTGCTAAAGCTAGTCTGATGCCTTGGGAATCTCTGCATGGTGGAGCTCCAGCTAGCCAGGTAAGCTTTTAGCTTGTCAAGAAAGGAGTATAGATAGATAAGATGTGTAAAGATTATTTTTTTTAACCCATCCCGCATATTGACGCTTTTTGATGCCGAGGTAAAAGTCACTTTTTGAAGCCATTGTGAAAAATAGAGCATTTGCTCTTCTATTTATCACCATGGTTTAAAAACCACAGAATTCTAGTAGAAAGTATAGAGAGATATATCAAATTCCATTAGCAAACAGAGCAGACCCAGATCAGATGGCTCCTATAGGAGCCATCTGATCTGGGTCTACTCTGTTTACAAATGAGTGAAAAACCGTTTGTACGAAGGAAAGGGTTAATAACAACTTTCATTGATACATGTACCGACAGCAGAGTTCTAGATCTATTTGGATCTGATCAGGGTCTGGTCTGTTTGCTGATGACGTAATATAGATATTTTTCTGCAGATGCTGCCATGACCCAAACTATCTGTGTACATATGCCATTAGGAGAATGCATCTAATTAGTATCCATGGTAGCATTATTTCTTAAATAAATATTCATGGAGGAAAAGGTTAATCAGAGCTGTAGATAAAAGGAGTACTGATCTCTTTAGCTGTTTACTGCATAAATACATGGCGCCTTTCTACGACTTTGCAAACAGAGTAGACCCAATCTGATCATGGTCTGCTCTGTTTGCTTATGGAATAACATGTGTCTGATTGTACAGTTTCTAAAAAAAAAAAAAACGGAAAAAAGTGTCACTTAACCCATTCCTTCATATTGACGCCTTTTGACGCCTCTATAACAGTCACTTTCTGAAACCATTGTGATAAATAGAGCAGAGCAAATGCTCTATTTATCACAATGGTTTCAAAACATCACAATTCTAAAATTTTCCTTTTCTCTAGAAAATGCTCCTTTTTGGTAGATTTATTCAAAGAGCTTGGGTCTAAAAATAGCCTATGAGGGAATGGGTTAACAAACGGTGCAGACCCAGATGAGAGGCTACTGTATGAGACGTGCCTTCTCATCCGAGTCAAAACTGTTTGCAAAGGACATTAGTGACTCATTTTGTGCAGTGTGTAAGTAGTTTACTACAGTAAAACCTCTCTATATGGCCACTAACTTACATCAAGTATTTTGTGTTAGAGACAGGTTGCTGCTTAAAGCAAGGTAAAAGTAAAACAGAACGCTCCTATAGGAGCGTTCTGTTTTACTTTCACCTTGCTCTAAGCAGCCACCTCCTCTAAATTCCAAGTAATTAACACAATTTAGTGGCCGTTATAGAGAGGTTTTACTGTATATACAAACCATTTCAGCCCCACCAGCCAAGGAGTATTAATGAAGTAATGTGGATGCATTTGGAGACCATACTTAATCGTGACAATGGCCAGATGAGCCCAAACTCCCTGATGCGGTTGTATAACTTGTGTATCGGCATATCAGAGAGCTCAACACCCTCTCCAAGTCCACGCTATAGTGAGTAGCATTCTTTGTTCCATTTCTTTACAACATATTATGAATGTGCCATTTGAGACTTACCAGGTACCGGTACTCACCCTAAATATTCGGACACCATAGATGTAGATAGAAACCATATTTAGAAATTCTGATTAAGACTATCCCTGTTGAGTATTCATTTAAGAAATAATGACATCATGAATATTTATTAGCTGATTTTTCACAATGATTAATTAGATATATATACATAGGATTTGTTTGGTATTGGTAGAAACTGCAAAGTCAGATTTATAATTAATTCATAAGCAAACAGAGCAGACCCAGATTAGATGGCTCGTATAGGAGTCATCTGATCTGGGTCAGCTCTATTTGCAAAGGCGTGAAAAGGCATTTATATGAAGGAAACCCTGTCTTGTTGCAACTCATTAGAATCGCCTTTTCAATGGGATTCTAATAATTTACGACAAGATGGAGTTTGGCTGAGAAATGAGAGATTTTGATATGTACATGTATCTTATGTACTGTGCTGGACACCCTTCCCTGTCTCTCATTGTCACTCATTTGTAAAGCTAAGTAATTCGATTTGGCACCAGTTTTGATTTGACCAAATTACCTCGGTTAACCCATTCCCTCATATTGACGCCTTTTGACGCCTCTGCAAAAGTCACCTGTTGAAACCATTGTGATAAATAGAGCATTTACTCCCATAGGAGCAAATGCTATATTTATCGCAATGGTTTCAAACTACAAAATTCTAAAATGTTCCTTTTCTCTAGTTAATGCTCCTTTTCAATACATTTATTCAAAGTGGTTGGATCTAAAAATAGCCCATGAGGTAATGGGTTAAATAGGAATAGTTAGAGACTCTGATTACAGCCTATGGTTTATCATATGGGTCTACACTGTTTGTTAATGTATTTTACTGTGACACTTGCAATATTTGTTGTTGCTTTTTCTTTCAGGTAAAAACCAGTACTCTCCAGACTTTCATGTGAGTACCCATGTGCATTTATGTCAAATCAGTGTAATCATCATTGCCATTTACCCCTTTCCCTCATATGAACACCTTTTGATGCATTTGCAAACAGAGTAGACCCAGATCAGATGGTTCCTATAGGATCAGGGTCTTCTCTGTTTGCTTTTGACATAACGTAAGTCTGATTCTAAATTTTTTTGTCAAATCAAAAAAATTCCCTTGAAAAGTTTATATTATAGACTATATTATAAAAATTCAGCAAATGAATATTCATGATGTCATTATTTCTTGCATAAATATTCAATAAGGACAGGGTTACCCAAATTAATTACCTGAATAACCCTAAGTATTCAGACTTCAGGACCCCCCCCCCCCCCCTTCCCCTTTCCAAAAGATTATAAAGCAAAAAAATTAAATTGGGCACCACTTTGATAACTTTGGATTGGGCTGACAGCAAATAGTGTAGACCCTGATCAAACAATTGCTTCAGTTTGATCTCGTTCTGCACTATTTGCCTGTGTTTGTCAGTCTGAATAGTTACAGTAATTAGGATATTGTTTTAACCCTTTCCTTTATAACAAATCCTTTTTTTTCCTCACTCATTTGCAAACAGAATAGATCTAGATGGCTCCTATAGGAGCCATCTTATCAGGGTCTGCTCTGTTTGCTTTTGACATGACATTGATCTGATTATATAGTTTTTGTCAAAAAATGAGTACTGAACAAGGAAAGGGTTAAAGTTAGTGGATATATAAATGAACTAATAAATTTGGACAATACCCAGTATACAAAGACAGAGAGACGTCATCCTTTTTTCCATTCCTTAACCCTTTCCCTCATATTTATAAACGTGCTTTCACACATCTGCAAACAGAGTAGACCCAGATCAGGGTCTGCTCTGTTGGCTAATGGAATTATATAGATCTGTTCCGTTAGTGTCTAAAATGACTACACTGTTTTACCTTCCATATTTCATTATAACACTTCTGTCAATGAATATTCAGTAAGTTATGAAATTTGGAAAAAAATAAAGGACAGGGAAAAGGTTAATAAAAATTCATGCAAGCATCCACTGATTATGAGTATTACACATATTTTTTTATTAAAATACAGTGCTCCCTCTCTACAACGACACCCTTTGGGATACGGCGATTGTATGTGTTGTTCATATGGAGTTGTTATAGGGAGGGAAAATCAAACATAATTAGCTTGTTTGCAGATCCCCAGATAAGGTGTATTTCGAGAACTAAAACCGTTATGCCTCCATCAAACCCTATGTTGTGACCACTCTTTAGAATCGTCACAAAGTGACGATTCTAAAGAGTGGTCACAACATAGGGTTTGATGGAGGCATAAAGAAAATACGATGGAAAAAAGTTGTTTCTGGAGCCTTGTTGTTTCGGAAACCGTGACATGCGTTGTTGTAAGGAGGGAATCGTTATTGAGAGGGCCGTTGTAGGGAGGTAGCAATGTATAAACGAGGGGTTTCACTGTCTTTGCAAACAGTAGAGGCCTTAACTTGTAGCAAACAGAGTGCACTACGGGAGCTATCTTACTTTGGTTTAGAGACTTTCCGGTGTAAAGGGATAACTTTGTTCACCGTATATTTGATTTCAGTGGGGCTTTGCAGACTTCTAATAGGCTTTGAAAACACAGTCATGTTCTGCACAACAATGTACTTCCAAGTCTACACTTAAACCTTTCCCTGTTCTATATATTGTCCAAATTTCATTACCTACTGAATATTTATGGACAAAATATGTGGAATGTGAGACATTGTAGCCACTTTAGAAACTGAAGAAATAGATCTATCAAACTCTTTTAGCAAACAGAGCAGACCCTGATCAGACGGCTCCTATAGTAGCCGTCTGATCTAGGTCTACTCCGTTTGCAAATGCGTAAAAACACGTTTATATGAGGGAAAGGGATAATTATACCTTAATAATGTAGTGTGCACTTCCTGATTAATTATGTCTCCCCCCATATTTATATGGGGGAGACATATTGTTTTCGTGAGAGTTGTCTGTCCGTCCGTCCGTCCGTCCGTCTGTCCGTCTGTCACACTTTTTGTCCGGACGATAACTTCAATATGCCTGATGCCAGTTGATTTAAACTTCATATATGGAAAGAGCATAATGAGAGGAAGTGTCATGCACAAGGTCCATAACTCTGGCTTCACTAATATTGGAGTTATTGCCCTTTGTAAAAAAAATCACACTTTTTTGTCCGGACGATAACTCCTATATGGCTCATGCCATTGGATTGAAACTTCATATATGGAAAGATCAGGACGAGAGGAAGTGTCATGCACAAGGTCCATAACTCTGGCTTCACTAATATTGGAGTTATTGCCCTTTGTAAAAAATGTCATAATTTTTTGTCCGGACAATAACTTCAATATGCCTGATGCCAGTTGATTGAAACTTCATATATGGAAAGAGCATGATGAGAGGAAGTGTCACGCAGAAGGTACATAACTCTGGCTCTACTAATATAGGAGTTGTTGCCCTTTGTAAAAAAATTCACACTTTTTTGTCCGGACGATAACTTCTATATGGCTCATGCCATTGGATTAAAACTTCATATATGGAAAGATCATAACGAGAGGAAGTGTCATGCACAAGGTCCATAACTCTGGCTTCACTAATATTGGAGTTATTGCCCTTTGTAAAAAAATCACAATTTTTTGTCCAGATGATTACTCCTATGTGACACATGCCATTGGAGTGAAACTTCATACATGGAACGATCATGATAAGAGAAAGTGTCATGCATAAGATCTATAACTCGAGCTTCAATAAATTTAGAGTTATTGCCCCTTGTACATTTGTTTAATTCTTTCTTGTCCGGACGATAACTCCTACATGGCTCTTGCCATCGTATTGAAACTTCATGCATGGAAAGAGCATGATGAGAGAAAGTGTCATGAACAAGGGCCATAATTCTGGCTTCAATACTTTTGGAGTTATTGCCCTTTGTTACATTTTTTGGCCGATCAATAACTCCTGTTCGACTGATGCTATTGGAATGACATTTTATTTTTGGAAAGAGCATGTTGAAAGTAAGTGTCATGCACAAGGGCCATAAATCTGGTATCAGTATTTTTGGAGTTATTAGCTGTTATCATTTTCTTCTTGAAAAATGTAGTGTGGAAAACGCATAATGAGGGGAAGTATCATTCATCAAGACCATAACATTTTTAGTGATTTCCCTTTACATATTGTTTTTATTAGAGGGGAGACATCCGTTTTTGTGACAAAAACCTCTAGTTATTGCTTGCATGCTTTTGGCTACAGTTCTGGCTCCTTTTATTTCAGAGCTTCAAGGTGACAGACCTTGAGAGGGCTTCACGCTGCACAGACAGCCAGTGTTCAGAGATGTGTTGTGACAAGGTAGGCAGTGCTGAAACTTATACAGTAGAACCTGTCTTAAGTGGCCATCAAAAAGAGGCCTAATTATGGGTCTGTAAGGCAGGTGGTAGCTTAATACAGATCAAAAGTAATGCAGAAAGCTCCTATAGGAGCCCTGCATTGAGCAACCACCTACTTTGTAAGACTACTGTGTTCAATAAATGAATGACCGCTTAAGACAGGTTCTAATGTATACATGTTAGCTTTTCATGAGACTTTGTCCAGAATATTTCTCCTGCATTATTATGCCTTTACTTCATGAATATTTATGAAGCCATATCACAACATCTGCAGTAGAATACATTGAATTACAGTAAAACTTGTCTTAAGCTGCCAACAAAGAGAGGTCTAATCATGGTAGCTTAATGCAGCTCAAAAGTAATGCAGAAAGCTTTCTGCATTACTTTGCCTTGCATTAATTTTAGCCATCACATGCCCTTTAACCCATTCCCTCATATTGACGGCTTTTGGCGACTGTAAAAGTCACTTTGTGAAACCATTGTGATACATAGAGCATTTGCTCCTATAGGAGCAACTGCTCTATTTATCACAATGGTTTCAAGCTACAAAATTCTATTTTTTTTCCTTTTCTCTAGTTAATGCTCCTTTTCGGTAGATTTATTCGAAGAGGTTGTATCTAAAATAGTCTATGAGGTAATTGGTTAAGACTCCTGTGTTTAGTAAATGAATGGCCGCTTAGAACAGGTTCTACAGTATATGGGCAGGGACAATGTGTCAGTTTAACTACAAGCGAGATATCGTTGCAAGTGCAGTTAATTGTACTTGAGTTATAGAGGATCTGTCGTGAGTTGTCTTTTCAGATCACATGTTCCTAAATGAGCCTAAGAAAATGTTATTAAACAAACTTTTGGTGAGCTTAATAACATTTTCTTGGTGAGTTTTGGAACATTGGATCTTAAAAGACAACGAGCATCACATCAGATTCTTTTTCTCACATAACCACAAAAGTGTGTTTTCACAGTTTTTATAACATTTAAACATTGATTTCCCAAGTTTGACGTCATATATGACGTATGACGTCATATATGACGTATGACGTCATATATGTTCTAAAGTGTTCTTACACGTGTTACTGATCAGGGAATCTTAATTTGTTCTAACCTGTAGATAAGGGAGGTTGTGTGAGATATTACTCTCTTATTTTCTTTCAATGGGGTGCTAGGACAGAAGAGGGATGTGATAGGGTATTTTTTAGCTAACAGTTCTGGTTTTAGTCTGATGGTATGGGTTATTTTTATTTTTGTGTTGTTTCTCAACAACAACTGACAGAATTTCAGTGGAACTTTGTCAGGAGCTTCATCATCAAGAGGAGATGCACTTATCATTACAGGGCTCCATCTAGATAAATTTATGGCCCACTTGTTATTAAAAATATTATATACATGTACTGTTAACAAGCACTTGTCTGAGTGTATTACATGTAATCACATTCAAATGAAAATCTTGTATACATACTGCATAGGATCGACTTTGCAGGATTTTCTTTAAGGTACAAGTTGTTGAAGTGAAAATTTTCTGTTTCAGCTGTTTGATATCAAACGAATGTTGAGACTTGACATACCAGATGTGGACCCGGGCTATCCTCTGCTGAGGGCTTACAGCCGAGCACTATGGGAACATAGCCAGTGTTGTGAAGAACTCAAGTGCCAGGTCCAGTACTGTGACCTTGTTAACAAGTGGTAATGTCTCAATATTTATCTTGCATATCTGAACATCTTCATACAGTACATGTCTTAACCTTTTCCCTGTTTTATGTTTATTCCAAATTTCAGTGCCTACTGAATATTCATGGACAAAATAGTTATAATGAAATATGGTTGAAGGTTGAACGTTGTATCCAATTTAGAAACTAAAGAAATAGATCTATCGATTTCCATTAGCAAACAGAACAGACCCTGATCAGGTAGGAGCTGTCTGATCTGGGTCATCTCTGTTTGCAGATGCATGAAAAGACGTTTATATAAAGGAAAGGGTTTAGTGGTCATCAGAAAGAGATCTAATTACCGGTATGCGTCTGTAAGGCAGGTGGCAGCTTGATGTCAGGCAAAAATAATGCAGAAAGCTCCTATTAACCCTTCTCTTGCTGAATTTTAAAATACATTTATCCTTCTTTACCCATGCTCTGTTGTATAATTACATATATCTTCACTGTGTACAAGTATTTCGCTGTGCAATCACTGCTGTGCAGTGCATTGGTTGCACAATGAACTTGTAAATAGTGCAGACCCTGATAAGACAGCTCCTGCAGGAGATGTCTCATCTGGGTCTTCACTATTTACAGGTAGGTATATTCACACGAATAGCAAGCGAAGGGTTAATTACTTTTTCCTTGCATTAACCCATTCCCTCATATTGACGCCTCTAGTAAATGCTCCTTTTTGGTAGATTTATTCAAAGAGGTAGGATCTATAAATGTTCAATATGTTCAATAAATGAATGGGAGCTTAGGACAGGTTCTTCTGTATGAAAGTCTTATCAGTATTAGTATATCATTGAGAAATCTTTCCCATTCTCTCCTTAACCCTTTCCTCCATAAATACGCCTGTCTACGCCTCTGTATTAGTCACTTCTTGAAACCATTGTGATAAATAGAGCATTTGCTCCATAGGAGCAAATGCTCTATTTATGACAATGGTTTCAGAACTACACAAATCTAAAATTTTCCTTTTCTCTAGTTAATGCTCCTTTTCGGTAGATTTATTCAAAGAGATTTGATCTAAAAATAGCCTATGAGGGAATGGGTTAAGTAATGGTATACAAGCACAGGAAAGTTCAGCCATAGAAAGCAATCGTAGAATCAGATCTAGATCTATATTATTCTGTAAGCAACAGAGCAGACCCTTAATATACAGCTCATACAGGAGCTTCTGATCTGGATCTACTGTTGAAAAGGCATTAAAAAGTGAAATAGCTCTTGAAGGAATCGTTTGAACCTAATATTCCCAAGAATTGGGACTGACAGACTTATCAAAAAAAAGTGCAGCTAAAGATAAAATGGTTCTTGAAGTCGTTTGATCAGTGTCTTCACTACAGTAAAAATCGGAATTCTAATAGGGAAGAATTTAGGTACTTTTAAGCTGGTGGCTGCTTAATGCTGGGTGAAAGTCACGCAGAAAGCTCCTAGAGGAGCTTTCTGCATGACTTTCACCCTGCATTAAGCTGCCACCTGTCTCCATGACTGATATACTGAATATAATGTCTAGTTTAGAGGGGTTTTACTGTATATACTACTACTTCAGTCTAATTTAACCCTTTCACCGCCAGTGTCGCCAGAATGCACCATGACAAATAGTGCAGTCCCAGATCAGACGCTGCCTTTTCAAGGCGGCGTCTGATCAGGGGCTTCACTTTTTGTCTCAATCTCTAGTTCTCGATCTGTGTTTTATTCCTTTGAATTCTGTATTTATTTATTCCATTTCCTTATTTCACCGAATGATTTAACAAATTGAGTTGCAGACGACAATTAGAAATTTGGCGCCGAAAGAGTTAAAGTTGTAAAAATGGACCAAACTGACTTTATCAGGTGTTCAAACTGAGAGTACTGTCCGCATATCTAGGATAATTAGGATAAAAGGTTAAAGGCATACTTGCATACACAAAATGCTGAGGAGTTGTATTCTGTGTTTAAGGGACAGTTCTTCATATGTGGAATCTGCGGACCCAAAGAAAATAGTATGTGGTATACAAACAGTATTAGTTGAGCCAATACAGAAAACACTTACAGAGGAAACGAGTCAAGTCATAAAGGTAAGCTTGGCGCCATGTTTATTATATCAGTTTAACCTATTACCTGATGAATATTCAACTAAGAAATGACGTCATGAATATTAATTAGAGGAATTTTTATAATGGCATATGAACACAGGAAATTAAGGCCTTGACAGACACTGTAAAAGTCATATCTGTATTATTCCATGTCTAACCCTTTCCTCCATAAATACACCTTTCTACGCCACTGTAAAAGTCACTTGGTGAAACCATTGTGATAAATAGAGCATTTGCTCCTATAGGAGCAAATGCTCTATTTATCACAATGGTTTCAAACTACAGAATTCTAAAATTTCCCCTTTCTCTAGTTAATGCTCCTTTTGGGTAGATTTATTCAAAGTGGTTGGATCTAAAAATAGCCTATGTGGGAATGGGTTAAAAAGAGCAGACCCTGATCAGATAGATAATATCCTACAGGAGCCTTCTGACCTGGGTCTACTCTATTTGCAAAGGTGACAAAAAGTATTTCTATTGAGGTTAATGATGGAATTATTTTGCTCTCTCTAGGTTTATGATGCCAGATCTGAACCGAAATTACTAATTGATAAAAGTTCTTCAAAGGTTATTTATAATATCTTGGAATATATATTAACTTGTCAAATATTAACTCTTTCCCTGTTGAATATTCATGTAAGAAAAAATGACATCATGAATATTTATTAACTGAAACAGGACATTTTGGTATTGATAGAAACTGTAGATTCATAGGTGTACAAAGGTGTGAAAATGTGTATATATGAGAGAAAGGGTCAACAACCCTTTCTTTGCTGTAAAAAATGATGTACAGTAAACTAAAGTAGAATTTAGATATGTTTAGGCTGCTTAATATGTTGTGGCTTCTTAATGCATGGTGACCATCTATCAATGTTATATAAATAATTTCTACCATTGTATATGTAGGTCACTCGGAGCAAAAATAGATTTTAAACAAACATTTCCTTACACAACATCTCACTGGATTCTCACAAAATATTAGAAGAATGATCTGTAAGTGACCTTCTATTTGCTGCAGAAATAGGTCACAAGAGCTGAAAATTAAGATTTCAAATGATTTTTTTTTTTAAACGACATCTCATCTCCTATTTACCAAGTGAGCGATACAGAGTCATCATGGCTGTCTTATCTGAATCTACTCTGTAAAGGGGTAAAAGTGTATTTGTATCAGGTAAAAGATTAAAGCGAGTCTGGTTTTTATGGGTGTAAATGTAAATGGACAGTACAATACAGTAAACCCCATCTAAACCGGACATTAACCCATTCCCTCATAGGCTATTTTTAGATCCAACCTCTTTGAAATAATCTACCGAAAAGGAGCATTAACTAGAGAAAAGGAAAATTTTAGAATTTTGTAGTTCTGAAACCATTGTGATAAATAGAGCATTTGCTCATTAGGAGCAAATGCTCTATTTATCACAATGGCTTCAAAAAGTGACTTTTACAGAGTCATAGAAAGGCGTATTTATGAAAGAAAGGGTTAAATTAAGTATAAATATCGGTGTTGAAGACAGGTGGCAGCTTAATGCAGGGTGAAAGTCATACAGAAAGCTCCTACAGGAGCTTTCTGCATGACATTCAACCTGCATTAAGCAGCTACCTGCCTAAAAGTATCTAAATTCTCCTCTACTAGAATTCCTGTTCAGAGGGGTTTTGTGTCACCTGCCGAGAGGCAGTGTGTCACTTAGGGATCACTTTTCCGTCGTCTGTCTATCTGTCTGTCTGTCACACTTTAATTTTTTTGGCTGTCATTTCTAAACAAATCATTATAGAGCTTTCAAATTTCATATGTGTCTTCCTCTCACTGAGGACCATTGATGTGACTAAGGTCCGTCACTCTACATGCAATACTTTTTGAGTTTTTCACCTTTGTTTCTGATTTTCACTCTCCAGTGGATTTACAGTTTTTGTGTCAATTGCGAGCAGGTGACACATGTGTTCCTTCGAACACTCTTGTTACTTAAGCTACTTCTCATTAAATTGCAGTTACAAGATGATTTGCCAAACCGGAGCAAAGAGGACTTTGAGGAATCATTATTGGCCCTGTCTAAGATTGGTGACTTTGGTGACAACATGTTGTGCAGTGACATAAAAATGGATCAGTTGTTCGTGCAACAAACGGTAAGCCTTGCTCCAGGATTATAAAATTTCCCAGGTTTTTTTTGAAGCAGGTTTTCTGCACCCTTGATGCTAAGATTCAAGTATCGGACCGGCAATCAGTTGATAGCTGTGTCAGTTGGAATGTATTTCCAAGCTATGTGCAATGGTGTCTATTTCTAAGCATAGAATAAAAAGTATTGTTACATTATCAGATATTACATGATTCCTTTAAAAACAATGTTTTTATTCTATAATTTCTGTTATCCCATTCCTGCATATTGACGCCTCTGTATATGTCAACCATTATACAACCATTGTGATAAATAGAGCATTTGCTCCATAGGATCAAATGCTCTGTTTATCAAAAATCTGGTTTCAAAAATACAAAATTCTAAAAAAAAATCCTTTTCTCTAGTAAATTATCATTTTCGGTAGATTTATTCAAAGAGGTTGGATCTAAAAATAACATACAAGGGAATGAGTTGAACAGGTTTATATAAAAAAAAGCTATTTTGCAAAGAAGCTGATGTCAGCAATGGAGTTCAAGGTTTATCAACATAGGTTGAAAATCTGATTTTCCATTTATTTAGCAATTCTGTGTTCTTACTGTGTAGGAAATAAATGACAATTATATTAGTATTTGTAAGGTCACATCTGTTTAAGGTCACATAGTAACCCATTCCTCCATAAATATGCCTTTCTACGCCTTTGCAAACAGAGTAGACCCAGATCTGTAGGAGCCGTCTGATCATGGTCTGCTGTTTGCTTTTGGTATGATATCTATATGAATCTACAGTTTCTGTCTGAGCCAAAACATCCTGTGTACATATCGAAGGCTTGGTGCAAAACTATTCGAACTCCTTCACTTTGTGAAGGAGTTAGAATAGTTTTGCACCAAGCCCTCGATATGCCATCATAAAGACTCATAAAGCTATTAGCTATTCATGACATCATTATTCCCTGTGTCCATGAGCTAGTATTACAATTAGTCTAATTAATATTCGTGAGGTCAGTGTTTGTTACATGAATATTCATGGAGTAAAGGGTTAACTTTTTGCACGAACTGGAAGTTTGACATTGAAAGAGTAGAATTTATCTTACTAATTGCTGGACAATGGATGTATTAAGATCATGAGAAGATAATGGGAATATACTAAGAATTTGTATATTTAGGGCACCACACCTTGTGAGGGTGCCATATAGTAACCACCCTCTCCATCCGTCAGTCAGTCAGTCCATGTGTCCTTCAGTCTGTCTGTTTTGTTTTGTCCACTCTCTAGCGCAAACAGTTTTTTTGAATGTCAGTATAAAAATTAATCTTATAAACCCTTTGCTCCATAAATATTCATGAGAGACATAATAACATCATGAATATTGATTAGATTCTTTTCTTATAATAGCACATGAACACAGGAACTGTTCAGCATAGTAGAAACTGTAGAACCATATCTATATAATATCAGAAGCAAATAGAGCAGACCCTGTAGAACCATATCTATATAATAGCATAAGCAAATAGAGCAGACCCTGATCAGACGGCTCCTATAGGAGCCGTCTGATCTGGGTCTACTCTGTTTGCAAAGGCGTAGGAAAGTGTATTTATGGAGTAAAGGATTAATATTCAGGATGTTGATATTTTGTAATTAATATCTATGTTGAAAAGGGTTCAATATGGTTGTATAGACTTTGTAATGTCAAATTTGTGTTACAGTACCCCATGTTTGAGGCCAGTCATCAGCTGGCGTTGTACACAAGGCTCAAGAACCTGACCCATCCGAACATTGTAACCCAGCTCTGGGTGCTGCAGTGTGAGGAAACCATCAAGGTCTACACAGACTTCATGGCAGGTATGCAGATAGTACAGTAAAACTTGTCTTAACCCTTTCCCTGTTATGTTTATTCCAAATTTCAATACCTACTGACTATTCATGGACAAAATAGTTATAATGAAATAAGGAAGGTTGGATATTGTAGCCATTTTGGAAACTAAAGAACCAGATCTATCAAATTCTAGTAGCAAACAGAGCAGACCCTGATCAGACGGCTCCGTTAGGAGCCGTTTGATCTGGGTCTACTCTGTTTGCAAATGCGTGAAAACACGTTTATATGAGGGAAAGGGTTAAACTGGAATCCTAGTAGAGGAGAATTTAGATACATTTAGACAGGTGGGTGTTAAATGCAAGGTGAAAGTCATGCAGAAAGCTCCTAGAACAGCTTTCTCAGCGTTGCCACGCGTCGGGGGGAAAAGTCAGGGAAATTGAAATTTTTTCAAGGTCAGGGAATTGTCAGGGAAATTTGAGAACTGTCATGGAAATTTGAAAATATAGGCAAATGTCTGGGAATTGTCAGGGAATTTTGAAAACATGAGAATGAAGGTAATATATTTTAAAAAAATTCATAAATTATTACAGAAATTATGACAGAAAGACCAAATTTTCTCGATGTAATGTGTCAGGGAAATTTGAAATTATGTCAGGGAATTGTCAGGGAATTTTGATTCCTGTGGTTTGTGGCTACCCAGTAATTATGTCTCCCCCCATATTTATATGGGGGAGACATATTGTTTTCGTGAGAGTTGTCTGTCTGTCTGTCTGTCTGTCCGTCCGTCCGTACGTCCGTCTGTCTGTCCGTCCGTCCGTCTGTCCGTCTGTCCGTCACACTTTTTGTCCGGACGATAACTTCAATATGCCTGATGCCAGTTGATTGAAACTTCATATATGGAAAGATCATGACGAGAGAAAGTGTCATGCACAAGGTCCATAACTCTGGCTTCACTAATCTTGGAGTTATTGCCCTTTGTAAAAAATATCATAATTTTTTGTCCGGACAATAACTTCAATATGCCTGATGCCAGTTGATTGAAACTTCATATATGGAAAGAGCATAATGAGAGGAAGTGTCATGCAGCAGGTACATAACTCTGGCTTTACTAATATAGGAGTTATTGCCCTTTGTAAAAAAAATCACACTTTTTTGTCTGGACGATAACTTCTATATGGCTCATGCCATTGGATTGAAACTTCATATATGGACAGATCATAACGAGAGAAAGTGTCATGCACAAGGTCCATAACTCTGACTTCACTAATATTGGAGTTATTGCCCTTTGTAAAAAAAATCACAATTTTTTGTCCGGATGATTACTCCTATGTGACACATGCCATTGGAGTGAAACTTCATACATGGAACGATCATGATAAGAGAAAGTGTCATGCATAAGATCCTTAACTCGAGCTTCAATAAATTTAGAGTTATTGCCCCTTGTACATTTGTTTAATTCTTTCTTGTCCGGACGATAACTCCTACATGGCTCTTGCCATCATATTGAAACTTCATACATGGAAAGAGCATGATGAGAGAAAGTGTGATGAACAAGGGCCATAATTCTAGCTTCAATACTTTTGGAGTTATTGTCCTTTGTTACATTTTTTGGCCGATCAATAACTCCTGTTCGACTGATGCTATTGGAATGACATTTTATTTTTGGAAAGAGCATGATGAAAGTAAGTGTCATGTACAAGGGCCATAAATCTGGTATCAGTATTTTTGGAGTTATTAGCTGTTATCATTTTCTTCTTGAAAAATGTAGTGTGGAAAACGCATAATGAGGGGAAGTATCATTCATCAAGACCATAACATTTTTAGTGATTTCCCTTTACATATTGTTTTTATTAGAGGGGAGACATCCGTTTTTGTGACAAAAACCTCTAGTTCTACATTGCTTTCACTCTGCATTAAGTTGTCTCCTAGACTGATATTTATACTAAAACTGAATGTCTGGTTTAGCCTGTTCCCTGTTCTATGTTTATTCTAATTTTCAATACCTACTGAATATTCATGGTCAAAATAGTTATAATGAAATATGGAAGGTGGAACATTGTAGCCGTTTTAGAAAGTAAAGAAACAGATCTATCAAATTCATGAATTAGGTTAAAGGTTTAATAGGTTAAAGGTTTAACCATAGTTATATAGTACAAGTGTTGCTTCAATTTACCTAGGTGGGAGTCTTCTTGAGTATATCAGACTGACGGGGCCACTGTCCTGGACTCTAACTGTCCGCTACATGAAACAGATTCTAAAAGCAGTTATCACCCTTCACGATATTGGAGTTGTGTACCTTTTTTGGCACAGTAAGTATGTGAACAACACAAAGGAACACATGTACATGTATTGATAAAACAATGAAGTCTTTTTCGAAACCCTTTACCAAATAGAGACACCTTTTGAAACCTTTGCAGAGTAGATCCAGATCAAACCGCTCCTTGAATATTCATCAAGTAAAGGGTTATGAAATTAAATTATTTTCTGGTGTTATAACTTTCTCTTCTGACATACAAGTCCATATGTTAATCCTTTACTCGATAGAAAAGCCTTTTGACACATTTGCAAACAAAGAATCGGCCCTTTCCCTGTTGAATATTGTTGTAACAAATCATAACATAATAAATATTCATTAGTTGATGTTTACAATGTTATATGTACATGGGATATTTTGGTATTGGTATAAAGTATAGAGTCAGATCTATTATGATATAATAAGCAAACAGAGCAGACCCTGATCAGATGGCTCCTACAGGAGCCATCTCATCTGGGTCTACTCTGTTTGCAAAGGCGTGAAATGTCGTTGAATGAATCATGCATGAACATGATCAGGTGAAGGGTTAACTCAAGTGATACAATGCTGTTTTTGCTGTTTGCATCCCCTACCATGTGGAAATCCTACATTTTATTGGTTCATCATTAACCCTTCGCTTGCTGAATTTTAAAATAAATTTCTCCTTCTTTACCCATGCCCTGTTGTATAATTACATATATCTTCACTGTGTACAAGTATTTCGCTGGGAATGCACTGGTTGCACAATCCACTTGTAAATAGTGCAGACCCTGATGAGACGGCTCCTGCAGGAGCTGTCTCATTTGGGTCTTCGCTATTTACAGGTAGGTATATTGACATGAATAGCAAGCAAAGGGTTAATAACTTCATAATTTTCAAGGTGGCAACATGCTCTTCCAAGACTGTGATCGTCGGGTGATCAAGATCAGCAGCTTTGGTTTCTCTTACCCCAAAAAGTGTGATAGTGATCTGGGGGCCACCAAGGCCTGTCTGCCATACAATCTCTGTCCTCCTGAGGTAAGCTGTTTAACTCTTTACTCCATAAATGCGTCTTTCTACGCCTTTGCAAACAGAGTAGACTCAGACAGATGGGTCCTGTAGGAACTGTCTGATCAGGGTCTGTTCTGTTTGCTTATGGAATTACAAAAGAAATTGGCTATGAAGCTACTGTATATCAGTAAAGATGAGGAATATAAACAAAACATGTGAAACTTGACTACTGCAGTGTATTTATTTCATCATTTTAGCAGTTTTACAGCAGACATGGAGAAGATGTCAAATCATCAGTAGTGTGTTAGCAGTATTCAAGAAGGCAACTCTTTGTATTTTGTACCCAGGTGCTTGCTTAATGCAGAATGAAAGCAATGCAGAAAGCTTCTGTCGGAGCATTCTGCATTACTTTGTCTGAATTACAGGTATGCTAGCACCTGTATTTTGAAAAAACAATATTTCTGTATCTAATGAGTATCCCTTTTCTCCATAAATATGCCTTTCTACGCCTTTGTAATAGTCACTTCTTGAAACCATTTTGATAAATAGAGCATTTGCTCCATAGGAGCAAATGCTCTATTTATCAAAATGGTTTCTGTATTACACAATTATAACATTTTCCTTTTCTCTAGTAAATGCTCCTTTTGGGTTGATTCATTCAAAGAGGTTTGGTCTAAAAATAGCCTATTGGGTTTTAGTTGTTTTATGGATTGTTAGGTTGCAACCAGAAGTAAGGGGGCATTTATTAGATTGGGTGAGTTTATTAGGGAAAATGTGGTATGTTTGTTATTGCAATATAAAACAATAACACTAGTTTGTTTGTTATTTTTACAGTTACTGCGGCAGAATCGGATAGACTTTCTGTCAGATTCTTGGGGTGCTGGCTGCCTCATGGCAGAGATGCACACGGGCAAGCCTGTGTGGTACAAGGAGAGGCATGAAGACAGGGATAGTGTCCATGACAATATCCGCCAGAACTTCCCCAAAGTTGATACACAAACAACCAATCAAAAAGAAGCATTCCAATTCTGTTGGCAGGTATGAGTTTTTTAACCCTTTACTCCACCACTATGCCTGTGCAAACAGAGTAGAGCCAGCTCAGATAGCTCCTATAGGAGCTGTCTGATCATGGTCTGCTCTGTTTGCTTGTGATATATTAACCCATTCCCACATAGGCTATTTTCAGACCCGACCTCTTTGAATAAATGTACCGAAAAGGAGCATTTACTGGAGAAAAAGGAAAATGTTAAAATTATGTAGTTCAGAAACTATTGTGATAAATACAGCATTTGCTCCATCAGAAACTATTGTGATAAATAGAGCATTTGCTCCTATGGAGTAAATGCTCTGCTTATCACAATGTTTTCAAAAAGTGATTTTCACAAAGGTAAAGATATTATTCAACAGTTTCTGCCATGGCCAAAATTTCTCGTGTCCATGTTTTATAACAATTAATCTTAGTTAATATTCATTATGTCACTACTTTTTGCATAAATACTAGGGATGTCAATAGTTAACTGGTTAATGGGTCACATGACCAATATTCAGTTATTCAATATCCGATTACCTGAATTTTCAAAAAGTTAGTGTCTTTCATTTTATAATTAGCCTAAAGTCCCAAAGATTTAAATTTCTGTTCTCATCCTTATCATAAAGATTGCTCCTATGGAACAAATGTTCTATTTATCACAGTGGTTTTAAAAGCACCGTTATCTGTAGCTCTGAAACACAGATTAGATGGCTCCTGTAGTAGCTGTCTGATCAGGGTCTGCTCTATTTGAACTATACATGTATACAGAATAACTTTTATCTGTCAGATTTAACAATTTCTGCCATGACCAAAAATTCCTGAGTTGATACTTGACATTATAAGACTGATTTAGATTGAGTATTTAACCCTTTCCCTCATATAAACGTGTTTTCACGCATCTGCAAACAGAGTAGACCCAGATCAGACGGCTCCTATAGGAGCCGTCTGATCAGGGTCTGCTCTGTTTGCTTATGGAATTTGATAGATCCTTGTCTTTACATTCTAACATGGCTACAATGTTCTACCTTCCATATTCATTATAACCATTTTGTCCATGAATATTTAGTAGGTATTGAAATTTGTAAAAAACTTAGAACAGGGAAAGGGTTAATTTTATTTCATGAATATTCATGAGGTAAATGGTAAGCTAGAGTTTTATACTGGAATTAGATATTGTTTCTGTGTGCCTGTAGAGTCATTTATCATGACTACTCCTCCTCCACCTAGCAGTAATCACACAATTGAAACTGAACTCTGTGTCTGTTTTTTTGCTATGTTCAGAATTGTATATATATCTTTTGCTTTTCAGTCCCAGCCAGAGAGGAGAAAATCTGTGGGGGAACTTCTTGATCATCTCTCAGCAGCCAATTAGGATGTCATTGTTTCCCATTCGTTATTTTTTATGTGATTTGAATATAAGTTCATGTATATGCCCTAATTATTTACTCTCTGCACGTTAACCCGTTCCCTCATATTGACGCCTCTGTAGAAGTCACTTTTTGAAACCATTGTGATAAATAGAGCATTTGTTCCTTAGGAGCAAATGCTCTATTCATCACAATGGTTTCAGCACTTCACAATTCTAAAAGTATCCTTTTCTATAGTTAATACTCCTTTTCGGTAGATTAGTTAATACTCCTTTTCGGTAGATTAATATAAAGAGGTTAGGTCTAAAAATAGTCTGTGAGGGAATGGGTCAACAGATAAATTTAAAAAAAACTATGCAAACAGTTTGGATCCAGATTAGTCACCAGCGATTTTTTTTCCTTGGATTGTGAATGGGTCCGGTACCCCTTGAATTGTGAAAAATTAGCGTCATTTTGGCAAAATTGTGAAAACAGTATTGGTGTTGTTACAAAAATTGTGAATCACCTTTTGAAAGAATTTTCGTCCGAATATAAATTTGCGGACTGAGACGCATATGTTTTATTCATATTCTTGTAAAAGCATCCGAGACGTGTAAAGAAAAGCGATACGAAATTTGAATACCTCGGACTTTATCCCAAGAAACCATTTGAGATACATAACTTTGCAAAGGGGAATATAGCGCTGTAAATATTGGTAAAAAAATTGGTGTAAGTACAAAGTAAAAGGCTGATTGTGAAACAATTGAACAGCTTTGTGAATGGGTCCGACGGACCCTGCTTGTAAATTGTGAAGGTCCGTTTCAAATTGTGACAGGGTCGGTTTTACGGTACCAGTTATATAGGGGAAAAAATCGCTGGTCACTGAGTATATTAGAGTCTCATCAGGATACATATTGTTTTAACACTCTTACTCTACTGTTTAGCAAAAATGAAAGTACAGTAAAAAACCCTCTAATGCGACCATTTCTTGGATAAACATTTCTGCCTTTAGAAGCAGGTGGCTGCTTAATGCAGGACGGAAGTTATGCAGAAAGCTCCTGTAGGAGCTTTCTGCATAACTTTCATCCTGCATTAAGCTACTTCACATACATGTATTTATAATGTAAAGTTTAAATGGAATATTTTGCTTTGACAAAAACTGTAGAATCAGATCTATACATTAATAGCAAACAGAGCAGACCCTGATCAGATGGCTCCTTTAGGAGCCATCTGATTGGGGTCTACTCTGTTTGCAAAGGTGTGAAAAGGCATTTATATGAGGGAAAGGGTTAATGAATATTCAAGAAGTGATCAATTTATGTATAAATGTTCATTAGGGAAATGGTTAAAGAGGTTTTACTGTACTTTTTCTGATCAGTTACTCTAGTTTCCAACTCTGATACTGGGTATCGGAAGAGATTTTATATTTCACACAACTTCAGTTCCATTCCAAAGTTCAATATTTGCTATGGTTATCTTGATCAATAACATAAAATTTCCATCTGATCTCCATGCAAGTTTTGTTATTAATTTCCATTTTTCATTCATAATTACTTTTGTTAATTTTCATCATAATGCAGAAATATCACCTGTTAAAACTATCATATGCAACATTTTTAAACAAATCCTTTACTCCATGAATATTTATGTAAGAAATTATGACCTCATGGTATTAACCCATTCCCTCATAGGCTATTTTTAGACCCAGCCTCTTTGAATAAATCTACCGAAAAGGAGCATTTACTAGGGAAAATAATTTTTCTAGAATAGTGTAGTTTTGAAACCAATGTGATAAATAGAGTATTTGCTCCTATAGAGCAAATGCTCTATTTATCACATTGATTTCATAAAGTCACTTTTACAGTGGCGTCAAAAGGCATCAATATGAGGGAATGGTTTAATTGTTATAATTGCACATGGAAATGGGAATTTTTGGCTATGGCAGAAACTGTAGAATTATATCTATAATATATCAAGGAAACTGAGCAGACCCTGATCAGACACAGCTCCTCTTGTTTGCAAACACATAGAAAGGCATATTTGTGGAGTAAAGGGTTAATCGAATAGCTTAGAAAACATTTTGTTACTTGAAAACAATTTTGTTCCTGATGAAAAGAAGAATTAAGAATGACAGGATAACATTTATAGAAAATATAGATTATTGACACAAGAAGTTGACAACCCTGTACTCCATGGATATGTCTGTTAATGCCCCTTGTGTTTGGAGTAGATCCAGATCAGGGGGGCTTCTGTTGGGAGCCATCTGATCAGGGTCTGCTGTGCTTGCTTATCCCATTCCCTTATACTGACACCTTTTGACACCTCTGTAAAAGTCACTATTTGAAACCATTGTGATAAATAGAGCATTTGCTCCATAGGAGCAAATGCTCTATTTATCACAATGGTTTCATAGCTCCAAAATTCTAAAAAAATTCCTTTTCTCTAGTTAATGCTCCTTTTCGGTAGATCTATTCAAAGAGGTTGGATCTAAAAATAGCCTATGAGGGAATGGGTTATAGATCGGATTCTACAGTATCTGGCATGGTCAAATTAGCCTGTGCTTACATACAATTATCATGATTCAGCTCATAAATATTCATTATGTCATTACATTTTACATAGATTTTCATGAAGGAAAGGGATAAGTGAAGGTCGAAGCTTATCAGAACTATTGAAGTAGTGATTTGCCCCTGGGCTTATGTCTGCCTGCTATCCCTTTACTCCATAAATACTCCTTTTTATGCCTTTGCAAACAGAGTAGACCCAGATCAGATGGCTCCTGTAAGAGCCATCTGATCAGGGTCTACTCTGTTTGGTTATGAAAAGCGTGTCTGGTTTGGTTATAATAGATCCGACTCAACAGTTTCTACGTATACCAAAACATCCTGCGTACATATGCCATTATAAAAATTTAGCTAATAAATATTCATGATGTCATTATTTCTTGCCTTAATATTCATGGAGTAAAGGGCTAAGGAAGATGATATTATAAAAACACAACTACACTGCCAGTTTCATGTATCTTTTTCTACAGCATTAGGTCATAGTTATGAAAGATAAATCATATTTTTTTGTGGGGGGTCCGGGGGGGATTCAAATGATCTCAATATTCACAATCTAAATTTCTAAAATAATTTGTTGATTTTACAGGCAGTTTTAGCATGTACATTTTTAACTCCTTCATTGCCATAGATCAATCTGTGATTGCTTTTTCAAACAGTTTTGGATCTAGATGAGATTCTGCTTTATGTAATTCACATGTCCATTGGCATTGTTATGTAATTCACATGTCCATTGGCATTGTTATGTAATTCACATGTACATTGGCATTGTTATGTAATTCACATGTCCATTGGCATTGTTATGTAATTCACATGTCCATTGGCATTGTTATGTAATTCACATGTACATTGGCATTGTTATGTAATTCACATGTACATTGGCATTGTTATGTAATTCACATGTACATTGGCAGAGTTTTTCTTGATTTATGTATTTCACACGTACATTGGCATTTTTTTACTGCAACTTTCTACAAGTCATGACAATCTAGCCCTGTGTTCACATGTTAAGATGCAAATCTATCGAGTAAATGGTTAAATTGAGGTTAAAGCACATTATCTTTAGCAGTAATGAAATAATTATGAAGTTTGATCTTGATTCTAATCCTAATTATTTAATCCTTTATGAACATGGGGGCCTGATGTTTTGGACTCACGTTAGGCTTTTCGACCATGTTGTTTTTTTGTGTCACCTGCCAGGAGGCAGTGTGTCACTTAGGGATCACTTTTCCGTCGTCTGTCTGTCCGCCGTCCGTCCGTCTGTCTGTCTATCTGTCCGTCACACTTTCTTTTTTTGGCTGTCATTTCTAAACTAATCAGTTCTCAAATTTCACACATGGAACAAGCATGATGAGAGGAAGTGTCATTCACAAGGGCCACAACTCTAGCATCAGCATTTTTTGAGTTATTCCCCATTTTCATATTAACAATAAGTTTTTGTGTCAGCTGCGAGCAGGTGACATACGTGTTCCTCCGAACACTCTTGTTTATTTCATTACTTACTGTCTGTTTGTTAACCAATCTGAGTTCAGAATTTTATTCATCTCATAATTATTGATGGATTGCAGGAGCAGTCTGTTCTATTTACCTATTCAGTTAACCCTTTACTCCATGAATATGCTTTTCTACACCTTTGCAAACAGATTAGACCTGGTCAGATGGCTACTGTAGAAGCCGTTTGACCAGGGTCTATTTTGTTTGCTTAGGAAATAATAAAGATAATTATGATTCTTCAGTTTCTGTCTTGGTCAAAATTTCCTATGTTCATGTGCCATTATAAAATTATTCTAATCAATATTCATGATGTCATTATTTCTTACATGAATATTCATTGTTACAAGGTAGGTGAAATAACAGAAGATGTTCATCTTCAGAATCTATCACATATCACGAGACATTGTTTAGTCACAGTAGCCATCTTATGATGATTATTTTTAAAGGCAATTAGAATAGGGCATACCGGAAACCAAAAGGTTGTCTCAGTACACTTTCGGTACCAGTTCTTGTCACTGTCGAATATAGGGCAAATAAGTTTACATAACATCATAATACATTAAGTAATACACATTAATCAAACAACCTCTTTCAAGTGACTGATTTCTTAAAATGTGACCGTTTTAACACTTTCCCTTTTTTTAACCCTTTCCTCCATAAATATGCCTTTCTTCGCCTCTGTAATAACCACTTCTTGAAACCATTGTGATAAATAGAGCATTTGCTCCTATAGGAGCAAATGCTCTATTTATCCCAATGGTTTCAAACTACAAAATTCTAAAATTTTACTTTTCTCTAGTAAATGCTCCTTTTGGGTAGATTCATTAAAAAAGGTTGGGTCTAAAAATAGCCTATGGAGGAATGGATTAAATGGTTTTCACACTTGCAAACAGAGTAGACCCACTTCAGATTGCTCCTGTAGGACTCGTCTGATCAATGCTTGCTGTGTTTGCTTATAATATATCTGACTCAACATTTTCTAACAATACCAAAACATCCTGTGTACATATGAAATTATAAAAAATCTGCAAATAAATATTCATGATGTCATAAGTTCTTTCATGAATATTCAATAGGGAAATGGTTAAAGCAAATGGTTGCTGAATGTACGTCAGGATTCAAACATTGATACTAACTTGGTCATCGTCTTTTGAAAATGAATGTAATGAAAGTTACTGAATGTTTAACCCTTTCCCTGTTCTGTGTTTATTCCAAATTTCAATACCTACTGAATATTCATAGAAAAAATAGTTACAAAAAAATATGGAAGGTCGAACTTTGTAGCCATTTTAGAAAGTAAAGAAACAGATCTTTCAAAATCCATTAGCAAATAGAGCAGACCCTGATCAGACGGCTCCTCTAGGAGCCGTCTGATCTGGGTCTACTCTGTTTGCAGATGCGTGAAAATACATTTATATGAGGGAAAGGGTTAAAGGGTTAAATTTGTTTTTTAAATGTTTCCGACTTTTCATTGATGGAAGTGGTGGGGACATGGTTACTGTTACTGTTATAAGTAAATCCCTTGTCTTCCCAAGATTAACTGCGCTTTTTCATGTTTTGTTGTTTATAAATTTTGTTTTATTATAGATTTTATTTGTTTAAGTCTGTTTGGAATTAATAATTTATTGATTTTTACATTTAAGTTGTAATGTTTCTCAGTGTGTACCTTTATTGGTTTTTGTTAGCTCTTTATCTCATAGAAATGTCTTTTAAATTTTAATGCCTTTGCAAACTGAATAGACCCAGATCAGATGGCTCCTATAGGAGCCATCTGATCAGGGTCTGCTCTGTTTGCCACTTGAATTATATACATATAGATCTGATTCTACAGCATCATGGTCAAAAACTGTTCATATGAGTACACCATTATTAAAATTTGGCTAATACCTATTCAAGATGTCATTATTTCTTTAATACATGTACTTAACCCTTTCCCTCATGTAAACGTGTTTTCACGCATCTGCAAACAGAGTAGGGTCGTCTGATCAGGGTCTACTCTGTTTGCTAATAGAATGTGAAAGATCTGTTTCTTTGCTTTCTAAAATGTCTACAATGCTCCACCCTCCACGTTTCTTTTTAACTATTTTGTTAATGGATATTCAGTAGGTATTGGAATTTGATATAAGCATAGAACAGGGAAAGGGTTAAATGTTAACCTGTATTTGTGAACATCTACATCCTGTGGTCTGCTTTGTATATGCAAAGGTATGTAAAGTGTCTATATGAGGGAAAGGGCTAATGCAGAAAAAAATCAGTGCAGAAACTTCAGGTGCATAACCTTTGTCTTGCATTAAACTACCACCTGTTTTAACCCATTACCTCATAGGCTATTTTTAGATCCAACCTCTTTGAACAAATCTACTGAAAAGGAGGATTGACTAGCAAAAAGGATTTTTTTAGAATTGTGTAGTTTTAAAACCAATGTGATAAATAGAGCATTTGCTCCGTAGGAGCAAATGCTCTATTTATCAAAATGGTTTCAACGTGTGACTTGCAGAGGTGTCAAAAGGCGTAAATATGAGGGAATTGGTTAATCCTTTACTCTTTATAGTATTTATGCCTTTTCAAACAGAGTAGAACCAGATCAGATGGCTCCTGTAGGAGTAATCTGATGAAGGTGTGCTCAGTTTGCTTATGAAATATTAAATTCTACATTATCTGCATGATCAGAAATTCTTATTTTTATTAAATTTAGCAAATTAATATTTATGTATCTTTCGTGAATATTCATAGATGGGTTAAAAACTTCAAATTAGACATATTTTGAGTGTTGATATCGAGAAACAGATATATTTTGACTGCTGATATTGAGAAGTAGACTTACCGGTATTTTGAGTGTTGTTATCGAGAATTAGACATATTTTAGTGTTATTTATAGAGAATTATATTAGAGAGAGGTATATTTTGAGTGGTCATTTTAGAGGAGTTTTACTGTTTTTAAATTTTGTAAAATATCTATGCAAGAACAGTATCTGATTGGATTATAGATCATCATATTTGAGATAAGCTGAGCATATTTTTGCCCAGAGTACTCTTATTCATTGGAGACTGTTTTTAACCCTTTACCTCAAACAAACGTATTTTAACCCTTTCGCTGCCAATGCCGGATCTGTGATTACCTATGCAAACAGTTTGGATCCAGATGAGACACAGAGTAACTCGGCGTCTCATCAGGATCCAAACTGTCTGTTACTGTTACTATATTTTTGAAACAAAAGTGAAGAAAATCAAAAGAATGAAATTTTGTAGCAGACGACAAAGTTAGCAGACGACAGAGTTTGGCAGCGAAAGGGTTAACGCCCAGAGTAGATCTGATGGCTCCAATAGGAGCAGCTTGATCAGGTTCCGCTCTGTTTGCTTATAGAATTGTATAGATAGTGTCCTATAGTTTTTATCCAAGCCAAAAAGTCCTTTGGAAATATAATATTATAAAAAAATTATTCATGAAATAATCAATTCATGCATAAACATTAATTAGGGAAATGAGGAAGGCAATACAAATATGTATGTACTATAAGTGCCTAGGCGTTTGTTTATAATTCACCTTTTACTTCATTAACCCATTACCTCATAGGCTATTTTTAGATCCAACCACTTTGAATAAATCTACCGAAAAGGATCATTAACTAGAGAAAAGGAAAATTTTAGAATTTTGTAGTTTGAAACCATTGTGATAAATAGAATAGGAGCAAATGCTCTATTTATCACAATGGTTTCAACAGGTGTTTTTTACAGACGCATAGAAAGGCGTATTTATGGAGGAAAGGGTTAATGTAAAGAAGAAATAATGACATCATGAATATGTATTAACTGATTTTTTATAATGTTTCATAAAAACAGGGTTTTTGGCTGCAGCAGGGCCTGTAGAAACAGATCTATGGAATTTCTCAAGCAAACAGTGCAGACCCTGATCAGACCACTCCTACAGGAGCTGTCTGATATGGGTCTACTGTATGTATGAGGTAAAGGGTTAACCCTTTCCCTGTTCAATATTCATGTGAGAAGTAATGACATCATGAATATTTATTAGTTGGAACTTTTATTATGTAAATGTTTGAATGTTACTTTTTGCTTGGACAAAAGCTGTAGAATTAAGATCTATATGATGTTAAAAGCAAACAGAGCAGACCCTGATCAGACAGCTCCTATAGGAGCCGTCTGATCTGGGTCTACACTATTTGCAAATGCATGAAAAGGCGTTTATATGAGGGACAGGGTTCAGGACCATGTGCACTGTTGTTCTCTTCATTTCCATCTAGTTTTTGTCTGATAAAGTTTTTCTTGTTTTTGTGATAGTTTGTAAGTTTGAGTTCATTTTGGTTAAGTTTCTCTTTTAGTGTTTGATTTTGTTTGTTGCAAGTATACCCCATAGTTTTATGAATACTTTTATCTATACATTCTTTGTCTGTATCTTTGCAGTTTCTTATTACTATGCTGTTAACATATGTATCTTAATTCTTCAATGTTTGTACAGCAGAGACATAATTATGTCCCCTTAAATGGGTATGTTGGGATATTTTCGTTCTCTGAAGTGATTGTTAGGTGTTTTGAAAGTATTTTCTGTCATCGTAACCAGGTGGTTGGCTGTGATTGGTAGAATTTTAGATTGTTAAAATTTGTGAGGAAATGAGATATTGAAGCGAGACTTCGTACAGGAGCTTGGTTCTCTAAATAGACATGACAGACAGCATAATTCGTGTTTAGAAGTTTAGCAGCATACGACATATGCACTTTTCATATACAATGTAGTCTAGATGACAAACAGACAGAAATAGATTGATATGCGCCCAAAATAAATCAGACATATTATATGTCTGAGTTCCAGAAACTGACACACGTTTTACATCAACATCAAGTATCGCATATGTAAGTTTATTAACAGAAAACTCATGCTTTTAGTGGTCTTAAGTGATGATAATGTGTGAAAACAATCTTGGAAATTTTTATAATTCGTTCAAAACAAAAAAGAAAATGGTGGATGGTATCTCGCAAAATATCGTTCCTCAACCGTTGTTTGCAAGATGTGTTGTTTGCCTAATGCTAGTTACCAATCTCTGTATGTATATGTCTCTGGTATGTAGGGGTATTGGTATTTGAGTACCCTGAACTTAATGAAAGGTGTTTCAAACATGCTTGTTGCCATGGTGACCAGGTTGTGGCATGTGATTGGTCGAAATTTAGATATTGTCTGATTTTGCTCATCTTTACCCATTTTCTGTTTCGTTTGGGGGACATCTTGTAACAGATTCTGTTACAATTAGATATTGTTACTTTTAAGATGGCCTAGCTCTTAGATTTCTTGATATTGCTTTACTCTGCAATGTCTAGTATGGGATCTCTCTATCAGTTAACCCTTTCCTCCATAAATACGCCTTTCTACGCCTCTAAAAATCAGCTATTGAAACCATTGTGATAAATAGAGCATTTGCTCCTATAGGAGCAAATGCTCTATTTATCACAATGGTTTCAAACTACAAAATTCTAAAAAATTTCCTTTTCTCTAGTTAATGCTCCTTTTCGGTAGATTTATTCAAATGGTTGGATCTAAAAATAGTCTTTGAGGGAATGGGTTAAAGGGTTAAATATACTAGATATTAGTTTGTTTAACCCTTTATCTGTTGACTATTCATTATAAGAAATAATGACATAATGAACATCTTTTAGCTGAATTTTTATAATGGCATATTTTAAAGAATAGGACATTTTGGCCCATGCAGAAACTGTAGAATCAGTTCTATATTATACAATAAGCAAACAGAGCAGACCCTGATCAGACGGCTTCTATAGGAACATGTTTGATCTGGGTCTCCTCTGCTTGCGTAAAAAGGCATCTATATAAAGGAAAGGGTTAAACATATTTTATTATTGTAAAATTATGAGTAAAATATAAATTTAAACTAGTATCTTCTACCCTTTAACTGATAGAGAGACCTCATTTGATGCATTTGCAAACAGAGTAGACCCAGATCAGATGGCTACTGTAGGAGCCAACCAATCAGTGTCTGCTCTATTTGCTTACGGAATTATACCGTTTCTTTATTACTATTTAACAGTTTCTGCCATGGTAAAACAATGTGTTCATATACCATTATGCAAATTAAAAAAGTCAGCAAATAAATATTCATGTTAGTATTTCTTTCATGAATATTCATTTGGTAAATTGTTAAAAGCCTGTTATTTTGATGAAAGTTCTTGTACTATTAAGAAAATCGTGTACAATGTATAACATGTATATTTTTAAACCTTTGCTCCATAAACACGCCCTTCTATGTGTTTGCAAACAGAGTAGACCCAGATTAGATGGCTCCCATAGGAGCACTCTGATCAAGTCTGCTCTGTTTGCAAATGAAAGAATATAAATGTCATTCTACAGTTTCTGCCATTGCCAATATTTCCTGCGTTCATGTGTCATTATAAGAATGACATGAATATTCATGGAGTAAAAGGTTTATGATGCACACATTATTATCTAATCTTTGGCATTATACGCACACATTATTATCTAATCTTTGGCATTATACAGTTCAATTTTGACCCATGAGCTGTGACCTTTAGGACCAGTCTACCCGTAGAGGTAACCATGTATTTGTTCCGGAGTTACCTGTGGTAATACAGACAAGTAATAAGCATATAAAACCTCTCTATAACGGCCACTAAATTGTGTTAATTAGTTGGTATTTAGGGCAGGTGGTTTCTTAAACAAAGGTGAAAGTAAAACAGAACGCTCCTATAGGAGCGTTCTGTTTTACTTCCACCTTGCTTTAAGCAGCCACCTGTCTTTAACACAGAAATACTTGATGGAATTTAGTGGCCGTTATAGAGAGGTTTTACTGTATACATTTTGTATACTAATACTACACGATTACTACGAGCTTCTAGTGACAACCATTGTCCAATTACCTATAAATTAGAATGGTTGCAACTTCTATAAATAGAAAAGTGCAGTCACAGCTCAGAACTCGAAATCAAACTGTACAGTTGAACTGGTGATTACATATGCAAACAGTTCGGAGCCAGATGAGTAACCTGTGCAAACAGTTTGGAGCCAGATGAGTAACCTGTGAAAACTGTTTGGAGCCAGATGAAAATCCAAGTTACTCAGATCTCTCATCAGGTTCCAACCTGTTTGTCTATATAATCGGTATTTTTTTCAAGTTGTGTTAGACATACATGTATCTGTTTTGCATAATTAAGCAAGTATTATGTGCCATTGATAATTACTTAGAAGGCTAAAGGTTTTGTATGTTTCTATGGAAAGATATTTCCAATTATGCAATCTCTTTGTGATAAAATGTTCATATACACATGTTGATGTATTTTGTAGTGTTGTACGTTAACCCTTTACTCCATAAATAGACCTTTCTATTCCTTTGCAAACAGAGTAGACCCAGATCAGACGGCTCCTGTAGGAGCTGTCTGATCAAGATATGCTGTTTGCTTATACAAATGTAATATAATATAAATATGATTCTACGGTTTCTTCTCTGGCCAAACATGTTTTTTGTCCATGTTCTATTATAACAATTAATGTAATTAATATTCATGCTTTACTTTATATAAATATTCATGGAGTAAAGGATTAATATATGTTTTGATGTCATGTTGATTGCTATATCTGCTGAATTACCCTTTCCCTAATATAAATGTGTTTTCACGCATTTGCAAACAGAGCCGACCCTGATCAGACGGCTCCTCTAGGAGCCGTCTGATCAGGGTCGGCTCTGTTTGCTAATAGAATTTGATAGATCCGTTTCTTTGCTTTCTAAAATGTGTACAATGTTCCACCTTCAATATTTCTGTATAATTATTTTATTAATGATTATTCAGTAGGTATTGAAATTTGGCCTACATACAGAACAGGGAAAGGGTTAAACAGTGTAGACCCAGATCAGCCACATTGTTGAAATGCAGTGTGTGATCGGGGTCTACACTGTGAGTCATGCTGATATCATGCCGGTGATCATGGGTGTCAGTCAGTGTAGATCCAGATCAGTTGTTCTGTGAAATTATGATTCGTTGAAGTCACAGCCCAGATGTAGATCATAATCAGGTTTCTTTCTCTTAGTGCCTTGCTTAACCCTTTACACCATAAATACGCCTTTCTATGCCTTTACAAACAGAGAAGAACCAGATCAGATGGCTACTGTAGGAGCCGTCTGATCAGCGTCTGCTCTGTTTGCTTGGTATAGATGAACTGTAGGAGATCAGACGGCTCCTGTAGGAGCCGTCTGATCAGCGTCTGCTCTGTTTGCGTATGATATAAATATGACTCTACAGTTTCTGCCATAAGAAAAAATCCTGTGTCCATGTGTTGTTATAATAATCTAATAAATATTCATGATGTCATTATTTCTGACATAAATATTCATGGTGTGAAAGGTTAACCCTTTGCCTGACGAATATTCATGTGCATGTAGTAAATAATTACTATGAATATTTACTGAATGCTAGCGGCAAATTTGAGATTACCTATGTAAACAGTTTGGATCCAGACGAAAGGCCGAGTAACTCCGTGTCTCATCTGGATCCAGACTGTTTGACTTGTGATAGTACATATGGAAAATAGTTGAAAAATTGTGGCAGACGGCAATTTTTTTGCCGATTAGTTTTGAAACCATTGTGATAAATAGAGCATTTGCTCCTGTGGAGCAAATGCTCTATTTATCACAATGGTTTCTAAATGTGACTTTTACAGAGGCGCCAAAATGTGTCACTAGGCGGGAAATGGGTTAACTGAATTTTCCTAAATTGCATCATGGACGAGGGAATTTTTTACCATGGTAGAAACTGTAGAATTAGATCTACCTTATATTATTTCATAATCAAACAGAACAGTCCTGATAGGACAGGTCCTACTGGATCCATCTGATCTGGGCCTACTCTGTTTGCAAAAGCATCAAAAGGTGTCTCTGACAGGTAAAGGGTTAATACATGTTTTGTGTAACTGGGTATTTCAGGCCAGGTTTGATATTCAATATTTAGCTCTCATACAAGCGTGTTTTTACGCATTTGCAAACAGGGTAGACCCAGATCAGACGGCTCCTAGGGGAGCTGTCTGATCAGGGTCTGCTCTGTTTACTAATGAAATTTGTTAGATCTGTGTCTTTAGTTTCTAAAATAGCTACAATGTTCCACCTTCTATATTTCATTATAACTATTTTGTCCATGAATAATCAGTAGGTACTGAAATTTGAAATAAACATAGAACAGGGAAAGGGATAAGGCACTGTTCAGATATTATTTTGCATGGCTTACACTGTAGAAGACTGAAATTAAGGAGCCCTTTAATCAAAATCTGTTCAAATTCCTGAAGTGATCGGCAATATGTGTCCCATGGACACAATTTTCTTGTTTAACCCATTCCCTGATATTGACGACTTTTGACGATTCTGTAAAAGTCACTTTGTGAAATCATTGTGATAAATAGAGCATTTGCTCCTATTGTGATAAATAGAGTATTTGCTCCTGTAGGAGCAAATGCTCTATTTATCACAATGGATTCACAAAGTGACTTTTACAGAGTCGTCAAAAGGCGAGCTTTTGTGATCACCTGATGTCCGTCGTCCGTCGTTGGGCTTCAACAATTTGAACCTTTAAAAATCTTCTCCTCTGAATCTACAGGGTTCTCAGCTTTCATCTTTGGTACATAGCATCATCTGTAGGTCCTCTACGAAAGTTATATAAATTATGTCCCTCGGGTCAAAATTGGTTCCGCCCTAGGGGTGCCTTGTTTTCTATTGAAATATATAGTAAAACTTTGAAAATCTTCTCCTCTGAAACAGCTTTCATATTTGGCACATAGTATCATGTTCAGGTCCTCCACAAAAGTTATATAAACTATGCCCCTGGTGTCAAAATTGGCCTGCCCCAGGGTTGGCCAGTTTTCAATAGAAACATATAGTGACAACTTTGAAAATCTTCTCCGCTGAATCTACAGGGTTCTCAGCTTTCATATTTGGCACATAGCATCATGTTCAGGTCCTCTACCAAAGTTATATAAATTATGCCCCTGGGGTCAAAATTGGCCCCGCCCCAGGGGTAGCCAGTTCTCAATAGAAACATATAGTGAGAACTTTGAAAATCTTCTCCTCTGAAACTGAAAGGTTCTCAGCTTTCATATTTGACACATAGCATCATGCTCAGGTTCTTTACAAGAGTTGTATAAATTATGCCCCTGGGGTCAAAATTGGCCCCGCCCCAGGGGTGGTCAGTTTTCAATAGAAACATATACATGTTCTGACAACTTTGAAAATATTCTCCTCTGAAACTGGAAGGTTCTCAGCTTTCATATTTGGCACATAGCATCATGTTCAGGTCCTCTACAAAAGTTGTATAAATTATTCCCCTTGGGTCAAAATTGGCCCCGCCCCAGGGGTGGCTAGTTTTCTATAGAAACATATAGTGAAAACTTTGAAAATCTTCTCCTCTGATTGCCTGGTGAGCGATGTCAGGGCCATTCTAGCCCTCTTGTATAACTAGAGAGGGCACATTTATGATGATATTTTCAAACACCTTTAACCCATTCCCTCATATTGACGCCTCTGTGAAAATCCTATGGAGCAAATGCTCTGTTTATCACAATGGTTTCAAAATTACACAATTTTAAAAAATTTCCTTTTCTCTAGTAAATGCTCCTTTTCGATAGTTTTATTCGAATAGGCTGGGTCTAAAAATAACCTCTCAGGCAATGGGTTAACCAAGATCAGACAGTAAATCAGAAATTTATCAGATCTAAACTATTTGACACTTTAAAAGTCATGGTTTTGATGGAACGTGAAAGAAGTTTTTATAATTGCAGAGTTCTTTATTGGAATTTTAATGTTGAATTATCAAGGTGGATTGTATTATCATTTTTTAAAGGTAAAACCTATTCAGTATGGAAGTATTCAAAGTGCCAGGCGATCTAGGTCAACTTGTTTGCAAATTCAAGTTAAATCATTTACAGCCTTCTAAAGGTTAACTCTGGTTTAATCATTTACACCTTAGATACATCTTTCCATACAGAGTAGTCCCAGACCAGACTGCCATCTGAACAGGCTCTACCCTGTTTGCTTTATGGACATACAATAGTTATGATTCTACACAGTTTCTGCCACAACCATAATTTCCAGTGTTCTTGGGCCATGATGAAAAACTAATCTTACTGATAATGCTGATGTCATTATGTAGTACGTACATGTTAATGGAGTAAAGAGTTTATACCTTTCAAGAAATCCCCAGTCAGCAGAATCACTAGAATTTATCATATTAGCCCTTTCCCTGTTCTATATTTTGTCCAAATTTCAATAAATACTGAATATTCATGGAGAAAATAGTTATAATGAACCATGGAAGGTGGAACATTGTAGCCATTTTAGAAAGAAAAGAAACAGATCTTTCAAATTCCACTAGCAAATAGAGTAGACCCTGATCAGACGGCTCCTCTAGGAGCCGTCTGATCTGGGTCTACTCTGTTTGCAAATGCGTGAAAACATGTTTAAGGGTTAAGTAAGATAGTTGAAGAGAAATTGAGAAATTTGTTAAAATCTTTCTGAATTTCAAATGATAACTTGTTTTCTCCTACAGACTGTCTTACTTTCTGTGACGTTGCGATGTAGACATGAATATATTGTGTATATGGATCTGCTGCCAGTGAAGGGTGGTGTTTTAAGTGAGCTATGTCAGAGGAGAAAGAACACTTGTGCATTTGCAAACTGCGTAAATGCAGATCAGCTGCACACACAAAATATTGTAACTGTTGATGATGAATGACAAACAGTGAAAACCCTAATCACATGCATTTTCGTAGAGTTGGTGTCTGATCTGGGTCTGTACTGTTTGCAAGTACAGTCAAACTTCGATTATTCGAACACTAAAATACGTATTATTATCGATCTTTAAGACAGGTGGCAACTTAATGCATGGCGAAAGTCATGCAGAAAGCTCCTCTAGGAGCTTTCTGCATGACTTTCACCATGCATTAAGCAGCCACCTGCCTAAAAGAGTCTAAATTCTTCTATAACGAAAATTCGAATAATCGAGGTTTTACTGTATATAAGTACTCTTCTCCTAGCGATACAGCTCAAATAGTCTGGTTTAAAGGCAATATGAAAACAAATACTGATACTTACCAGCCTTGTTTGTTGTTATATAAGTCCACCACTGGCACATGCTCACGTCTGCAGCTTCAGCCAAGAATAGTAATCCTTATTACTATAGTTGTGACTTCCCATTAACCCAATCATCCCTGGGTGATTTCCCATTAACCCAATCATCCCTGGGTACATTCAGCCCTGGGTGATTTCCCATTAACTCATTCAGCACTTGGTGAAATTTATTTACCCATTCAGCCTTGGGAGTATTCCATTAACCCATTCAGCCCTGGGGGTATTCCATTAACCCATTTAGCCACCCTGGGAGTATTCCATTAACCCATTCAGCCACAGTAGGAGTATTCCATTAACCCATTCAGCCTTGGGAGTATTCCATTAACCCATTCATCTTTGGGAGACTTCATTAACCCGTTCAGTCCTGGGAGTATTCCATTATTAACCCATTCTTCCCTGTGTGTATTCCATTAACCCATTCAGTCCTGTGAGTATTCCATTAACCCACTCAGTCTTAGGAGTATTCCATTAACCCATTCATCTTTGGGAGATTTCATTCAGCCCTGGGAGTATTCCATTAACCCATTCAGCCCTGGGAGTTTTTCATAAATCCATTCAGTTCTATGTAAAAAAATTCAGGTACAAACAATCGGTGCTTATATTTAGTTCTAAAACTTTACTTAAATTTCTGTATAGAAACACAATCGTGAAAGTCAAACAGTTTGGATCCTGATGAGACGCCGAATTAGTTGTCACCTTACCTGGCTCCTAACTGTTTACAGAATAAATCACCAATTGTCACCAAATGTTACTGAATGTTAATTAGTTAATATGTCAGAGAGACATCTATATCACAACTATAGGTTTGATATCGTCTCAGACACCTCTGATTAGTAGTCGCAACTATAGGATTGACATGGTCTCATACATCTGGTCAATAGTCACAACTATAGGTTCGATATCATCTATGAGAAACACCTCTTATAAGAGGCTTACACCTGTAGGCTTACATACATTTTACAGTAATTACCGGTGAGATCTATTATAATTTCATAAGCAGACTCAATAGTCCTTAATAAGACTGGTCTTACAGGGGATGTCTGATCTGGGTCTATCTCGTTTACAAAGGCTTGAAGAGGCGTTTTGTATGAAGGAAAGGGTTAATGTGAGTCGATTCTAAATCGTTTCAATTTAACCCATTACTCCATAAATACGCCTTTCTATTTTCTATTACAAACCGACTGCCCTTGTGATAGTTTCAAGCGCAAGCTACATTGAAACAACCATATTCTCGCATTAGTTTCATCTGCTGGCTACATAAACAGACAGCTGTGCCCTCGCGCTCGTTTCAAAAGCAGGCACACAGTCGTGTTTTAGCGTAAGTTTCAAGCACAGTCAATCAGTCATATCCCCACGGCATTTTCAAGCACGGGCAAACAGTCGTGTCCTCAGCGCAGGCCACACAAAGAATCGGTCATGACTTCGCATTAGTTTCAAATGCAGGCTTCATGAACAAACAGCGGTATCTTCCTGTTAAGTTTCCAGCACTGACTTCATAAACAAATAGCTGTGCCCTCGCGTTAGTTTCAAGCGCAGGCTACATGGACAGTCGTATATCAGGTGCAGTCGACATAAACAAACATCCTCGCATTAAGTTCAAGCGAATGCGACATGGACAAACAGTCGTATCTCAAGCACAGTCGACATAGACAAACGTCCTCACGTTAGTTTCACGTGCTGGCTACATCTCATACCCTGGCGTTTCTAGCGCTGGCTACATGGCCGTGTGCTGATGGTAGTGCCAATCGCTGGTTACATGGTCAAACAGTTATATCAATGTAGTCGTATCCTGCGTTAGTTTCACATGAAAAAAGAAGTCATTAGTTTGAAAGCGCAGGCTACATGGACAAACAGTCGTGTCCTAGCGTTTGATTCAAGTACTGGCTACTTGGGCAAATTGCGTGACCTTGCGGGAGTGTCAAGCGCAGTCTACATCAACAAATTGCTACATCCTCGCATTAGTTTCAAGCACAGGTATCGCAGACAAATTGTGTCCTAATGTTATTTTCAAGTGCTGGTTACATGGATAAATAGTCGCGTCTTCGCAATTGTTTCAAGCACAAGCTACATAGACAAATAGCCGTGTTCTCGAGTTAGATTCAAACGCTGACTACATGGACAAACAGTTGTGTTCTTGAGTTAGTTTCAAATGCAGGCAAGCAGCCGTGTCCTCGCGTTAGTTTTAAGAACAGGCTCTATGGACAAACGGTTTCAAGCGCTGGATATATGAATAAACCAGCTCGCGTTACTTTCAAACGCTGGCTACATGGACAGATAGCCATGTCCTCGCGTTACTTTCAAACGCCTGCCACATTGACAAATAGCCGTGTCCTCGCTTGGGTTTCAAACGCTGGCTTTTCAAACGCTGGCTACATGGACAAATAACCATGTCCTCACTTTGGTTTCAAACGCTGCTGGCTACATGGACAAATAGCCGTATCCTAGTTCTAAGAGCTTTCTGCACGACTATAGTTAGTTTAAACATATTTTATTGCCAATATTTGTTCACATAGTAATCATACATAACAAAACAAAAGACGAATAACATATACAAACATATCAGCAAAAGGGTTGGGCCACAAGTTCCAGCAACATTAATTACGACCCTTCCTTTTTGGTTGGTTACATAAGAAAGTAGTTTACAGTAAGTTATCTTACAAAGTATTGGCGATAAGTTCAATAAAACGAGACCTGTATTTAGATAAACGATTAAAGAGTGGAGAAAGAAGAGACTGATGAACGAGAAGATAAGAAGTATAGAAGGAGGATAAGAGTCTCAGCACGATAAGGATAAAGTCTCTCGCCATGCATTAAGCTGCCACCTGTCTTAAAGATCGATAGTAATACGTATTCTATGTTCGAATAATCGATGTTTCACTGTATTTCTATTATGCGGTGGATACATGTGTTGGCTTTCCTCACAAGTATTGTCTGACCATTTTAAACTGAGACTCGTCATTTTCCGTTAGCGTTTCCGGCTATACTCGGATGAATTCGATTACCATACATATCCACTCGCACTCGGAACACCTCAGTATGGAACGCCATTCTGCCATGCTAATTGCTGGATATAAAATGCGAAATGCTTTTTGCCAATGGTGTAAATTGCAAGGGAATGCTCCAAATGGTAGGTGTAAATGACAAATGCGAAATGCTTTTTGATAAATGCATGGTTGCTACTAGCATGGAACAGCGCCATTTTTAAAGCGACTGTACCTTTGCTAAATGCATGAGCTTGTAGCTTATTGCACTACTAAATCAAAAATGGCGCTGTTCAATGCTAGTAGTGCAAACATGCATTTAGCAATAAGCATTTTGGGTTTCATGAAGAAAAAAAAAGGGCTTAAACAAGGAAAACTATGAACCGCCATTCTGCCATGCTATTTGCTAAATGCTAAATGCGAAATGCTTTTTGCCAATTGTTGAAATTGCTAGGGAAATAACCGGGATGTTCCAAATGATATATGTAAATGACAAATGCGAAATGCTTATTGCTAAATGCATGTTTGCACTATTAGCATTGAACAGTGACATTTTTTATTTAGTTGTGCAATACGCAATAAGCTTTAATGTAAATAAACATGCATTTAGCAAATGTACAGTCACTTTAAAATTCGTGCTGTTCAGTACCAGTAATGCAAACGTGCAGCTAGCAATAAGCATTTCGCATTTGTCATTTACATCTTTCATTTGGAAAATTCCCTAGCAATTTACACAATTGGCAAAAAGCATTTCGCCTTTTGTATTTAGCAATTAGCATGGCAGAATGGCGTTCCATAGAAAACTAATGTATTCACCTTTTGAAGAAAAAAAAATCTGCCAGAGGTGAGGTTCGAACCCGGAACATTGTCCCCCGCATACAACACACTTATCCACTGAGCTATCACAAGGACTGAACAAAACTGCATACCGTCAATAGTCAATAATCTTCGAACATTGTTTATCTTCAGAAATCTATCAAGATAGAAGTACCAATATATATACGGAATATGCCCGGAGTCTCGGTATAATCTGGCACAGTTGGTAATAGTGGTACACTTAGGTTCGTTCCATAACATGGGAAGCTTTTGTTCAGTTTGAATCTAGGCGATATGCTGGGTAACTGAACGTTTAATTTAACTCCAAACAGTTTTGAAGTGTTGCTTCCAACTGGTCGTATCAATAAAAGATTCACGCGTATCTCGCAGTAATAGACAGTGTCTGCTCAAATTTGGATCTAGTTAGGTTCTTTTGATGCGGCCAAGCTTTTGGGAAACATTAATCATCATTAACTTTTTTATCTGATTTGATGACTCAATTCTGACTTCAGCATACCGAAATACATGAGAACTTGAACAAAATCGGAGAGAATGTTTTTCGTCCACTTATGAACAATAACTTTTTATCTGATGTGGTAACTCAATTGTGACTTCATATCAGCACTCAGCATACAAAATGCATGCAAATATGTGAATTGGAACAAAATCGGGGACACATTTTTTTTTTTTGGAAAAAGCCGCTGAACTAACCCAATTTTAAAATCATCTATATCTTTTTTGTCTGATGTGATAACTCATTTCTGACCTCAGATCTGCACTCAGCATACCGATATGCATAAAATATGTGAATTTGAACAAAATCGGAGACAAAAAGTTTTTTCCTAACATATTAAAAGCATGTCATCCATGCATGTTTAATGGAGTTGCATACTTTTGAAATTGACCTAAAATCAACGAAAAATGACAAATTTAAATAAACAAAAAAGATACTTAACTAGAGTTCTGCCACATTTCAGCCAAGTATTTCTATTAATAAGGGAACTTGGGATATATGGCACTGACCAGTTTGTCATACTCTTGTTTAATGGATAAAGGGCTTATACGCGGTGTGCATGGGTCGCATTATGCATCAGTTGCAGCAGTTAATAATATAACTACCCCCAGCATACCGAAATACATAAAATATGTGAATTTGAACAAAATCTGAGACAAAAAGGTTTTATTCCGAAAAAAAACCCGCTAATGGGTTTAATTAGTTCGAGGGGTTTTTTTTTTTGGAAAAAAACTTTTTGTCTCCGATTTTGTTCAAATTCACATATTTTATGTATTTTGGTATGCTGAGTGCAGATCTGCAATCAGAATCGAGTTATCACATCAGATAAAAATGTTATAAATGATTAATGGACGAAAAATGTACAATTTGCAGTTTTAAAAAAAAAAAAAAAAAAATTGTCTCAGATTTTGTTCAAATTCACATATTTTATGTATTTCGGTATACTGAGTGCAGATCTGAAATCGGAATTGAGTTTTCACATAAGATAAAAAAAAGTTATTAATGAATAATTGGCGGAAACTGTACCCTCTGCGAGTTGTTTTCAGAAAAAAACATTTTTATTTGTCTCTGATTTTGTTCAAATTCACATACAGTGCTCCCTCCCTACAACGGCCCTCTCAATGACGAGTCCCTCCTAACAACAACGCATGCCACTGTTTCCGAAACAACAAGGCTCCAGAAACAACTTTTTTCCATCGTATTTTCTTTATGCCTCCATCAAACCCTATGTTGTGACCACTCTTTAGAATCGCCACTTTGTGACGATTCTAAAGAGTGGTCACAACATAGGGTTTGATTGAGGCATAACGGTTTTAGTTCTCGAAATACACCTTATCTGGGGATCTGCAAACAAGCTAATTATGTTTGATTTTCCCTCCCTATAACAACTCCCTCTGAACAACACATACAATCTTCGTATCCCAAAGGGTGTCGTTGTAGAGAGGGAGGACTGTATTTTATGTATTTCGGTATGCTGAGTACAGATCTGAAGTCAGAATTGAGTTATCGCGTCAGATATAAAAGTTATTGATGATTAATGGACGAAAAATGAACCTTGAAAAGTATATTTATTCAGGAGCCTCCCTTTAACTGCATTCATGGACATGCAGACGGACGCACAAGCTATTGTCTTTATTTGTAAAGTGCAAGATTAGATCTTTAACATAATAAAAGTATGTTGTCATCCATGTATGTTAAATCAGCGAAACATGACAAATTTCAATAAAAAAAAGTTATTGTACAGCCCTCATTTCTCAATATATTTTCATGAAACTTCACACACGTAGTGGAAATTTCAGCTTTCTAGATTTATCGGTTGGTGAGGGTTGGTCAAAATTTCTTGGCATAAGAAAACACTTTGGTCGATATAATACAAGCCCTAATTAATTTCTCAATAGTTTTAGCTCACCGGAGCACAAAGTGCTCAGGGTGCACTCGTTTGTCGTCAACAATTGAACCTTTAAAATCTTCTCCTCTGAATCTACAGGGTTCTCAGCCTTCCCTCTACAAAAGTTATATCAGGGTTTCCGCTGCCGTTCGCCACTTTCGCAAATGGCGAAAAAATATCCGAGAGTGGCGAATTTTTTTTTGACCAAGCATACTTTTTTTCTGCAGTCCTAAATTTCAAAAATTACCTTAATTAACCCTTTATCTGGGAATTAGCTGTGAAAGATAATTAATCTCATCGCCTCGGGCACCATTGTGTCAAACTGAAAGGTTGTTTACCAATACACACACGGATTAAGAGCCTATAGAAAACGAAAACCATAGGCGCGTTCGATTTGTCACTTTCAGAACAAAATCACGTGACAGAAGCAAAATTGCAATCGAACACAATCATAAACTGAAGATTTGTGGTAAGCATAACTGTCAAATTTGAACATTAATACGTTATAATTTTTATTTGGCGTCTCCCCTCCTCTTGTTTTCTCGGAAGTAAATGGTGAAGGCAGTAGAACTTTTTCTTCCGAACATTTCTACTCCTGTCGCACTTAATCGTACACGTTCATTTTTCAACTTCCGAACTGCACTTTTGTGGACGTCTAGGCATGATTTGTCACGAATTCTAGATAGGGTTTCTTGTCATTTTCCTGTTAGTTGCTGGTAATTCAATCCTCTATCAAATTCGAATGCAAAATATGTGAATAAAATTCAACCGAAAGCAGTTAAAACGCTTAAAAAGCGTTCCAGCTAATGGTATTTTGGGTGGTGGGGTAAAATGGTAGAAAGATTGTTGGACGTTCGGGAGACGAGCTCAGTTGCTCGACAAATTCTGATGGCTTTTTTCAGTTGTACAAATGATCCTGAACTTTGTGTTTTCAAGACAGGGATATCGTTAAAACCGAAAGTAGATCGATAACACCATTTCGAGTACACAAATGTGAACTAGAATTTACACAGAAATACACGCCGAATGACGGACTCATAGCTTGTAAAAATAAATAAACCCATACATAACTTGTAAATGTTGATATAATGCATTCAATATAAGTTTGACTGGTCTTAGTATGAAACATCCCCCCCCCCCCCCTCAAACAAAACTCCCCCATACAACAACCTTTTCCGGATTCAAACAAAAGTTGTTAAATACAGGAAGCACTGTTTATCAAAACTTAATTTCTTCAATGTTTACTAAATTTACAACATGAAAACACAGTAGTTTTGATGAAACATTTATTCAGCAATGACTATTCAATGACTGAGTATAGAAGTCTTAGATTGGTGTTACATCTGCAGATACTGAATGTGAAGCTTTCTGTTTGAGTAGTTAAATTTTTATAGCATTATATTGATATACTGCTATGTAGAAAATAAATTTCAGTAAACACAAGTGTGACAGGCCGGGTACAGGTGCTGGGTGAAAGACAGTAAGCGGTTCGGATAGCTCAGTGGTTAGAGCACTCGCCTTGTAAGTGAGGGGTCCCGGGTTCGATCCCCGGTCTGGCTGCATGTTTTTCACCAGTCCTGTTACAGTTGGCGCCCAACATGGGACCCTGTGCACACCCATGATTTCTGCTGCAGATTCGGCGAGAATCTCAGGGAAAAAGGGGGAGTAGTGTGACAGGCCGGGTACAGGTGCTGGGTGAAAGACAGTAAGCGGTTCGGATAGCTCAGTGGTTAGAGCACTCGCCTTGTAAGTGAGGGGTCCCGGGTTCGATCCCCGGTCTGGCTGCATGTTTTTCACCAGTCCTGTTACACAAGTAGTCATAATAAATTTAACATGCATAAATGTTATGTTAGTTTATGCTCCAAGTATACTGGAAATGGCGACTTTTTTAGTCCAGATTTAAAAAAAAATCCGACCAGGAGGGGACACCCCTCCGGGACCCTCCCCTCTGGCCCAAAAAAAGTGGCTGAAAAATATTTTGGCCCAGTGGAAACCCTGTTATATAAATTATGCCCCTGGGGTCAAAATTGGCCCCGCCCCAAGAGTGCCTTGTTTTCAATAGAAACATGTAGAAAAACTTTGAAAATCTTCTCCTCTGAAACTGGAAGGTTCTCAGCTTTCATATTTGGCACATAACATCATGTTCAGGTCCTCTGCAAAAGTTATATAAATTATGCCCCTGTGGTCAAAACTGGCTCCGCCCCAGGGGTGTCCAGTTTGCAATAGAACCTATATAGGGAAAACTTTGAAAATCTTCCCCTCTGAAACTGGAAGATTCTCAGCTTTCATATTTGGCACATAGCACCATGATCAGGTCCTCTACAAAATTTATATAAATTATGCCCCTGGAGTCAAAATTGGCCCCGCCCCAGGGGTGGTCAGTTTTCAATAGAAACATATACTGAAAACTTACTCTCTGAAACTAGAAGGTTCTCAGCTTTCATATTTGGCACATAGCATCATGTTCAGGTCCTCTACTGTTGTATAAAGAATGCCCCTGGGGTTAAAATTGGCCATGGCCCAGGGCCGTCTAATTTTCAATAGAAACATATAGTGAAAACTTTGAAAATCTTCTCCTCTGATTGTCTGGTGAGCGATATCAGGGTCATCCTGGCCCTCTTGTTCAGTAAAACCCTCATTTAAATTTTATTTCTCACTGAAACCCTCATTTGAACCCTCTTTTGAATTTTATTTCTCACTGAAACCCTCATTTAAATTTTATTTCTCACTGAAACACTCATTTTAATGAAACCCTCATTTAAATTTTATTTCTCACTGAAACCCTCATTTAAATTTTATTTCTCACTGAAACCCTCATTTGAATTTTATTTCTCACTGAAACCCTCATTTAATTCCCAAACTCTCATTAGAATTGGATTTTACAAAATTGGAGAGTGAAGGCAATTAATCACATTTAGTGGTAGTACTAGTATTAACACTTTGTTGCAATATTGACGCTTTTTGACGCTGATGTAAAAGTCACTGTATGAAAACATTGTGATAAATAGAGCATTTGCTCTACAGGAGCAAATGCTCTATTTATCACAATGGTTTCAAAATTACACAATTCTGAAAATTTCCTTTTCTCTAGTTAATGCTCCTTTTTGGTAGATTTAATCAAAGAGGTTAGGCCTAAAAATAGCCTAAGTAGGAATGGGTTAACACTTTGTTGCAATATTATATTAATGCTTTGTTGCAAGAGATCAGAGATCAGTTTTTCTTGGGGGACTGTGGTCTTTGTATTGGCTTTAGGCAGTTTCGAATAAGTGAAGTACAGAATGCAGGCATCTTTGTGGTATATTAGATACGTATGCAATGCTAACATGAAATAAAGGCAATATATATTTTTTTAAATTTGTCTTTTTGCTCCACCCCCCTCCCCACCCCGAGTCGAATTGATATAAAATGGATATACATCTAGACATTATGATATAAGCTGAAATACAGTAAAACATGTCTATGCAACCTTTAACAAGAGGGCCATGATGGCCCTGATATCGCTCACCAGCAATCGGAGGAGAAGATTTTTCAAAGTTTTCACTATGCTTCAATAGAAAACTGGCCACCCCTGGGGTGGGGCCTCATTTGAGCCCAGGTCCAAATGAATATGATACGCTCCAGCAATACATGTATGCGAAAAATAGCCACTGGTCATGATACTCTCACTGACCAGTAAAGGGTATAAACAAAGCTGTTTAAACAGCAGTCTGCTACAAAAAAACTGGCCATCCCGGGGTGGGGCCAATTTTGATCCCAGGGGAATAATTTATATAACTTTTGTAGAGGACCTGAACATGATGCTATGTGCCAAATATGAAAGCTGAGAATCTTCCAGTTTCAGGAGAAGATTTTCAAAGTTTTCACTATATGTTTCTTTTGAAAACTGGCCACCCCTGGGGCAGGGCCATTTTTGACCCCAGGGGCATCGTTTATATAACTTTTGTAGAGGACCTGACCATGATGCTATGTGCCAAATATGAAACCTGAGCACCTTCCATTTTCAGAGGAGAAGATTTTTCAAAGTTTTCACTATATGTTTCTACTGAAAACTGGACACCCCTGGGACAGGGCCAATTTTGATCCCAAGGGCATAATTTATATAACTTTTGTAGAGGACCTATAGGTGATGCTATGCGCCAAAGATGAAAGCTGAGAACCACATAGATTCAGAGGAGAAGATTCTTAAAGGTTCAAATTCTTGACGACAGACGCACACCGACGGACATTAGGCGATCACAAAAGCTCACCCTGAGCACTTTGTGCTCTGGTGAGCTAAAAAGAGGTCGAAATATGGGTATTTAAGACATGCGGTAGTTTAATGCAGGTCAAAAGTAAAGCAGAAAGCTCCTATCTTTGCTTTGCTTTACTTTGCCCTGCATCAATCAATTGTCTGCTTTTTAGCTCACCAGAGCACAAAGTGCTCAGGGTGAGCTTTTTTGATCGCCTAATGTCTGTCGTTTCATATTTGGCACATAGCATCAACTTCAGGTCTTCTACAAAAGTTATACAAATAATGCCCCTGGGGTCAAAACTGACCATGCCCCAGGGATGCCTTGTTCAAGCATATATTGTGAAAATCTTCTCTGAAACTGGAAGGTTCCCGGCTTTCATATTTGGCACATAGCATCATCTTGAAGTCCCCTAGACACAAATGAAGCCCCGCATCAGGGGTGGCCTGTTTTCTATAGAAACATAAGGTGAAAACTTTGAAAATCTCCTCTGAGTGTCTGGTGAGTAACATCAGGGCCATGATGGCCCTCTTGTTAACCCATTCCCTCATATTGACGACTTTTGACAACTCTGTAGAAGTCATTTTGTGAAACCATTGTGATAAATAGAGCATTTGCTCCTATAGGAGCAAATGCTCTATTTACCACAATGGTTTCAAATTACAAATTTCTAAAATTTTACTTTTTTCTAGTAAATGCTCCTTTTGGGCAGATTCATTCAAAGAGGTTTGTTCTAAAATTAGCCTATGGAGGAAAGGGTTAAAGATTCCTATGTCAATAAATGAATGGTCACTGTAATACAGGTTCTACCGTAAGACTAATTCAGGCATAATTCTCCCTCCGAAAAGCATGCCATTAACCACAGAGCAGTCACACTGACAATGTACAGTTGAACTTCGATATCTCGAACTCGGATAACTCGAACTTCAATATAACTCGAACTAATAGTTCATACCGTCCAAAACTTACAATACAGAATTTCTCTAAAATGTATTACTACGCATACCTAGAAACACGTATGACAGCTTAATGCAGGTATAAAGTAATGCTGAAAGCTCCTCTTGGAGCTTTCAGCATTACTTTAGACCTGCATTAAGCAGTGAACTGAAGAAATTATCCAGATCATAAATCGGATGACTCGAACTTCTGTTATCTCAAACTAAGCTGTGCGGTCCCTTGAAGTTCAAGATATCGAAGCTCAACTGTATACCAAAAAGGCAGTGGGAGTGAAAACAATGTTGCAGGTTTACTTATTTATTTATCAGTAAGAAACAATCATCCATGAACATGTGTATATACAGCACTACATAACAGAGCTTCCATTACAATAGCTGTCTGACAACACTCAATGATGAACCAGTACAACAACTGAACGCAATAATCAGTGATCTAAGGATTAACCCATTCTCCTCATACTGACGACTCTGGACTCTGTAGAAGTCACTTCGTGAAACCATTGTGATAAATAGAGCATTTGCTCCTATAGGAGCAAATGCTCTATTTATCACAATGGTTTCAAACTACAAAATTCTAAGTTTCCTTTTCTCTAGTTAATGCTCCTTTTCGGTAGATTTATTCAAAGAGGTATCTAAAAATAGCCTATGAGGTAATGGGTTAACCATAACCCTGCTATAAATAAAACCCCGCTCCGATCTGATCAGCTTTTGAGAACAATCTGATCAGCTTTTGAATAAATATTGACCAAGTGTCAAAACATAAGCTTTTGAGATTGAGAAACTACTGATCAAGTGTCAAACAGCCTGGATCCTGATGAGACAACAAGTTACTTCGCGTCTGATATGGATCTGAGGTGCCTGCAAATGCTACTAATGTTGCTCTTAACCCATTACCTCCTAGACTATTTTTAGACCCAACCTCTTTAAATTAATCTACCGAAAAGGAGCATTAACTAGAGAAAAGGGGGGAAAATATTAGAATTGTGTAGTTTTTAAACCATTGTGATAAATAGAGCATTTGCTCCTATGGAGCAAATGCTCTATTTATCACAATGGTTTCTAAAATGTGACTTTTACAGAGTCGCCAAAATGCGTTACTAGGAGGGAATGTGTTAATAGTGGGATAAACGTTAACATGAATACAAGCACAAAATCACACAAGACAAGGAAATCTACAAGGCAGATGTTTACAGTTCATTTAATGTGTACGGCCAAATAAATATTGATCTAAGAGTACATGTATTCACATGAATTATTGACTTTATATATATATAAATTTTTAAAAAAAAATCCCTAATTGCTACTAGGAGGAAAATGCGAATTTAAATCAAATTCTCAATGATCATAGTTGGTTATTAACACACATGCTTAATAACACACATGCTTATACTTACAATTGTAGCAAAATGCCAAAACAAAGGTTAGACGAGATTTAGAATGATTATAAACTCTCGCTGCCAATGGCAAATCTATGATCACTTTTGCAAAGAGTTTGAATCTAGATTAGATGCCGAGTAAGTGTCTCATCAGTATCCAAACTGTTTCTTACTGTTTGTTTGAGGAAAAATTAAAGGAACTTCTGCAGATAACAAATTTAGTAGATGATTATGCATGCATGTATGCTAGTGTTAAATAGTTCTGAATAAATGTTTAAATTGCACAAATCTGAAGAAAAGAAACTGCATCCACAATTGTGTCTATGATTCCTTTACATGGTCTAACACTTCCCTATTGCAGCAAACACCAGAAACATATTTTCATTATTTCACAACAGACCTCTGATCCATGTGTGTACATACGTGTATTTATAACTTAACATTTTTTACAAAAGAAACAACAGAAGAATTTTTTTTTTATTTTTTTAGAAATCAGGCTAGATCAGCCACAAGTCATGCAATAGCTAAACACAAATAGTCATCCTCAGCTGACGTCACGGTTCACCTGTAACCGGTGAAGAATAAATCGAGGGTTTGGTGCAAAACTATCGTAACTCCTTCACCAAGTGAAGGAGTTACGATAGTTATGCACCAAGCCCTCGAAATGTGTCATAGGCACCACCCACTGAATCACAGCTTAACCATTTACTTCATGAATATTCTTGTAAGAATTCATTACTTCATGAATATTGATGAAGCAATTTTTTGTTACGGCACATGAAACAAGAATTGTATTGCCTGGTAAATAGTGTAGAATTAGATCTATAGTAGTATTTAAGCAAACGAAGCAAACCCTGATAAGACAGCTTCTACAGGAGCTATGAGATATGGCTCTAGAATACATATGAGTACATGTATATATGAAGTAAAGGGTTAACCCTTTCCTCCATAAATTCACCTTTCTATGCCTCTGTAAAAGTCACTTAATGAAACCAATGTGATAAATAGAGCATTTGCTCCATAGGAGCAAATGCTCTATTTATCACAATGGTCTCAAAACTACACAATTCTTAAATTTTCCTTTTCTCTAGTAAATGCTCCTTTTGGGTAGATTTATTCAAAGAGATCGGGTCTAAAAATAGCCTATGAGGTAATGGGTTAAGTTACTCACATTATTATCAAGCCAACTGTAAGGCATATTACAATGATCTTTATACATATTCATATGACACTGGATGATTCATATTCCCTAGGACAGGTAAGCAATTTAACCCCTTATCTGATAAAGACTCTTTTCATGCCTTTGTTAACAGAGTAGACCCAGATCAGATGGTTCCTGTAAGTGCCATCTGATCAGGGTCTGCTCTGTTTGCTTATGGAACAATATGGCCAAAGATTCCTGTGTACATATATCATTATAAAACGCTTATTAATGTTCAGGATGTCATCATTTTTAACTGGTATATTCATCAGTTAAAGGCTTAAAGTACAGTATACAATATCACATGTTTGATTTTTTTTTACCTATAACTAATCATGCACCATTTCACAACACATTGGAAAGCAAAAGAAAACCAGAAAGTCTTCATTTACAGAATAACACATCTGTAACCATTCTGTCATGTTGATGCCTTTGACACCTCTGTAAAAAATTATATTTTGAAACCATTGTGCTAAAAAGAGCATTTGTTCCTTATGAGCAATTGATGGTTTCAGAACCACATAATTATAAAATTTTCCTTTTTTCTATTAAATAACCCTTTTCAATAGATTTATTCAGAGAGGTTTTGGTCTAAATATAGCCTATGAGGGAATGGGTTAACAAGGTAGACACAGATCAGACAGCTACTGCTAGAACTGTTTAATCAGGGTCTTTTGTTTGCTCATCTGTTACAGATCATTCTCTACTGTTTGAAAAAAAGTTCATGTCATTACAGTAAAAACCCTCTAATGCAACCACATGTCTCCTTCTTTACCCATGCCCTGTTGTATAATTACATATTATCTTCACTGTGTACAAGTATTTAGTTGTGCAATCACTGCCGTTGAGTGCACTGGTTGCACAATCAACTTGTAAATAGTGCAGACCCTGATGAGACAGCTCCTACAGGAGCTGTCTCATCTGGGTCTTCACTATTTACAGGTAGGTATATTGACATGAATAGCAAGCGAAGGGTTAATGAATAAATATGACTGTCTTTATAAGCAAGTGGTTGCTTCATAACTTTTGTCCTGCATTAAGCTACCACCTGCCTTTACCACTGTGAATTATGCCCCTTTTTGCTGGTTGCATTAGAGGGGTTTTACTGTCCCATAAATATGCCTTTCTACACGTGTTCTGGCATATAGCCTTGCTCTTGTTTGTCTCTCCGTATGTAAATTTTTTTTACATACAAATGGGAGCATTTACTTAAAACTTTCACAGATGAACAAGGTTGATGTTTGAAAGATAACAACATATAATAATTAGGGTTAATTTTGATACCCTGGTATTGATTTCTTACATGAATGTTAAACTGATCTATCAAATTCCGTTAGCAAATGGTCTGGGTCTACTGTTTGCAAATGCGTAAAAATGTGTTTATATGGGGGAAAGGGTTAACTTTTCATTGTGCACACTAACCTTTACTTCATAACGTTCATGTAAGAAATAATGACAACATGAATATTAATTAGATTAATTTTATAACAAACAAAAAATGAATACAGAAATCTTAGGCCATGGTAGAAACTGTAGTATCAGATTTATATTATTTCATCTAAAAATACAATTATTGGCCCTATCATAATGGCTCCTACAGGAGCCATCTGAGCAAGGTCTACTCTATTTGCAAAGTATGTGTCTATGGACTAATGGGTGAAGCTTCCATCTATCTTTACAACCCCATAAGTAGATATCATTTGCATCTTTCGCTGCCATTATTGTCATCTGCAAACTGCTACAAATATGTTTAACCCATTCCCTCATATTAACGACTCTGTAAAAGTTACTTTGTAAAACCATTGTGATAAATAGAGCATTTGCTCCTATAGGAGCAAATGCTCTATTTATCACAATGGTTTCAAACTACAGAATTCTAAAATTGTCCTTTTCTCTAGTTAATTCTCCTTTTCGGTGGATTTATTCAAAGAGGCTGTATCTAAAAATAGCCTATAAGGTAATGGGTTAAAAAATTTTTTTAAACATATTTCACCAACATTTTGCGTCTCATTTGCAAGACCTGTAAGATGTTTCAAGTCTATAACCCTTTACCTAATGAATATTCAAACATGACATGTATTAAAAGATTTAAAATATTGCCATTTTAATATGTAATCAGATCTGTAACCTATGAGCAAACAGCTGACCCTTATCAGACAGCTGTCTGATCTGGGTCTACTCTGCTTGCAAAAGTTTAAAAAAGGCATGTTTATGGAGTAAAAGCTTACTATAGCATGTTTATGCATGTATTTAAATTTACAGTTCAAGGAACACTGCTTATATACTGAGATTTCTCTAATTCAACCACTATAGGACTAGTCATCAATACAAAGAAAAAACACATAATTTACTTATAAAAGAAGACTGATCAAAAGGGTCCATAAATATAATTTTTATTTGTTATAAATTTCATCTGCAGAATTGTGTCATCAGCATCATAACCATTTCCTTTCCATAAATGTTTTTTCATGTACCGTAATTGCAGAGTAGACCCAGATAAGACTGGTCCTGTAGGAGCCGTCTGATCAGGGTCTGCTCTGTTTGCTTACAAAATCATAATAGATCAGACTGTACAGTTTACCAATGCCAAAAGTTCATGTGTACATATCGAGGGTTTGGTGCAAAACAATTGCAACTCCTTCACAGAGTGAAGGATTTACAATAGTTTTGCACCAAACCCTCGATATGCAATTATAAAAATCAGACAATGAATATTCAAGCTGTCATTATTTCTGACACAAATCGTCAACTGGCCAGTCTGGGAAAGGGTTGAGGATATTTTTATTCCCTTTTTCGTTGAAACCTTGAACAGAATTTCAATCAGCTTGGATCCTCCTTATGAGATGCTGAGTTACTCTTACTTCGCATCTCATCCAGATCCGACCTGCTAGCAACGGAGGTCTTTATTTCATTCACTGTGTAAAAGAAGTTATATGATATGAACTGATTTCTAATTTCCACAGAAGTTTATGGCCCTACAAACATGTAAGTATACACATAATAGAGTAACAGTCCAGAATTCATTTCTTTTTCTTTAATTCTTCAAATCGCCGCGACAGGTCATCGAAATCCACATCTTCTCCACCCGCTGATGTTGATCCTGGCACATCTGGCAGGCTGTTAGGAACTGCAGGTAGCTCTGGGAATGAATCCACAGGTGCTGATTTTACCGCTGAATAGACAGACAATAAAATTGATTCAATAAAAACATCAGGGTCCAAGGTTATAAAAATTCTGAGTCTGGGATCATTCTCAAGTATCTGATTGGTCTGATTCTGAGCAAGTTAGGAATCTGACCAATCAGATGCTTGAGAATTATCTCAGACTTGAGCAAAATATATTATAATCTTGGGGCCTGAAAGCAGCAATTGCATTATAATTACAGATTAAGACAGCTTGCAAATAAAGTAAAACTCCTACATAAAACCACATAAAAGGGGTCACATTTGGGGTCATAGGGGCAAGTGACAGCATATGTTGGGAGAAAGTAATGCAGAAAGCTCCTGTAAGCACTTTCTGCATTATGCTTGTCCTGCATTAAGCAACCAGCTACTTTTAACCCTTTTCCTTATGAACATTTATGCATGAATTGATAACTTCATGAATATTCAAATTAATTTTTATTTATAAGGTAACAAATTCAAAGACTGTTGAGTCAGATATATTATAATTTCATAATAAGCACACAGAGCAGATCCTGATCTGGGTCTATTCTGCTTGCAAAGGCGTGAAAAAGCGTTTATATGAAGTAAAGGGTTAACCCTTTCCCTGTTCTATGTTTATTACAAATTTCAATACCTACTGAATATTCATGGACAAAATAGTTATAATGAAATATGGAAGGTTGAACATCGTAGCAATGTTAGGAAGTATAGAAACAGTCCTATATAACTCCATTAGCAAACAGAGCAGACCCTGATCAGATCTACCGAAAAGTAGCATTTATTACACAAAAGGGAAATTTAAGAAATGTATAGTTTAGAAACCATTGTGATAAATAGAGCATTTGCTCCATAGGAGCAAATGCTATATCTATCACATTGGTTTCAAAAAGGTGATTTTTACAGAGGCATCAAAAGGCGTCAATATGAGGGAATGGGATAAGCGATTTTTTTTAACCATGATTGAAAGTGTAGACAAGAATCAGATTTTTATAATTTTATGAGCAAACAGCAGACCATGATCAGATGGCTCCTACAGGAACCATCTTATCTAGGTCTATTCCATTTGTAAAGGAGTCATCCCTATGAGAGTAAGGATTAAATCATTTACATATCACTAATGTATCAGTATGTAGTATACATGTAGTTTTACAGGGCTTTTTTGCATTCAGTTTAATAGCACTACTTTTGTACTGAGAATATTGTCTTTAACCCTTTCCTCCATAAATACGCCTTTCTACGCCTCTGTAAAAGTCACATTTGGAAACCATTGTGATAATTAGAGCATTTGCTCCTAAGGAGCAAATGCTCTATTTATCACAATGGTTTTAGAACTACAAAATTCTAAAATGTTCCTTTTCTCTAGTTAATGCTCCTTTTCTGTACCCACACATGTAAATAGGCTCTACAGTTAACTTAAACCCTTTTCCTTCATATAAACGCTTTTTCACGCATCTGCAAACAGAGTAGACCCAGATCAGACGGTTCCTATAGGAGCTGTCGGATCAGGGTCTGCTCTGTTTCCTTTTGGTGTCATAGATCTTATTCCAGTTTCTGCCTGAGCCAAAACATCATGTGTACGTATGCCATTATAAAAATTCAGCTAATAAATATTCATGATGTCATTATTTCTCACATGAATATTAAACAAGGAAAGGGTTAAACAATGATGGAACATTCTACTTTGAAAATTCATCATTCAAAGAGTTAAAAGCAATGTCCTTTGAAACATTTATATGATACAAGTTTTAGAAACATTTGCCCACAAATTTGATCTTTAACCCTTTAACCTATTCCTCCATAGGCTATTTTTAGACCCAACCTCTTTGAATAAATCTACCCAAAAGGAGCATTTACTAGAGAAAAGGAACATTTTAGAATTTTGAAGTTTTGAAACCATTGTGATAAATAGAGCATTTGCTCCTAATGGAGCAAATGCTCTATTAATCACAATGGTTTCAAAAAGTAACTTTTACAGAGGCGTAGAAAGGTGTATATATGGAGGAAAGGGTTAAATGTGAGAAACGAGTGTATTGCATTTAGCCTTTCATACTAAATTGACTCTATTGTAAAGCACTGATCAGTCATTTCTCTTTGAAAATTCCAATGGTTAGGGTAAACTGATCGTGAGTCGGACACCTATTCCACTTTTCCTCATGTCAAACGTCTGTGCGTTCAGCTAGACACTTCCGGTGTTCACTGGTACCTGGCCTGATCTCTTTTAAGCTCTTCTAGCGCTTTATATGCATCAAACACAAATGTAACAGGGCCAAAAAGTATGGAAAGATTATAGGTAACCCTAATTCGATCGTGACTCGGACACTTTCGATATTGAGTCAGACGATTTCAATTTCTTGAAATATTCACTGTGATACGTTCAGTAAGCTCTGAATTGTGAGATTTCATAGTATAATGTGTCATAAAAAAGATAGACCCTAAATATACATCTAGAATCTACTATAAATATCGTAGAATGACATGTGATTTCCCTGCTGTTCAATCATAGGAGATGACCCACCAGGTACAGAGTGTATATAAACGTTACAGTGTCCGACTCAAAATCAGTTTAACATATTATATATTATAAGAGAGTGTGGCACTTCTTGTTTACTAAAAACCTGAATAACAGATGTCTTTTAAATGTATATTTATTTTTCTTCAACAAAAACATGATTTCCACCATTTGTAACACTCGTAAATTGTCGCTATTACTCAAGAAACTAAAACCAAATGCGGTTTTCTCTGACTTTAAAATTTAAAAGTTGGTGCTTTTGGGTGGTTTCTAGCGTTGTTGTTGTGAAGAATGCATGCAAGTAATCGAGTTCAAGGTAGGTAACTCTGGTGAAAATAAGCATTAAAGTACCCGACAAAGTAAAGATTATGTTAGTTACACTGCTTTTAAGCAGCGTATAAAGGGGTTGAAAAATGTCCGACTCTCAATCGTGTCCGATTCAAGATCACTTTACCCTAAACCTTAATAAATGCTTTTCACGCCTGTGTGATAGCTGTCTGATCAAGATCTGCTCTGTTTGCTTCTGACATGATATAGATCAAATTCTATAATTTCTATCAACGTAAAAAAATACCCATGATAAGTTTACATCGCTAGATTCTGCTCCTGGTAATAAATAATTAAATATTCAACATTGGGTTATTTCTTACATGAAAACTCATCAGGTAAAGGATCAACAAACACATGATTATACAGGGTTGCCACAAACCTGAAGAAACATAATTCCCTGACATTTCCCTGACATAATTTGAAATTTCCCTGACACATTTCATCGCGAAATTTGGTCTTTCTGTCATAATTGCTTAATACCTTACGGATTTTTTAAAAAATATATAACCTTCATTCTCAAGTTTTCAAAATTCTCTGACAATTCCCTGACAGTTGCCTATATTTTCAAATTTCCCTGATAGTTCTCAAAATTTCCTGACCTTGAACATTTTTTAATTTCCCTGACTTTTCCCTGACGCGTGGCAACCTTGTTATATGCAAACTGTTGTGTTGTGCGTCAAGAGACTTACCAGGGCCAGGGTTGTTTGAGTACGGAGGAGGTGGGTAGTTCTGATTAGGTGCTGGCCCTGACGGGTAACTCATGTTTGCCCCAGGTGGTGGGTATCCAGGACCGCCCGAAGCTGGGACGGACGGTAATTGGGGAGGCATCTTTGACTCAACTGGCTGAAATCAAATTATGTTTATTTAACCCATTCCCTCATATTGACGCCTTTTGACGTCTCAAAAGTCACCTGTTGAAACCATTGTGATAAAGAGAGCATTTGTTCCTATAGGAGCAAATGGTCTATTTCTCACAATGGTTTCAAACTACACAATACCAAACTTTTCCTTTTCTCTAGTTAATGCTCCTTTTCGGTAGATTTATACAAATAGGTTGGATTTAAAAATAGCCTATGGGGGAATGGGATAAAGTACATAGTTGATAAAGTAAGTATGGGTTTTCCCATTTGCTCCATAAATATTCAAAAATATTGAATTTTAATTAGATTATTTTTAATAATGGCACATGAACAAACAAAATTTAGGCCATGGAAGAAACTGTAGAATCATATTTATGTTATGTCATTATCAAATAGAGCAGACCCTGATCAAACAATTCCTACAGAAGCCATCTGATCTGGGTCTACTCTGTTTGCAAAGGCATAGAAAAGCATGTTTATGGAGTAAAGGGTTAACAATTCCCATAAACCATCATCAATGTGAAAAATGTTTCAGAGCAACATAGGTCACTATTTGAAGAAGGAGGCTACTATTAACCTATTCCCCATTGGCTATTTTAAACCCAACCTCTTTGAATGAATCTACCGAAAAGGAGCATTTACTAGGAAAAAGGAAAATGTTAGTACTGTGTAGTATTGAAACCATTGTGATAAATAAAGCATTTTACTCCTATGGAGCAAATGCTCTATTTATCACAATGGTTTCCAGAAGTGACTATTACAGAGGCGTAGAAAAGCGCATTTATGGAGGAAAGGGTTAACCCTTTATCAGTTGAATATTCATATCAGAAATACTGACATCATTAACCCTTTTCCTGTTTTATATTTAGTCCGAATTTCAATACCTACTGAATATTCATGAACAAAATAGTTATAATAAAATATGGAAGGCGGAGCATTGTAGCAATTTTTGGAAAGTAAAGAAACACATCTATCCAATTCAATCTGCAAACAGAGCTGACCCTACAGGAGCCATCTGATCTGGGTCTACTCAGTTTGAAAATGCATGAAAAGACATTTATATGAGAGAAAGGGTTAATAGTAATTAGATCATATTTCATAATGGCATATGAACACACATTTTGGCTCAGTCAATGTGTAGAATCGGATCTATATTATACCACAAGCAAACAGAGCAGACCCTGATCAGAAGACTCCTATGGAGCTGTCTGATCTGAGTCTGTTATGTTTGTTTGTTTGTGTTGATTTACGTCCGTTTCTGCTCACTATGGGCTAATTGGACGCCCCAGAGAGAGGGGAGAGGATAGAGAAACCCGGGCGCGATGCCCTACTCTTATTATCGACTGAGTTTCTCCGGTTCTTTTAGATGCCAAGTGTAAAGCACTGATACATCAGACCTCGGTTTATAGTCTGTTATGTTTGCAAAGGGGTCAAAAGGTGTCTCTATCAGGTAAAAGGTTAAGTTACATGTACTATAATGAGTTGCTGTTGGCAACTTTTATTGCATACATACAGAAATGCCATTTCTTAGACTGTAAAACCTCTCTATAATGGCCACTAAATTGTGTTAATTAGTTGTTATTTAGGGCAGGTGGCTGCTTAAAGCAAGGTGAAAGTAAAACAGAACGCTCCTATAGGAGCGTTCTGTTTTACTTTCACCTTGCTTTAAGCAACCACCTGCCTTTAACCCTTTCGGCACCAAATTTAAAAGTGTCCTCTGCAATAATACATGCAATTTCATATTAAATATAATTCTAAACTAAATAATAAAGGTATATTTGTAAAATATTTGTTTTTAAAAACCTGTATGCTTCGGCTAAAATAATACAGAAAATGGTGAAGTCCCAGGTCAGATGCTGTCTTGAAAAAGCGGCATCTGACCTGGGACTGCACTGTTTTCAATGGTGCCAACAGGCGACATTGGCGCCGAAAGAGTTAACACAAAATACTTGATGTAATTTAGTGGCCGTTATAGAGAGGATTTACTTATACATGTACATACCTGAGGAGGGGGATAGTACATTGCACCTTGAGATGGTGGACCTGGCTGTAAAGATAAATACAATCACTGTCAGCATATCTAAATCCAATACACATTCATAAAATATATATACAGAAGAATCTCTGTATAGGGACCACTTAACCCTTTCCTCCATAAATACACCTTTCTATGCCTCTGTAAAAGTTACTTTATGAAACCATTGTGGTAAATAGAACATTTACTCCTATAAGAGCAAATGCTCTTTTTATCACAATGGTTTCAAACTACAAAATTCTAAAATTATCCTTTTCTCTAGTTACATGTAATGCTCCTTTTGGGTAGATTTATTCAAAGTGGTTGGATCTAAAAATAGCCTATGAGGGAATGGGTTAACAGAAAGACAATACTGTTTCTCAAAGCAGGTGGCTGCATAATGCAAAATGAAAGTAATGCAGAAAGCTCCTTTTAAAGGTTTCTGCATAAAGTTCATTCTGCATTAACCCTTTCCCTGTTCTGTATCTGTGTAAGAAATACAGTGAACCCTCGTTACAACGGAGGTGTTTGTTTCCAGACATTGTGCTGGTATAACGAGATTGCCGTAATAACGAGTTTAAATATGAAAGGAACCATTTGGCCAGTTTTAAACTAGTACCAACAGTTGATCGCATAATGCAGAACACAAGAAGTGCAAAAAGCTCCCTAAGGGAGCTTTTTGCACTTCTTGTGTTCTGCATTAAGCAATCATCTGTGCTATTGGCATCGCACCTATTTATTCAGTGGCTGTTTCAAAGAGTAAACGGTAATTTTGTTTCAATGCATATTTTTGCCAGTATAATGCAGACCTGGGGTTAATTACATGGCATTGTAATTAATTAAATTACAATTACATTCATAAAATGTCAATTACCGTTACAATTACAGGAGTTTTGTGCATGTAATTAATTAAATTACAATTACTTTGCCAAATGTAATTAATTACATCTCAATTACTTTGAAAAAGCTGGCAACAACAGATGTTTGAGAAAACAAGTTTATCAAGTAACATAACTAGTGCATGTACATGTAAGTTTGCATGTACATGACCAGTAACATATTTACAGTCACTGAATTATGTTTCTATAACAGAAGTATTTTTATAAACATCTTTAAGTGCTCACTGGATACATACCAATATACAAAATATTATTATTATTATTATTATACCACATTTATATAGCGCTCTTTTCACACAGGATGTGTGCGTTCAAAAGCGCTTCACATGATTAAATTGCATGTACAGAATTGAGTATATATTATGCATATAGAATATTTAAAACAAATGAAATTTAAGATAGAGATATCAATAAAACTATCAAAAATTGAATTAATTTAAGAACTATAGATAAAAACAAAATCACCCTTTTCTGTACATTTTATGTCCGCAATTCAAGGGAAACAGACGCACACCGTGACTACCGGTATATTGTGTCCGCCCACTTATGTTACCAAACTCAAATGAAGTATTATATGTACAGTGTCAGTACCTCATACAGTTACGACCCAGAAACATCTGGATTGGGTTTATGTATGACATACAACACTATAAATAAGATATTGCTTTACACATGTAGGACAATGGGTTAACAGAATAGGTCAATTTTGTGGCTAATGCATATAAACAAACACAATGCAATTACAAACAAATCACCCATATATACACCCCGTGTGCAAAATTGGCAAAGGAGTATCGTAATATCAATCCAACCGACACTGAACGAGACAAACAATGCCGTGCCAAGCCGCGACGCAGGTGGTTTCAAAGAGATTGGGCTATCCCTACCATCAAGCTTCACCAGCCAGCACAAAGCGACACAAACATCAAGTGCCTACGAACAGTGCCCATCCAAACAACTGACAGAATATTCCCTGACCAATAATTTGCAAGTAACAAAATGCTCGATATGGGAGGGATTCGAAAATGTCCCGTGGCCAAGGCAACAGTCATCATGATTGATAATTATTAGCTACGTTCTCTTAATTTCCCTAATAATTCCTTAGTAAAATATGCCAAAGAAACCCGTTTTTCAGACATCAACTGATACTGAATGAGACACACAATGCTGGCCCGAGCCGCAATCCGAGTGGTTTCAAAAGAGATTGGGCTATCCCTACCGTCAAGATCCACCACTCCGTGGCCAAGGCAACAGTCATCGCGATTAATAATCATCAGCTACACCCATTAATTTCCCTAGTAATGTCCTAGTGAAATATGCCAAAGACAAGCGGTTTTTTTTACATCAACTGACACTGAGTGAGACACACAATGCTGTCCCGAGACGCAATCCGAATGGTTTCAAAAGAGATTGGGCTATCCCTACCGTCAAGATCCACCACACAGCACAATGTGACACACAAAGTGCCCTCAAACAGTGCCGAACTAAATAACTGACAGGTAATTACTCGACTAATATCTGCCATCCTAGTAAAATATGTTGAAGAAATGCGTTTTTAGACATCTTTTAAAAGATGCCAGTGAGGTGGCATCTTTGATGCCAGATGGCAGAGCATTCCAAAATATTAAATCTTCATCAGAAAGCTGTCATAGACATGTTATACACAGATGTCAAATCAGGGTTTCCACTCATTCTAACTTTTCAAACATAATCTGTAATACTGCAGATCTATCGAACATGTATCAGTAAATATCAGGACTTGGAACGAAAACAGTGGTTGATGTAGAGAATTTAACTTTATTACCTGGTTGGGCCAATAATAATCATTTTCAATCAGTTTAGATCTGGGTGAGACACCAAGTTTATTCTTTATCTGGGGTATTCGTCCAGATTAAAGCTGGTGTAGCCATTTGTTATCCTCATCTTTTGATTAAAATGAAACAGTTGTAACAAAGGAGCAGGGCAGATATGGAATTTAGCATACACCGTTTGTTAACATACACCGTTTGTCAGCAGGCAAAGGGTTATATCATGGGGATTAATTATACAATTAATGGTCACTGCTGGTCACTGTATTTTGCTTTCTGTGGTCTGTCTGGTGTGACAGTGCCTATTGTCAATAGCATAATTATCACAGGTAATGATAAAGGTGTCAGTGCTGTTGGTTTAATTATTTTGGATATTTCTAATCAGCCAAACTTTATATAACTCTTCCAACACAAAAGACTTGTTAAGATTGCACTGATGACACTTGAAAAAAAATGTATACCCAGATCAAAGTGCTGCTATAGGAGCCCTTTGAACAGGGTCTGCACTGTTTGAAGTATAACTCTAGGTTTTGTTCTCAGTTCAAAAACACAACACATTCCCATAAAATGCAGACATTGATTAACTCAAAAATTTGATATGCTGTTTGACAGAGTAAATTTAAGAAAACATTGTAGACTGAGATTAGATGCCTTCTATATGAGCTGTTGCATTAGGGTATGCGCTGTTAGCAATGCAGACTACATACTGGTAATGTCTGCCCTGTTTGCTATTGAAGAATGGATATTACAATTTTACCATTTTCATGAGATGTGTTTAATTATTCAGCAGGGTTATAAAACCATGCAGCAGAATAATAATTTGCAAAATATGGGATCTCAAAGACTCATTCAAATGAATATATATGTTAGTTGACTTTCTCTGTGTATTAAACAATATAATGCACTGAAACAACATTTGTTATTTAATATCTTTCTCTATGGATCCAGTGTTTAATAAATTAAATCTATTAAACTCACTGAATGGCTGTACTTTATAACTTGTAAATAACCTAAGTAATTGAAAAGTAATTGAAAAGTAATTGTCCATTACATCTAATTTTTCACTGTAATTAATTACATTACAATTACATGTAATTAAACCAACACTTAATTACACATTACATCAATTACATTGAAAACATGTAATTAATTGTAATTAATTACAATTACAATTTTAATTACCCCAGGTCTGGTATAATGAGGGTGCCATTGTAACGAATGCCGGTATAACGAGGGTTCACTGTATAATGAAAACATAGATATTTATTAGCTCAATTTTTCAATGGAATTTTCTGCTTTGACAAAAACTGTAAAAAACAAACAGAGCAGATCCTGATCAGACGGCTCCTATAGGAGCCATCTGATCTGGGTCTACTGTGTTTGCAAATGCATGAAAAAGCGTTTATATGAGAGAAAGGGTTAACCCTTTACTCAATAAATATGACTTTCTATGCATTTGCATATAGAGTAAACCCAGATCATGTGGCTCCTATAGGGTCTGCTCTGTTTGCTTATGAAATACCAGTAGATCTGATTTTACAGCTTCTGCCATGACAAAAAGGTCCTGGGTTCATGTGTCATTATCAAAATCAATATTCATGGTGTCATTATTTCTTACATGAATATCCATGAGGTAAAGGGTTAACCCTTTCCTCCATAAAAACGCCCTTCTACACCTCTGTAAAAGTCACTTTTTGAAACCATTGTGATAAATAGAGCATTTGCTCCTTTAGGAGCAAATGCTCTATTTGTCACAATGGTTTCAGAACTACAAAATTCTAAAAAAAAATCCTTTTCTCTAGTTAATGCTCCTTTTCGGTAGATTTATTCAATAAAATAGCCTATGAAGTAAAGGGTTAAATTACCATCTACCTTTCCCTTTATCTGATGAATAATCATGACAACATGTGCTAGTATATTAGTTAGATGATTTTCTATATTGGCAAATAGTCCCAGGAAGTTTTGGCCTAAAAGTTGCAGATATTGCTGTAAGTTTGATCTAAGTCTGCACTATATGCCGAAGGTTGTCTGTCCAAATACTTAGGGTAAATAGGGCACTTAACCCATTACCTCATAGGCTATCTCTAGACCCAACCTCTTTGAATAAATCTACCAAAAAGGAGTATTTACTCTAGAGAAAAGAAAAATGTTGGAATTGTGTAGTTTTGAAACCATTGTGATAAATAGAGCATTTGCTCCAAGGGAGCAAATGCTCTATTTATCACAATGGTTTCATAAAGTGACTTTTACAGAGGCATAGAAAGGCGTATTTATGGAGGAAAGGGTTAATGCAGTCAATATTTCAGACAACTGGCTCGCTGTATAGTGATGGTAATTGAGCACTTTTAAATACAAATGGCTTTTTAGAGTATTTGTAAAAGATCAGAAGCAAATTATGAATGAGCTTCAAATCCAACAAATTTACAGAAAAGAGATTCCTAAATAAATGCATTGCAATTTGAATTTGGTAATTAGCAGCAGCTGCACAAGAGTGTGCAATGCTTTATCTATATATTTCACCATTGTTCAAAACTTTCTTAATACACATATTTACCTGAGGCTGTTGAGGGTAAGAAAGTGGTGGTTGGGGCTGTAACATGCCACCTCCACCTCCACCACCTCCTTTCTTGTTCTCATCAAAATCAATCAGCAAATTCTCTGCAGCAAAGATCTCATCTTGTGCCATTACGCTGGGATCTGGCTCAAAGGGAACATTGTATGACTTTGCAATCTCAACCATGTACCGCTCTACTAAAATCTTGGGTGGAGCTTGTACACCTAGCTTATGCATAACTTTTTCACTGACATTGTTCAAGGAATTTGTACGACAGGCCTGACCAAACTCTTTGCCATATTTAGCAGTCAACTGATCAGCAATGGCTTTCATTTCCATGCAGTCTGTCTGCAATCTTGGGGCAGCCCAAATCAAACTGGCAATGGATTCTTCCAATCCTGGGTCTAGTTCCCTGAAAAAAATAGATATTGTCATAAATACCAGTATTGCATATACAATGTAGTTCACCCTTTACTACATGGATGCCTTTAATGCCTTTGCAAACAGAGTAAACCTGTATGATGACTATCAGAATACAGATGGCTCCTGCATGAGCTGTCTGATCAGAGTCTGCCATTTGCTCATGGAATTACATGTATATATATATACAATGTAGATCAAATTTTATAGTTTCTGCCATGGCTAAATATTTCTGTGTTTATATGTAAAATTTATAAAAAATCAGCTAATTAATATTAACATTCATGATATCATTATATATCTTACATGAATATCCATGGAGAAAAGGGTTCATTAAACCATAACTTTTTCCCAGAGTTTCTAAAACGTTTGACTTGAGTCTGACTCTGAGATCATTCTCAAACTTACATGTATCTGATTGGTCAGATATTTGAAAATGAACTAAGACTCGGGAGTTTTATAATCTCAGAGCATGGTCATATTTATACTTAGTTACAGTGAAATACCGTTACGATCTAGATCTAGCCTATTTGTAACAATTACCACAAACTATCAGGTACATTGTACATTTGTACTTTCCTTCATATAAACCTTTTTTCATGCATTTACAAACAGGGTAGACCCAGATCAGACATCTCCTACAGGAGCCGTCTTATGGTCTAATATGGGTCTGCTCTTAGTCTCATCAATGAGAGCTCTGTAAGACAGCATGCTATTTTTGGGATGTTTGTCGTCTTACAGTCTCATGGCAATATGTCAAATACGGAGTGGAAATCGTTAATTTTCTAATTTACAATCTGGTCATATTGGACCTCATTTTCGATGTAAATCTGCACTTTTGTGGTAATTACATCATTCTGATTCAAACAACAACTGACCTAAGATACACTCATAAATCCACACTGCAACCAACACTGTTAAAGTGTTATTGTCACTTGATGCGAGTATATACACACGAGTGCAATATAGTGATTACTGGTAAGCGCTATGAGGAAAAGAATTAAGTGGATTAAAAACAACCAAAAAATAACTGACTTTGGAAGTTTTCTTGTCAGGTACATACATTTATTACACATTTATACTAAGTACTGCGTGTCTTTATTTAAGAATTATGTCATATTTTGGAAGAAAATCCAACCCGACAGGAATCATTGGTGAGTATTGAGGAACCTAAATCAGTTTTAACGCCTGTGTACTCTGCCGGGATATTGTTAAAACCGAAAGTAGCTCGATATCACCATTTAGAGTACACAAATGTGAACTAGTTCGCTCTGTTTGCTAATGGAATTTGAAAGATGTGTCTTTACTTTCTAAGTTGACTACAATGCACCACCTTCCACATTTCATTATAACTATGTTGTCAATGAATATTCAGGTATTGAAATTTGGAATAAACATAGAACAGAGAAAGGGTTAACCCTGTAGACACACACATTGGAGACAGACATGGCTAACAGTACATAAGTTGAGAAATCAGTAATCTACCACAAATGGGGAATAAAGTCATCTGAATCAAACTAAATTATGTACTATCGATTAATTTTTTGGGAGACAGAATTTCTAATTCCCTGGTTACACTAACAGCAGGCGATTTGTCTATAGGACGAATATATTACTTACTTCTGTGTCTGGATCAGACCAAATCGTGCTAACAACAGGTCGCAGTACATCTCCAGCAATTCCATAGCTTCCACGAGATAGTCTTCCCTGATGATATGTTCAACTCTGATTCTTGCCCGGTCATCTTTACCTCCCGAAATAAAATCAGCGATCTCTTTTCTAGCTTTTTGGCCTATTTCTGTTTTCTTTTTCTCCAGTAATTTCAATCTGTTAATTGTCAGCCTCAGATTCGTCTTCAATTTGCTATAATTTGGTGAACTGCTGAACATGTTGACGGCTGTAGTGTATGCGATATGAACAGTGTACGTTTAATTTAAAGTAGTATTTTAGCAATAGTCACAGGACTTTGACTCAAAATAGTGTTATTCATTTCTCAATGTAAACACTTCCGGGTGATAGACTGGTTAACAATGTGACGTTCAGAAATCGGAATAAACGGACGCTTAACAGGCGCTTGCTTCAAAGTGGAGAAATGATGAAAGCGTTTGAGTGACACGTCGCCAGTTCATTGAAAATATGCTAGCCAGTCACAATTACTCTCCAAAATGAAACAATCTAAGTAAGGAAGCGCCAAAGGTCGAAAGTCTGATATGATGATGAAGCCTTTAATATTTGGAAGAAATGCCTCACATTGATTGGTAAACATTGAGTAACCTTAAGGACTTGGTGGCAATTTGAGTGGCAGAGAAACAAATAATCAACTTTCAGCATTGACAAATCCAAATAACTTTTTTTTAAACATTAGCAGCTTTTTTCAAGATTAGAATTTAGAGGAGTCATTCTCGACAAAGTTTGGGACTGGATTTTGGGGGTTCATGGGGCAAGGTCAAGTTCATCATTACATAACCCTTTTTGAATATTTAGTCCAATTTTCAATATTGAATATTCATGGTCAGAATAGTTATAATGAAGTGTGGAAGGTATATAACATTCTATTCATTTCAGAAACTACTACATGTAAAGGAACAGATCTGAAGGATCAGAGCAGACCCTGATCAGACGACTCATGTACAGAAGTCGTCTGATCTGGGTCTACTCTGTTTGCCAATGCATGAAAAGGCATTTACAGGGCGTAGCTTGGGAATATTGAATGTGTAGCCACCTGAGTCCTCGCAATGCCAGGGGGTCCGGGAAAATTTTGAAACCTAAATTGCAAATCCTGCATTCTGATATATTCTGGATGACAAATGACAGAATAAAATTATCTCCCCATTTTTTAATTTTTTTTTAGAACAATTGTTTTTTCTTGCATTCAAAGGGTTCAAACATACAGGAGCCATATTTGTATGAGAAAAGCTCCAGCCTCTAGTTCTTTAACCCATTTCCTGATGGAAATGCCTTTTCATGCCTTTGCAAACAGAGTAGACCCAGATCACTCAGACAACTCTAAGATTTGTAGTAGCTGTCTGATAAGGACCTGCTCTGTTTGATTGTAGAATTATTTGAATCTGATTTTACAGTTCCCGCCATGGCACAAATATTCCATTGTCCCATATCATTATGCCAAAATAAAAATTAATCTAATATTTATAATACAATAAAACCTCTCTAAACGGGACATTCAATTTTATTCTTAGTATAAATGTCGGTCTTGGTGACAGGTGGCAGCTTAATGCACAGGGGTCTGGACCGCTTCATTGGGGTCTATATGTACTATATAATAACAAGGGTTCCAACTAGCAGAACGGATATCTGTGTACCACGAGTACAAATATGACTGTAACTCTTACAATTTAAATGATAATTTAGTAATTCTTTCGGCTATTGAAAGCCAATATATTTTTCTATCAAATAAATATAATCTTATAACGGTAACTTATGAAAAAGTATCAATCCAACAATGATTTTCTCAAAATTTCACGTGTTTTTAGGGTCATTGACAAACGTTCGTTCATCCCGGTTTCACTATATCACAGCAATAACCTGGCAATTTGCAGTTCAAAAAATGGCGTGAGTCAATAAAACGAATCAATTCTAACACCCACCTCCAATTATTTAGTCCCCAGCATCAAAAGAATGATGTAAAACTAGCGAGTTTTGTCAGTTTGCTTCAAATCGTCGAGGAAGGAGCCATTGTACGTGACGTCACGGATTTTCCAATTTTTCCTTCGCTCATCCAATGAAATGGCTCCATTCAAATTTGTTGCAAAATGGCAGCATCCGAAATAGAAACATAACGACAGACGGAAAGGCCGCTGTTGCTAGTTGCTTATTTATTAAGAGGACAAAACAAATGGAGATTGGTGATATAATTGGGTTGTTTTATTGAACCACGCCATCGTTTGAACTGAACATCGCCAGGTTATGGCTGTGATATAGTGAAACCGGGGTGAACGAACGTTTGTCAATGACCCAGAAAACACGTGGAATTTTGAGAATATCGTTGTTGGATTGATCATTGCGTGTAAGTTACCATGAGAAGATTATATTTATTTGATAGTAAAATATATTGGCTTTCAATAGCCGAAAGAATTATAAAATTATCACTGAAATTGCAAGAGTTACATTCATATTTGTACTTGTGGTACACGGATGTCCGTTCTGCTAGTTGGAACCCTTGTTATTATATAGTACATATAGACCCCAATGAAGCGGTCCAGACCCCTGTGGCTTAATGCAGAGTGAAAGTCATGCAGAAAGCTCCTCTAGGAGCTTTCTGCATGACTTTCACCCTGCATTAAGCCACCTGCTACTAGAATTCCAGTTTAGAGGGAGGTTACTTTATCATTATGTCTTAAATGAATATTCATGAGGTAATGGTTTAAGGCATTTTGACTTGTTTCTTTCACAGGGAAACTGATGTATCAGAGTGGGACTTTTACATGGACACTAATTTACCTGATGAAACTGGAGCAGCAAAACATGTCAATGTTAAGGTACATATTTTATTACAAAATGTAACAATAGAGATTACTCCATACTTCACCCAGATCATAATTTCCTGCAGCCAAATTAATCATTGTAAAACTTTGTGACATGTAGTTTAGTCACTTCTCAGTGCTGAACTCATGCAAGAAAGAAGACGTAAAATGCAGAAATTATCCTTCATGTACAAAACTCATCATAATATGGTTCCATCATATATAAGCGACTTGTTACCACCCAGTGTAGGGGAGACAACCCACTATGCTTTGCGAAATCGAGGAAACACCGAGGTTCCATTTACTAGAACAACTATTTCAAAACATTCGTGTATTCCATCGTCAATAGGTTTATGGAACAATATTAACATTGATATCAGAAATTCAAATACTTTTGAGTTCTTTTAAGAAAGGCTTACGCGATAGCTCTTATAGCCCAAATAATTGTTTTGTTCCATCCTTTTATTGTTTTGGAGATAGACGTTTATCTGTTATGCACGCTAGAATAAGAAACCACTGTAGCAATTTGAACAGTGATTTATTTAATAATCACCTTAACCCAAACCCAATGTGTAATTGCTCAAATGAAATAGAAGATGCACATCACTACTTCTTTAGATGTAGAATTTTCCAAGAACAGAGAGTAAACCTTTTTAATGCCACGCGAAATTACCACCCTCTAAACACGGATACTTTGTTGTTCGGTAACTTAGAATTGAGTGATGATGACAATAAAACAATTTTTTCTGCCGTGCATGCTTACATTAAACAAACTGGGAGATTTTAATTTGAATTGAATCTTTACCTCTAATGTGTCTTTATTTATGTATTCAACATCAAATGCTTTAGTCGTCTGATCATTTGCTTGATTCAATGATAGTTTTTATACTCTGTCATTCTCTCTAACATGCAACTTCTCTTTCTCTTACACGCCCCTATTCTCCTCTTTATCCTTTGTCTGTCATTCTCCTACACATTCTTTCTAGTTTTCTTTTTGTTTTTTTCCACTTTGTTTTTGTTATATACTTACTAGCTGTATGTCATGTATTTTTCGCCATTGTATTTTGATTGTACACAATTTTGTAGGGGGAGGGTCGAAACTAACGTTGTCAGAACTTGTGACCCAACCCCATTTCCAATATATGTATAGAATGGAAATAAAATATGTTTAAACTGAACTCATGCAGTGGTGTGCAGGATGAGAAACTCAGATGTGTACTGCCAATGTTCAAGTTATTCATGTTTTATTTTCTCCAGATAACATAATCCCTGCCTAAAACTTGGGGCAAAAACTTAATTTTTAGTATTTATCCCCTCATAACAAAATTACAGAAGGGATATAGCATCACTGCCATGTGTCCGTCTTTGTGTCCGCTTGTTGACACTTTGTGAACATGATACAAAACAAACCATAGAACACAGAATTATTAAACCTTGCATGCTTGTTCCACATGATGAAATGATGTGACTTAGTGATTATCAAGGCCAAAGGTCAAGACTACCTGAGGCAGATTTTGAAAAAAGATCTCCTTATGTAACATGATAAAAGAACAATCTGCGACACACAGAATCATCGAAAAAAATTTGAGTTAAACATTTTGAACAAGATACAGATCTATTATTTCATAAGCAGAAAGAGCAGACCCTGATCAGACGGCTTCTACAGGAGCTGTTTGATATTGGTCTGCATGTACTCCATCTGTTTGCAAAGGTGTATTTATGGAATAAAGGGTTAATATATTTAGAACAAAGAAACCTAAAAGAATTGAAACTTTTTATAAGTGAGTCTAAATACATGTATATATAGCATATTAGATTTTATGACTGTTTTATCCCCCAGGGCACCAGTAAAAAGCACAAGGACTCATCAGTGGAATATAGGACTCAATCCTGTTCTCCCACTGACAGTTACAGCAACCAGTGTACTCCTCAATCTAAAAACCAAGAGACAGAAGATCACAACCAAAGACTGGATAACTTTCCTGATCACACGCCCAGTAAACAGTCTAAACGAGAACTTGTATATCAGGACTATAATGGCAAGATGGGGGTTTCTAGTTCACAGTTGAGCAGTGCTTCAAAAGACTCATGTGTGCCTACAAATTTCTTTTCTCAAGTTTGTCTCAGTGACCAAGATTGTTTTGTCCCTGACTCTATTACACAAGATGGGGTTATCTTAAGCAATGACGTAAAAGTTTGGAAGTCAGGCAAACAGCGAAATGAAGTTAAAAATCTAGTTCCAAGAGGTCTAGATGGTATAAAACAAGTGGATGTGTGGGCACCAGACGTGAGCCAAACACAAGATTTAGGGTACAGCAGCTATAGTACAGATGGTTATAATCAAACGGATAAGGCAGAGATGGAGGTGGGAGATGAGTATTTCAAGGAGCCAGGTGGAGGTTTGTCACAAGACCCTGTAGAAGATGGTGATTTGGAGGACTTGTTGTGTCAGTTTGGTACGTATCAAGAACTGGAGTGTTGTGTTATAATGTTATTTCATACTTTCCCTATGCAAAAATGCTTTGTGAGATATTGAAACATGTGTAATAGTATGTACATATGTATACCGTACATGTAAATTTGAACTTTTAGAATATGGGAAAGGACTTAAAGTGGCATTTGCAAACGGTGAAGAAGTACAGTAAAACCCCTCTAAACTGGGTGTTAATTTAGTATAAATATCAGTCTTGGAGACAGGTGGCAGCTTAATGCAGGGCGAAAGTGAAAAAAAAAAGTACAACATAAACGTATGTTTTTGCAGTGAATTACTTCCACAGTTTTCAAGTGAAACTTGGCACATGTTATCACCATGGATTGTAAATGTGTGTGTTCTTTTTGCTTAATTGGTGTCAAACAGCACTAACTAGAGATTTGAGCGATTAAATTTTGGCAACTTTTGCATAATTTGTTTATAGGTCAGCTTCAAGCCTTTATACTGTGACAAGGCATGTGTGGGTATTAACCTTTTAATTATGGGACTGAAATTACTAGCATTGGCAAATGTGTAGATCTAGATCAGGGAGCTCCTCTGATTAGGGCTTGCACTGTTTGTCATTTAAACTCACTTCAGCGAAAAAGATGGACTTTACTTTTAAACTATGATCAACATTCCACTTCAAAATTCAGTACCGGTATTGATAGGGTCACCTTCAGTGATAGTTCTAGTACATGTACTTGGCAAAGTACTTGATCTTATTCATGCACCAAAGACAAACTATATACAGTTTGGAGGGGTTTTACTGTATACTTTTTCCATGGATTCAAATAAGAATATGCAAGATGAGATATGCAAAAGTCAGAACATATTATCATGAATACGTTTTAATGAACTATGCTAAAATCCTAACATTTCAGAATCTGTAAACTTCCAGCACCTGAACCATTTACACTTTACTTAACCCTTTATCTGATAGAGACGCCTTTTGATGCCTTTGCAAACAGAGTAGACCCATTTCACACTTCCTAGAACCATGTGAGCCATCTCCTCAGGCTCTGTTTGCTTATGAAATGATATAGAGCTGCATGATTCTACAGTTTCTGCCATGGTTAAATGTGTCTCTGTTCATGTTGACATTATAAAAAAATCATTTATTTATTAATCATTCATGTTGGCATTGTTTCTTACATGAATACATGTATTCATCATGTAAACGGTTAATCCAGGATGAATACCACATGCAGTCATGTATTGTAATTTTTCAGAACACTTTTTCAAGAACAGATTTAAGGAGGAGTTGGATAATTTTCGGACCTCACTTGGCAGTGTAATTGAAGAGCAGCAAAGTCATATACGCCAGATAGTCCATACCACAATCAGAGAGCAAAGTGCTCCTTCCCAGGTGAGACATAATTATATATGCCAGATAGTTCATACCACAGTCAGAGAACAAAGTGCTCTGTCCCAGGTGAAACATAGTCATATACACCAGATAGTGCATACCACAGTCGGAGAACAAAGTGCTTTGTCCCAGGTGAGACATAGTCATATACAGCAGATAGTTCATACCACAGTCGGAGAGCAAAGTGCTCTGTCCCAGGTGAGACATAGTCATAATACACCAGATAGTCTATACCACAGTCAGAGAGCAAAGTGCTCTGTCCCATTAGTGAGACATATCATATATGCCAGATAGTACATACTGTAAAACAGGTTATATTCGCGTCATGATTATTTCGCGTAAATGTGATTTTGTATTAATTCGCGTCATGATGATTTCGCTACGGCGTCCATCTCGCTAAATTAACTTAACGGAAATAGACTCGTATAAAACTCTGCCGAACGCTGTAAAAAGGGCAAAGAATAAATTTCTGCCGAATGTATGTAACTTCCGTCGGCAATTTAGGGGTTATCAGTCGATGATTTATAGCATGCGTTATGGCCTGTATTTACCAGTATTCAATTTTGTAATTGTTTTGAGAACTTTACCCAAAACTCGGATGTATGGTCAAACGTGACACACCGGTCTACTGATGAAATGGTGGAAATGTAAGCAACAAAGTTACTACTCATTTATTACTTCGGGGTCTTATTTGGATCAAAACTGTCTGTAAAAGAAATGGTTATCACGATTTGTCCATTATGAGGCTTTAGGTTAAATCAGTGCCCCTATTGAGACTTGGATGGTAAACGTGTGAAAACAAATTGACAAGTTTGTGTATACGTGTTGATCTGTTAAACACTGCTTGGCATAAGCCGGTATTCAATAGTCAAAATGAGTGAATTGTTTTTCACAAACACATAGAGTCAAACCTGTTTCAAAATTCCGTAATTGTATAAAAACAAACAGATGTTATCTACGACAATTTACCACTTGCCGTACATGTATACATGTATGTATATAAGAGTTACTTCCCTTTTCACGGAGATCAATGAAGAAGAGAAACATTCTTCCATTTTTCGGTCTGTATTTTTTATTTAAACACTTTTTTGTTTACTAAACAAAATATATGGAAGCAATACACTTCATCCAACATTTGTGTTGAACGAAGAATGTTATTAATGCAGAAAACACATGGACGACGACGTGATAAATCTGACCATATTCCGGATATACCGATTTCGGACGTTACTCCTTTTTATACTTGTTACTGATTTATTAGCGAAAATATTGAATTCGCGGGGCAACGCATTCGCGAATTAGCGCGAAATATATATTGTTGCTAATAAAACCTGTTTTACAGTACCACAGTCTGAGAACTAAGTGCTCTGTCCCAAGTGAGACATAGTCATAGACGCCAGAAAGTCCATACCACAGTCAGAGACCTGGACGAGACGTCCATATCACAGTCATAGAGCAAAGTACTCTGTCCTAGGTGAAGCTTGTGTTGGTAAGCCACTGTAACAAGAACATTGCAGTCTGTTTTTTGTTGTAGGACTCTTTTTGATAGGACTAGTCAGTATGTGTTATCCCATTCCCTCATATTGATGCCTTTTGACGCTCACTTTTTGAAACCATTGTGATAAATAGAGCATTTGCTACATAGGAGTAAATGCTCTATTTATCACAATGGTTTATAAGCTACAAAATTGTAGAATTTACCTTTTCTCTAGTAAAGGCTCCTTTTCAGTGGATTTATTCAAAGAGGTTGGGTCTAAAAATCGCCTTTGAAGTAATGGGTTATACAGAACATACCTAAAGTGACCATATAAAGAGTAAATATGGAGGTTGATAGGAGCTGGTGATTGCATAATACAGGATAAAAGTATTATGCCGAAAGCTCCTTGAGGAGCTATTTTGCGTAATTTTCGTCCTGCAATAAGCTACAACATTTCTTAAAAACCAGAATTAGACCTTAACCCTTTCCCTGGTTTATATTTATTCCAAATTTAAATACCTACTGAATTCATGGACAAAATAGCTATAATGAAATACGGAAGGTTGAAAATTGTAGCCATTTTAGAAAGTAATGAAACATTTCAAATTCCATTAGGAAACAGAGCAGACCCTGATCAGATGGCTCATATAGGAGCCCTCTGATCTGGGTCTACTCTGTTTGTAAATGCGTGAAACACGTTTATATGAGGGAAACCTTATTAGTGGTCACTGCAGACAAAATTTACTGTATACATACATGTATTTGTTGTAGACCAGTGCCGATGATCTGTTTGAAGAATGTGGACAAGAGTGTTTGGAGAGAAGACAGCCAATGGTAACAAAGGAACATATTATACACAATGAGGAGACTGGTGAGTATGTACAGTAAAACCTCTCTATAACGGCCACTAAATTGTGTTAATTAGTTGGTATTTAGGGCAGGTGGCTGCTTTAAGCAAGGTGAAAGTAAAACAGAACGCTCCTGTAGGAGCGTTCTGTTTTACTTTCACCTTGCTTTAAGCAGCCACCTGCTTTTAACAAAAAATACTTTATGTAATTTAGTGGCTGTTAATGAGAGGTTTTACTGTATATTACAGCTATCTGTGTACATTGTTTGCTAAAAGATTCAAGAAATATTTGTACCCAAATCAGTAGGACCCAATTAAACATCACTGTGAAGAAATCTCGGACACTTTATGCTTGGCCACACCATCTGGGTCTGTTATATTTGTAAGAAAGGTTTTACAGCAATTCAGTAGTATTTCTAATCCTTTTCTGCATGAATATTCATGTAAGAAATGATGACATCTATTAACTGAATTTTTAAAATGGCACTATGAACATGGGATTTTTGAGCTTCTCTGTTTTTCGTAGAAAAAAATTCGAGCTATCGTCATAACTCTGGCAACCGTGATGTTGGTTTCATTGCTGTCCGGAAACTTTAATGTTGGCTATTCTTTACAATTCATGCGAATCTTATGAAACTTTACACACTTGTTCATCATCACAAGGGCTAGAGTTGGACTAAGGGCAATAACTCTGTATTTTTTTCACTAAATTATGCCCCTTTATGGACTTAAGAAATAAAATTTAAAATGTCTTTCGTTTTAAAACTGTAACCAGTAAGACTCATATTTCAATATGTCAATCTATTGTGACTTGTGACCTTGACATTTGAACTTTGACCTAATTTTTAAACTATAACAATAAACTTTAGTGTTGTTTTAAAACTGTTCGAGCAAATCTTATAAAACTTCACACACTTGTTCACCATCACTAGGGCTACAGTCTGACAAAGGGCCGTACCTCTAAGGCTTTTTTAAGCAGAATTATGCCCCTTTATGGATCCAATTGATCAGACGAGCGTTGGCACCTGCATGATTTAACCCTTTTTCCATAAATACGCCTTTCTACGCCTCTGTAAAAGTCACCTGTTGAAACCATTGTGATAAATAGAGCATTTGCTCCTATAGGAGCAAATGCTCTATTTATCACAATGCTTTCAAGCTACAAAATTCTAAAAATTTTCCTTTTCTGTAGTTAATGCTCCTTTTGGGTAGATTTATTCAAAGTGGTTGGATCTAAAAATAGCCTTTGAGGTAAAGGGTTAATCAGGATAGTAACTGTAGAATATCTAAATTTATCAGAAGCAAACGGAGCAGGCCCTGATCAGACAGTTCCTACTCTGATCTGACTTTACTCTGTTTGCAATCTAGGTGTATTTATGGGGTTGCCTTTACTTTGCCGGTCCCTGGCCGGATGTTAGTCTTCTGCGTAAGTGCTGTGATGTCATTTGTTTGGTTTTCGCTAGTAAACAAAAGACGTCATCTTGTATTCGCTACAATCGAAAGTCTGTTTGTTGTTAGCTGGGGTTTGGGGGCAGCAGCCCCACAAATGATGTATCTAACCGTAAAGGGGGTCAAAACTCTTTATTAAATGGCTTAATCGGTCTCTTACTTGATCTCTGTTATTCAGTAAATACACCTTATTTTCTGGGGACCGGCATAGTAAAGCTTAAGGCGTTCCTATTTATGGAGTAAAGGGTAAAATTCAGAACATAAAAAATTCCATTCATTTACTTCACCACAACTCTTATTAATTCATGTTTGGATTGTTTTGTAGGAGGAAGCCCCTCTTCACTGACTAACTTTGATTATGAGACCATGTCAAAATTATCAATTCATTTCACACAAAGGTAAGAATTTTTCCAGATTTTTATTTTTACCAATACTTTACTAAGTTGGGGTATTTTGGTTTACCCTTGTCTGTCATGCTAATTATACAGACATTGTTAGATTGGACATATGCTATTTACTAACAGTGGGTGGTCAGTGTCTTTACTGCTCTCCGACTTGAGAAGATTTTGTCCAATTACTCGAAAGTAATGTCTGTAGGCGTAATATCTCAGTCAGGTTCTATTTTCAGTTATATCACCTCAGTAATGTACAGTGTTGGAGTTATGGACCTTTCTTTGCAGAAATTAGTCAAAGCAGACCTTATCTGCTTGCTGACTTGAGAAGCTTTGTTCAATTAGTCTTCATCATATATAAAACTGTCAATGGGCATATCTTGGTCAGGTTTCTGGCAGCGGAGTTGAACCTCTGATGTCTTCTTCAACCCAATAACTGAATTTTTATAATGTAAATTTTTCAAGGGGATTTCTTGCTTTGACAAAAACTATAGAATCAGGCAGAACTATATCACGCCAAAAGCAAATGGAGCAAACCCTGATCAGACAGCTCCTATAGGAGCCATCTGATCTCGGCCTACACTGTTTGCAAATGCGTAAAAAGGTGTTCATATGAGGGAAAATATTAAAACTTATAGGATTTTTTGTCTTTTGCAGGTCACAAGCAGACATGATCAACAAAAAGAAAGACAAACTGTTTGAATTAGTAACCCTTTCCTGTTCAGTTAGTACCCTGTTGGCAAAACATCAGTTCAGGTCATAGCAGAACGTGTAAACAGTTTTGTTTTAACAATCGGTACACTCAAATTCTTAGTACCCTTTGTGCCATTGGAGACAGATGCCCGACAGAGCTGCTTTGTATCACTTTTACCTATGTAAAAAATAATGACATCATCAGTATTAGATTAGTTATGGCACATGAGCACAGAAAAGTTTCACCACTGCAGAAACTAGATACAGATCTACATAATTTCAAAAGCAAACAGAACAAACCCTGATCAAACAGCTCCTACAGGAGGGTTAACCCTTTACTCCGTACAGTCCCCTTTTGGCACTTTTGAAGAGTAGATGCAGATCAGACACCTGTTTGATCTTGGTCTACTCTGTTTGCAAAGGTGTATTTATGGAGTCGAGGGTTAACCCTTTACTCCGTACAGTCCCCTTTTTGCACTTTTGAAGAGTAGATGCAGATCAGACACCTTCTGTTTGATCTTGGTCTACTCTGTTTGCAAAGGTTTAACACTCACCTTTTGGTACTTTTGAAGAGTAGATGCAGATAAAGACGCCGTCTATCTGATCAGGGTCTGCTCTGTTTGCTTATAGAATGTTATCCGATTCTTCACTATTTGGCATAGCTATGTATTCACTTGTTTTATAAAACAAATATGAATTAGTTAACCCTTTACTGTATAAATACGCCTTTCTAAGCCTATGCAAGCAGAGTAGATCCAGATCAGATGGCTCCTATAGGAGCCATCTGATCAGGGTCTGCTCTGTTTGCTTATGATATAATAAAGAGATGATACTAGTTTCTATGAAGGCCAAAAATTCCTGTGTCCATGGGCTAATATAACAAATCAATCTAATTAATATTCATGACATCATTATTTCTTACATAAATATTCATGTAGGAAAGGGATTTCTTACATAAATATTCATGGAGAAAGTGTTAAATAATGTTCATAATTGGTGGAGTCATGAATATTCATGGAATAAAGAGTTTAGATTTGAGAACAGAAGGGAATGAAACAGTTTTGCAAACTGGAATTTGCTAAACCTGTTAAATATTCACTTCACTATGTGGAGATCAATGTATTCCATAGGAAAGGAAATCAGTTGGGAGATATTTTCCGACACATTTTTAGCTCACCAGAGCACTTTTGTGCTCAGGGTGAGCTTTTGTGATCACTTGATGTCCGTCGTCGTGCGGTGTGCGTCGTCCGTCGTCGGGCGTCAACAATTTGAACCTTTAAAAATCTTCTCCTCTGAATCTACAGGGTTCTCAGCTTTCATCTTTGGTACATAGCATCATCTTTAGGTCCTCTACAAAAGTTATATAAAATTTGCCCCTGGGTTCAAAATTGGCCCCGCCCCAGGGGTGCCTTGTTTTCTATTGAAATATATAGTAAAACTTTGAAAATCTTCTCCTCTGAATCTACAGCGTTCTCAGCTTTCATATTTGGCACATAGCATCATGTTCAGGTCCTCTACAAAAGTTATATAAATTATGCCCCTGGGGTCAAAATTGGCCCCGCCCCAGTGGTAGCCAGTTTTGAATAGAAACATATAGTGACAACTTTGAAAATCTTCTCCTCTGAATCTACAGTGTTCTCAGCTTTCATATTTGGCACATAGCATCATGTTCAGGTCCTCTACAAAAGCTATATAAATTATGGCCCTGGGGTCAAAATTGGCCCCGCCCCAGGGGTAGCCAGATTTCATTAGAAACATATATAGTGACAACTTTGAAAATCTTCTCCTCTGAATCTACAGTGTTCTCAGCTTTCATATTTGGCACATAGCATCATGTTCAGGTCCTCTACAAAAGTTATATAAATTATGCCCCTGGGGTCAAAATTGGCCCCGCCCCAGGGGTAGCCAGTTTTGAATAGAAACATATATAGTGACAACTTTGAAAATCTTTTCTTCTGAATCTACAGGGTTCTCAGCTTTCATATTTGGCACATAGCATCATGTTCAGGTCCTCTACAAAATTTATATAAACCATGCCTCTGGGGTCAAAATTGGCCCTGCCCCAGGGGTGGTCAGTTTTCAATAGAAACATATAGTGAAACTTTGAAAATCTTCTCCTCTGAAACTGGAAGGTTCTTAGCTTTCATATTTGGCACATAGCATCATGTTCAGGTTCTCTACAATCTTTTTTATAAATTATGCCCCTGGGGTCAAAATTGGCCCCGCCCCAGGGGTAGCCAGTTTTCAATAGAAATATATGGTAAAACTTTGAATATATTCTTCTCTGAAACTGAAAGGTTCTCAGCTTTCATATTTGGCACATAGCATCATGTTCAGGTCCTCTACAAAAGTTATACATGTGTGGCCAATAATAAATTATAATAAATAATAAATTATGCCCCTGGGGTCAAAATTGGCCCCGCCCCAGGGGTAGGGCCGTCATCGTAACTTGCGATATCGGTGAATCGTCGATTTCAAAGTTCCGATGATATATCGATACAGAATTTCCAAGTATCGATACATTCTTAATGAAAAAACTAGAATAAACCCTGACTAAATGTGTTTTGTGTCATACCCATCTGTTTGTTTATCATTGCTCCAGTTCATTTTTCATTTACGGTGTTTGACGACATTAAAAACTAAGACTTGGGTTTGCACTAAATCCAGGTCAGTTTCGTGAGATGAATACAGTATGCAGCAGATATAAAAACTCATATATTACTCGGAGTGATCTTAAGTAAACCATGTATTCACTTAAATAAAGTCAAATGGATCAAAACGTGATGAAAGTAACGCTACATGAACATCAATTATCGTAGAACCTGCAGTTTACACAGCACCTCGAACCTGCGTCAGTGAATTTACCCTTCCCCATTCAAAGCAACAACAACAACAACAATGGCGACCAACGTTCTTGAGTTTGAGGAGTTTAGCTCAAAAACCTTGAAAAAACGGAGTAACCTTTGAACAAATGTCAACTTTCTGAAGTTCAATGATGAATTTCATAAATCCAAAGTCATATGCAAACTCTGCAGAGTTGTCCTACTGTACAGCGGTAATAACACACATTCATTCGCATGTCAACAGAAATCATTGGTCAGTGAGTACGGTAACTGTTGAGTGCTTGAGGCTGTGAAGTAATTGTTTGCAATACCCTTATGGCTTATGCGGTTTTCATTTAAGGCAACAGCTAATAGATAAACTCCTCAAACTCCGGAATGTTTGATAGAATCTATGCAGAGTAGACTCAATGTGAACTACCTGACCAATCTTGGAATTCTCCGTTTGAAATTAGTGTCTATAAAGGAAAGGGCTTAATATTGTGCTGTTATTTCCGAATTAGTGATTACCGTGGTATTTTTGTAAAAAGATTATCAGCTATTTATAACAAACTCAGGAAGAACTTATCTTTTTATTTTATTCTAATGGCATTTGCTAGGTGAAGCAGTTAATTATAGACGTTTTACTTGAGAATTTGTAGTGGTTTTGAGTTAATTCCCTTAAATAGTAAATCCAACCGATATATCGATATATCGTCGATATTTGAGTCATCGATGTATCGATACAGCAAGGCCAATCAATGACAGCCCTACCCAGGGGTAGCCAGTTTTCAATAGAAACATATAGTGACAACTTTGAAAATCTTCTCCTCTAAATCTACAGGGTTCTTAGCTTTCATATTTGGCACATAGGATCATATTCAGGTCCTCTACAAAAGTTATATAAATTATGCCCCAGGGGTCAAAATTGGCCCCGCCCCAGGGGTAGCCATGTCTCAATAGAAACATATAGTGACAACTTTGAAAATCTTCTCCTTAGAAACTGGAAGGTTCTCAGCTTTCATATTTGACACATAACATCATGTTCAGGTCCTCTACAAGAGTTATATAAATTATGCCCCCGGGGTCAAAATTGGCCCCGCCCCAGGGGTAGCCAGTTTGCAGTAGAAACATATAGTGTCAAATTTGAAAATATTTTCCTCAGAAACTGGAAGGTTCTCAGCTTTCATATTTGGCACATAGCATCATGTTCAGGTCCTCTACAAAAGTTGTATAAATTATGCCCCTTGGATCAAAATTGGCCCGCCCCAGGGGTGGCTAGTTTTCTCTAGAAACATATAGTGAAAACTTTGAACATCTTCTCCTCTGATTGCCTGGTGAGCGATGTCAGGGCCATTCTGGCCCTCTTGTTTTAATAAGGGAAACATTCTCACTGACAATTGCAAACAGTGTAGTCAGACCAGAGGACTCTAATGGAGTCCTTTTAACCCACTCCCTTATGGGCTATTTTTAGATCCAACCTCTTTGAATAAATCTACCGAAAAGGAGCATTAACTAGAGAAAAGGATTTTTTTTAGAATTTTGTAGTTTGAAACCATTGTGATAAATAGAGCATTTGCTCCTATAGGAGCAAATGCTCTATTTATCACAATGGTTTCAGAAAGTGACTTACAGAGGCATAGAAAGGCGTAACTTTGAGGGAATGGGTTAAGGTGTATTCACCGCACTGTGGTTCAGTATCCGACAAATTTAATTCTACTTACTGAATGGAGTTAACCCTTTACTCCATGAATATTCATGTAGGAAATAATGACATAATAAATTATATATTATTGTATATACCGGTATTTACTTTTTATAATGATTGAGGCAGAAGTCATATCTATATTTTCTCATTCGCATTTACAGCAGAGCCTGATCATACAGCTCCTGTAGGAGTCGTCTGATCTGGGTCTTCTTTGTTTTCAAAGGCGTATTCATGAAGCAAAGTGTAAATGATAAAAATCAGACAGTCTAGAAGATTGATCTACCAGGAGCTGCTCTGGGTCTGCACAATCCATAGTGTGCATGTTTTCTGCTTCCAAAGTACAGAGAAACCTCTCTAAACCAGACATTAAATTTAGTATAAACATTAGTCTTGGAGACAGTTGGCAGCTTAATGCAGGGTGAAAGTCATGCAGAAAGCTCCTAGAGGAGCTTTCTGCATGACTCACCCTGCATTAAGCAGCCACCTGCCTAAAAGTATCTAAATTCCTCTCTTCTAGAATTCCAGTTTCAAGTGGTTTTACTGTAATATATGAAATGTGAGAATGAAGAGGTCATGTATTACACCATAAATATCTCTAAACACATGATTGTAAGTGACTTTTATGGTTAAAAATAATACTATATTTTAATAAATTACCAAATAGTACTTACATAGATGCTTTTAGCTTCGATTCCATTACAATATGATTTTTGGCCTCAAATTAAAAATTTGAGATTGTCAAACAAGAGCACTGCATGCGGATCACACCGCCTGTCTGTTAGCATGTGTCAATATTTTAAAGGCCTTAACCCTTTCCTCCATAGGCTATTTTTAGACCCAACCTCTTTGGATGCATCTACCGAAAAGGAGTATTTACGAGAGAAAAGGAAAATGTTAGAATTGTGAAGTATTGAAACCATTGTGATAAAAAGAGCATTTGCTCCTATGGAGCAAATGCTCTATTTATCACAATGGTTTCAAGAAGTGACTGTTACAGAGGCGTATTTATGGAGAAAAGGGTTAACTCTTAAAATATGCATTATATATGTACGAGTAATGGCACTTTACAAGATTACAGCTCTTGTGATGATGAATAACTTGTGATAGGAATAGCTATATTGATGCTGAAACTGTTCAAATATAGGTTTTTGACAAGGATCCTGGCTTAAAACTATTTGAGCAAGCTCAAAGTTGAACAAGAAATGTTGACACATGGTAGAGGAAGATTGTTTGGTTGTAAGATTAAAAGAGCACAATTGTTTAGTTATGAGATTAATGTACAACACTTGATCATCTAGTATTCATCATGTTTCATACTACATACAGACTTGTGGAAACAACAGCTTTTAAATTATGGAAACTATAGTCCAGACCAAAAATTGTGTATCCTCTCAACAGGGTCAGTCCTGTTTGTCATGTTACACTTTTCTTTAACAGAACTTAAATACAATAAAACCTCTCTATAGCGGCCACTAAATTACATTAAGTATTTTGTGTTAAAGACAGGTAGCAGCTTAAAGCAAGGGGAAAGTAAAACAGAACGCTCCTATAGGAGCGTTCTGTTTTTCTTTTACCTTGTTTTAAGCAGCCACCTGCCCTAAATACCAACCAATTAACACAATTTAGTGGCCGTTATAGATAGTGGTGTCCCGATAATCGATTATAATCGAAAATCAGTCGAGCTCAGCCACGAACCAAGCGCTCGAGCGTGACTTGGCTGTTTCCGATTAATCGGAAAATGGAGAATCACGGAAATAACCTAAGTTATTTGTAATCTTATGCATTATTTTTTCATATTTTCGTGGTATTTCAACACAAAAACTATATCACGATTCCTATATTAAGTATATTTGCTATTAAATGAACAACCAGGGTTTGAACTTAGCGCTCGCATACTCGCGAAATGCCAGTAGAAAATGAAAATTGAGAGTTGAAATTTCAAGCACAGGAAAAAGAATGTGTGTTTTTTCGAACATTAAAATACGATGTTATTTAGATCTAAAGATTTATATCATAAACAGTCATTGTGTCAATCAGTTACCGACAGAAACTGCCCTTTATATTCCTTAAATATCCGAATTGTTCCTTTCTTTTTCTCCATCCTCCTGTTACTATTTATAGTATCCGTGTGGGAAAACCCCCTTGAAGCTGCACGCGCCCCATTACTTTAGCCCAGTTTACATTGCGTATACATCATAAGTCGCATAATGATATCAAAACGGGGTACCAGTATCGCTTAGCAACTGTATGCAGGCTGTAGATCTACCGAAAATTATTAATTCAGGTAGAAACAGCCGGTAACACAGTTTTATAAAATTTATTTTATTTGCAACTTCCACAAACAAAACTAAACACAAAAGCAGCATGTGAAACATTTGAATAGCATTAGAACAAGACAAGTAATTAATCTTCAAACGCTTCCATTCAAAACTTTTCTGTATTACACAGTAGATTCTACACTTGTTACACAGTAACCGATTCCGATTATAATCGAAGCTTAGTCGGTTGGCATGAACCGATTATCGATTATGAAAATCCAGCCGATTCCCATCACTAGTTATAGAGAGGTTTTACTGTATCAAAAAATCAGAATTGGAAAGATTAATATTACTGGCCCTTGCAAACAGTTTGGATGAGACATAATCACATTGGGTAAACCCTGATCCAGACTGTCAGCAGTTTCCTGAAAAATGCTTGGAATGAAAAATTGCAGATAATAGAGCATATATTATTACAGCATAAAGACTAAACTGCCATATGCAATCAATGAAGATGACATATTGCAATCAATTTAGATCCAGATTACTAACTCGGTGTCTAAACAAGTATAACTAGAACTATCACTGAAGGTGATTAATCATTAATACCCCCACAAATGTGACTGTCACAAGAAAAAGTTTCGTACAATTCAAAGGGGCATAACTCTGTAAGAAAATAGATAAACTGTAAAACTATTATTGGATGCACATCTCCTCTTCATGATAAAGTTTCATGTCAAGTTTCGTACAATTCCAGTCAGCAGTCATTGAGAAAACAATGTGGAATAAAAGTCAACAGACAGACCAACACAAAACTTTTAAACAAAAGGGCTTAACTTTGTAATAAAATCAACCAGCTGAAAAACTATAATTGGATGTGCAGGTCCTGTGTGACAAAGTATCATATCAACTTTAATTGGATTCCAGTCAGCAGTTGCTCAGAAACCATGTGGAAAAAGTCAACGGACCGACCGACAAAAATTCAAAGGGGCATAACTGGAATAATATAGATATTAACTCTAAAACTATTATTGGATGCTCATCTTCTATTCATTATAAAGTATCATGTCAAGTTTAGTACGATTCCAGTCAGCAGTCACTGAGAAACCGTGCAGAATAAAAGTCAACAGACCAAGAGAAAGCTTAAACAAAAGAGCATAACTTTGTAAGAAAATCAATCATCTGGAAAACTATCATTGAATGTGCATGTCCTCTTTATGATATAGCATCATGCCAAGTTTCATTGGATTCTTGTCAGCGGTCACTGAGAAACCGCACAGAAAAAGTCACCAGACCGACCACCAAACTCGCTCCAAACCAAACTTTGTGGGGGTATAATTATCTGACTTTCTGATTATCTGGAGGGAGATCCGACTTTCTGATCATCTGAAAGAAGATTTAAGTTGCAAAGTGGAAGCGTTTAATGGCATTGATTTGTGGCAGTGGAAAGAAAAATGAACCAATATATCAGGGATGCTAGATTTTATTCCAAAGAAATTTTATTAAAGTTTCAAATGGATGCTTTTTAACTACGAGCTTTAATCTGTGACATTCTTTGTTCTGCAGTTCAAATGTTTCATCTATTAAAAAAGAATTAATCAACCCTTTACCTGATAAGAGACCTTTTAATACATTTGCGAACAGTAGACTCTGATCAGACAGCTCCTTTAAGGGCCATTTGATCAGGGATCTGCTCCGTTTGTTTATAAAATAATACAGATCTGATTCTACACCTTATGCCACGTTTAAAAGATAAAAAAATTTTTTTTTGGTAACACCATTATGAAAAATCAGCTAATGATGTTATTTCTAACATAAATATTGAAGAGGTAAGGGTTGATGTAAAAATATAAATATATACATGTATACAGTAACACCTCTCTATAACGGCCACTAAATTACATCAAGTATTTTGTGTTAAAGACAGGTGGCTGCTTAAAGCAAGGTGAAGTAAAACAGAACGCTCCTACAGGAGCGTTCTGTTTTACTTTCACCTTACTTTAAGGAGCCACCTGCCCTAAGTACCAACCAATTAACACAATTTATTGGTCGTTATAGAAAGGTTTTACTGTATATCATGAATGGTGTCAAAACTGCTCTTGTGAAAATTAAGCTTTACTCAACAGTATAATTTAACCAGAACTTGACAAATATATTGCATGATTAATCCTTTACCTGATAGTGACGCCTTTTCACTCATTTGCAAACAGAGTAGACCCAGATCAGGTCAGACTGCTTCTGTAGGAACTATCACCTCAGGGTCTGTTCTGTTTGCCTTTACCACAATATAGATCTGATTCTAGTTTTGCCATGGTTTACAATTCATCTAATAAATATCCATGTCATTATTTCTAACATGAATATTAATGAATTAAAGAGTTCAAAGAGAATTCCCAATATTCTAACAGTACCAAAATACAGTCCGCGCATAATGCTACTGGTGAAATCAGGCAGTTGAATGAAAATTGCTACCAAGCTGTCAATAATATACTGCTTTGATCAGTATGAAACCTGCCAATTTTTAATTCTTTCAATGCTGAGTGAAATGGCCCACCAGTCTTTAACCCATTCCCTAATATTGACGACTTTGTAAAAGTCACTTTGTGAAACCATTGTGATAAATAGAGCATTTGCTCCTATAGGAGCAAATGCTCTCTTTATCACAATGGTTTCCAACTACAAAATTCTAAAAAAATGTCCTTTTCTCTAGTTAATGCTCCTTTTTGGTAGATTTATTCAAAGAGGTTTATCTAAAAATAGCCTATGAGGTAATGGGTTAACTATAGAGTCCACACAGTATGAAAAGCTTAATCTTCCTAGAATATTTGGAATGACAAACAAGGCAGACCCTGATCAGAGGTCTCCTCTAGAAGCCCTCTGATCTGGTTCTACACTGTTTGCAAATGACAATGCAATGTGTGTCCTGCATTCAAAGGGTTAAGAAAACAGCATTATTATAGTTGAAATTATGCAACACGTGGATAAATGCTTTTAAATGATGTGTTTGATACATGCATACTTTAACAACTGAATATCAAACCTCAAAATGATTTAATAAATAAAGCCCCATAATATGCAGTGTACAATATCAAGCATAAATAACTAGAATTTAAAAACAAGAGTTGTTGGTACAGCTTTACAAAGGGTGAACAATACTGACAAGTCAACACATATCAGACCTTCAACAATCATAAGCATTATTAACAACACTATTTTAATTCTTTGATGAGATTTTTTTGCTAGTTATACACAATTGTCAAAATCATACAATGGTCAAAAACAAACTGACAAAGTCTTTACCTGACACAGATGCTTTTGCAAAGAGAGTAGACTAAGATTAGACAGCTATCGGATCAGGGTCGGCTTTATTTGCTTATTATATAGATCCGATTCTACAGTTAAATGCCATGGCCATAAAGCCTGTATGCATATGATATGACGATGTAAAAAATAGGAAGTATATATTCATGATGTAATTTCTTGCATAAATATTCTTCAGGGAAGGGGTTTAATACAGGAATACAGTTAACAGATATATGCAAACATAGCAGACCCTAATCAATGAGTTCTTATCAGGATCTGCACTGTCATTCTATTGTTTTTCCATCAAAATTAATTCTTTCAAATTGAAAACGTAATAACCGAATTTTCCTCTGAAAATTAAACTCAAAGAGTTAAAACTACCATACCAGGCATATTACACATATTTCTGTATTTTCCAGTTGTTATGTTGGAGTTTATCCACAATGTATGTTTGATCTCCATATGTATGTGTATTAACCCTTAATGGCTTTGAAAACAGAGTAGACCTAGATCAGAATGGCTCCTATAGGAGCCGTCTGATCTGTTTGCTTATGGAATATTGTAGATCAGATTATAGAGTTTTTGATATGACCGAAAATTCCTGTGTTCATTTGTCAGCAGGGCTCTAGAAATCCGGAAAATCGCCGGTCTGGACCGATTTTTGCATTTTGAGACCGGTTTGTATTTCAGAATCTGAAAAAAAATCGGTCCGAAAATCTTAAGCAGACAACGTTTGTAATCAAAATCATCTGCTGAAAGTAACTGTTTTCATTTGATCCAGCATTAACGTGTCAAGAGATTAAAGGCTAGAGGCCCCGGGCAGTCAGTCCAGTTCCACTTGGTCTCTTCTCAGCTAGCCAATCAACCATGGTAGTAATATTGATAAGACTTTCATCTCTTATGATACAAATCGAAACATTACCTACCTTGTACCTGTTAACAAACACGTTACAGTCCATAGATTTAGGCTACTGTAATTATATTAAGGCCGAAAGGTCACTGAGAAATAACATCTTTGCATCGGGTAATCAGTTTTTTAAGAGCAAATACTCTCTTGATATCCATCAGCAACACAATTAACTTTGAACAATCATAACAAAAAGTCAACAACATGTCCGCTTGTTTCAAGGTAAAGATTGACCTATTTTTGAGACTCTACATTAAAGAGCTCCTTAGGTAGATCCACAGGGGTTTGAAGTGTGCCTGGACCCAAAAATGGCACACCTGTGTAAAAATCCATTCTGGGTCGAAGTCATTGATTACATATATATGCATAAGAATGTATATATATATGTAATCAATGACTTCGACCCAGAATGGATTTTTTTACACCTGTGCGTCATTTTGGGGTCCAGGCAAACTTCAGACTCCTGTGGGTAGATCTACATTTATCTGCCAAAAATATGCTGCAGTGAACAGAAAAACAATGTTGGCTTGTTGCTTTCGTTTATCTGATGAGAAATAAGTATGCATCATAAGCTAAATGATAATAACTAATCATGTAAGATTTTAAATACAAACTAGTTTTCTTGCTTCTCTATCAAAGTCTTCAAAACTGCCATTCATGCAAACTTGAAATGTCATTAGTTTTCGCGAATGTCAAATGGTGTTCACAAATTTCGATATTTCATGCTATCATATTATTATATACAAACTATAAGTTGGCAATAGCCCCTCATAAACATATTACCGGGTGGCTTATGTCCGCATATCACAAGAAGACAAGGGGGCAAATGTCCGCTCATCAAGAAATAGGTGGCAAATGTCCGGGCAAAAGGGGGGGGCTAATGTCCGTTTACCGGCTGGACCGGTTGGGATTTGAAAATTTCTAGAGCCCTGTTTGTCAGCATAAAATTTTGTTTCTGCATTTTCCAGTTTGCACGTGTAAGTATCTCCATACGGTACACATGTTAAGACTCGGGTACGCTGGCTTTGTTGGCCTTCTGGGATAGATTGATCTTGTCACCCATACTGAGAGCCATACCCTGTAAAATAGTTGAGAAATGCATAAAGAATCGTCAAAATCAGTGTCAATTGGTTTGGATCCAGATATTTTTGATTTACTTGGCATCTCATCTGTATCCCAACTATTCGCAAATACAGTTGAACTTGGATATCTCGAACTTCGAGATAACTCTTGACTAAAAGTTTGGTCCTTCCAAAACTTGCAACAGAGAACTGCTCTTAAATGTATCACTACAGATATCTTGAAACTAATTTCTATGGTCCCTTGAAGTTTGAGTAATATTTATTTACATAATTGCAAGTATGTGAAGACGTAAGTATTTGTACCAAAACAAATGCAAGAAATTCACAGTGCAGACCCTAATCAGAGGGCTCCTCCCCCTGATCTGGGTCTATACTCCTTGCAAATGCCAGTACACTTGTTTTCCCATATTTAATCCATTACCTCATAGGCTATTTTTAGATCCAACCACTTAAAGGGAGCATTAACTAGAGAAAAGGAAAATTTCAGAATTTTGTAGTTTGAAACCATTGTGATAAATAGAGCATTTGCTCCTATAGGAGCAAATGCTCTATTTATCACAATGGTTTCAATAGGTGATTTTTACAGAGGTGTAGAAAAGCGTATTTATGGAGGAAAGGGTTAAGGCATATAAACATTTTACATTCAATACTTTAACTCTTCAAAAAAGGAAATTTGTTCGTTTATTGATCTGGGGTTTGGAAAGTTGTGACAATATATAGAGAACCATACCTGGCTTTTGGCTCTAATCCTAATGTGGCCCTGTACAGGGGCATCTGAAGCCAAGTGACTTGGTTTCTCTATACTCAGGTTAGCCAAAACATCCTCACCAAAGATGGACTTGGCATACATGTTGGCTGCCATGAAGCCACAGTCTCCTTGCAGAGCCTGAAAAGAAAACATACCAATGAGATAAATTTATGTTTAACCCATCACCTCGAAGGCTATTTTTGGATCCAGTCTCTTTGAATAAATCTACCGAAAGGAGCATTTACTAGAGAAAATGCAAATTTTAGAATAGTGTAGTTTTGAAACCATTGTGATAAACAGAGCATTTGCTCCATAGAAGCAAATGCTCTATTTATGACAATGGTTTCATAAAGTGACTTGAACAGAGGTGTCAATATGAGGGAATGGGTTAAGTGCCATCTCTAAACATCATCTTAATCTTCAATGCATCAGAAGTCTGTTCTGACTTTTAAACTAGATGCCCCCAGGCTCTATCTTGTGTCCTTACTGCAGTCCATGTATGCAAAAAAACAAAACATGGGAGACAATCAAAAAAAGATTGATGCTTGACAAATATCACATATTTTTTACTTGCTTGTACAAATTTTAGCTGAAGTATCTGCATAGCAGAGAAGTTTTCCAATAGATGTTCAATCTAGATTTATTCAAACTTAGCACACTGAATCACTTTGCTTTTTTGTCTAATCACGAAATTATTTATAATTAGTATATTTCAATTGCTCAAGGTTTGATTTCTTACTTTAGCAGTTGCTAAAGCATTTACATTGCAATTATTACACATGAATAAATACTAGCACATGGACAGCTTATATGCTAGTCTCAGTTTACCTTCTCTGGAGTCAAGCACTTCATGTTGGTACACTTGACTACATGGTCCAAGAATTCCCTGAGGCCAGAGATGTTAGTATTGACGGCCACCTTGTTTTCCCACTCAAACTCGGCCCACATCTGTCGGAACTCTGTGTCGTTACAGACAGCTGGCACGATGTAGTCCATGATGTCAATGTGGATATCATTCAGTACAACACAGTTCCTATCACTGGCAGCTCCAGTCACATCATACACTGTGAATCATAATTGGGAAGGATCTTAGTCTCAAATACACAAACAGTAAAACCCGCTAATTTGACCACCTAAAAGAGGTATAATTCTGGGTGCTAGATGCAGGTGGTAGCTTAATGCAGGACAAAAGTAATACAGAAAGCTCCTAGAGGAGCTTTCTGTATTACTTTTGTCCTGCATTAAGCAACAACCTGCTTATAAAGACACCCATGTTTATTCATTAATCAGTCGCATTAGAGGGGTTCTACAACAAAATATTCAAGATGCTTTGATAAAGCAATATAACCCATGAATACACTTGATAATGTTATTTTAAGCCAGTATTAAGGGTTAAGGGTTATATAAATATTTTAACCCTTTACCTGATTAACCCATTACCTCATAGGCTATTTTTAGATCCTACCACTTTCAACAAATCTAGCAAAAAGGAGCATTAACTAGAGAAAAAGAAAATTTCAAAGTTGTGTAGTTTTGAAACCAGTGATAAATAGAGCATTTGCTCCATAGGAGCAAATGCTCTATTTATCACAACGGTTTCACAAAGTGACTTTAAGAGAGGCGTCAATATGAGAGAATGGGTTAAAAGTCATGTAAGAAATAATGATATAGGGGTTATCTGATCTGGGTCTATTCTGTATGCAAAAGTGTCTCTAGTCTCTATCCGGAAAAGGGTTAAAGCAATAAATGTAACAAGAGTTACCATTTGACAATACAAGCCTGCTTTTGAAATAAACACTAGAAAACCTACTCTCAGAAGAAGCTTTTGACACTACAAGTTAACAAAGGGCTGTTCCATTTAAATGTGTAATGGGGAACAGGAAGGCATTTTAAAAAACAGCTATGCATGGGTGGGTTTCACTGCAAAATTTGAAAAACGATACTATTTGGTTGTGCATTAGTAAAAAACGTCTATGGGTGGGTGGCCATATTTGAAATTCCTTCCTGCACCCCCATACACATTTAAATGGAACTGCCCTAAAGTAAATTCAAACAGTATGTGTACCTATGTTTCCAAAGATGATGCCATTCTCAGTGGATGCCACTTTAACATTGGCCTTGATGTTACAGAAGTCGTGTGGGGCCATAGTCAGCGGCATGGGCTTCTCCACCAGCTTGAGGTCACCTGCAAGTCAGAAATGAAACTACTCCTGAAAACACTGTCTGATCATGCTATCAAAAAACGTTATTTACTTTTACACAGCAATAAAGAACAATACCAAGAAACAAGACAAAGCGTTAATCTAGACCAATCATTAATATAAAAGCCAAATTTTCAAAAAGGAGTTTTAAATCAGATAACTCTCCTGTTTAATGAAAGACAAGTCTGAAACGGAACACTGTGAAGACTCATTAGAAACAGCCTTGATATTTTGCACTTAAAGGGTTGAGATAAGAATTGAACTTGATGCAACATTGATCTTGAATAAACTTGGACTGCTGTGACACCTTTTACTTGTCAACCCCAATTCTTTGCTGACAGAATAGACCCATGTCCAGTAAGGGCTATCTAATTAGGAATAGCTCTTTCTGCTTATGTTATAAATCTGGTCCTCTACTACAAATAGATTTCAGAAATTTGCATTTCTAATGCAAGTATTAAATTAACCCATTCCCGCATATAGACGCCTTTTGACGCTTCTGTAAAAGACACTTAATGAAACCATTGTGATAAATAGAGCATTTGCTCCACAGGAGCAAATGCTCTATTTATCACAATGGTTTCAAAACTACACAATTCTGAAAATTTCCTTTTCTTTAGTTAATGCTCCTTTTTGGTAGAATTAATCAAAGTGGTTGGATCTAAAAATAGCCTAAGTGGGAATGGGTTAATATTCATAATGGGCATGTCCATCATCTAAAAGGTTTACTTTCTAAATCTAGTGTGAGAAAAAAATAGTGTCCTAGAAGCAAGTGTTTGCTAGTGAAAAGACACAACTCTGCAAAACCTCATTCTTTGGGATGCAAACAGCATTTCGCAATCTGCTTTATACTCATGGAACACATTATAACAATCCAAAACTAGAGGTTTTTGTCACAAAAACGGATGTCTCCCCTCTAATAAAAACAATAATAGCTAACAACTCCAAAAATACTGATACCAGATTTATGGCTCTTGTGCATGACACTTACTTTCATCATGCTCTTTCCAAAAATAAAATGTCATTCCAATAGCATCAGTCGAACAGGAGTTATTAATCGGCCAAAAAATGTAACAAAGGGCAATAACTCCAAAAGTATTGAAGCCAGAATTATGGCCCTTGTTCATGACACTTTCTCTCATCATGCTCTTTCCATGTATGAAGTTTCAATACGATGGCAAGAGCCATGTAGGAGTTATCGTCCGGACAAGAAAGAATTAAACAAATGTACAAGGGGCAATAACTCTAAATTTATTGAAGCTCGAGTTAAGGATCTTATGCATGACACTTTCTCTTATCATGATCGTTCCATGTATGAAGTTTCACTCCAATGGCATGTGTCACATAGGAGTAATAATCTGGACAAAAAATTGTGATTTTTTTTTACAAAGGGCAATAACTTCAATATTAGTGCAGCCAGAGTTATGGACTTTGTGCATGACACTTCCTCTCGTTATGATCTTTCCATATATGAAGTTTCAATCCAATGGCATGAGCCATACAGAAGTTATCGTCCGGACAAAAAAGTGTGAATTTTTTTACAAAGGGCAATAACTTCTATATTAGTGAAGCCAGAGTTATGTACCTTCTGCATGACACTTCCTCTCATTATGCTCTTTCCATATATGAAGTTTCAATCAACTGGCATCAGGCATATTGAAGTTATTGTCCGGACAAAAAATTATGATATTTTTTACAAAGGGCAATAACTCCAATATTAGTGAAGCCAGAGTTATGGACCTTGTGCATGACACTTCCTCTCGTCATGATCTTTCCATATATGAAGTTTCAATCCAATGGCATGAGCCATATAGGAGTTATCGTCCGGACAAAAAAATGTGTGATTTTTTTTTACAAAGGGCAATAACTCCAATATTAGTGAAGCCAGAGTTATGGACCTTGTGCATGACACTTCCTCTCATTATACTCTTTCCATATATGAAGTTTCAATCAACTGGCATCAGGCATATTGAAGTTATCGTCCGGACAAAAAGTGTGACGGACAGACAGACAGACAGACAGACAGACAGACAGACGGACATACTAACAAATGGGTAGTTGTGTGACTTTTTCCTTTGATCTTTTCTTGTGTGACTAGTCCCACAAGAAAAACTATTTTTGGCTCTAACTTTGGAAAAGAATGATCTGGAAGCTAACCCTAACCCTAACCCTATGTCCCACATCTGGCCAGGTTAATGTCACAAGAAATGGCCAGGTTAATGTCACAAGAGATGGCCAGGTTAATGATTTTACTTGTGGGACTAGTTAGAAAAAGTCACACAACTACCCTTTGGTGAGTGCGGACGGACGGACGGACGGACAGACAGACAGACAGACAGACAGACAGACAGACAGACAGACAGACAGACAGACAGACAGACAACTCTCACGAAAACAATATGTCTCCCCCATATAAATATGGGGGGAGACATAATAATTGATGATGATTGATATCGCTTAGAGTGCTAGATCAAGACTATTCATGTGAGAAATAATTACTATGGTGACACTGAATTTTAGTGCCATTATGAAGGGAATTTTTACCCTGGCAGAAACTAGAACCATATCTATATTGTATATTATTTCATAAGAGCTGACCCTGATCAGAAAGCTACTACAGGGGTGTCTGGGTCTACTCATTAAGGGCCATCTGTGAGGTAAAGGTTTAAGACTGAGATTGCAAGTCAACTTACCAAGTGTGGCCAGCTCCAGCGTCAGGTTCTGAAGAGTGTCGGCTGTCTGGTTTACTACCAACACATCCAGGACGATGTCAAACTGGTTCACATTCACATATGCCTCAGCATACACAGGGTCAGAGAAGCCCGTTAGCTGGGTCACCTGTGCACATAAAAAACAGATATCTGACTTTGTTCTATGCCAGATCTGGAGAAAAATACATAATATTCAACCAACTCACTTTGTTCTACAAGATGTATACTAATGTTTATTTGCTCATTATGAAAAGAACCAGTATTCTTGTAATCTCATTATGAACTTATCAGCTTAACCCTTTGCTCCATATACTTGTATATCTCCATATACTTGTATATACATCTATTCCTTTGAAAAGAGAAGACCTAAATCAGATGGCTCCTGTAGCAGTCATTTGATCTGGGTCTGTTATGTTTTTAATTTTTCAGTTTCTGCCATGGCCACAATTTCTGTGTCAATATGCCATAACGAAAATGCATATAATATATTTTACTTTTTTCCTGCATTAAGCTACCATCTGCATCTAGCACCCAGAATTATACCATTTTAGGTAGTCTCATTAGCGGGGTTTTACTGTATTTAACTTTTCAGATTTGTTTTTTAACAAATTGCACAACATACCAGCACCCCTAAATCTCTTTAGTTAACCCTTTCACTGTTTATGATTATTTATTAGCTAAATTTTTATAATGGCATATGTACACAGGAGGTTTGTTTTGGTATTTGTAGAAACTGTCTGTTTTATTATAACTTCATAAGCAAACAGACAGGACCTATCTGATCATTGTCTGCTCTGTTTCCAAAGACATGAAAAGGGATATATGAGGGAAAGGGATAAGAGGAATGACAGTAGCTTGCTAGAAAATATTTTTGACCAGTGGTTAAATCAGCAGCTGTTCAATTTCATGTATAGACGACAGAAATCTCTCTTGTCTTCTTTTTCACCAGCTTACCTTATTCAGTTTGGATGAACCCAAAGGATCAGTCTCCTTCTTGCCAGTCATTCCAAGAGCCTGTGACAAAGTCAGCTCAAACATATTCTGAAACAAATCAATAAAATTACTTAACTGCAATGCATTTATTCTTTTAATTCAATTTCTAATATGCAGGCACATGACTTTTTTCTGTGTAAAACAGTACTTTGCAGACAGTTGAAAACTATTGTTGGTTTGTCCCTAAATTGTTTGATAAAGTTCAGCATTATTGTTACCTTGGCCAAACAAACTTTTTTTGCCTAGATTTGAGATTTAATTTACGTTCACCAACTTTTAAAAATATTTGTCAAACATCTGCTCTATATGCATTATAGTGAACAAGTTGCTTAATACACAAATTTCAGCATGACCTTGAAATTAGCTATTGATCTTGAAGGACAACAAGAGCAGCGTGCGGCGCCAACGTTCGCTAAAGGGCCATAACTCCAAAATTTTGAAATCAAGAGGTATGGTTCTTATGTAGGGGCCTTCCGCTCAATGAGATCTACTAACCTATGAAGTTTGAAGTTGATACCTCTTATACTTTTCGAGCAATGAGCTACATTAAAGTTTTTGCACACCAACAATGACAAAGCCTACGACCCAGTGATCACAATAGCTTGACTTTTGTTCGAAACAGACAAGCTAAAAATTACTTCAATAAAGAAACTTGTTTTGTAAGTATTTATCTCACATATGAACCTGAATTTGGTGAATACTTGCATGCAATTATTTGAAAATCTGCAAGTAAATTTCGTGTTATGTTCTTACCTCAGTGGCTCCCAATTCCCCCTTGTTGATGAGCTGGGCAAATGCAATGGGGTCATCAGCCTGGACCTTGATCTGCTTCCTCTCTGATGCCTGCATATGGGAATAATATTTTTAATGTGAAAATTGAAGCAAAATTGAGCAAACTGTATTAAAACTACGGGTATTGCCCTAATTACCCTAAGTATTCTGACAGGCAAAGAGTGTAGACCGAGTTCAAACAGCTCTTAATGATCAGAGTCTACACTATTTGCTACTATATCAGTCTACGTTAAAGTTATCAAATTGAATTATGTGGAGAGGAGAGATTGGGTGTCTGAATGTTTTGGATAGACTTAGGTAAAGTTAGATTTGATATATACTTATAAAATCAACCAAGATCACCTAAAAAATTGTACTTTAAACTCTTTCCTTCATATAAACACTTTTTATGCCTTTGCAAACTGAATAGACCCAGATCAGATGTAGTAGCTGTCTGATCAGGGCCTGCTCTATTTGCTTATGAAATTATATAGATATGGTTCTACAGTTTCTAACAATACCAAAACATCATGTGTTCATGTCGTTATAAATATTCATGATGTCATTTTTCTGTGCTATTAAATTCAATTCTACATATATTTTTGCAATAATTACTTAATTAGTCTAATAGCCAACCTTTTGCAGCTCTTTCTCCTCTGCCATTTTGGCAGTCAGCATCAGGGACAGCGACTCTCGGCAGCACCTGTTGTAGATCTGAGACATCAGAGGGGACTGGTCTGCCAGGACACGCAGGCATGTGGCAATACGATCCACATCATCATCAGTGATTGGCTGAAATACAGTCGTAGCACATGTAAGAAACAGAATTTTTTTGAATAGAAATGTCAGCCGTGCAGTTGTCTGTAATATCCCAAAATATTTTCAACCTTTACCAGATGAAAAGTCTCATAAATAATGTATGAATAAATATTAGGTGAAATTTTACATACGAATAAAAGGATGTTTTACCTAGGTACTGAGCTCCAGATAAGATGTGTAAAAATTTTTTTTTTAAAGAATAGCTCCTTCATTTCTCCATCAAACCCTATACTGGAGAAATGACGATTTTAGTATTTGGCCGCACACCTTTATCTGTAGCTTTGATGGTAGAAAGGGTGAAGAGACAGTAAGATTATAACTGAGTCTCTTATAAAGACAGTAACACGAATATTATGAATAGATCAAAGTTACTCAGGTGCAGATAATTAGAGCATATTATGTACATAATGTAACAAAAATTGTTAAACAATACATTTGACTCTGCTTCAGAGGACTTGTTTCACAGCCTACCAATGCTGTACATTAACCCTTCACTTGTTGAATATTAATGTAAGACTCCACCAATTACAAAATCTGATCAGGCAACTCCTATAGGAACTGTTTGATCTGGGTTTACTCTGCAAAGAATTATCAAGTAACCAGTTAACAGAAACACCATTCCATGAAAAAACAAGATGTGTTGTGAAACACTATGCCCCCTCATATATTTGACCTCTGACCTTGAAGGATGACCTTGACCTTGACATGTCACCCTCAAAATGTGCGGCTTTATAAGATACATATGCATGCCAAATATCAAGTCTCTATCTGTACTGGCTCAAAAGTTAAGACCAATGTTAAGGTTGCGTTAAAGTTACAAAGAAACAGACAATTTGACCTTTGACCCTGAAATATGACCTTGACATGTCACCCCTCAAAATGTGCAGCCTCATGAGATACACAATCATGCCAAATATCAAGTCTCTATCTCTACTGGTCCAAAAGTTATGGCCAATGTTAAAGTTGGTGATTTGACCCATATATTTGACCTCTGACCTTGAAGGATGACCTTGACCTTGACATGCCACCCCTCAAAATGTGCGGCTTTATGAGATACATATGCATGCCAAATATCAAGTCTCTATATGTACTGGCTCAAAAGTTATGACCAATGTTAAAGTTGCTGACAAACGGACACACAGACAAACAGACAGACAAACAGACAGGGCAAAAACAATATGCCCCCTGACTATCGTCAATGGGGGCATAAAAACTTCAGCAAATTTGATCAAATTCTTAAATGGAAACATACCTTGGTTGCCATGCCAGATTTTCCCAGGTGGATAATGGTTGCCATGATCAACATAGACTCTGCCAGAAACGACTGAAAAAAACAATGACTAGCTTCTTTAAACAAGTAGACAGGATCACTTGAAATACAAATTTCAATGCTTGTAAACAGATTTCAGTATACTGGTTTCTAGCTGATGAAAGACAATGGACATCTTAAGACAGCAGGCAAATAATACTACATATAGTATACTTGTCAATAACAGCTGACATGTGTGTGATTGAAGTACAGAAGAACCTGCATACAGTCACTGCATAAACACAGAAGATAACTGACAATTAAAGCAAGTGGCAACTATTGCATCATTTGCATGTGACAATTCATTTGAGGTTAAACATAAAGCAATACCTTAATTGCCCTAAGTAAAAACAATATCCAAAATCTAAAACCGTGCAAAAATTGAATTATAGAACTTTTGTGAGAAAGCCACATACCCCATGTCGCGATATTGTGAGAAAAAAGTGGTTCCCCATGAAAGATTCCTCTGAAAAATCAACCTTATTGAAGCTTTTAGTTCATGACAATTCTTAAAGCAAATTTAAGAAAAATTGGTCAAGAAATGAAAGTGCTAGATAAGCAACAGTGGATATAAGGATGGACTGACTGATGGACTGACGGGTCAACAACTATATACACTGTACCACTTCATTGTGTGGGGTATAACAATTAATAGCTTTACAAATTGGTTGAGATGGGAGATTGGATGTCCAACTACTATTAACCCTTTCCTCCATAGGCTATTTTTAGACCCAACCTATTTTAATGACTCTACCCAAAAGGAGCATTTACTAGAGAAAAGGATTTTTTTTAGAATTTTGTAGTTTGAAAACCACTGTGATAAATAGAGCATTTGCTCCTATAGGAGCAAATGCTCTATTTATCACAATGGTTTCAAGAAGTGGTTATTACAGGGGCGTAGAAAGGCGTATTTATGGAGGAAAGGGTTAAATTAGGATACCTCCACCATACTACTGTTACATACATTTTGCTTTTTGGGGTCAGTTGTGAGGGCAATATATTTCAGTGCTAGCTTGGTCAGGGAGGTGGACAGTGCTGCTCCGGTGAAGAACTCTCCATCCATTAGGAACTGCCTCAGAGGGGGCCTGAAATCAGTAGTAGATAAAACTTGTATTTTAATGCTCCCAAAATAAATAACTAATACTTGTTAAACACGACATTGAACATTTTGAGAATCCAATCCTTCAATATTTAATAATACATCCCATAGTATTCGGACAGACAATCTTGGGCAAATAATGCAAGGAATAACAAAAAAAGATTTTTATAAAGAAAAAGTCCACTTGAATAATATAACAACAAAAAATTATTTTCACAAATAAAAAATCCACTTGAATAATATATATATAAAAAAAATGTAAAAAGAAAAAGTCCTCTTGAATAATATTATCAAAAATTCTTGTAAAAAGTCCACTTGAATAATGATTTAAATCAAATGTAAATGGTCAGCTTTCATAAAATCACATTTTCTGATATTAATACTAAATTCTGTTTATATAGTTTATAATGGTGATAAAGAAGAAAAGACAGATCTCGGTCTCCCTAATAAAACCACTCAAAAGCAGTCTAATTCTGGATTTTTAAAACAGGTGGTAGCTTAATGCAGGACAAAAGTGACACAGAAAGCATGTTGTTGCGTTATTGAGACTCAACTGTAGTAAAGCTGCCCAATTGTGAGCTTGTCTAACCTTTCCTCTTTCTTTGTAGTCGTCACTGTGCTGAAAGCACTCTGAGAGGCGTAGGTACCATCAGCAGTCACCAGCCGTTGGACATTGCCAGCCATCATAGTATCTGAAGCAATAGACACAAGCAATAAAAGCTGCTGGGCTATGCCTAGTGCACTGGATATTAAAGTCAACAAAGCTATTGGCTCGCAGGGAAATCACATGGCAAAACATACTGCTCTTATTGAAATGACTGAAAAATTTGGACCAAGAAACACACAGTGACTGAAAAACATGACAGCAGACAAGCATTTGGACCCTTCCATCACTGAATTATCAGTGGAATGGCTCATCTTTGTTTATCCCTTTCCCTCATATAAACGTGTTTTCACGCATTTGCAAACAGAGTAGACCCAGATCAGACGGCTCCTAGAGGAGCCGTCTGACCAGGGTCTACTCTTGTTTGCTAATAGAATTTGATAGATCTGTTTCTTTGCTTTCTAAAATGTCTGAAATATTTCACCTTCCATATTTCTTTATAACTATTTTGTGAATGAATATTCAGTAGGGGTATTGAAATTTGGAATAAACATAGAACAGGGAAAGTGTCAATGGTAGAGTCTATGCAGTATAAAAGGGTAAAATGTGTGAGAGGATTTTGAATGACAAACAGTGCAGACCCTGTACAGAGAGATCTCCTAGGAGTCCACTGATCTGGGTCTACACCGTTTCCAAATGTCAGTCAACTCGTTACCACATTCAAAGGGTTGAGGTGCCCCTACATGAGACTTACACTTAAATTTTCATTCCTAACAATAACTTGTTTTTTAACAGCATTTAAAATTTAATCTTACATAGCCATGTTTTCTTTGCCATTTGAAAATGTACTTACCATCATCTTTAACTTCTCCAGCAGCTTTCTTAAGCTCATCATCAACTATTGGTATCTGGAGTCAACAAAAAAACCCACTACATTATTTATCTAACATAATACTCATGTAGATATTTATGCCCTCAAAAGAAAAGCAATGAATGGAAATTTGTCCTTAAAAGCAATCAGACAGTGTTCAATCTTTAACTAAATCTATATTTCACTATCTGGCATACACTAATTACAAGTATTCAGAGACAAAAACATAGGCAAAGAGTGCAAACTTAGATCAAATGGCTTCTGAAGCAGCTGTTTGATCAGGGTCTGCACTATTTGCTACTCATTTCAAAGTTATCAAAATCGTGTTTACCCTTTCCTTCATAAATACGCCTTTCTACGCCTCTATAAAAGTCACTTCTTGAAACCATTGTGATAAAGAGAGCATAGGAGCAGATGCTCTCTTTATCACAATGGTTTCAAACTACAAAATTCTAAAAAATTCCTATTCTCTAGTTAATGCTCCTTTTGGGTAGATTCATTCAAAGAGGTTGGGTCTAAAAATAGCCTATGGAAGAATGGGTTAAATGGAGTTATTCAGCTTTACTAATCAGTGGAGAAGTGAGATTAGACATCTGAATACGTAGAGTAATTAGTGTATATACTATATCAAACATTCAATGTATGGACTATGCAGATGGGTTAAAACATCCACACACTGTACAACAACAGGTACTCTATATCTAATACTCTAAATCAAATATTAACCTTTTCAACACTGAATTTTCAGAGTAGAATAGTCCATCATTGTCTATTGGTTGAGTCCATACTGTGTGAAAGGGTAACATTTGCAAGAGGATTTTGAATGACAAACAGTGCAGATCCTGATCAGAGAGCTCCTCGAAGAACACTCTGATCTGGATCTACACTGTTTGCAAATGACAACACACTAATTTCCTGCATTCAAAGGGTTTAAAACAGTAACATAATTACTCCTTAACACACAATGAGGAACCAACAAAGTGATACATATAACTCTTTAACCATTTCCCTCATATAAACCTGTTTTCACGCATCTGCAAACAGAGAAGACCCAGATCAGACAGCTCTGACCAGGGTCTACTCTGTTTGCTAATAGAATTTGATAGATCTGTTTCTTTGCTTTCTAAAATGTCTAAAAATATTCCACCTTCCATATTTGGGTCTTGCTCAGGGTCTGCTCTGTTTGCTAATTGATTTTGATAGATCTGTTTCTATACTTTCTAAACTAGCAACAATGTTCCACCTTCCATGTTTCATTACGGCTATTTTGTCAAAGAATATTCAGTAGGGTTTTTTTTTTTTGGTGAAGCCAAAGAATATTCAGTAGGTATTGAAATTTGTAATAAACATAGAACAGGGAAATGTTTAATCAATGAATATTTATGTAAGAAGTAATGACATCATGAATATCAATTAGATTATGATTTATAATGGCATATGAACACAAATAATAATGACTTCAGAATCAGATCTATATAATTCCATAAGCACACTATGACCAGACAGCTCCTACAGGAGCCATCTGATTCGGGTCTATTCTGTTTGCAAAAGCATTAAAATACTTATCTATGGAGTAAAGGGTTAAGACACCAACACCTATGAAATCGCCTACGACCCAGTGATCACAATAGCTCAACGTTTCTTCGAAACAGACAAGCTAATAAAAAAGAAACTGATATGAGATATCATGAGGACATGTGCTTTACCCTTATTGCCCTAAGAATTCCGACAGACAAAGTGTGAAGACCCAGACCAAACTGCATTTTGTCAAATGGAGGCAAATGGTCTTATTCAGCTTTAAAGACCAGAGGAGAGGGGAAACTTGGTGTCTGAATACTTAGGGTAATTTATACAGTGTATTTTGATGATTTGAAAAGACAACAGTATATCCCATTCCTACCTCCCCAAGGGACTGCCTGATCATAGTCATTACATTCTGGATGTCTTCAACGGTAGCACAGTATTCTCCAAGGATCCAGAGGGCAGCACGATTAATTCTGCAAAGGTAACAAACATAATCTTAACCCTTAACTCCATGTACATTTATGTAAAAATATTATGTCATCGTACATATCATTTAGAATATTTTCTATAATGACACATGGACACAGGAAATTTTGGCCATGGCAGAAACTGTAGAATTAGATGTATATAATTTCATAAGCAAACACAGCAGACCCTGATCAAAGGCGTTAAAATGTGTATTTATGGAGTTAATGAATAGTCAAATTCACCACCAACAAAAAGTTTGTTATGCAGGGAAAAGAAAACTTAATTCTTTCCCCGACAGAAATGCCTTCCTATGCATTGCAAACAGGGTAGACCCATCAGACAGCTCCTGTAGAAACTGTGTGATCTGAGTCTGCTTTGATTGTTAAATGAACAGATTCTAAAGTTTCTGGCAAGTGCCTTGTTTAGGTACAATTATTAACCATTTCCCTAAAGGATATTTTTGAGTGAATCCGTCACTTCATGAACATTCTTCAAATCATTTATGTAATGTAAGTCTTTCAAGAGAATGTTTGGCTAAGTAACAAACTGTAGAATCAGACCTACATAATTCCAAAAGCAAACAGGGCAGACACTTATCAGACAGCTCCTACTGGAGCCATCTGATCTGGGTCTCCTCTGTTTGCAAACATGTTAAAAAGTGTTTCTTATGAGGAAAAGGATAAAAATGCAGTCAATTAATATTCCTGTAGTGATAGATTCTTCATTAATTATTTATGCCGTAAAGAAACCATGTCAACACTAGTTAATGAGTGAAATGATTTCAAAACGGGATTCCTAAATTTGAAAGGTTTACGTTAAAAAACTTGAATGAATCTACAGAGAATAAAACTTGCAGCAGATCAGAAATTGAGAAGACATATAATTTTAATCCTTTCCCTGTTGTACGTTTATTCCAAAGTTTAATACCTACTGAATATTCATTAACAAAATAGTTAATATGGAAGGTGGAACATTGTAGACATTTTAGAAAGCAAAGAAACAGATCTTCCAATGTCTATTAGCAAACAGAGCAGACCCTGATCAGACGGCTCCTCTAGGAGCCGTCTGATCTGGGTCTACTCTGTTTGCAAATGCGTGAAAACATGTTTATATGAGGGAAATGGTTAACTGCTGGATAATAGTTGATATCCAAACTTGAGCTTACTTCATAGCCTTGATGGTCGGGAACACATCCAGCAGTTTGTTGATGATCAGGATTCTCATGGACTCAAACTTGTGGATGGCCTCCCGGATAAATACAAGCACATCCGCTGCTGCCGCCTCATTGCTATCACCAAGGAACTCTATTAACTGCAAATTAAGTACGATAAAACTAATCTTAACCCTTTGCTCCAAGAATATTCATGTACGAAATAATGACATCATGTACATGTATATTATTTAAATTAACTGTTATAGTACCACATGGACACAGAAATGTTTGGCCTTGGTAGAAAATGTAGAATCAAGTCTATATAGTTCCATATTAAGCAAACAGAGCAGACCCTGATCAGATGGTTCCTACAGGAACCATCTGATCTGGGTCTACTCTGTTTGCAAAGGTGTATTTATGAAGTAAAGGGTTAAAAATAGCTTGTTGACCTGGACGCTGTTTTTGGTTACCTGGTAGCAGAGGTCCAGATAAGATGCGTAAATTTAAACATTTTCAAGAATACTTCCTTTATTTCTCCACCAAACCCTATATTGTGACGCACTCTATAGAATCGACTCTTCGAGATGATTCTATAGAGTGATCACAGTATAGGGTTTGGTGGAGAAATGACGATATTAATATTTGGGTATGCACCCTTATCTGTTGCTCTGTGGTAGTCTTTTAAATCATCATTCATGTGCAAAAACAGAGAAGACCCTGATGGAGTAGGAACTGTCTGATCATGGTCTGCTCAGTTTGCTATGTTTTAGAGTTCATTTACTATTGCCATGGTGTTAATTTTCAAAACATTTCAATATTCATAAGGGCAGGGATTTACTTATTCGAGTAAACAGTTAAAGATGAAAACTATGCATGCTTGAATCTTTGGAAACATATTAAAACTAAATGTGCTTGTTGGACCTAAATGTTAATTTAGCGAAATTCATTGTCAGCCATTGAACATGAAACCTTTTTCTTGCATGGAAAGACCCACAACTGCAAAGACCAGGTTCCTATTTTATATCCCTATCTTCCAACAGCACGGAACACCAAAACTGCTATCAAAGTGCTATTTTATTTTTTGTGTGAATGCAAACTTCCATACAATTGTTTACACATGCAGTGTAACTATTGTGTTGGCTTAAGATTATACTTCATATTGATTCTGAACTTGTCTTTCTACAGAGGGAATACCAAATCTGACAAATGAAGGAATTCAGACATAACCCTTTACTCTATGAACATTCTTAAATAAATAATGAATATATGAATAATAAGAAGCTGAATTTGATAATGGCATCAAGAACAAATCAATATTTTATCATGGCATAAACTGTAGAATCAGCTCCATACGATTTCTTAAGCAAACAGAGCAGATCCTGATCAAACGGCTCCTACAGGAGCCGTCTGATCTGGGTCTACCCTGTATGCAAAGGTATCAAAATTCGTGTACCTAATGAGTAAAGGGATAACCTTGATTTGTATAATCATTTCAAGCTCCAAATGTATCTGTGTTGTGCAACTTACCACTGGGATGATGCTGACAGCGATGTCTGGGAACTTGATTGACAGCTGATGCAAGGTTCGCACTAACAACTGGCGGTACTTGCCGGTGTCCTCGTGTTCCACGTTGTTAGTCTTCACTACCTCCTTCTTCAACACCAGAACCATCTGAAGCAGCAAAACAAAGTATATTTAACCATTAGTATTCTCAGCAAATGCAATACTGTAAAATGTTTCAATTTTCAAAATACTCTTTTAACCCTTTCCCTCATATAGATAAGTGTTGGCACCTTTGCAACCAAAGTGGATCCAGATCAGATGACTATTGCATCTGATCCGGTTCTGCTATCTACTCATACAATAATATATATATAATTCTATAACCTTTTTCATAGAGTCATTATAAAAATCCACTAATAAATATTCATAAAGTCACTACTTCTTACATAATATTAAAACATGTCAAAATGTATGGATCCTGATGAGAAACAATTCCAAAACATGAAAACATTTCACCCTCAAAGTAATCAATATGTTCTCTTCAAACCAATACTGGCTCCAATGGTCTACCAGTTACACAGCAGCACTTCTCCATCTTATATTTCTTTGCTTTACTTCATGACTTTAGATCTTTACATTTGCACCGGTCATTTATTTGATACTGTTAAAATTTGGTTCAGCTTACAACATGTGCATTTCACAAAATTATTTACATTTCCCTAAGCCCTATATTGATTTGAACATTCTGAAAGTTGACTTCAAACAAGAGCACCGCAAATAGGTGCAACGCTCGTCTGTCGTCATTGTCAAGATGAACATGCATACCAAAAATGAAGGTTGTAAATGATAAATTGAAGAAGTTAAGGTCAATGTTAAGATTTCGGACGACGATGACGCTGGGGTTACGACAATAGCTCGTGATTTCCTCGAAACAGACAAGCTAAAAACTAGATTTTGGATATACAAATCATAATCAACACATTTTTTTCCAAAGCTTGCAATACAAGCCTGGCTATTCTAATTCTGACAGGACAAAATGCTAACAACATTTCAGAACTCTTACCTCTTCAACAGTCCTGGAAGTTACCAGATCCAGGGCAAGAGCCAGAGTCTTCTTCCTGACCTCCTGGTCTGGAGCATTCAGCACTCGCAAGATGTCCATCACTAGGTCCTTAAAACAGACAGATAAATAATACAAATTCATGTGTGTGATTTTTTGAAATTGTTATTTACAAAGGATTTGTAACCGTTCCCTCATAGGCTATTTTTAGATCCAACCTCTTTGAATAAATCTACCGAAACGGTGCATTAACTAGAGAAAAGGATTTTTTTTGGAATTTTATAGTTTTGAAAACCATTGTGATAAATAGAGCATTTGCTCCTAAGGAGCAAATGCTCTATTTATCACAATGGTTTCAAAATTTGACTTTTACAGAGGCATAGAAAGGCGTATATATGGAGGAAAGGGTTAATTCCTACTTGGAGGTTATTTAGGGAACCGTTGACTGACCCGTATCCAATTGACCTTTTAGTAGTCTGATGCCCAATCTTCAAAATCAATGAATAAGTCATTTGTGCACCATTTTAATAATCTAGAATTAGACTGATATACAGTAAAAGCTTTCTATAACGGCCACTAAATTATGTTAATGTTTTGGTATTGAGGACAGGTGGCTGCTTAAAGCAAGGTGAAAGTAAAACAGAACGCTCCAATCACCTGTCTTTAATACAAATACTTCATGTAATAGTGTAGATCCTGATCAGACTGGTCCTAAAGGAGCAGGTATGATCTGAGTCTGCCTATTTGCCTAAGTTTATTCAAATTTTTAGGGTACTTAGGGTTTTCAAAAAGCAATGTTTACTACAACTCAAGATTTAAACATACTTTCAGATGAATTTTTGCGAATTCTTTTAAAATATCCCATTAAAGTTTTCATCAAGAATTTGGGCTTGTGGGGCACTGGGTTTTTCTTCAAAATTTTGTGAATGGGTCTGATATCGCCAAAAAATTGTGAAAAGTAGCATTATTTTACCAAAATTGTGAATTCGCCTCCACCCATTGTTAATTTAATGAGAAAAAAATTCAATACATTCAAAAGTTGTAATTTGAACTATTTGCAATAGTTCTGTTTCACAACATTTTTATGACTTCCTTATCACTCTTAGGTTGTCTTTGATAACACTATCAGTTCTTCATTCCTTTTATCAGTTACTTGATTCATCCCTGGTTATATATACAGTAGAACCCCTCTAATGCGACCACTTAATGAATAAACATGTGTCTTTATAAGAAGTTGGTTGCTTAATGCAGGACAAAAGTAATGCAGAAAGCTCCTCTAGGAGCTTTCTGCATTACTTCTGTCCTGCATTAAGCTACCACCTGCATCTAGCACCCAGAATTATACCTCTTTTAGGTGGTCGCATTAGCGGGGTTTTACTGTATTGTTCAATAGACTGAACTATTTTTCGGTTATGAAGTCAAGGGTCCCCTATGATACGAACAATTAGGCATCGGAAATCAAACTCACTCAAAAAAATAATCAAGGTATGATGCGTTTTAAGTGAAAATTTCTGGTCCGTTTTGCACAAGTCCATCAACCCCACCCTGAAGAATTGGTCTGGAATTTGGTACCAGTTATATAGGAGAAAAGTAACTGAGACAAATCTGAAAATCAAGATTATATGTTCCTACATCATTAAGGGCCTTACCTGGAGGACTTTCTCATGGGAAGGAACCTCCTTCAGGGCCACCAGCCTGTCCAAGACGATCAGCTTTACATTGTTATCACTTTCCTTCACAATCAGCTCAATATAGCAGCTGGCAGCAGCCTGAAATAGTTAAAACTCCATGAATCCTTTATCTGATCAATATTGAAAACACTGATTTATATTATCAAAAATATCAAATTAGAAACCTGTTGAGTATTAATTCTATTAACATATAATTATGCAAGCAGACAAACCATACCAGACAGCTGCTACAGGAGCTGGCTGTCTGGTCTGCATTTACTTTATTTGCAAAGGTGTTTAAAGTCAGGGATAAGTAAAGGGATAACCATTGAGGAAAATGCCAAATGTATTATGCACTTCAATTCTTAATGAAGCTTTTCTTTCAATTCTTTTTATTTTAAATACACGATATAAGTGTCAAACAGTTTAGATCCAAATGAGACTTCAAATTACTTGGTGGCTATGTCTGGTTCCAAACAGTTTGATGAGAAAATCACAAATTCCCTGTTAAAAAGCATGTATATCAGGGAAAGGGTTAAAGAGAATTCATAAAATTCTACACACACAGCATCAAATCAAAGTAACTTGATGCCAAGATCCAAAATCTTTTACTCAAACACTTTGTGTGATTGGGTCTGTGAGAATTTTAGCTATGACAAGCATAGTGTCAAGAATTAATAATTAGCTGGAAACAAGTGTGCTTACACTTGCAAACAGTGTAGACAGGAGCCCTCTGACCAGGGTCTGTACTATTTGTCATTCAAAATCTACACATTATACCCATTCCTACTGAATGAATTCTGCCATTTAACAATGATGGGCAATTCCACTTTGAGAATTCAGCATTCAAAGAGTTAATGAAGCAGCGCTATTCATAGTACATAGCATACCTTGATGGCTGTTGGAGCACTGGATAGGGTGACCAAAGTGCCTGCCGCCTCATACCTGACAGCTGGGCTCGACGAGTTCAGCAGATTGTATATACAACGAATAAACCGAGCCCTCTCTGATGGGTTAGCATGGCACACCTGAAACAGAAAAAGAGGACTGACTGCTGGTACACATTTAAACTAGAAATGTATCCATAGGACATGAATGTTCCAGATTCATTCATGGACAAACAGTGGTCACATTAATGCCGCCATACCCCTTTTGGACAGCCAGGGCAGACAAAGGCATGTGAAGCAGGGAGATATTTTGGAAAAATTGATGAAGTCAGTGGGGGATTAGGTGTAATTAACCCTTTACTTCATGAATCAGAAATAACATCATGAATATTAATTCGATTTTTATCATAATGGCATATGAACACAGACAATGTTGGCCACAGCAGAAACTATGGAATCAAGATTAATTCCATAAGAAAACTGAGCAGACCCTGATCAGATGGCTCTTACAGGAGCCATCTGATCTGGGTCTACCCTGTTTGCATCACATTCTGTATTTATCCTTCAGTACTCTTGGAATTTTTCAGCTAATGATTTGGTTGCAGTTATTATACAAGTGTACATTTTCTTTTCAAAAACACAATCAGAGTGTCAAAGCATTGGACTGTTGAGATGCCATGCCACTCAGCATTCAAAGAGATGACATGTCATGAGCTGAAAAAATAGTACTGGCAACAAAGCCAAAAAAAGTTTCAAATATGAGGCTAAATATTTCAAATGTTTTTCTTGCCTTTTAATACTTTCCCTGTTCTATGTTTATTCCAAATTTCAATACCTACTGAATATTCATGGACAAAATAGTTATAATGAAATATGGAAGGTGGAACATTGTAACCATTTTAGAAAGTAAAGAAACAGATCTTTAAAATTCCATTAGCAAACAGAGCAGACCCTAATCAGACGGCTCCTATAGGAGCCGTCTGATCTGGGTCTACTATGTTTACAAATGTATGAAGGAAAGGGTTATAACAAGTTTACAATCCATTTGCTTACAATATAAAACACAGACAATATCCAGATCAGACATACCTTGTAGATGAGTTCCACTATGACTAGTTGTAAGATATCCCCAAATGATGTGACTTGATCAATACAGCTGCTCAGGTAGTTCAGAGCCCTTTCCTGGAAAACATCATATGAAACAATGAACATGATCCTGAATATTGAACTTGCAATGTCTCTTTTTTTTAACAAATATTAATGCAAGACATGATAACACCATAAGATGAATGCTGCTAAACAAGTAACCACTTATCAAGATTTGATTTTCTTAAAGAAATATTATGTCACTTACTACACCAAAAGATTTCGAGACCTTTGTTTTAATTGAAACTGCATGCTAACTAGACCCTTTGAATGCTGGACACACATGCAGTCATTTTCAAACAGTGTAGACCTAGATCAGAGAGCTCCTAGAAGAGCCCTCTGATCAGGATCTGCAGTGCTTGTCATTGGAATTCCTCTAGCAAGTTTAGGCATTTCGTACTGAGTTTACTCTACAGTTAAACATTGATGGTCTGGTCCACTCTTAACCCATTCTCTCATATGCTATTTTTAGATCCAACCTATTTGAATATATCTACCTAAAAGGAGCATTAACTAGAGAAAAGGATTTTTTTTAGAATATTGCAGTATAAAACCATTGTGATAAATAGAGAATTTGCTCCTAAAGGAGCAAATGCTCTATTTATCACAATGGTTTCAAAAAGGGACTTGTACAGAGGTGTCAAAAGGCATCAAAATGAGGGAATGGGTTAAAAAGGGTTCAGTTAACCATCACCACTGACCTGATCAGCATGGATAAGCATCATGAAGGCATTTCTCTTGCATGAGGCATCCTGTTCCCCTTCTAGATACTCTGCTATTAACTCTGGTGCATCAGGGATGAGGAAATCAAAGTTCCTACAAAAAGCACATACAACTATTTCAATCAATCCTAGCAGTTTGTAAAGCAGTATCTATTCCAGGATGATAAATTGCGGGATTCACACAGTATTTTAAAAGTTAAAAGTACAACTGATACACCACCACTTGGAAAATCATGCATGAAACCAAACAATTATTATGAACATCAATCCCCCTTTTATTTCGTTTTCTAGATTCGTCACTGCCGCAATTACTTCGCCCATATTTGTTTATAATTGATTTGTTTACATGTGCACCAGTTGACGAAAGATTTTGAGGACGGACGTACGGGACGGACAAGGGTAAAACTTAATGCCCCCGTCGTCTAAAGGCGGGGGCATGAAAACTCTAAATAATTTCATACACAGATGACATTTTGAAGCAAAGAATTACAGATTTTTTTAAAAACTTATGGGTAGTACTTATTTTAATCTTCTCCAACTGAAACAACCCTCATTACTCTAAGTATTTTGACAGAGAAACTTTGGCAAATTGTACAGGTCCAGATCAAACTGTTTCTGAAGGAGCAATTTGTTCTGGGTCTACACTATCAGTCCAATTTATCAAAATACTATCAAAGTGAAGTCAAATTGATTATTGACATATTCAGCATTACAAAATGGTGGCTGAATTTACTTACGGTTCCAGTTATGAACCTTACCTGTAGATTGTATAGATAGCCAGAACAGAGTTCCTGCGTACATAGGAATGCCTGTGCTTGAGGCACTGTCTAATGGCGGGCATCAGTGGCTCCAAGAGCTCTGGTTCTTTCAACTTGCACAGAAATCTCAGTGTGGAGCCCTGGATAAACTCATTGGGATGTTGTAAATCCTGAACAATATAGACAGACAGCAATGTGAATCAATGAATGTCTGTACAGTTAAACAATTTAGTCTTTCTCTTCTGATTAATTGCTAACATTTCAAACAACACAGTTGTTCTATTTTCTCTGTTATTTACTTTTATTTACCTATTTAAAAAGAATGCAAAAGTGTATGTATGACAGTGTTGGAGCATTTAACCCATTCCCTCATATTGACGCCTTTTGACGCCTCTTCAAACGTCACCTGCTGAAACCATTCTGACCAATAGAGCATTTGCTCCTATAGGAGCAAATGGTCTATTTATCACAATGTTTTCAAACTACAAAATTCTAAAAAAAATCCTTTTCTCTAGTTAAAGCTCCTTTTCGGTGGATTTATTCACAGAGGTTAGATCTAAAAATAGCCTATGAGGGAATGGGTTAAATGTCTTTTAACCCTTGACTCCATGAATATTCATATACGAAATAATGATGTCTGTAACAGTCATAAATACATGTATTAACCCTTCGCTTGCTGAATTTTAAAATACATTTCGCATTCTTTATCCATGCCCTGTTGTATAATTACATATATCTTCACTGTGTACACCTATTTTGCTGTGCAATCACAGCTGTGGAGTGCGCTAGTTGCACAATCAACTTGTAAATAGTGCAGACCCTGATGAGACAGCTCCTTCAGGAGCTGTCTCATCTGGGTCTTCACTATTTACAGGTAGGTATATTGACGTGATTAGCAAGCGAAGGGTTAATTAACTAACTTGTATTGACATTATGAACAAAGGAATTTTTTTATCATGCCAGTAACTGCAGAATCAGTTGAATATTATTTCATAAGCAAACAGAGCAGGCCCTGATTAAACGACACCTACAGGAGCCGTCTGATCAGAGTCTGCTTGCAAAGACAAAAGAAGTAAAGTATAAAATACCATCTCCAAAATATCAAAATCTACTCCACCGATGCAACTTTTTTGCTTTAGCCGAAAGCTTTATCATATACATGTACATGTACTTACCCTTCTATATGCATCACAGACCAAGATCATTTCATGCAACATTTTCCCGTCTGGGTTGTACTTGGGAACCACCTCCCAGAATATGAGGAGCAGTTTCTTGATCATATGGTCCTGTGAGGGCATCACAAACCGTATAATCGTCATCAGCAGAGATGGCATCTTTTCACCATTCAGTATCAGTTGTATAGTCTTTTTCAAGGCCTCAGTTTTGGTCTTAACATCTCCTTTTTCTGTGTAAGCAAAGCAGATAATTTTTCAGTTGAGGTTACTGAATACATTAACCCTTTACTTAATGAATATTCATGTAGGAAATAATGATCTCATGAATATTTATTAGTTACATTTTTATAATGGTATCTGAACACGGGAGATTGTGGTCATAGTATACTCTTGGATAGCAGAGCTCAAGATAAGACGCATACATTCAAACATTTTCAAGAATATCTCCTTTATTTCTCCACCAAACCCTATACTGTGACCACTCTTTAGAATCGTCTTGCAGAGACGATTCTAAAGAGTGGTCACGGTATAGGGTTTGGTGGAGAAATAACGATTTTAATATTTAGGTATGTACCTTTATCTGTAGCTCTGTTGGATATCATATAAAGAGTGCATGCCTTAATTGCAGCCTAACCTAAGTATACAGACACCCAATATCTCCTCTCCATGGGTTTGTAAAGTTGAGTAAGTCAATTTTGCACGATTTTAATAACTTCCAATTAGACTAACACTGTGGCAGATAGTGCAGATCAAACAGGTCCTTCACGATAATAAGTAGCTTTTTAATTTTTATAATGGCATACAATTCCATAAGCTAACACAGCAGAATCCAATCAGGTGGATCCTACAGGACGTGTATGATTTGGTTTGGTTTTATTGGGTTTTACATTGCTTTAACCCTTTCCCTCATATAGACATGTTTTTACGCATTTGCAAACAGAGTAGGCCCAGATCAGACAGCTCCTTTCCATATTTCATTATAACTACTTTTTTCATGAATATTCAATAGGTATGGGAATTTGTAATAAATATAGAACAGGGAAAGGGTTAACAGTATTTCAGCCATATCACGACATCCAGCTAATTTTACAGGTGGAGGATAACCCCAGATATCGTTCTGTGCACGGAACAAATTGCACAGTTTTCGTGCACAAAAGAACATCCAGGTAGAACCACCGACCTACTGCAAGCCAGATGGAAGGTTTCCTCACATTAAAAATCCAAATGTCCAGATCGGGATTCAAACCCGCAGCGGTGATTGGCTAAGCAATTGTCAGTCGAAAACCATAACTACGGAGGCCCCGTATGATTTGGGTCAATGCAAGTATTATCAGAATCACTTGATCTTAAAGAAAAGGCACTTCTTGAAACCACTGTGATAAATAGAGCATTTGCTCCTACATGTATAGGAGCAAATGCTCTATTTATCACAATGGCTTGCAAACTACAAAATTCTAAAAATTTCCTTTTCTCTAGTTAATGCTCCTTTTTGGTAGATTTATTCAAAGTGGTTGGATCTAAAGATAGCCTATGAGGTAATGGGTTAAAGAAAAGGCATTTACCAAGATCTGTTCTGAGCTGCATCTCGGTTGGAGGTTCTGCATCACTGGGGATGTTTATCAGAGTGTAACATGGCTGCTCCGCAAGGGATGCCATCTTGTCTTTCTTGTTCTAAAAAAAACAAATTACAAATATCAGCTACAGCATGAACTTGTCTAACGTATATGGTTTCATAACAGTGATGGAAAAAACACTATCCACTTCTTATGTATATAACAAACATACAAATAATACAGTAAACCCCCCTCCAAACTGGAATTCTAACAGAGAACAATTCAGATACTTTTAGACAGGTGGCTGCTTAATGCAAGGTTTAAGTCACATGCAGAAGGTTCCTACAGGAGCTTTCTGCAAGATTTTTACCCTGCATTAAGCTGCCACCTGTCTGCAAGACTGATATTTATACTAAATTGAACATCCGGTTTAGGAGTTTTACTGTATTGGTAAGAAATAAATTACAATACATGTATATTGGAAGTTTTGCACACACTTATATCTGTTGTCTGAGGAAAAATCATTCTTTTTTTACTCCCATTCTAATGATCATATGTCAATTGTATCTGTTCAGCCTTGCATATTATCCTGAAAACATGTAGTTGGTAAATGTTTTTTATAACTGTAATCTTTATAAAGCTAATGCACCTTTTAAAATGATTTTTATGTACCGGTATTTATTGAATCAAAATAAATAGTATGTATAAATGTATCCAGGGCCATTGGGGAAAAAATGAATACTCCAATATTTTACCAAAAACAAAAAGTTAAAGAAGACAGGGATATTATGACTGAACACAAAATTTGCTAAGTACTGTAGTAGAGTGATTTACTGTGTCTACAGGACATGGGTGTACTCATAAAATATGCTTCACTTTACCCCTTTCCCTCATGAATATTTAAACACGAATTTATGACATTTTTGTTACCTGAATTTGTATATTAGTCAATGAATTTTTTATTTTTTTTGCCATTTCAGAAGCAACAGACCTAGGCGTACATGTATTTACAGATAATTCCATAAGCAAACAGAACAGATCCTGATCAAATGGCTCCAGTCCTACTGGAACCGTCTGGTCTGGCTCTACTGTATTTGCAAAGGCATCACAAGTCATGTATATTTATAAGAGAATTACAATACATGTACAGTATGGTCAATAACATGGGCCATAACTCTAGTGCTACCCAGTTCAGATCATTATTCATTACTATACCCACACTTCAAATAAGCTACTAACATGACTGTAATCAGAGCTTACTTCCCCTATTACAGGTTATCATTGTATTTACATGGGCTGATGCAGTTATCACACAAACCAGTTGAGTTCTGACATTATGTTTGGAAACTTAAAATTCTGAAATATATCCATTTTGCCAAAAGTGACCACTCTTTAGAATCGTCTCTTTGAGACGATTCTAAAGAGTGGTCACAACATAGGGTTTGGTGGAGAAACATAGAAGTTAATTGTTGAAAATGTTCTAATTCACGCATCTGAATTGGAGCTCTGGGTAAGTAAAATTTTGATAGATCTGCTTAATCACTTCCATGTACATGTATTTTCTTTCATTACCATTGAAAAATAGTGTATATTTAGATCTGATAAGTTACATGGTTTCCTATCTAAATCAAAACTGTCCGAAATTATCATCCTGAATTTGTACATAGCATATAATCAACAAAACATAAACTTTACACAACAACGATACAACATCAAAATATAACAGAAAAAATAAGGAAATAAAAAATTTATGCTAAAGGTAGAAAATACATTATAAATAACAAGCAAATTCGCTGAACTGATATTCCCCATCAAATAAGTGCTTGAGTTGTTGAAAGTTAAAAACAAAGGTTTTGAAAACAAAGGGTCATAATTCTAGTGTTCAAAAGCAATGCAAGTGATACTTGCAGGGCTGCATTTGCTTATAATAATATTGTACTAAACATTTCCAAACCATTTGTGAGATTAACTCTGGACAGAAAAAACATTAACATTTTCTCAAATAAAGGGTCAACTCTGGTGTCCTCAGCTCAATATCCATGATATGGAACTTAACCCATTACCTCATAGGCTTTTTTTAAATACAACCTCTTTGAATAAATCTGTCGAAAAGGAGCATTAACTAGAGAATTTTTTTTTTTTTTAAATTTTGTAGTTCTGAAACCATTGTGATAAATAGAGCATTTGCTCCAAAGGAGCAAATGCTCTATTTATCACAATGGTTTCAAAAGGTGACTTTATGGTTTCAAAAGGTGACTTTAAATTTACAGAGTCGTCAAAAGTTGTCATTATGAGGGAATTGGTTAACATTTACACAAACTTTCATAGAAAACTCCAAATCGTTTCTCAGATATGACTGCACTAACAAAAAAAAAATTTTGGCAAATAAAAGGATGTAACTCTGGTGTTCAAAAATCAATATGAGTGATACTTGCAGGGCCACACCTCCTTATATAAATGGTACTTAACATTTACACAAATTTTCATTAAAAAAACTTTCCAAGAAATGCCAATGTATAGATAAAATGGTTAAGTTTTGTGTAAAAAAAGGACCAATTCTAGTCTATGGTCCAGTGTACATGAGCAATACCTGCAGGGTCACATTTCCTTATGCTACAAAACACTTACGCATAGTTTTTAGAAAAATTCCAAACCATTTATAAGATATGAATCTGAACAGACAAACAAGTTAAGTTTATTTGCAAACAAGTATTTACACAAAGTTTCAAAACTCCAAACCATTGCTGAGATACTACTCCGAGATGCAGGGATGAATGGACAATATACCAAAACTATATCCCTCTGCCTTTGGATGGGGGAAAACAATCAAATTACAAATTACAATACATAATTCAACAAGTCATGTGATGAGCACCCTGATAGTTGTCTACTTACCATGGCTACAATTCTAAATAGAAAAATATGTTTAACCTGAGTATGAATTTCAGATAACTAGAACCATAATGATAGCTATGACATAGATGTGACTGTACTTTTTGCAGCTACATGTATAGTATGACCTAGGATGAGGCAGGGTTTCCACTGGGCCAAAATATTTTTCAGCCACTTTTTTGGGTCAGAGGGGAGGGTCCGGGAGGGTTGTCCCCTCCTGGTCGGATTTTTTTTAAATCTGGACTAAAAAAGTCGCCATTTCCAGTATACTTTGAGCATAAACTAACATAACATTTATGCATGTTAAATTTATGATGACTACTTGTGTTTACTGAAATTTATTTTCTACATAGCAGTATATCAATATAATGCTATAAAAATTTAACTACTCTAACAGGAAGCTTCACATTCAGTATCTGCAGATGTATCACCAATCTCAGACTTCTTTACTCAGTCATTGAATGGTCATTGCTGAATAAATGTTTCATCAAAACTAGTGTGTTTTAAATATTGTAAATTGAGTAAATATTGAAGAAATTAAGTTTTGATAAACAGTGCTTCCTGTATTTAACAACTTTTGTTTGAATCAGGAAAAAGGTTGTTGTATGGAGGAGTTTTGTTTGAGGGGGGAGGGGGGGGGGGGGGGGGGGGGGGGCAATGTTTCATACTAAGACCAGTCAAACTTATATTGAATGCATTATATCAACATTTACAAGTTATGTATAGGTAGTTACACATTTATTTTTACAAGCTATGATTCGGCGAGTATTTCTGTAAAAATTCTAGTTCACATTTGTGTACTCGAAATGGTATTATCGATCTACTTTCGGTTTTAACGATATTCCTGTCTTGAAAACACAAAGTTTATAGTTCAGGATCATTTGTACAACTGAAAAAAACACCATCAGAATGTGTCGAGCAACTGAGCTCGTCTCCCGAACGTCCAACAATCTTTCTACCATTTTACCCCATCACCCAAAATACCATTAGCTGGAATGCTTTATAAGCGCTTTAACTGCTTTCGGTTGAATTTTATTCACATATTTTGCATTCGAATTTGATAGAGGATTGAATTACCAGCAACTAACAGGAAAATGACAGAAACCCTATCTAGAATTCGTGACAAAACATGCATAGACGTCCACAAAAGTGCAGTTCGGAAGTTGAAAAATGAACGTGTACGATTAAGTGCGACAGGAGTAGAAATGTCGGAAGAACAAGTTCTACTGCCTTCACCATTTACTTCCGAGAAAACAAGATTAGAGGAGATGCGAAATAAAAATTATAACGTATTAATGTTCCAATTTGAGAGAGTTATACTGACCACAAATCTTCAGTTTATGATCGTGTTCGATTGCAATTTTGCTTCTGTCACGTGATTTTGTTCTGAAAGTGACAAATCGAACGCGCCTATGGTTATCGTTTTCTATAGGCTCTTAATCCGTGTGTGTATTGGTAAACAACCTGTCAGTTTGACACGAGGGTGCCCGAGGCGATGAGATTAATTATCTTTCACAGCTAATTCCCAGATAAAGGGTTAATTAAGGTATTTTTTGAAATTTAGGACTGCAGAAAAAAAGTATGCTTGGTCAAATTTTTTTTCGCCACTCTCGGATTTTTTTTCGCCATTTGCGAAAGTGGCGAACGGCAGCGGAAACCCTGATGAGGTATGTAACTCTAGTGTTGATGAGAGCTGAACATACATGTAACCATATCCCAGAAAGATCATACAACTGAAATAATTGTACATGAATAAAACATACAATGATCATAACTGGAAATTGTGATTGTCATATGTTCGAACTTGTTATAATTTCTGTTGAATGAAGTTAGCCTAACTGGCTGCACAAGAAAATGTGATGATTCTTGAAATCATAGTAGTAGCCATAGTCGTAATGTTGGATAATATTGGTTGTACAATCTCTAGTAAGACAGGCTGCAGATATGCATGTTCAAATGAAGATCAAACAGCTTACAAAGTTTCATGTCTATTTCAACTACATTTGGAGTTACAAACAAAACACAAAGTGTAACAAACTGATGGACTAACAAATGAGGAGGGTAAATCCATATGCATGAAAAATGGACTTTCTAACTATCCTAAATACTCCAGAGCTACAGATAAAGGTGCATACTCAAATACTAACATCATCAATTCTCCACCAAACCCTATACTGTGACCTCTCTTTAGAATCGTCTCAAAGAGACGATTCTAAAGAGTGGGGGTATAGGGTTTGGTGGAGAATTTCAGGAGAAATAAAGGTGCTATTCTTCAAAATGTTTTAATTTACGCATCTTATCTGGACCTCGGATACCCCGAGCTTTGGACAAACTTAGGCAAATAACGGAGAAACTGTCTTAAGAGGCTATCAAAAACAGGTCCAATTATGGCACCAGGTGTGCCATTATGGCCAGAAGGCACACCTAGGTCATATTTTAACCTCTTAATTAATATTCATGGTATAATTATCTCTTACATGAATATTCAGGGGGTAAAGGCTTAAGCAACCACTTCTAGTTTTAAGACTCCTATGTTCAATACCATGTAGCTCAGTTCAATACAAGGCAGCTCAAGACAGGATCAAATAACTCCTGGGAAGCGTTTACACTGACAAACATAAGAGAAATAAAGGCACTATTTTATGATTTATTTCTCAAAAAGGACCATCAGCGTACAGGCAAGTTTCAGGCAAGAATGACATGAAATGATAAATGATGTCATGGATGTTGACAACTAAAGATTGACAAGGTACAACAGAATGATTTGAACCTCTTCACACATGCCAGTCTTATTGCCGAACAATGATTGAGTCTAGAGGATGCATTTTACTTCCTAGCTAATTAACCTGCTTCTATAATTATGAACAAAAGTCTTTCTTACCGGTATATTCTGAGAAACTTGGAAGTAATGGCTAACGACGTGGCGAAATCTCGCGTGATTTTGATGGTATAGACTAAAACAAATTATGTCCGATTAGCGGTAGAATATGCGGGACTTAAAATGTCATTCTTATTGTACATTCTTCTTCTTCTTCTTCTTCTTCTTCTTCTTCTTCTTCTTCTTCATTTTCTTATTCTTAGAACTTCTACTTCTTTTAATTCTTCTTCCCTTTCTTCTTCTTTCCCTACATCATCATCATCACATCATCGCCTTCTTCTTAGTATCCATTTTTTTCTCTTTTTTTCTGATTCCTTTTCTTCTTCTTCTTCTTCTTCTTTCTGTCCCCATCTTCATCTTATTTTTCATCATCATTTTTCCTTCTTCTTCTTTTTCGGCTTCTCCTTTTCCTTCTTCTATATGCCCAGAACGGCATATATGTGCATTAGCCTATAGTTATTGGGGTTTAAGAAACATGCAGAACCCCACCCAAGCTACTCAATTCTTGCATTTCTTCTTTCTTTATTAGGCTATTTGTTTTCTCCCGCTTCATCTTTTTCGTTAGCATGGACTGATAGGACATCGCTTAAGTGACATTAAGTTGCCATGGGCAATCTCTGTAAGCGAGAGCGGTTTGCATGATAATTAACGAGCATGCGAACACGATTCGTGTTTCCCTGATTTCTCCTCCGTTCAATTTTTAAGATTCTGAAAATCTCACAACCTTTACTGAGTGTTATAAAGTACCCTTTTTTCGAAAGTAGTTCCCAAAAATTAAAAATAGCAAGCATGCATTCTTCCAGTCTAGATTTGCTCGAGTGTATATTTGTTAAAATGACACTCTGGGTAGGCCTATATTAAATTTAACCCTTTCGCTGCCAAATTATGTCGTCTGCTACAAATTTTCATTTTTTTTATTTTCTTCATTTTTATTTCAAAAACATAGTAACAGTAACAAACAGTTTGGATCCTGATGAGACGCCGAGTTACTCGGCGTCTCATCTGGATCCAAACTGTTTGCATAGGTAATAACAGATCCGGCATTGGCAGTGAAAGGGTTAAGGTCTGTCAAAGGTCTTCATAGCATGCTTCTTTGGTGTTTTTCGAGCAAGCTAGACGCAATTTTACGCTTCCTGTTAAGAAATGTTTTTTGTTCAGATAATTCAGATATCCAATGTTACATAGTTACATATTTCCTCTTCTGACTCTAGGACACTTCTGTCTCCTCTACTGTCAGCTCTAGGCAATCGTCTGAATTTACATTGCGGTCTTGTCCGTTTTAGGTTAAATGTATTTTTTCTCTATAATTATAGTATAGCGGCTGTTTTTTCCAGTATTCGTCTAATCTTGCCTCAATTTTTTTAACCGTTTTAGCTGTTACGACTGATGCTGGTAGGCTGATAAATACATAAAAAAGGATGATATAGTCAACATACGTAGATTAGGTAGAAAGGTGAAAACTGAGGACATAAAATACGGTAAACAAAAATCACGGCCTTTACTAGTGTCGTTAACAGAACAGACAAAGCCTAATGTTATGAGAAATGTTTACAGACAATGTGACATTTGTGTATTTTCTGAGGAATTATTCATAATTCCGTTATCCCAACATTCCAAATACCCCAATACTCAATTATTTCACTTATATAATCTTATCTATGACCACGTACGTGTCACTGTACAGATTTCACAATAACACATATCCACCGACTTCTTCTTCTTCTTCTTTTATCAGTTACTTCACTTCATCATTAATGATGATTATGTGAATGCGCTGGTTAAAGTATGGAAACTTATTTACAAATGAGGATGAGGATTTACTATGTATATTATATAGAGGATCTTACATGAGTGTTCATTACACATTGTTTTTATGATACGAGTTTACTAGTTTAAACATATTTTATTCCATATAATGTTTGGAATGGGGTCGGGCCACAAGTTCTGACAACATTAGAAACGGCCCTCCCCCTACAAATCTTTTCCAATTTACATTCAATGGCGGTATTGTATAAATAATGTCAAATATAAACAAACAATATATATATAGAGAGAGAGAGGAGAGAGAAAGAATGTGTGAGAGAGAGAGAGAGATAAAGAAGAGAGATTGCGGATTGTGATCAAAGGCCGGAGAAAGCAAATTTTGAGGTAACCAATAATCATATATGCTAACATGTAATATCCTGGTAAATCTTAAATGTTGTTAGAAGTCAAATATTATCGACGTTACTAAGAGAAGAAAATCTTCCTGTTTGCTTTATAAAGCAATGGAGTTTACTATAAAGCTCGTGTCATATTCATTGTAGTAAACGAGTTTCATAAAAACAATGTATAATGAACACGAATGTAAGATTCTTTTTATCACATAATTCATAAAATGCCATAGAAAATAAAACAGACTAGCTGACGGCTGTTTCTGCCATTGCTTTACAAACAGCGTAGTAATACAACGGACGACGCGCATGGAGTGCTATGATTGGCTAACACTTTTTAAATGAGCGCTACGATTGGCTAACTTGCTAATTTGCATAAAAAATGCACTGGTGCAATTCTGCGAAATACGGCACATTGTTACGGCACTCCCGCATGGTAGATTATGTGATAAATAAAAATATTTAATTCCTAATATAGATATTAAATATCAGAAGATTTTTATTACCATTTTCATCAGTCATAATGTGAAATCAATAAAAAAAATATTCAAAACCAAATGCATCTAAGTGATTTTTTCCGGAGACTATTAAGAAAGGCAAACATATTACATGTATACAATCGCGTCTTGGCTGACATTTGCAACTGTATTGGATCCTGATGAAGCGCCGAGTAACACGGTATCTCACCAGGATGCAAGCTGTTTGGCACTTCCTCAATGTTTCCCCAAAGAATTGAACAAATCGGAAGTTAGTGAAATTTCAGAAACACGGAGATTGACCAGACACTATTTTTTCAGCATGGGAAAGGATTTAGACTGGTTAGATGGCGAACGCCACCTTGTGTTACCACGCTTCAGAAACTCTAAGGCCGGTTTAACACACCATGGTTTTTGGTATAATTATTATTCTCTCGCCTTGTAATATAGTTTTCAACTCTCCTGGCAATTAAAGATAACTTAGCTTGTAAGTATGTAAATTCTTGGCTTTTAATTTTGTAATAGTGCAATTCATATATAGCAAGCGGACGTGTAATTATATTCGCTTGTACAGTAAGGCCCCTCTAAACCGGACATTCAAATTAATCTCAATAACGGTCTTAAATTTAATGCAGATGGCAGCTTAATGCAGGATGAAAGTCGTACAGAAAGCTCCAAACGGAGCTTTATGTATGAGTTTTACCTTGCATCAAGCAACCACCTGCGTAAAAAGACATAATTCCGTCTTATTAAAAGTTCGGTTTATAGGAGGTTTACTGTATATTGGATATTTTTAGCCCAGCGTGTTGCACTTTCCACATGAATGCAGATCACAAAGTACTTCGAAAATGCCAGATGTGATAACACGTGACATATTAAGATGCCTTTGGAGCCACGCTAAAAAAACCACGTGAAACCAGTCCATTTGTTAAGAGCTTTGGGACGTGACATCTGAATAGGATCGACTCTGTTCAGATGTGACAACATGCCTCACTGTAAACCCCCTAAAACTAAACTGCCTTAAGCGGCCATATAATAATCCTAATTCGTGATATATTAATCTATGTAACCCTTTATCTCATGAATATTCACGACATAAATTATGTCATCATGCATATCAATTAGTTAAAAAAAAAATTACAATTGTTTATGAACTCTGGATATTTTGACTTTAGCAGAGTAGAGTCAGATCTATAAAAAATATTTTGATCTTGATCAGATGACTCCTGCATCCTGATCCTCCTGCATCCTGATCTGGGTCTATACAGCTTGTAAAGACACGAAAAGGCCATTACACAAAGTAAATGCGCATGCACCGGCTTGTAACAGCTTTGCAATGTACTGTAATTTAACCAAATGAACATGCCATATGTGGGACACGCATCAGCAGTTAGGCTACATCATAAATAGTGTAAACAGTTTGGATCCAAACAAATAAAACCGAGTAACTCAACGTCTTCCCAGGATACACATTATTTGACTCTCTGACATTGGTATTAAAAAGAAGAAAACATGCACTCTAAGAATTGAAGCAGACGACAAAATAAAAAAAGTGGAAAACCAATAAACTGTAATGAATCTATAAATAGCTTAAAATTTCCGAACCAGGTAGTATATATAGTACAACACCGGTGATAGTTACAAGAGTTGCATCATTACTGCCCATATTGAAAAAAGTAATTTAGAATACATTATGAAAAGGCTGCGATTTATTCTGGCTCTGGAGCTTTTCCTAGCTACTACTGGAGTAGAAAGTACTCAGCTGAATGGAGTACATGTAGTGAATAATACACGTAAACATCGTGGAAATGTGTCAGATTTCTTTTTCAATCAGGAAAAAGACGACTGTCGTTCATGCCCGGGTAATGACAGACCTAGACCATTCCACGACTTCTGTAATTGTCTGGTATATATTTCAACCACGTTGCTGCTGATGCAGGGTGATAATAACTCCAACTTTAAATCCACTACCTACAGGTTTTTGCTACATCTGATCCAGAAACACGGCATGATCGAGGCAATTTCGTCCACAACGAGTCTACATTTTTTGAAATCTGCACGAAGCATTTCAAGAGGCTCGTTTTCCAGGCTGAATGAGATATCATCAAAACTTCAGAAATGTGTCCAGTCTGTGATTGTAAACGAGTGTAATGAATGGGAGACAACGACAGAAAAAGTTGGAAGTGAAAAATGGTGCCCAACGAAAGATAAAGGATACTCCTGGATATTCAGGGGCGTGAGGGACATTCCTCCAACACAGAATGAGACATTTCCAATTGAATTGATGGATATATACTTCAAAGATGTTAGGAACAATGCGCCAATTTCGCAGTTAATGCGATACGAGTGGGCAAGATATGAGACATATAAGAACTTCCCCCAGGAGTCGCCGGTCATGCCAACACGCTTAGCACAAAATGGCTTCTACTTCACAGGATGTTTTGATGAAGTCAAATGTTTTTCATGTGGTGTTACATATCGGGGATGGAATGAAGGCGACATCGTATCAGAAGTGCACGAGCATATATCACCAGGCTGTAGACACGTGACCAGAGCCGACCAATCAAATGCTCCGATACACGAAGATCTCCATTTTCATCCACATTTAGATGATGCAAATATTGAGCAAGATGGTGAGCAGAACGGTGCAACAGACACTATCAGAGACTTGACGAATACATTGAATAGCGGATCAAATCCGGGTTACTACAGATCTTCTGAGCAAGAAACCAGCTGTGCGGTATCAAGCACCCGATCAGCAGCTTCCTTTAAACATCCAGACTTAGCTGACAAAGAATATCGTTTGGATACTTTTGAAACATGGCAAGACTCCGATAAACATGATGTAAATACAATAGCAGAGGCAGGATTCTTCTTATCAGGTAAACTTTAAGCCCATATGCATCTGAGTATGAAGTTGACTTAATTCTCAAGAATCTAATTGGTCAGATTTTGAGCTTGCTCAAAATCTGACAAATCGGATACTTGAGAATGAGCTCAGTCTCAGAAGTTTTATAACGTCGGCTCTTGATCAAATAGATGCTTGATAATGAACTCAGACAATTAGACCGGGCTCCGAGGTTATAAAGCTTTTTGCTTGAGTCTGAGATCATTCTCAAGCACCTGATTGGTCAGATTCTGAGCTTGTTCAGAAACTGACCAGTTAGATACTTGAGAATGATCTCAGACTCAGATTCTGAAGTTTTATAACCTTGGGCCCTGGCCCCGAGGTTATAACACTTTTTGCTTGAGTCTTAGATCATTCTCAAGCATCTGATTGATACTTGAGAATGAGCTCAGACTTTATAACCTTGGACACATATAAATAAAATAAAGCACACACGTACATACATGTACATAGTTTCTTCGATAAGTGTTAGGTTAGTTTTGCACCTACGGGCTTGAAGGTTATAAAACACCCGAGTCTGAATTTGTCTCTGAATTGTCAGATTTTGTGTTTGCCAAAGGCTCAAATCTGACCAATCAAAAACTTGAGAACGAACTCAGACTCAACTAAAAAGTTTTATAAGCATGGATACAGATGCTTGAGAATGAACGCAGACTGAAGCAAAATATTATAAACTCAGATGTTTTATAACAAAAGTGCCTGACTACTTTCTTTTTCTTTTTGTCATATTCAGGGCAATGTCTGCGATGTTTCAGTTGTGACGTGAGCGTACTATGTAACCTAGAGAACGTCTCTTCTCTGGCGACTGTCCACTATCCCTCATGTCCGTACATTCAGCAGCTGCAAGACTACCAATCAAACGAAACGACCTTAGAAACCGAAAACGTCTCACAGAACCAGACAGAGGTAACTAAATTAAAATTATTTAAATGTATGAGTCGAACCACGAGGGGATTTACGTTTGATTCATCACAGTGTAGATCCAGACCGTTACATTTGTAGACACACAAGCCCAACGTAATGAAACTTCTGAGTCTGGGTCTGAGATCATTCTCAAGTATCTGATTGGTCAGGTTCTGGGCAAGCTCAGAATCTGACCAATCAGATGCTTGAGAATGATATCGGACTCTAGCAAAACGTTTTATACATGTAACCTCGGGACACGGTGTCAGATCAGGAGCATCACTGACAATGATATTTATTATCGGGGTTTTGCTATAATATTTTACAAATGATATACATCCTTTACTCCATGAATATTCATGTAAGAAATAATGACATCATGAATTTTAATTAGATTAATTGTTATAATGGTACATGGTCACGGGGATGTTTGACCATGATGTCAGAAACTGAAGTATATCTACATGCATATTATATCTACATGTACATATATTATATCACAATCAAACAGAGACGAGCCTGATTACACTGCTCCTACAGGAGCCATCTGATCTGAGTCTACTCTGTTTTCAAAGGCACAGAAAGGCGTATTTATGGAGTAAAAGGTTAACCAAAATAAGGAAGACGCCATGTACTTGGCGCATCTATCTCGAAAACACCCTTTCCAGTGGTGCGATCTGTATTGATCAGTAACACCAACCTATAGTGACCGCATAATGAATAAATAAGATGGTTGCTTAATGGAGAACGAAAGTAATGTCGAAATCTACTATAGGAACTTTCTGCATAATTTTCGTCATGCATTAAGCTACCGCCTGTCATAAAACCCCATTTCTACTACAGTAAAATATCTCTATAACGGCGACTAAATTGTGTTAAGTAGTTGGTATTTAGGGCAGGTGGCTGCTTAAAGCAAGGTGAAAGTAAAACAGAATGCTCCTATTGGAGCGTTCTGTTTTACTTTCACATTGCTTTAAGCAGCCGCATGCCTTTAACGCAAAATACTTGATGTAATTTAGTGGCCGTTATAGAGAGATTTTACTGTATTCTGTTCAAAACAATTTCGATGTGTTTTGATATTGGTGCAAGCGACCGTGCATCTCATCCAGACCCAGTTACCTACGTATTGTATAAAAATAACTGATAAATTTTACTATTCTGGTCAAGTCATCAGAATTGTTTTATGACATAATGTTGATAAACATAATCTAGTTCAGTACAAAGCACGTTTTTACCGCGTGGCTTTGCTTTTTACGCATTAAAACATAGTAGATCCAGACCATACAGCTTATGTAAGAACTGTCTTATCAGTGTCTGGCGTGTTTTTGCATACGGACATAATTAAGATATTATTCTACTGTTTCTGTCATGACTTTAAATGCCCATGTAAGTATAATATAAATCATCTACAGTAAAACTCCTCTAAACCGGACATTCAATTTAGTATAAATATCGGTCTTGGAGACAGGTGGCAGCTTAATGGAGGGTGAAAGCCGCGCAGAAAGCTCCTGTATGCATTAAGCAGCCACCTGGCTAGAGTTATCTAAATTCTTCTCTACTAGAATTCCGGTTTAGAGCGGTTTACTGTACTTGTATTGACTATTCATTAACTAAGCGTTTAACTCATACAATTACACATACACATATACACACCTTAGTTTGGGTTCGGTACCATAAGGGATTCATCTGTAAGAGATGCATTTTATGATGCAAGGACGTTAACTCCTTCAATATTATGGGCCCATTTGTATTAAACTGAGTAACTCGGCGTAATATCATGATCTAATCTATTTGGAACTGTTCCAATTTGATGTTAAAGGGATTGTCTAGTGCATATGACAAGTATTGTGCTTATCAAATGTTTAGCCCTTTGTCATAATTATGATCATTCAAGTAGCAAATGACATCATGGGACTTATTAGCTAAACTGTTAAAATGCTACATATGGATACAGGTCATGTCAGAAACTGTACAATCAAGTCCACAGGGGGCCATATATAATACAATGAACCCTCATTATACCGGCATTCGTTACAATGGCACCCTCGTTATACCGGCATTCGTTACAATGACACCCTCATTATACCGGCATTCGTTACAATGGCACCCTCGTTATACCGGCAGTATGCATTGAAACAAAATTACCGTAAAGTCTTTTAAACAACAACGGAATATTTAGGTGCAGTGCCAATAAGACAGGTGACCGCTTAATGCAGAACACAAGAAATGCAAACTTACCCATATACTCAAGATTTTTTACCAGAATGCAAGTCGTTTGAAAATTACAACCAGTGTCCCTGCTTATAAAACTTTTAGTTGAGTCTGAGTTCGTTCTCAAGTTTTTGATTGGTCAGATTTGAGCTTGAGAACTCAAATCTGACCAATCAAAAGCTTGAGAACGAACTCAGACTCAACTAAAAAGCTTTATAAGCATGGACCCAGGTCGCTATTGGCAGTATAAAGGTTAAAAGTTGGATCTATAACTATCTATAACTTTAGCAGATGGCAAATTTAGAAAAAAAATGGGATTTCATAATAACTGTACATGTACAGTAAAAACTCGATACTACGAACTTTTAGAAGTGAAGAATTTATGTATTTGAAGGTAGGTGGCTGCTTAATGCAGGGTAAAAGTAATACAGAAAACTCTTAGGTCTTTCACCCTGCATTAAGCTGCCGCCTGTGTTAAAGATCAATAATGGTACGTATTTGAGTGCTCGTAGTATCTAGTTTTTACTGTATTAACCCATTCCCGCATATTGACGCCTTTTGACGCTTCTGTAAAAGTCACTTTGTGAAACCATTGTGATAAATAGAGCATTTGCTCCATAGGAGCAAATGCTCTATTTATCACAATGGTTTCAAAACTACACAATTCTGAAAAATTCCTTTTCTTTAGTTAATGCTCCTTTTTGGTAGATTTAATCAAAGAGGTTAGGTCTAAAAATAGCCTAAGTGGGAATGGGTTAAGTGTATTTACATACATTGTATAATGTAGACAAAGGAATCTTAATCTTCTCTTATGTAAATCATCATTATGTACCTTAAGTTGAGTATACATTCCTAGTAATTCATAAAACTTATACCAACTATGTATTTAGTCCTTTAAATAACACAGCTTTTTTACACCCTTGCAAACAGAGAAGAGCCTAATCAGACAGTTAAGTCTGCCCTGTTTGCTTATATATAAATATGTTACAGATGAACATGTACTATTTTATATTTCACGGCAGTAAACATCATTGTTTAACATTTTTGATGCAACAATTAATATATGTGTTGGACACAGTCTTTCATAAATAAACATGAAGAGAATCGATTTAAACAACAGCTGCCATTGTCTGATCATTAGCTGTCTGTGTAGTGTACACATGGGTCTATGCTTATAAAGCTTTTAGTTGAGTCTGAGTTTCGTTCTCAGGCTTTTGATTGGTCAGATTTGAGTTCTCAAGCTTTTGATTGGTCAGATTTGAGCCAAAGGCTCAAATCTGACCAATCAAAAGCTTGAGAACGATCTCAGACTCAACTAAAAGCTTTATAAGCATGGACCCTGGATGCTGGGGCCGCGTGAAAACGAAACTAGAACGCTGTTCAAAACGAAAGCAGATTTTCAGAACCAGTACATTTTTGAAAATTACGAACATGTTGGTATTGATTCAATTTGCCTTGATTTAACTTGCTGAATAAAATTTTATCTGCCTCAACAAAAAAGTATTGAATAATGATTATTGTTCTGCGAAAATAAAAAATACAATCGTGGTATCAAACGGTTTGAACTGTGATGAGAAACTGAGGATCGTAACATTCGACCTGTGTCGTTCAGCTTCATTGTTGTACGAAAACGTCCATTGTTTCGGCTTCCTGGTTTGTCTTAGTGATTGCCCTACTTTTCCATCCAATCAACGTGCCGTATTCTTGACATTTTTCAGACTCAAATCCTCATAAATTTTATAAAATCGACTCTAACTTTCGAAGACAAACCTTCCAGTGCGCATGTGCAACAAAACTCCGCCCACTACTAGGCAAAACGAGTTGCTAAGTTATGACGTTATCGACACGCGAACGAGTGTACACACAAGTGCAAGTGTGTTCATGTGTGTAGACCGTGGAGAGGAAGACTGTATGAAAACAACTGAGAGGCAGAATTATAGATCTAGTAATTGGGATACCGTGGACTAAAAAAGACAAAATAAACCGAGAAACATCCCGCCTATTGAAGCAGGATTGTTGAAAAAGGACTAATGTAAATAAGCAAATAAATCAGGAAATAAGAAAAACCTGTAGATCTAGATTCTATTTGAAACTGTAATCCCTTCCCTGTAATCTTTTAAATTTAAGCCTTCACCTGTTTATTCTTATTTCAGTAATAAATCTGCCCATAATGAATGCTTAATATTAATAAGCTGTATTATATTTGGTTTCGGTAGCAGTGAAGATTTAAATCTGTGTAAACCGAGTAGACCCTGATCAGACAGCATAGGAGCTTCTGATCTGGGTCTTCTCGGCTTGCAAAGTGGTCCACAGACGTCACTTACTATAAGGTAAAGGGTTATCAGTCTGCTAGCTCGGTGCCAGATAGCAGGTCAAAAGACACATTGTTGTCAGCCATTATTATTTGGACTCCAGAAAAATTATGTAAAAGATGTTTTACACACAGATGGGGAATATTTGATTACGTGACAAAGCCAAATAAGGCAATGTTTACAAGAAAAAGGCGCGAAACCAGTTTCACTGTGTAGGATTTTCAAAACATAAGCACGTGAGCAAATTAACAAAGACGACGTTTGTTTGATTGGTGGGTTTTCTGAGTATTTTGCATAAACGAATGTGGGTTTAGATGTACCATAATCACGTGACTATATATAAGTTTGTCATTGCTCAGTGGGCGGGGCTTATAAACTCGGCCTGTTGAAAAGTAGGGCAATCACTAAATCGGTTAGAGCTTATAAACTGCAGTCTTCGAAAATAAGACGGCCTAAAACGCTTCGCTTCGCTCGCGTTATCGACCGTCTTATTTTCGAAGACAGCAGTTTATAAGCTCTAACCTATACATAAATCACACAACTCGCACATGTTACAAATGCACTAAAATACGTGCTGACGAAACCTGGAATAAATAACCTTTGTTCTTATCTGAAACGAATATTGTCGTCTGTTCAATTCGTCTGCTGCATTTTCAAACATTGTACGGTCTAAAACAGATGTTTTATGTCCCCGTTGACGATAGCCAGGGACATTGTGTTTTGCACCTGTCCGTCCGCCTGTCTGTCTGTCTGTCCGTCCGTCCGTCCGTCCGTCGGTGTGTCACGCGTTTTACGTGCAGTTGGTTGTCACAGTTTTTTCATTGTCTTATATCTCACTAACCACTAGTTATTGGCATGGAATTGCATTTTCACCATCCATGCATTGCGCACCCAGGTCATGCTGTCCGCAAACCCAAGGTCAGGGTCAAATGACTTAGGAATTTTACATGCAGCTAGGTAAGCACCACCACGGGGGCATCGCTGTGTCTTACAGACACGACTTTCTGGTTTAGTATAAATATCGGCATTGGAGACAGGTGACAGGTTGATGCGGGGTTAAAGTAATACAGAAATCTCCTCTTTCTGCATGACTTTCATCCTGCATTAAGCAGCCATCTGCCTAAAAGTATCTAACTTCTTCTCTATTAGAATTCCGGTTCAGAGGCGGTTGCTGTATTGGATAGGATCCAAGCTGTTCACAGGCCATTATGTCTCTCGATGTTTTTCGAAAATCTGTGAATTTTTACCACATTGTTCAGAAAACAAAGCGAATCACCCCAAAGGCCATGAACACTCAATGCCAATTATTGTGTCTGTAAAAAATTTCCGTCTGCTTCAAGCTTTAGTCTTCAACTTTTTTCTTTTTCTGTTCTTAACAAATATCTTGGCATCAAACTGTTTGGATCCTGATGAAACGCCGAGTTAATCGGCGTCTCATTTGAATCGAAACTGCTTGCATAGAAGAGTTAAACATAAACTAAACTAATGTGAAATTTTCCCCAATTTTCCCACTTACTCGTCAACCTAACAATGGTTGTCATGGGCGAATCCATGCCTCTCTTTACAAACGCTTTGGATCCAGATGAGACGCCAAGTAACATGGCGTTAACCCTTTCGCTGCCAAACTCTGTCGTCTGCTAACTGTGTCGTCTGCTACAAAATGTCATTTTTTTTATTTTCTTCATTTTTGTTTCAAAAACATAGTAACAGTAACAAACAGTTTGGATCCTGATGAGACGCCGAGTTACTCGGCGTCTCATCTGGATCCAAACTTTTTTCATAGGTAATCACAGATCCGGCATTGGCAGCGAAAGGGTTAGTTAAATCTGCTTGACACCCTGATGGTTTAAATTGAAGAAATCTCGACTTTTGAAGCCTGCAGCAGGTGACATTCTTAACAAACGACTATTTCACCGTGAATGTTTACCTATTAACCATTTCCCTTATATAAACTTGTTTTCACGCATTTGCAAACAGAGAAGATCCAGATCAGACGGCTCCTATAGGAGCCGTCTGATCAGGGTCTGCTCTGTTTGCTAATGGAATTTGATAGATCTGTTTCTTAAGTTTCTAAAATGGATACAATAATCCACCTTCCATATTACATTAACTATTTTGTCCATGAATATTCAGCAGGTATTGAAATTTGGACTAAATATAGAACAGGGAAAGGGTTAACTCTTTTGGCGCGACATATTATGTATGTCTACACACATTGTCGTCTGCTTTACGTTTCAGTTGACAATTTCCTTCAAATTCCGCCCCAAAGATAAGCGGAGTGGCGAACAGTCCGGACCTTGACGAGACGCCGATTTACTCCGCTTCTCATCTGGATTAAATATTGTAAATTTGACCACGCGTTTCGCCCTTCGCAGCTAGCATTACAGACCATGGCGGTGACACAGAGAATTTCTTCCTCAGTGTTTTTCTGCGAAAACCCCCGTTTATTCTTAATATACTGTATATTATATAGCACTAGTACAATAAAGGCATTGGTGCAGAGCCTTGATACTAGTTTAGATACGCTTGTTATTACGTACATGTATACGGAAGTTTGGCGGTACGCCCACTCTGGGTTTGACTCTACAGTATTTAACCATTAACTCTTTGCACGCTAAGTAGGTTTTCGTCTACAACGATTGTCGTCTGCTTCAATTCTTAAGATAAACTTTCTCTCAATTATTTTTTTGCAAAAATATGGTTAAGATGACAAACAGTTTTGATCCTGATGAGACGCCGCATCGTGCGGCGTCTCATCTGGATCCAAACTGTTTGCATAGGTAATCGCAGTTTCGCCGCTAGCGTGCAAAGAGTTAACGCGATATAACAGTTGTATGCAAACAAATTGAATCCAGATGAGACACCGAGTAACTCGGCGTTTCACCAGGACTCAAGCTCATTGGTTGGTGGTTTCGGTCAGTACCTTCTCAAAAGCTTGAAGGAATCGAAAATGAACAATAACACACCTTTAATAATAATAACTTTTGCAGAGGCGTCAAAATGCGTCAATATGAGGGATTTGGTTAAAGAGAATGCAGTTTGTACTGTCAAATTTGCTCACCATGCTTATCATGATAAACTTTATTACTTTGTCAGCTGCCAAATGAAGCCCGGGGGACGAATTTTGAAAGACATGCAATCAACACGACTCAGCAGCAGTCGGGTTACGGACATGCTTACAACAACTGTGACTCAATTCCAAGGAACGTAGACAATCTCAGCAACCATTCTCATGAACGTCTGACAAGCAGCCCTTGTACTGTGTCAGACAGCCCTTGCACTGTGTTCGACAGTCCCCGTACTATGTCAGGCAGCCGCCGCACTGTGTCAGACAGTCCCAACACTGTGTCAGACAGTCCCCGCTCTATGTCAGACAGTCCCCGCAATGCGTCAAGGAGCCATTGCAATGTGTCAGACAGCTCTTGTACCGTGTCAGACAGAGGTACAGTAAAAAGGAGAGTGGACGATATTCCAAAAATGACCATGGAAGATGTGAAGAACGTTATGGAGAAGATGACAGAACTTGGGTTTAAGAAAGAACAAATTCAATCTGCTGTGGCAAATCTTCAGTTTAGAGGTAAAAAATTAAAGGCATTAACCCTTTCCCTCATATAAAACTCCTTTTCACACATTTGCAAACAAATTGTGATTTGTTATCATTGTGATCACAAATTGTGATCACTGTTATTTTATCTGCGCTCAAAGAAATTAAACAAAAAAGGCGACTAACAAGCCGCGTACGCATTTGAAGCTTATAACAAGAACAAAAGGTCGAGGCACATCACCATGACCTGTATAAAGCGAGAACCGCGGGGAATATGGAACCAGTTTCAAGTTTCAGTTTTAGTTTCTACTTTGTTGTTGCACTAACAGGTGACTTTAAAAATAGGACATAATTTCTAAATAAATTACAATCGATGTTCACGTGATTCACTGGAATCATAAACGCCCTAAAGTTTAGATTTTCTGCTTATTCCGCGATATTTTACTATGTCGTTCTTTAGCACTGTGTTATTTTCTATACAGAACCCCATGTATAGCCATTTGACTGCTATAAATTCACATAAAAACAATGGGGAAACCAGGAAGTAAATAACAAGTGGAAATTAACCCTTTGGATACTGGTCTTTTCAAAGTGACATGATCCACCGTTCTTTAACCCATTCCCTCATATGCTATTTTTAGATCCAACCACTTTGAATAAATTTACCGAAAAGGAGCATTAACTAGAGAAAAGGATTTTGTTAGAATTTTGTAGTTTGAAACCATTGTGATAAATAGAGCATTTGCTCCTACAGGAGCAAATGCTCTATTTTATCACAATGGTTTCAAGAAGTGACTATTACAGAGGCGTAGAAAGGCGTATTTATGGAGGAAAGGGTTAAACCCCATTTAGTTAAAAGTGGTTAAGTTCTCTAGAGGATTTTGAATGACAAACAGTGCAGACCCTGGTCAGATGGATCCTCTGTGATCATTCTGATCTGGCTATACACTGTTAACAAATCCCAGTACATGTACATTCGTTTCTGACATTCAAATGGTCACAGTTAAAACGAAACACCGGATGGAAAATCTAAATCTCCAGTAATTTGACACATCTTGGGGGAAACAATGACTAAACTTAATCGGATATGGTTTACATTCTTTTGACCCTTACCCGCTGTTAACCCTTTCACCGCCAATGTCGCAAAAATGCACCAGAACAAATAGTGCAGTCCCAGATCAGACGCCGCCTTGTTTTGTATTTGAATATTCAACAGGGAAATGGTTCGACGTCCTCTTACACTACCAATAAACAATAATCAGTATAACCAATTTACCGCCAATGTCGCAAAAATACACCACGACAAATAGTGCAGTCTCTGATCACTACCAATAAACAATAATCAGTATAACCAATTTACCGCCAATGTCGCAAAAATACACCACGACAAATAGTGCAGTCCCTGATCAGACACCGCCTTTTCAAGGCGGCGTCTGATCAGGGACTTCATTATTTGTCTCAAACTCTATTTCTATATCTGTGCTTTATTCCTTTGAAATTTGCATTTATTTATCTCATTTCCTTATTTAGCCATATGATTTAACAAAATTGGATTGCAGACGACAATTCGAAATTTGGCACCAAAAGGGTTAAAAACGTCTGTTCAAAATTGGATATTGTGTAAATTTGACTACTTCCGATTCGATTCAGCCTTTGAGAAACTCTTGACTGAGCGTCAAACATCTGATGAGAGGCCGAATGAAATGTTTGCGACTGCGGTTTAGGTTAACGTTAGAATGGTTAAGAACTAGACAAAGCTCTAATCTGTAAATGGAAAAGCTCTAATCTGTAAATGGAAGCAGAATATCAGACATGTATGAGTCATCTGATCAAAGCCTGCTCTGATTGCGTATATGGAATTATATAGGACAAATGATAATTTGCTCAATGTGATCAGAAGCTACATTTTGTATTTACACACCCGCCACGAGCATTGGTTATTTTGTGCATACATTAGTAGTAATGTTCAGTATCAGCAGCAATAATAGCAGAAGCATCGGGGTAGTGTTCTGCTGTAAAGTATCTCTCTTGATAGATAAACACAGTGGTATGCCAACTGATAAGTAGGTCTTTTCTGTTGGATAACTCACTTATTTCTCTTGTATTTCAATGATATGGCGTTATGAAATGATTTGATATTTAAAGCAAGATGTATTTGTGAAACACTATGCCCCTGATTTGACCTTTGAACTTGATGTATGACCTTGACCTTAATAAGTCACCCCTAAATGTTTGCCTCCATCAGTTGTAAATGTATGCCAAATTTGAAGTACAGTAAACCCCCGCTTATGCGACCACCTAATAGAAGAACAATTATGGGTGCTATATGCAGGTGGTAGCTTAATGCAGGACAAACGTAATGCAGAAATCTCCAAGACCGATATTTATACTAACGTTAACGTCTGGTTTAGAGGAATTTTACAGTAGTCATATTCCATGTACATGTACAATGATTTGTATGGTTTTATATATTACAGGAGACAAAGTGGATACAGAAAGCGTTTTAGACATACTTTTAAGTGAAGGAGACGACACACAAAAGGAAGATACTTTCCACAATGAAAATAAAAAGAATGAGACAATCATCGAACAAGGTAGGCAATATACGTATATATAAATAATAATATATAATTTTATAAAATAGTTTCCTGAATAGACCAGTAAATTATTTACGCAAACAAGGAGGAGGAAGGAGAGTAGAAGGAGGCAGAAGATAAAATGCTAATGATAAGAAAATATTGATAAATCAGCCAGCACTGTGATGTAAGGAACCACTTTCTATATAATCATGATTTCAAAACAAACAACTTGGTCCAAACATGCTGGACGATATTTTCTGTACGTAGAGTTCCTTCTATAGGAGAATATTCGTTGATTACCTTCATCTGTCCTTTGTTTATGTTTTGGGGGGTGGAGGTGGGGGTTGGGCATCTCTTTACAACAGATCGTACAAGTGATATTATCGTTTTAACATATCGAGGGCTTGGTGCAAAACTATTCTAACTCCTTCACAACCGATCGCAATTTCCAGTAGCGAACATCGTGTGATATTTGAACTAGCGATAATGTCTGTTGTATGCAGTTATCCTGTACCCTAGAATGTGCGATAATTTCGGTTATGCGAGTGGTAGCGATTGGCATATTTGGTGATACGATTTATTGTAAGCCCAGGTCCCGATGTTATAAAACATTTTGCTTGAGTCTGAGATCATTCTCAAGCATCTGACCGATCAGATACTCGAGCATGATCTCATACTCAGATTCAGAAGTTTCGTAACCTTTGACCCAGGTTACTAAATAAGAGACAAGTCAGTTACAGCATGCATGTATCTGTTCTACAATGGTCATTATTGGGTGTCTTTAAAACATCTGAATGCGTAATACAGAAATACATGTAGAAGCTTAATGCAGCCTTATGTATAGCTTTTATCCAAGTTTAAGCTGCAAACCATCTTAAAAACATAGACTTAGATATTTAAGTGGCCATTGTAGAGATGTTTTATTGTATGTTCTGGGTTTAACCCTTGCAAACAAAGCATAAAAAGTATAACAAAGTATAAAATCTGATTCTACAGTTTCTTTTACGGTAGAAAATCGTTGCAAATGTTACATCAAGTATTTTGTGAAATGTGGCTGCTCAAAGCAAAGTGAAAGTAAAACAGAACGCTCCTATAGGAGCGTCCTGTTTTACTTTCACCTTGCTTTAAGCAGCCATCTGCCCTAAATACCAACCAATTAGCATAATTTAGTGGCCGTTATAGAGAGGTTTTACTGTATATACGTTAAGCTGTAAAACGCAAAGAAATGAATTTTTTTATCATTGCAGACCCCCAGAAAGCCATAGAGGAGTTTACACGTATGAAACAACAGCTCACGTGTAAAATATGCCTTGACCAGGAAGCGTGTATGGTCATTATACCTTGTGGCCATCTTTGCACGTGTGTTACATGTACTATGAACGTCCGGAAATGTCCTATTTGTAGAAATCTTATAAGACGAGTTATCAGAACGTCTACATAATTTACTTGACGGCTGTATAACATCGAGAGAGAGAGAGAGAGAGAGAGAGAGAGAGAGAGAGAGGAGCGATATATATAAAACCCTTCTAAACCGGTATGTTTAACGGTCTGTTTTTTATTTTACTTTACTTTTATATCGCATCTGTACTCAAAAGTTTTACAATTGTGATACATGTCCGTATGTCAATGTTATTTTATTACTGTGTTTACGATGTAATTATTGTTTACATGTAGTTGTGTTGCAATCTAATTGAAGTGATTTCACTAATGACGAACTGACTCGCATTTGCTAACAGTTTGGATCCACATGAGACGAGGTAGTATCAGGGTCCAAGGTTATAAAACTTCTGAGTCTGAGTCTTATCTGGATCCAAACTGTTTGCATAGGAATTCGCTCACCTGCCCATAGCAGACTAGAGGTTAAGCGGGGGGGGGGGGGGGGGGGGGTAAAGGTTGATATGCCATACATATTTGTAAAAATATGCAAAATTAGCATACATATTTCGGGCTTTTTTTGGACCAATTCGGATGTAATGTTTGGCCATAAGAGAAAATGTAGAATCAGATATTCTGTAGGAGTCTTTCTGGTCTGGTGGGTCTACTCTGTTTGCACTGTGTTGAAAGGCACCTCCAGCAGATAAAGGGTTAACCCTTCGCTTGCTATTCACGTCAATATACCTACCTGTAAATAGTGAATACCCAGATGAGAAAGCTCCTTCAGGAGCTGTCTCATCAGGGTCTGCACTATTTAGGAGTTGATTGTGCACCCAGTGCACCCCACAGCAGTGATTGTACAGCGAAATACGTGTACACTGTGAAGATATATGTAATTATACAAAAGGGCATGGGTAAAGAAGGAGAAATGTATTTTAAAATTCAGCAAGAGAAGGGTTAACAGCGCGAAGGTAATTCGGATCCTCTGAGAACTTTCTTCATTTATCCTACATTATCACTTTCCCTGTTTCCAAAGTTCAATAACTTCTAAATATTCGTGGACAAACTAGTTATAATGAAATACAGAAGGTGGAACATTGCAGCCATTTTAGAAAGTAAAGAAACAAATCTTTCAAATTCCATTAGCAAACAGAGCAGATCCTGAGGTCTACTGGGTCTACTCTGTTTGCAAATGCGTGAAAACGCGTTTATATGAAGGAAAGGGTTAATCTATTTTCTGCCTTAAATAGTCAGAACTAGACCTATAAGGCTTTTGTTGGTGTCCGTTGCATTTTTTTCTGAAGAAATCGGTTCCATCATAATTCTGTATACCGATCGTAACATGTCAGCGATGCTAAAGGAATGCATTTTCATCTAGGTTACATTTATCTTGATTTAATCAAGTTTATTTCTATTTTAATAACTCTATTCGTCACAGTTTATATTAGAAATACAATTGTCTTGTTTTGATATCCGACGTGATTTATTGTGTTTTGTACACGCCGTCACCAATGGTCAATGTGATGTAATATATCTCGTACACGTCGTCACCAATGGTCATTGTGATGTAATGTGTCTTGTACACGTCGTCACCACTGGTCACTTTGATTTAATATGTCTTGTACACGTCGTCCCAAATGTTCACTGTGATTTAATATGTCTTGTACACGTCGTCACCAATGATCACTGTGATTATACACGTCATCGTCATTGGTCACTGTGGTTTAATATGTCTTGTACACGTCATCGCCAATGGTCACTAAGAGTTAATATGTCTTGTCACTGTGAAATAGTATTGTCACAATTGTCTTGTTTTGATATCCGACGTGACTTATTGTGTCTTTTACACGTCGTCACCAATGGTCACTGTGATGTAATGTGTCTTGTTCAAGTCGTCACCAATGGTCACTGGTGCAATATGTCTTGTGAGTGTACATGTCATCACCAATGGTCAATGTGATTTAAGAGTTAATATGTCTCGAACACGTCGTCGCCAATGGTCACTGTGAATTAATATATCTTGTACACGTCGTCACCAATGGTCACTGTGAGGTAATATGTCTTGTAAACGTCATCACTAATGATCACTTGCAAGAGGTTTTGTTTATTTTAAACCATTTGTTCCAAGTGTACCTTAAAAGGACATAGGCAAACAAGGTATGTACTGTAATGTGTTTTTTTTTGTAATTCTAGTTTGGACAAGAGGTAAAATCAAAGTTCTAATATAGAAGATCTTTTTAATTAAAATGTTTATCTGGGTCCATGCTTATAAAACTTTTAGTTGAGTCTGAGATCGTTCTCAAGTTTTTGATTGGTCAGATTTGAGCCTCTGGCTCAAATCTGACCAATCAAAAGCTTGAGAACTCAAATCTGACCAATCAAAAGCTTGAGAACGAAACTCAGACTCAACTAAAAGCTTTATAAGCATGGACCCAGTTCATCAGTTAGACGCTGGCCTTAACGTTTACCTTAACGTTTATCTTATGCCCGTTTTTGAATGTTTCTGTTTTCATGTGTATGCCTTCAAGATCTTGATAGGTAGACATATAGTTTTGTCCTGTCTCTTGTCTGTTTTAATTTGTTTACAGATGCATTTCTTACTTGACATGTACATGTGTTCTCATTTCATTTATGTGTGGTGTCCTTTCAATGTTAAGGTCATGTAACTAGCATATGCAATTCAAAGGTCAAATTTCCTGTACGGTGGTGCCGGCAGTGTGCATAAGTTTTGCTCTATTGTAGACAGAACCTTTTTACCTGACATGTATAGTCTTGCCGTACAGCTTCAATGTTTGAGTTGAGTTTTGGCAAGGTCAGTCTCATACATGGAGGTCAAAGGTAAAAGTTCAGATCTGAACTGTTAGTCCAAAACTTTAACCGTGGTTATAACTTATGAACTTTACATGTACAGACTTTTGAGAGACTTTAACAGATAGAGACGGCTGCTCTGAGTAGTATCCTGCTGTTAGTTTTTGTTTTTCACAAACACATCTTGTTTGGGTTTGACTCTTGTATCGAATCTAAATACATCTTTACGTTTGCAGTATTAATTAATTACTGTTAGTTAATTTTACATTATTAGTTTTCACCCTCTGACATAATTTATTTTATATCAGATCGATATCATTCCACGTGTTTATTCTACATTTCGGTTAATTACTTCATTTTGACCCATTCCCTCATACTGACGACTTTTGACGACTCTGTAAAAGTCACTTTGTGAAACCATTATGATAAATACATGTAGAGCATTTGCTCCTATAGGAGCAAATGCTCTATTTATCACAATGGTTTTAAACTACAAAACGTTAATATTTCCTTTTCTCTAATTAGTGCTCCTTTTCTGTTGGATTTAAAAATAGCCTTATCAGGGAAATAGTTAATATGTTTTATAACCCAGAAGTTGGGGTTATGGTATTAGTGTTTGTCAGCGCGATGGATAAGTTGGCTGCCAATGGCTGAGTTGGGATGTTGAATTCCCTGCTTCTGAAACATGCTGTTACACAAATGGAATGTAGTCTACCGCTACAAAGTCACAGTATCCTAAGCTCCTAACCATTACACCGCTGTATAAAAATAATATGTTTTTGCTCAAATTTGAATCTGGTGCAAACTCAACCCTTTACTCCATAAATACAGTTTATGACTTTGTAAACAGAGAAGACTCAGATCAAGGTCTGCTCTGTTTGCTTATGAAAGAACATATCTGATTCTGCAGTTTCTATCATGGATAAAACACCCGGTTTTCATAATTACTTTATTTTAAATAATTTATCTAATTAATATTAATAATATCATTATTTCTTACATAAATGTTCATGGAATTCATGGGGAAACTGCTGACCGAGTGTCAAACAGATTGGATCCTGATTAGACGCATTTACTCGACTTCTCATCAGGATCAAAGTTGTACATACAGTGAAACCTCTCTATAACGGCCACTAAACCACATGAAGTAGTTTGTGCTTAAGAAAGGTGGCTGCTTAAAGAAAGGTGAAAGTAAAACAGAACGCTCCCATAGGAGCGTTCTGTTTTACTTTCACATTGCTTTAAGCAGCCACTTGTCCTAAACGCCAACTAATTAACACAATTTAGTGACCATTATAGAGAGATTTTACTGTACGATTGAGGTTGGGGTCAGCCCGATAAAAGCTAATGCTAGGAGCTTTCTGCATAAATTTACTTTTCCCTGCATTAAACAACCGCCTGCTTTTTAAGACTCATATTCAATAATGAATGGTCGCTTAAGACAGTTTCTGCTATGCTTATTTACCCCGTTATGTCTTTACAATGATGTTATTGTTATATAGAAAGACATATTAGATATCTCATTTTAGAGAGATATATTAGATATCTCATTTTAGAGAGATATATTAGATATCTCATTTTAGAGAGCAGTATATACTGATTGTACTTAACACTTTCGCTGCCAATGACGAATATGGTGTAAACTATGCAAACAGTTTCGATCCAGATCAGTTATCGGCGTCTCACCAGGATCCAAACTGTTTCATGTAATGATTATGTTTTTGAAACAATTAGGACGTGTTTGGGGTTTTTTAAATCGTAATTTCAGCAGATGACAAATTTTGCAGACAACTAAACTTTGCAGTCAAAGAGTTGAATAACTTGTATGCAAATGTATTGTAATCTTGACGTTGTAAGTTAATTATAACAAGTGTAAATTGATATTGATCCAGTCCTGTAATACTGCACATTTTGCTCTAGTATAATACATGCTGTTAATATTTTCTGCTAATACATGTACTAGTATTTTACAATTAGTATGGGTATTGCTTGTCAACCTGTTGATAAAGACAAACATGGTTCTAATACCTAGTGTTGGACTGTTTGATGTTATACATTAACCCTTTCCTGGTTCTATGTTTATTTCAGTTTTCAATACCTAATGAATATTCATTAACAAAATAGTTATAAAGAAATATGCAAAGTGGACCACTGTATACATTTTAGAAAGCAAAGAAACAGATACATGTATATCAAATTATATTAGCAAACAGAGTAGACCCTAATCAGACGGCCCATCTACACTGTTTACAAGGTGTAAAAACACGTTTATATAAGGGAAAGGGTTAAACAAAACGTACTGTATATATATACACTGTGCCTACTTTGAATATTGTTTTCCAAATAGTAAACAATTTTGCAAACTATGAGACTTTTGTCAGTGATATAGGTGAGATTGGGAGACAGTGTGCATTAACATTTATTTGGTTCTGGTTGGTGAATCTAACGCGGTTAAGCTGCCCAATGAGTTACTACTATAAGAGTAAAATTATCTTTGTTTAGAATTGTTTAGAAATGTTATGTAAAATACTTCATTTTGCTTATCCATGCTGCAGCATAGTAAAACCACCAAAAATTAATTTTATTTCTTTGCGTTAAAGGCTGATGGTAACTTAATGCAAACAGGACGAAAGTAATGCAGAAAGCTCATGCAGGAGCGTTCTGCATTCCTTTCATCCTGCATTAAGAAGCCTCCTGTTGGGTATAGATGAGTGTTCCTGTATTCTTTTATGCTATTATATTATTAATATAGTTGGTGAAAGTCGTTTGGGTTGTTTTTCGAATAAAACATGAAATGAAGACAATTTGCATTGATAAGTCGAACTTGTAAGCTGTATTTTCAGTGATATCTTTTCTCCAATCCTTAGATCTATAAATACATCATATTTTGGATTTTCCCATGTAGTTATAAATCTAAAAATAGAACAGACGCGAAACCCCATCCCTAAAAGTATATGCCTACGCAAGCAACTTTGGCACATTTGCAACAGAATACACCCAGATCAGACAGCTCTGGTCAGGATCTGTTCTGTTTGTTTATTGAATAATATCTGATACCGTCTAGACTGGTGATTTATTATATCATAATTTTATGACATAGAGTACTCCCATTGTGGCATTGTCTATGGATATATTTTTAAAGTATGATCTTAATAACATGTAAATAAATAAGTATGTATGCTCGCACGCGTGTGAGTGTGATTTGGGTTGGGTTGTGTTTTTTTGCAGGGGGTGGGGTGGGGGTAAGACTTGCCATGTAGACAGGTAGCATTATACAACCATATCAGACGCTGCTGGCAATGATCGCAGTATATTTGGGGTTTTCCATTCTAAATATAGAAAAAAACTCACGCCAAATTGTAACCTGAAATCCCCCAATTGCCTATGCAGACAGTTTGGATCCAGATGAGACGCCGAGAAGGTTGGTGTTTCATCAGGATCCCATTCAGTTGGATTGTGTTGTATCAGAAAATTCGGCACTCTTCGCAACAGATGCCTTAATTTTGCAGACACATAGAATTTGCTGGTGTATCCTTCCTTCTAGGCGCTCCTCTTAAACAAATAAAGATGCATTCATGGAAGCGTGGCATGTAGGAAGTTAAGTACATTGCATTAGTTCAAATACAATGTACTTAACCCTTTCCCTCATGTAAACATGTTTTCACGCATTTGCAAACAGAGTAGACCCAGCTCAGACGGCTCCTAGAGGAGCCGTCTGATCAGGGTCTGCTCTGTTTGCTGATGGAACATGAAGTATCTGTTTCTTTAAATTCTAAAATGGCTACACTGTTCTACCTTCAATATTCCGTTCTAACTGTGTTTGCCATGAATATGCAGTAAGTATTGAAAGTTGGAATGAAAGTAGAACAGGGAAAGGGCTAACCCTTTACCTGATGGAAACCACATGTGCCCTTTGCATGCTATGTCTCAACTTCAATATATACGTCTTATCACATCTGTACAGGGTTGACACAAACCAGAGGAAACAAAATTTCAAATTTCCCCGACACATTTCATCGCGAAATTTGGTCATTCTGTCACAATTTCTGTAATACGTTACGGATTTTTTTAAATTATATAACCTTCATTCTCATGTTTTCAAAATTCCCTGACAGTTGCTTATATTTCCCTGACAGTTCTCAAAATTCCCCGACCTTGATTTTTTTTAATTTCCCTGACTTTTCCCTGACGCGTGGAAACCCTGCTGTATGTGTGGAGTGAAAAATAAACTGTAAACTGTTTGCAAAGGTGTACCGTATTTATGGAGAAAAGGGATGAAGAAAGTGCAGAATGTAAGTAGTTACAATGGTTTTGCGCCAAGCTCTCTATCGACATGTAGGAGCTTTCGTTTGGTCATTAATCTGCATTGTATAAACTCTTTCGCTGCCAAATTTGGCATCTCCAAGTTTCATTCTCTTTTTTAGCTCACCTGGCACAAAGTGCCAATGTGAGCTATTGGGATGATCCTATGTCCGGCGTCCGTCGTCGTGCGTCGTGCGTATGTGCGTTGTGCGTCGTGCGTACGTGCGGGCGTCAACAATTTACTTAAACATCTTCTTCTCTGGAACTACAAAGCCAAGAGCTTTGATATTTGGTATGTAGTATGATGTAATGGTCCTCTACAAGAATTGTTCAAATTATGTCCCCCGGGCCAAGAATGGCCCCGCCCCAGGGCTTATCAGTTTTTCATAGGAAAATCTTTAAAAATCTTCTTCTCTGAAACTGTAAGGCATAGACCTTTGATATTTGGTATGTAGCATCATCTAATGGTCCTCTACTAAGATTGTTCACATAATGACCCCTGGGCCAAAAAATGGCCCCGCCCCAGGGCTTATCAGTTTTTCATAGGAAAATCTTTAAAACTCTTCTTCTCTGAAACTGTCAGGCATAGACCTTTGGTATTTGGTATGTAGCATCATCTAATGGTCCTCTACTAAGATTGTTCAAATAATGACCCCTGGGCCAAAAATGGCCCCGCCCCAGGGCTTATCAGTTTTTCATAGGAAACGCCCCGGGGCTTATCAGTTTTTCATAGGAAAATCTTTAAAAATCTTCTTCTCTGAAAATGTAAGGCATAGACCTTTGGTATTTGGTACGTAGCATCATCTAATGGTCCTCTACTAAGATTGTTCAAATTATGACCCCCAGGACAAAAATGGCCCCGCCCCAGGGCTTATCAGTTTTTCATAGGAAAATCTTTAAAAAAATTCTTCTCTGAAACTGTAAGGCATAGACCTTTGATATTTGGTATGTAGCATCATCTAATGGTCCTCTACTAAGATTGTTCAAATTATGACCCCTGGGCCAAAAATGGCCCCACCCCAGGGCTTATCAGTTTTTCATAGGAAAATCTTTAAAAATATTCTTCTCTGAAAATGTAAGGAATAGACCTTTGGTATTTGGTATGTTGCATCATCTAATGGTCCTCTACTAAGATTGTTCAAATTATGACCCCCAGGACAAAAATAGCCCCCGCCCCAGGGCTTATCAGTTTTTATAGGAAAATCTTGAAGAAATCATTTTCTCTGAAACTGTAAGGCATAGAGCTTTGATATTTGGTATGTAGCATCATCTAATAGTCCTCTACTAAGATTGTTCAAATTATGACCCCTGGGCCAAATATGGCCCCGCCCCGGGGCTTATCAGTTTTTCATAGGAAAATCTTTAATATATTCTTCTCTAAAATTATAAAGTATAGACCTTTGATATTTGGTATGTAGCATCATTTAATGGTCCTCTACTAAGATTGTTCAAAATATGATCCCCGGACCAAAAATGGCCCGCCCTGGGGCTTATCAGTTTTTCATAGGAAAATCTTTAAAAATCTTCTCCTCCAGAACTGTAAGGTCTAGGCCCTTGATATTTGGTATGTAGCATCATCTAATGGTTTTCTACCAAGATTATTCAAATTATTACCACTGGGTCAAAAATGGCCCGGCCCCGCCCTGGGGCTTATCAGTTTTTCATATGAAAAGATTTAAGAATCTTGTAAAACTGTAAGGCAGAGACCTTTAATATTTGGTATGTAGCGCTATCTAATAGTTTTCTACCAAGATTGTTCAAATTATGTCCCCTGGGTTGAAAACTTCCCCGCCCAGGGGCATATCAGTTTTTAGCTCACCTGGCACAAAGTGCCAAGGTGAGCTATTGGGATGATCCTATGTCCGGCGTCGTGCGTATGTGCGTATGTGCGTATGTGCGTTGTGCGTCGCGCGTACGTGCGGGCGTCAACAATTTACTTAAACATCTTCTTCTCTGGAACTACAAAGCCAAGAGCTTTGATATTTGGTATGTAGTATGATGTAATGGCCCTCACAAAGATTGTTCAAATTATGTCCCCTGGGCCAAAAATGGCCCCGCCCCAGGGCTTATCAGTTTTTCATAGGAAAATCTTTAAAAATCTTCTTCTCTGAAACTGTAAGGCATAGACCTTTGATTTGGTATGTAGCATCATCTAATGGTCCTCTACTAAGATTGTTCAAATTATGACCCCTGGGCCAAAAAATGGCCCCACCCCGGGGCTTATCAGTTTTTCATAGGAAAATCTTTAAAAATCTTCTTCTCTGAACTGTCAGGCATAGACCTTTGGTATTTGGTATGTAGCATCATTTAATGGTCCTCTACTAAGATTGTTCAAATTATGACCCCTGGGCCAAAAATGGCCCCGCCCCAGGGCTTATCAGTTTTTCATAGGAAAATCTTTAAAAATCTTCTTCTCTGAAAATGTAAGGAATAGACCTTTGATATTTGGTATGTAGCATGATCTAATGGTCCTCTACTAAGATTGTTCAAATTATGACCCCCAGGACAAAAATGGCCCCGCCCCAGGGCTTATCAGTTTTTCATAGGAAAATCTTGAAGAAATCATCTTCTCTGAAACTGTAAGGCATAGACCTTTGATATTTGGTATGTAGCATGATCTAATGGTCCTCTACTAAGATTGTTCAAATTATGACCCCTGGGCCAAATATGGCCCCGCCCCGGGGCTTATCAGTTTTTCATAGGAAAATCTTTAAATATATTCTTCTCTAAAATTATAAGGTATAGACCTTTGATATGTATCATTATTTAATCGTCCTCTACTAAGATTAATCAAAATATGACCCCCGGACCAAAAATGGCCCCGCCCAAGGGCTTATCAGTTTTTCATAGGAAAATCTTTAAAAATCTTCTCCTCCAGAACTGTAAGGTCTAGGCCCTTGATATTTGGTATGTAGCATCATCTAATGGTTTTCTACCAAGATTATTCAAATTATTACCCCTGGGTCAAAAATGGCCCCGCCCTGGGGCTTATCAGTTTTTCATATGAAAAGCTTAAAGAATCTTCTTCTCCAAAACTGTAAGGCAGAGACCTTTAATATTTGGTATGTAGCGCTATCTAATAGTTTTCTACCAAGATTGTTCAAATTATGTCCCCTGGGTTGAAAACTTCCCCGCCCAGGGGCATATCAGTTTTTTATAGGAAAGTTTTTAAAAATCTTCTCTTAAAAATCTTTAAAAGTCTTCTCTGAACTTGTAAGGCATAGACCTTAGATATTTGGTATGTTGCATTATCTAATAGTCCTCTACCAAGATTTTCAAATTATGAACCCCGGATCAAAATTGACCCCGCCCTGGGGCTTAACAGTTTTTCATAGGAAAATCTTTAAGGTCTAGACTCTTTATATTTAGTATGTAGCATCATCTGATGGTTTTCTACCAAGATTTTTCAAATTATGCAATCTGTCATTGAAATCATTAATCTGTTACGAACAGGTGAGCGATTAAGGGCCATCATGGCCCTCTTGTATTTTCATTAGTTTTGTTTCCAGGAGCAAAGGCTGTATTTATCACAATGGTTTCAATACTACACAATTCTTAAGTTTTTCTTTTTGGTATTCAAAGGGATTGGGTCTAAAAATAGCCTATGAGGGAATGGGTTAAGATACATGTATATGTACATAAGTTGTGGTGAAAGTACGCTTTTCAAACTATACTTACTGTATGGAAACTGAGTTTGATATCCCATATTTATCCCCTAAATTTTCCTTGAAAATTTTGGTAAAAATATTTTTTCATTTCGTAATAAGTCTTCTTACAACATAATAGTGGATTGTAAAAAACAAGGAAACAACTTCTTGACAGAACGTTCTCCGCAATTTATTGAAGTTCAGAACAAAAATAGATACACAAGCTTGTCTAACTATTACCTCTGCTTATGACACAAGTGACTTTGTACACGATGAGACATGCTATTAATCTGATTGTGCTAATCTTTACAATGATGATAGTGGTGGAAAAAATGCAAAATCAAACCCTATACGGATTTTATGACTAAGTTCCCCAGTTCTCAACTCATGCTTGAATTATAAAACTTACGACAAATCTAACCATTTTAATATTTACTTTATGCCATATACATATAAATGTAATACTCATAGCTGGATCCAGGTCTAAAGCAAGATTTTAAAGCTTGGAGAGGCCGCAACTCTTTAATAGTAAAAACAACTAAATGACATGCTGTCAAACTCGGTCATATTTCTCCAATTTCATTCTCACAAAGGTTGGTTCCAATCAAAATTACACTGCATCTGACTTGGATCAATACTTTTTACATTGGTAACCCCGGATCAAGTAAAGGGCTGTGTTAGTTTACGTTTTTGATAGCATATTGGTTAAGACTGCTGTTTTCAAAACTTATAAAATTACGAAAGAAATAATTTGTAGTACTGTGAACATATTCATGTAAATTATAAGTTAGAAACACTGTGCTCTGCGATAAAGTACATACAATATTCCCCTCCAAAGTGAACAATTAACCCTTTACTCTATGAATATTCATGTTAGAAATAATGACATCATGAATATTAATTAGATTGACAAAAACTTAATGTAGGGTGAAAGTCATGCAAAAAGCTCCTAGGAGCTTTTTGCATGACTTTCATCCTGCATTAAGTTTCCACCTGTCTCCAAGACCGATATTTATACTTTATTTAATGTCTGATTTAGAGGGGCTCTACTGTTGTCAGAAGCATGGATCATGATGCACTACAGAGATCTTTTTTTTCATTTATTTAGTGTGAGCCCTTTACTACAAAGATACGAGTATATCCAGATTAGATGGCTCTTGTAGCAGCCATCTGATCAGAGTCTGCTCTGTTGCTTATGAAATAGCATAGATCCAATCAGAGCTACATATATAGAGTTGTGTACCCAAATACTAAAATAAAACCTCTCTATAACGGCTACAAAATTGTGTAATTAGTTGGTATTTAGAGTAGGTGGGTGCTTTATTAAAGCAAGGTGAAAGTAAAACAGAACGCTCCTATAGGAGCGTTCTGTTTTACTTTCACCTTGCTTTAAGCACCCACCTGCCTTTAACACAAAATACCTGATGTAAATTAATGACCATTACTCACCCAAACCCTGTACTCGAAGAGATGATTCTTAAGAGTGGTCACAGTATAAGGTTTGGTGAAGAAATAAAGCAGCTCTCTTGAAAAATGTTTAAATTTACGCATCCTATCTCGACCTCTGGATCTGATTCTTCATTTTCTGCCATGGCCGAAACATCCTACATGTATTTATTATCAAGTTATTTATATTCATATTTATTATTTTACAAAAGTATTCACTAGGGAAAAGGGTTAAAATTAAAAGGCTTAACACAAACTTATGAAACTGATATTCTGTTACAAAATTATATAATGATTGGTGAGATCTATAAAATGCTTAGTGTGCATGATGGGTTGAAAATGATCACTTGCAAGTGAGTGTTTACATATATACCTCTCAAATGACACTTTTAACCCTTTACAACATGAATAGTCACGAAAGAAATTGTGACACTGAACATAATCAACTGAATTTTTATAAGTGCACAGAGCACACAGATAACCTTGCGTACTCAAGTACTAAAATCGTCATTTCTCCAATAAACCCGAAGTTTTGACCTCTCTTCTGATTCGTCTCTTCGAGAGGATTTTAAAGTATGGTCACGACATAGGGTTTGGTGGAGAAATACAGAAATCATTCTTGAAAATATCTTAGTTTACACATCTTATCTGGACCTCTGCTTGCATATAAACAAGTTAACTGTAGGCCATGGCAAAAACTGCAGAACTGGATCTACAGTAAAACCTCTCTATAATGGCCACAAAATTGTGTCAATTAGTTGGTATTTAGGACAGGTGGCTGCTTAGAGCAAGGTGAAAGTAAAACAACGCTCCTATAGGAGCGTTGTTTTACTTTCACCTTGCTTTAAGCAGCCACCTGCCTTTAAACAAAATATTTGATATAATTCAGTGGCCGTTATAGAGATGTTTTACTGTAGATTGCTCCATCAGCAAACACAGTAGATCCTGATCAGACCGTTCATAAAGAAGCTGTCTCATCTGGGTCTTCTGTTGGCAAAGGCATACAAATACATGTGTATGTACATATGGAGTAAAGGGTTAATATGGATGAAATGGTAAAGATTTATCTATGTTCAGCAAAGAGACATGTTGTACTGGGGAAAAAAATGTTACTCCAACATTCAATTCATAGAAGATGTAGTGGGTATGAGAACCAGGTACACCCTGGTTTAAACCCCGACACATCACCTCCAAAAAAGTTACGCAGAGATGGAACAAGATGTTTGAATAATATACAAAATTTTGTATCAAGATGGAAACTATCATAAATTCCCAGTTTCCCACTGTTTCATTCATACTTCCTCGCTACAGAAATTCCATCTACAAGTCACCAAACATACAAGTACATTGAGAAATGCAATCATATAAAAATGGTTTTACACATGTATATATACAACATTTAACTTAACCCATTCCCTCATATTGACAACTCTTGACGCCTCTGCAAAAGTCTCCTGTTGAAACAATTGTGATATAGGAGCAAATACTCTATTTATCACAATTGTTTCAAACTATGAAATTCTAAACTTTTCGTCTTCTCTAGTTAATGCTCCTTTTCGGTGGATTTATTCAAAGAGGTTGGATCTAAAAATAGCCTACTGGGGAATGGGTTAAACACAACTGAACCTGAAAAAAAAAGTAAAACAATTATACTTTTCCTATGCGTATCTCTTAACCCCTTACTCCATGAATATTCATGTAAGAAATAACGACATCATGAATATTAATCAGATTAATTTTTATAATGGCATATGAAGAGAGATTTGGTCATGGCAGAAACGGTAGAATCATACCTATACCATTTTATAAGCAAACAGAGCAGACCCTGACCAGATGGCTCCTACAGGATCCGACTGATCTGGGTCTACTCTGTTTGCAAAGGCGTAGAAGAGTGTATTCATGGAGTAACAGTTCAAAAGTTGTATTTCAGGAGAAAAAAAATACATGTATTTGTATTTTTATTTCAATTCATTCAGCTTACAAATTTGTGTTTACGTATCTCAAGTTTAAAGACAAAACAGGGTTTCTTCAATTTCAAGTTTCTCAAAATTAAAAAAGATGAAAGAAAAATGGCACAGACAAATGCATATTAAATTATTTAAATCCCCGCCCCCAAATCCTATTCCACATTCTATCATCAAACAAATGTTTTAATGTAATTTAATTAACTTGCATCCAAATTCTTCAATAAGTACAACTAATATGATTTATATGAAAACTTAGTTTTCAATTTGATAATTCAATTCTATACAAAAAAATATGCTTTAATCGACGACTGTTTGAACAGCTAAAAGATGTTTTCAAAAATAGTTTCGTAGGATTTAAAACTACATATTCAAACTTTCTTCAAGAATTATGATCCTATCACTCCTCTCTTGATACCTGTTTAGGAAAAATAAAATTGTACAATGTATATCATAAAACAACAGCTATGGCTTTTTGCATGGTTGGAAGCAATTCTAATTTACAGTAATACACTATAATCAGTTGAAATAACGAAGCAAATTGTGCAAAGAATGCTCAAACTGCAAAAACAAACAAGATGTGTTTGTGAAACACTATGCCCCCCTCATATATTTGACCTCTGACCTTGTAGGATGACCTTGACATGTCACCCCTCAAAATGTGCGGCTTTATGAGATACATATGCATGCCAAATATCAAGTCTCTATCTGTACTGGCTCAAAAGTTAAGACCAATGTTAAGGTTGCGTTAAAGTTACAACCAAACAAGAGATGTCACAGTCACGTGACAAATGCCCCCAAAATTATACCCTGTGACCTTGACCTTTGACCCATGGACCAGGGAGTTGACACATCGTCTTTGTGTGGTGAACATTTGTGCCAGGTTCCTTTGAAATCCATTCACAGATAAACAAGTAATTGTACCCTGTGATCTTGACCTTTGACATATGGACCAGCGAGTTGAAAGCGACACATCATCTTTTGTGTGGTGAACATTTGTGCCAAATTATATTGAAATCCATTGATACATAAAGAAGTTACAGACCGGACACGAAATTTGTGACAAAGTAATTGTACCCTGTGACCTTGACCTTTGACCTATGGACCTGGGAGTTGAAAGCGACACATCGTCTTAGTGTGTTTAACATTTGTGCAAAATTATATTGAAATCCATTGATAGATAAAGAAGTTACAGGCAAAACACAAAATTTGTTACAAAGTAATTGTACCCTGTGACCTTGACCTTTGACCCATTGACCTGGGAGTTGAACGCGACACATTGTCTTTGTGTGGTGAACATTTGTGGCAAGTTATATTGAAATCCATTGATAGATGAAGAAGTTACAGACCGGACACGAAATTTGTGACAAAGTAATTGTACCCTGTGACCTTGACCTTTGACCCATGGACCAGGGAGTTGAACGCGACACATCGTCTTTGTGTGGTGAACATTTGTGCCAAGTTATATTGAAATCCATTGATAGATGAAGAAGTTACAGACCGGACACGAAATTTGTGACAAAGTAAATGTACCCTGTGACCTTGACCTTTGACCCATGGACCTGGGAGTTGACCCCGACACATCGTCTTTGTGTGGTGAAGATTTGTGGCAAGTTATATTGAAATCCATTGATAGATGAAGAAGTTACAGACCGGACACGAACTTTGTGACAAAGTAATTGTACCCTGTGACCTTGACCTTTGACCCATGGACCTGGAAGTTGAACGCGACACATCGTCTCTGTCTGGTGAACATTTGTGGCAAGTTATATTGAAATCCATTGATAGATGAAGAAGTTACAGGCCGGACACGAAATTTGTAACAAAGTAATTGTACCCTGTGACCTTGACCTTTGACCCATGGACCTGGGAGTTGAACGCGACACATCGTCTTTGTGTGGTGAACATTTGTGCCAAGTTATATTGAAATCCATTGACAGATGAAGAAGTTACAGACCGGACACGAAATTTGTGACAAAGTAATTGTACCCTGTGACCTTGACCTTTGACCCATTGACCTGGAAGTTGAACGCGACACATCGTCTCTGTCTGGTGAACATTTGTGGTAAGTTATATTGAAATCCATTGATAGATGAAGAAGTTACAGACCGGACACGAATTCCGGACGGAAGGACAGACGGACGGACGGACAGACGGACGGACGGACAGACGGACGGACGGACAGACGGAAGGACGGACAATGCGATTACTATATGCCCGCCTTTGGGGGCATAAAAAACAGACCATTTGACCTTTGACCCTGAAGGATGACCTTGTCATGTCACCCCTCAAAATGTGCAGCTTCATTACACAAGCATGCCAAATATCAAGTCTCTACCTCTACTGGTCCGAAAGTTATGGCCAATGTTAGTCGGTGATTTGACCCATATATATGACCTCTGACCTTGAAGGATGACCTTGACCTTGACATATCACCCCTCAAAATGTGTGGCTTCATGAGATACATATGCATGCCAAAAATCAAGTCTCTATCTGTACTGGCTCAAAAGTTATGACCAATGTTAAAGTTGCTGACAAACAAACAGACAAATGGACAAACAGACCGGGCAAAAACAATATGCTCCCTGACTATCGTCAATGGGGGCATAAAAAAGCCTCTCTTTTGAGATAAATAATAAGAAAAAAATACGAAGGAATTTGTCTCCTAGAGGAGCTTTCTGCATGACTTTCACCCTGCATTAAGCTGCCACCTGTGTTAAACTTCAATAATGGTACGTATTTGTAGTATCAAGTTTTTACCGTACTCCATATGAACCTTTAACCCGTTATCTGATAGTGTAGAACCTAATCAGACGGTTTCTTACAGCAGCTGTGTGATCAGGGACTGCTGTATGCTTATAGATTGTTACAGATCTATCATACAGTTTCTGCAATGGCCAAACAATCTTCTATTCATATGCTATTATAAAAATTGAGATAATAAATATTCATGTCATTATTTCTTTCAGATAAAGGGTTAAAGTGTGTGCAGCACCAAATTATTTACCTAGTACATTTGTCAACTTAATTATTAACCCTTTACTCCATGAATATTTATGTAAGAAATAATGACGTCACGAATATTAATAATGAATATTGTTGGCCATGACAGAAACTGTAGAATCATATCTATATTATTTAGATATTATTTCATCAGCAAACAGAGCAGACCCTGATCAGACGGCTCCTACAGGAGCGATAAGATCTGGGTCTACTGTGTTTGCTAAGGCATTGAAAAAATTATGGAGTAGAGGGTTAAAATCACAGTGATTGTTTTGATTAATTTCACCTTCAATTACAAACAAATCATCTTCAATTATAAACAAACAAATCAATGAAGTGCTAATCACTTTGCACATTTCTATGAGAGTCAAGAAAGAAGACACCTCTGGCATTTAACAGTGTAGAACCTGACCAATGCAGTGCCAACTGTCTGTCAGACTCTGCTTAAGAGAAAGTTGCTGGTTTGGAATAAAATTGCAGCTCCAATGGTAGACTTGCGATGCCCCCCCCCCACCTTTCCCTATGTACACATTTAATCATTTTAGAGAAACTGTCATGCAGGAAAAATCTTATCTTGCTGAATTATTTCAACCGCTTTCCAATTAACTATTTCAACGCTGGTTTTTCAACTTGACTATTTCAATATTTAAGCAGGTTCAGCTTACCATAAATATTCAGGAGTTTTCTTTAATAGAAAAGTGTAACATGACGAACAGTGCAGACCCTAATGAGAGTGCTCTAGCAGCTCTCTCATCTGGGTCTACACTGTTTGCAAAGGATATTAGTGACTTGTTTCCCGCACTAAAAAGGTTAGGATTTTGCAGAGAAAAAATATATTACCTTGGTTTCTTAAATACTGGTTTATCTAAACCTCTACTATAAAGCAAATTTGTCAATTTCAGCAGCAAGATAATTTAATTTAATTAATTGGTGTCTTTCTGTACATATTTTTGCAGCATATGGCTTTCATATATTGGCTGAATGTTACAGATCTGATTGTGCACTGTTTATCATGTCAAATATTCATGTTTCATACATCATAAAAAAAATCAGTTAATTAATATCCATGAAGTCATACATTCTTACATAAATGTTCATCAAGTAATGGGTTAAAATACAAAAATCTATCCCATGGTGGTCAGTCATTACAAACATTTTGTTTTAACCCTTTCCCCTCATATAAACGTGTTTTCACGCATTTGCAAACAGAGAAGACCCAGATCAGACGGCTCCTACTGGAGCCGTCTGATCAGGGTCTGCTCTGTTTGCTAATAGAATATGAAAGATCTGTTTCTTTGCTTTCTAAAATATCAACAATCATGAATGTTTCACCTTCTATATTCCATTATAACTATATTGTCCATGAATATCCAGTAGGTATTGAACTTTGGAATAAACATAGAACAGGGAAAGGGTTAAGCTTGTAGAATAAAGCAATCACCTATAACAAGCAGGTGGTTGTTTAGCCCATTCCCGCTTGAATATTCATTCGGAACTAATGACATCATGAATACTTATTAGTTGGAATTTTCATAAAGTAAAATTTTCTTTGACAAAATCTGTATCATGTCATAAGCAAACAGAGCACACCCTTATCATCCTACAGGAACTGTCTGATCTGAATCTGCTGTTTGAAAAAGCATGAAAAAGAGTTTATATGAGGGAAAGAGATTGTAAGAAGAAAGTAATGCAGAAAGATTCTAGGAGCTTTCTGCATTACTTTCATTCTGCATTAAGCAACCACCTGTCCTATATCCATGACTTACTTAAGGTGGTTGCTGCTGACAGGTTTTAATCAAATGATTTTGGAAACTGACAGGGTAAACGATAATTTACAGCCTTATTATACAATTAGCATATACAACAAAAGACCTCTCCCATGTCCTGTTCTCTGTACATTGCTTTGAAACACTCTACCACATGTTCGGATACAAAGAAAAGCAATGAAAATCATTATTACTTCACTCAAATGCATTTAAAACCTGATGACACTGTACATAATATATACAATTTATATTGCCCATTTGAAGAGCAGAAGGACAATTTTGAAAACTGTTCAAATCAGATTAACACAGAAAATGGATGGTGGAAATGGCCCAACATACGAAACTATGAAGAGATCAGTGGATATAAACTCAAATTTGACCTTAAACCCTTTACTCCATAAATATGCTTTGCAAAGAAAGTAGACCCAAATCAGACAGCTTCTGTATGAGCCGTCTGATCAGGGTCTACTGTTTGCTTATGGAATAATACAGACTTGATTCTATAGTTTTTGCCATGGACAAATTCTTTTTGTTCAAACATTATAAATATGACGATAACTGATACAGTAAAACCTCTCTATAACGGCCACTAAATTATTTGGTATTCAGGGCAGGTGGCTGCTTAAAGCAAGGTGAAAGTAAAACAGAACGCTCCTATAGGAGCGTTCTGTTTTACTTTCACCTTGCTTTAAGCAGCCACCTGCTTTTAACACAAAATACTAGGTGTAATTTAGTGGCTGTTATAGAGGTTTTACTGTATTCATAGACATTATTTTTATACAAATATTCATGGAGCAAAGGATTCAACATGAAAAGGCTACAAGAAGGTTCAGCAAAACAATGTGTTTGTGAAATTTGTGAAGCACTATGCACCCAACAAGCCCCTTGACCTTTTAATTTGATCTTTGATCTTGACATGGACATGGCACCACTCATAACCTGAAGCATCGCAAGATATGCATGTCATGTCCGATGTCTACATCTTTGATAGTTAAAACATTATGGCCAAGGTTCATGTTTTATACCTTTCCTCCATGAATACGCCTCTGTAAAAGTCACTTTATGAAACCATTGTGATAAATAGAGCATTTGCTCCTATTGGAGCAAATGCTCTATTTATCAAAATGGTTTCAAACTACAAAATTCTAAAAAAATATCCTTTTCTCTAATTAATGCTCCTTTTCAGTAAATTTATTCAAAGAGGTCGGATCTAAAAATAACCTATGGAGGAATGGGTTAAACAGATCAACAAACTCCCCAACAAATGTGCCTAACTCTTTACTTCATACAAAAAATGTGCCTAACCAATAACTTCATACAAATAACAATATGCCGATCTAGTGTTGAATGTGTTCAGGTTAAAACATTAAGCATTCTGAAAAACCATGTACATACCTTATCAACAATTATAACGTGATAGGAATGAAAGTAAAGAAGCATTTTACCTGCATAGCTTAAGCAGTTGAAGGAAATACACTATGATTGAGTTTGAAACTTAATGAAGATATTGCGAAGGGCTTTGTGAGCTGCCAATTTTCGAAAGCCAGGTCACCCTGAGAACTGTCAAAGAATAACAAGGCTTCACATATATGCCCAAACCACACTGTAGTATGCTTTAACCCCTTCCATGTTGAATATGCATGTAAGAAACAATGACATCATGAATATTAATTAGATTGTTTTTTTTATAATGGCATATAACTCTGAATTATAATGCATTCAGCCATAAAATCAAAGAGAATATTATTCTCTTTGATTTTACGGCTGAATGCATGTAACAAAAATGTGATGTGTATTTTGACATGATAATCATTGAAAAAGGCCCTTAGTGGTCGAAATATTAGATCAGAGCAATTTAAGTATTATATTAATTCTCTTTTTGGAATATTTTCTTCATTGTATAAAGTTTTTTGGTCAAGGAAGAAACTAGAATCATATATCTATATTATTAGCAAATAATGCACACCTTGATCAGAAGCTTCCTACAGGAGCTGTCTGATCTGTCTACCCTGCTTGAAATATGTTTCTATGAAGGAAAGGGTTACCCTTTAGCCTGCTGTGCAAATGTTTCATCAATCCGAAATATTCCCTCCCCAACTTTGTTCCATTTCTTCTCAAAGATATAATCAGTGTCAAGCATTTCGAGGGCTTGGTGCAAAACTATTCTAACTCCTTCACAAAGTGAAGGAGTTAGAATAGTTTTGCACCAAGCCCTCAATTTTGGATCCTGACAATATGCCAAGTAATTGTAAAGCTCATCTGGATCCAAACTGATAACACAGGTTATCATACATTTGCTGGTAGCAGGCTACAGGTTAGGATACAACAGTAAAACTATCATAGCTGGTAACAATGGGACTGTGATAGTCCACGGTTTACACAGCCGTATTCATTGATAGAATCAGTCCTTATGATGAAGAATGGTTTTGTTTCAATTATGCAAAAATATTTCTTTAATATAAGAAAGACATGACATGAACAAGATAAATGCTGACATGAACACGATAAATGCTAATATACATGGCAAAAACAAATCATAAAATGAATTTATTGAGTGACATATTCATGACATATAGGAGCTTTCTGCATGACTTTTGACCTGTATTAACCTACTACTTGCCTTACAGACCCATATTTAGACCTCTTTTTGACGGCCACTTAACCCTTTCCCTCATATAAACGTGTTTTCACGCATTTGCAAACAGAGTAGACCCAGATCAGACGGCTCCTAGATGAGCCGTCTGATCAGGGTTTGCTCTGTTTGCTGATGGAATCTGAAAGATCTATTTACTCTCTAAAATGGCTACAATGTTTCACCTTCCATATTTCTTTATAACTATTTTGTTAATGAATATTCAGTAGGTATTGAAAATTGGTCTAAATACAGGACAGGGAAAAGGTTAAGAAAGTTGTTCAGGGTTGCAGAGAGTCAAACTACATGAATCATGATACATGCATAGTTACTCTGCATCTCATCTAGATCCAAGCTGTTAGCAAATACCAACCGTGCTAGGCAGGACAAGAGTTCAGTAATCGTTATACTGGATGCTGTTGTATTGACCCGTTACTTCAAAGACACGTCTTTGCAAATAGAGAAGACCTAGATCAGGGTCTGCTCCATTTGCTAATGAAAAATATAGATCCGATTCTACATTTTCTATCATGGCCAAAAAGTTCTATGATGATGTAAAAATTGTTCTAACTAATATTCATGACACCATTATTTCTTACATGAATATGCATGGAGTAAAGGGTAAACTAACAAAGGCATTGCCAGTATGTGGGCTTTTAAAGTCACATTTTAAACTGATCTTGCTGGCAAAATAGCTCCCTGCTCTAAATCTTACAGATCTTTGCCTCAGAGCTGCTTAAAAATATGTGCCCTATATGAAAGCTTGTCTACAGAGCTATGCAATCATTACAGACCTGAAAAACTGCCTTAACCCATTTCCTCATATTGACGACTCTGCAAAAGTTACCTGTTGAAACCATTGTGATAAATAGAGCATTTGCTCCTATAGGAGCAAATGCTCTATTTATCACAATTGTTTCAAACTAATTTTTTTTCTTTTTCTCTAGTTAATGCTCCTTTTGGGTAGATTTATTCAAAGAGGTTGGACCTAAAAATTGTCTGAGGGAATGGGTTAAGAGATATCATAATTATCAAGATGGATGACAAAACTACAAATATTGACGACTGTCAAACAAATGTAGGCCCTGAATGGATGCTATCTAAATAACTCCTGGTGCAATTTATCTATAGGTCCCATTCAAACAAGATTTTGAGGAGAAACTATTGCTGAGTGTTGTTGACAAGATGCTTTTCTCAGACACTACACATATATATAAAGTGTCTGATGTCCATGCAAATTGAAGACTAGGCTAAGCAGAAAACATTCTATTCAATTTACACAAAATCTATGTGTTTGGTACAGAATTCGTGAGTTATATAATGTATTAACAAGAAAGAACAAAATCAACTCCATGAATTTACATATGTAATGAACAATGATTTGAAATGAACTATAAATTGAAATGATATCATCCATTTACTTACATTACCCAAAGTGTTTTTTTTTCACTCACTCACTCTCTCTCTCTTTCCCTTTCTACAATATTCTCCCTAATATGTGCATCACACTCCAATAAACACCTTACTTCTGGGAGGAAACTAATGATCTACATAATCATTAAATAAAGATATATATGTTTTTCAAAATACAGGTGGTAGCTTAATAGTGACTGAAAGCAATGCAGAAAGCTCCTCTAGGAGCTTTATGCATAGCTTTCATTCTGCATTAAGCAACCACCTGTGTGCAAAATGCTTGAAGTTCCTTTTAAAAAATATAACACCTCTGGGAGAGTTTATTAGAGATAATGGAGCACATATCTCTCTCACCCTTACCCATACAAATGCTGTTAAACAATACTTTCTAAAAACATTTTGATGACAAGACACAGTTTTTACCAAAAGCTTATTAGATACAAAGTGATTCAATTTCATTGTGTTAAAACAATTAAAATCAGACTAAAATTATCATTTATGTACAATTAAAATCTATTGATGTCTTTTGTCAATGAAGTCAGCTGGATGAAAGTTGAATGAAGTGTCAATGGCAGATCGGGAACCACATCTTTTTTGTTCAAGTCTTTTACAGTGGCTCATATTGTTTTCCATTATGTATGCAATGGTCGATGACAAGGGAAGTGGCTTATGTTGAACAATGATTACCTGAAGTAAATACAATACATGTTCATTGTGGATATGCAGTCAAACTCTGCCCAACTTTAGTAAAAAAAGAATTTAGATCTTTTTAGGCAGGTAGCTGCTTAATACAGGGTGAAAGTCATACTAAATCGAAAGTGCAGTTTAGACAAATATATCTGTAACAGACTTTGATGTTGCTCATCACTTCTTACTTAGAACTGCATTATTTTCAAAATTTCAGCTCTGTATGAAGATGTACACCTAAGTTTTAAATGTATACACCAAAAAAAAGTGACCTAAATTGTCCTCTTTCCAAACAGAGCAGAAAATCAATACATTAGCCCTTTAGTCCATATATACACCTTTATATGCCTTTGCAAACAAAGCAGACCCTGATCAGATGGCTTATTACATAATATAGATCTGATTCTACAGTTTCTACGCCTTTGCAAACAGAGTAAACCACAATGCATGTAAAAATACAAAACATAAATTTAAAATGTTGATCCAACTGTCTTAATTACCCAGTTTCCCTCACACAAGCTCTTTGTCATGCCTTTGCTAACAGAGTAGACCCAGATCAGGCAGCTACTGTAGGAGCCGTCTAATCAGGGTTTGCTCTGTTTGCTTATGAAATTATAGTACAGTAAAACCTCTCTATAACGGCCACTAAATTGTGTTAATTTGCTGGTATCTAGTGCAGGTGACTGCTTAAAGCAAGGTAAAAGTAAAACAGAATGCTCCTATAGGAGCGTTCTGTTTTACTTTAACCTTGCTTTAAGAAGGCACCTGCCTTTTAACACAAACTATTTGATGTAATTTAGTGGCCGTTATAGAAAGGTTTTACTGTAGATTCAACTAATATCAAAAGATTCTGTGTACATATACCATTGTAACAATGTCAGGTTATAAATATTCATGATGTCATCATTCCTTACATGAATATTCAGCAGGGAAAGTGTTAAGATGAGATCTCATTAGAATGAAATATAAACATACAAACCATGCATGACATTTCACTTAAAAGCAAGGACTGTTTTCAGTGAAATATGGTCCGAGGGGAAGTACAAGTTGGGAATTCCACCAGTCTCTATGACTCTCTCTTTGCTGGCTGTACGAAGGACACCTACATTATCCAGGCATTGAGAGCTGTAGAATACATAATCCACGGTGTCCATCATTACCCCATTGTATGATGTAATTTGGGGTTCAGAGCCCTGAAATGTACAAAAATCATGGATGTTAACACTTTCCTCCATAAATACGTCATTCTATGCCTCTGTAATAACCACTTCCTGAAACCATTGTGATAAATAGAGCATTTGCTCCTATAGGAGCAAATGCTCTATTTATCACAATGATTTCAAACTACAAAATTCTAAAATTTTACCTTTCTCTAGTAAATGCTCCTTTTGGGTAGATTCATTCAAAGAGGTTGGGTCTAAAAATAGCATATGGAGGAAAGGGTTAAATCAATCCCTATCCTTTCCCTGCAGTGTTATACAAAACTATGGAAGAACAGGAGCTAAAAGTGAAGAAAGACCTACATTGATAGATGCTTTATGACCCCTTTGCAAACACAGCAGACCAAGATCAGTCTTGTATGAGTCATCTGATAAAGGTCTGTTCCGTTTGCTTATAAAATAATATTAATCTGATTCAAACTTCTTCCATGGACAAATATTATATCAGTCAATATGAGATAAGTCAAAAGTCAGTCAATCTACTTATACAATACATGGTCCCATACAAGCTGTGTACTTTATCAGGTGGCAGCACACACAGGAATACACCATATATCTAAAGTTTTGTTCAATAAAGATTTTTTTTATATTAAAGATTATATAAGTTAATAGACAGTACATCCTATATTAAACTTCTGAACAAAATATTACATATAGCTTAGCTAAACATGGCAGAAAAATGTTTCATCTGATCTGGGTCTTCTCCGTTTGCAAAGGCAAAGAAAGGCGTAAACGGGTTAACACCATGTATAACATAGGACATCTGATTTTCTAAACAGCATACACATCAATAAATTTTGATCATCATGATCCGTTTCGTTTTCTTTCTCGATTAATAATCAATATTTTCAGTGGTTTGACCTTTTACTCCCTGAATAGCCATTAAGAAATAATAAGTTCATTAATTGTAATTAGATGAATTTTTAAGGCGAACGAGCCCAGGAAATTTTTTTGGCCATGACAGAATCTGCAAAATCAGATCTGAACATTCAATAAGCAAACAGGGCAGAGCCTGATCAGGTGGCTCCTGTAGGGAGTAAAGAGTTAAGTACCATTTTTGCATTGTGTAAAGATCACTACAAAATTTTTGAAAATTGAGACCAGACTGGGGCTTAACCCTTTCCTCCATAAATACGCCTTTCTATGCCTCTGTGAAAATCACCTGTTGAAACCATTGTGATAAATAGAGCATTTGCTCCTATAGGAGCAAATGCTCTATTTATCACAATGGTTTAAAAAAAAAATTCATTTTCTCTAGTAAATGCTCCTTTTTGGAAAATTCGTTCAAAGAGGTTGTGTCTAATGAGGGAAAGGGTTAAAAGGCTAAAAGCTACAGCCTTTGAAATATAACAATAACAGTTGGCAAACCTCAACTTCATGGTAAGCACTTCTGAGAGATGATGTGTGCTGGAAGGCTGGCCATACACTGTTGACTAAAGAGGCCGTCTGAAAAAAGAAGTGTTTGCTTTATTTACCACATTCCCTGTTGAATATCAATGTAAGAAATAATGACATCATGAATATTTATTAGCTGAATTTTTATTAATGGCATAATTATCAGTGCTCCAGCTAGGCCTTTTCAGCAGGGCGCCGCGCCCTGCCCTTAATTAGTGACGCCCTGCCCTAATTAGTGACGCCCTGCCCTAATTTACAAAGCCATTTTTAAATTTCAGACCCAATATGCCTCTATTCTTGAAGCAATCATTGTTTCTTTCGATACTTTGCATAGCGTGTCGGTTGTTTACACTGTGTATTGACAGGGGAATTTCCCGAGTAAGGGAACACCGGAAATATGCACTCACGCGTGAACAAGTCGAGATTCTGCTGGTTACCGGTTTGCGCTTCTAATTTTGCTTCGATTCGGAAATCAGTCGCATCAAAATGGTTACGCAATCTACAAATTTCGCCACGGGAGTTTTAGATATGTACTCGCAGCTCGTGTTTTACTCGACAGAAGAGACTGACGTTTATAGATAAGCGATAAGGGGATTAAAGAGTGACAAACAATACAAGTAATTGGTCCTCGCTTCTGATGATACCGGTAACTTTGAGCCAGACCGCTGTCTTTTGATCCAAGGTAAGAAACAGTGGAACTCCTACTGTTTTTGTTTTCTGTTTGATGATTGGGTAATAATCGATTCCATTGCTTATCAAGTGTTCTTTAATTAATATATATGTAATACTGTCACTTGTTTTCATGCTTTTAGTCTGTTAACACATCGTTTCTACTGTTTCAAAATGCCTACAAGAGAGCGTATGCAACGTTCTTTATCTAAGATAGGGAATGCAAATAAGAGAAAACTTACCGATTTCTTTGCGTAAGTTTACTTTTATAGAAAATAATTAAAGTATTTAAAATTAATCGTAAATATTAACAGTCAGTGGCTTATCATTAAAAATATTTTTTTATTCCTTTATTTAAATAGTTTTGTCGTATTTTTTTCTTAATATGAAAAACAAATGAAATGGACAACTAGATAAGTTCTAAATATTGGAAATTTTAAACATGCAGTGATTTTAGTAGCTGTAGAAAGGTTGCTATCCAAACAACTTACCGATTTCTTTCACTTATCTTTTAGAGAAAATCATTTTTAAAATTAAACAAAAAACTATCAATCATAAATATGCTGAGTGTTTCAAATAATTATAAATTTAAAGTTTTATGAATTTATTTCATGCGTGTTTTTATTTTATTTTTTTTGTTGAAAAATATATTAGCCAATTGGATTGTAAATATTAGAATTTTTAAACATGCAGAGATTTTTTTCAGCTGGAGAATGGTTAATATTCAAACCGTTAATATAACAAGACTGTCATTTTTATTTCTTTTATCTATTTTGTAATTTCAGATCTTCGAGTGTGGGAGAGAAATCTCAGGATGTAGTTACAAGTACAACTCCAACCTCCACAGGTGATGAGAGTACAACTGACCTGCAACGGAAGCGACACAAAAGTGGTCACAGTGTTGGATTTAAAGCGGAATGGCAGATTGGCAGACCATGGCTATTTATGAAAGTCCAAGTGGATGATACTGAGGATAATGAGACCATCACTTCCATGTTTTGTTCAATCTGCAAAGAATTCAACACAGGGACGAACAGCAACAAACCTTGGGTTGACAATGGATGTAAGACTCTGCGACTCGACAAAGTCAAACTACATGAGGTCAGCGACCAACACAAGAGTGCCCTTGCCTTGTCCCTTAGTAAAAAGCTGCCAGAAGTTGCTGACAACATTAGCTCTGCAGCTAAGGCCTCCATCACAGATTCTTTGAAGGTTCTGTGGTTTATCACAATGAAGAATTTACCACTGGATCTGTTTAAAGACCTGATTGATCTGTGTATAGATGTTGGATCTGAGAGCCTAGGGAATCTCCGCCTGGTGAAAAATGCTTCATACTCTAGTTGGGACATAGTCGATGACCTGCTTAAAACACTTAGTGATGAAGTGAAGAAAACGGTAGTAGAAGAAGTAAAGCAGAGCCCATCTTTTTCTACTATGGTAGATGAGGTATGTGACAGGACAACAGAGAAACATTTAGCTATCTGCGTTAGATATGTTTCAACTGAAGGCGATGTGAAGACTTCGTTCCTGTCAGATACAGCTATTCCACAGGCCAATGCAGAGAACCTGACTAGACAGATCACCTCTGAGCTTGAGCGTCATGACCTGAGGATACAGAATATGACAGGCTTTACTTCTGACGGAGCTGCAGTCTTTCTGGGAAAGAAGAGTGGTGTCGGCAAGAGGCTTAAGGATCTCAACCCTCATATTGTTACCACACACTGCAAGGATCACAGGCTTGCCCTTGCCTGCAGAGACAGCTATGCCAGTGTTCCAGGCATGAAGAAGTTGGATGAGATGATGGAGAACCTGTACAAGTACTATAAGTACAGTGCAAAGAATGCCGCCAGTCTGAAAGATGTCCAGTCTGCATTTGAAGAAGCGCCACTGACCATAAAACAGGCCAAACATCATCGATGGCTGAGTCATGAGAAGGCTGTGACTTCTATTGTGAGATCCTACAAAAGTCTAGTTGTAGACCTAGAATCCAACACAATTTCAAGTGACCCAGTCGGCAATGGTCTTCTTAAGAGCCTCAAGGATACTGATAACCTTAGACTGTTACTCCTGTTGGCTGATGTGCTGCCGCATGTGACAGGACTTTCACTCTTCTTTCAACGGAAGAATATACACCTTGGCATGGTGAAGTCTATGGTAGACAAAACTCTACGAATACTTGAGACCAGACTGACAAATGATGGCCCATGGCTTCAGAAGGCAGATAAGCTGATGGCAGACAGTGACATCACTCCACAACAGCCCTCGCCTTTCTTCACAAAAACCCGAACACAGTTTCTTCAGGCATTGAAACAAAACATAGAGGACCGTTTCCAGGACACAGATGTCATAGAGAGTATGTCTGTCCTTGACTTGAGTGATCAAGAGGATATCCCCACCTTTTATGGTGACCTGGAGATGGAGACTTTGGCTCAATACTTCAGCCTGGAACCAGAGACACTCACCAATCAGTGGCAAGGCTTTCTAGAACTTGTAAAGATCTCATCAGCACCAAGAACCATGGCACATTTTTTAGAACTATTTTATGGACAGAGTCATGCTGAGAAAGGTCTACTTGCTCAATTCCCACTTGTTGGACAGATGATAGCAGCAGCCAGTGTTCTTCCTCTCAGTACAGCTGAAGTTGAGAGAGTTTTTTCGCAGCTGAAGCTAGTCAAGACAGACCACAGGTGTTCACTGAAGACCAAGAGAGTTGAACAGCTCCTGAATATTAAACTCAACTGCACAGATGAAATGTTCACCAACCTTGCACCAGAAGTTGTAAAACTATTCTTCAGAACAAAGACCAGACGCATAGTGAGTGTGACTAAGAAAATGTGAAAGAAAAAGACACAGCAGTGAAACATTTCAGTGACAATGTAAATATGTAAATAAGTGAGCTGCAAAAAAAAAAAAAATTGGAGAAAAAGGAAAAAAAAAAGACTGTCGCAGGGGATACTCTGTAGTGTTATAGGTGATAATCTATAACACTGCCACCTGCCTGACGAGACCCATAGAGGGGTCGAAACAGTCTTGTGATATTAGTATGAACCGTTATCAGATATAATAAAAGAAATGTAAACACATACATGAGTTGCTTCTTCTCTGATAAACATGATAAGAAAAGAAAACTACCGTGTCATGCTTTAGCAAGTGCCCTCATTGAAAGTCTAGCTGGAGCACTGTATATATTTATTATTTCATTTATCCATTTGATATGTAAAGATGTCGTTATTTTTGCCATATACATGTACATGTATCTAAAACTATAAAACAGTGATCAAGGAAAAAAAAAAGACTGATCTTTATCAGAGTGGTAATACACATCTAAAAAAAAATTCTTGGACTATTTCTTCTTTCATCTTTTCATTTTAATTCTTCAGTCAACTAGTATGATCTGAAAATGAAATGAAATAAAGAATTAAAAGGTTGTATCACATGTTGTCAACATTTTGCCTGTATTCACATATCAATACTGAATGGCTGATTACCTCCAAAAACAGTGAATTTCTGCTTCCAAATATTGGTATATTTATTCTGGAAAAGTCGGGAGAAGTGATCTTTTGGGACTTGTTTTTTAAAAAAATCATGGGGGAGGCCCCCCAGACCCCCCTAGAAGGAGGGGGGCACCCCCTCCTTCACCCTCCCCCAGCTTGCCGCTTCGCGGCTCGCGTTGCCCTCTTGGCAAAATCCACCCTGCCCTTTTCCATTCCTGGCTGGAGCACTGATTATGTACACAAGAAATTTTTATATTTGTGAAAACTAGTCAGATCTATTATGTTTCTTAACCCTTTCCCTCATATGAACGTGTTTTCACGCATTTGCAAACAGAGTAGACCCAGATCAGACGGCTCCTATAGGAGCCGTCTGATCAGGGTCTACTCTGTTTGCTAACAGAATTTGATAGATCTGTTTCTTTAGTTTCTCAAATGGATATAATGTTCCACCTTCCAAATTTCATTATAACTATTTTATTTATGAATATTCAGTAGGTAATGAAATTTGGAATAAATATAGAACAGGGAAAGGGTTAACCAAACAGAGCAGGCCCTGATCAGACAGCTCCTACAGGAGCCTTTAGAAGGAGGGCAGCCGCCTACTGTAGGTGAAAAAACACATTCAAACTGAAAATGGGCTTATAACAAGAGCACCGAAAGCGGGTGTGAACACTCGTCTGTTATCATTTTGGTATGTGTGGATAGGCCTTTGTCAAGATGAACATGCATACCAAAAGGTTTTTAATGAAAAAATGAAGAAGTTCTGGTCAATGTTAAGATTTCAGTTGACGACGACAATGCGGACGCAGGAGTTACGACAATAGCTTGTGATTTCTTCGAAACAGACGAGCTAAAAAGGACAACATGGAGGACTTTTTCCCAGATGTTTCATAATACTGTGCAATGTGGAAGCTCTAACAGCATTGAAATATGTCAAACCTAAAGTTGTATAGTAGTTTTCATTTAGTTACATTTGAAGAGAAAATTGTTACTTATACCATTAATTATTGCATTATCTTCTGATTCAGGCTTAAATACAATGTACTGAGAAAATCATATAATACAGGTCTTTTTATTCCTATCAAAAACAAAACGTCACAAAACAATGTACAGTAAACCTCTCTAGAATGACCATCGAAAGGAAGTCTAATTCTGGTAGTACCATAATGCTGGATGAAAGCTGTGCAGAAAGCTCAAATAAGAGTTTTATGATTACAGTAAAACCTCTCTATAACGGCCACTAAAAATACATCAAGTATGTTGTGTTAAAGGCAGGTGGTTGCTTAAAGCAAGGTGAAAGTAAAACAGAACGCTTCTATAGGAGCGTTCTGTTTTACTTTCACCTTGCTTTAAGCAGCTACCTGCCCTAAATACCAACTAATTAACACACTTCATTGGCCGTTGTAGAGAGGTTTTACTGTATTTTCATCCTGCACTACGCAACCACCTGCTTCTAAAGATACTGATATTTATTTACTTAATCATTGCTTTATGGAAGTTATATTGTATTCCAAAACAGGTAGGTCCCTATGAGTGGAAAATTCAAATTGGGTGTCAGACCTGTCCCTCTGGCAGCTGCAGTCCTGTGATCTCCTGTAGTTTAGTTACAGTCTCGTCCTCCGTTGGGTAGCCGTCTTTGGCAACCAGATAGCCAGGACTGAGGGGTGGAGAGTTGAAGTCCCCACAGATGAGATGAGGAAGGTTGTCCAGCCCAGCCTTACTCACAATCTCCTTTATGGCACTGGCAATCTACAGCAAGATAGCACATGCCAGTTGTATAACTGCTATAGCAATCAGATAATTTTGCATACAAAATAAATCATAGAATCATTTTCAAACTAGAATGTTCTGTCTGTCATTTCTTTCAAAAAATACACCCACATTATCAAAGTTATTTTGGGTCTCCAAATGAACAGATTTACATTTCAAGTTCTGCACAAACAGATTACTGGAGAATTGCCTTTCTGTTTGTGAAAAGATTCACTGTGCACAAGACTACCAATATGTTAACCCTTTCCTCCATAAATACGCCTTTCTACATCTCTGTAAAAGTCACATCTTGAAACCATTGTGATAAAGTGAGCATTTGCTCCATAGGAGCAAATGTTCGATTTATCACAATGGTTTCAAAACTACACGATTCTAACATTTTCCTTTTCTCTAGTAAATGCTCCTTTTCGGTAGATTTATTCAAAGAGGTTAGGTCTAATGATAGCCAATGAAGGAAAGGGTTAATCAAGCTATGTTACTATAAACGAGATCTAATCAAGGTCATATAAATCTAATCTGCCATGTCTCATCTCCATATGTCCTTGTTCATCACCTTTATTACCTTAAGTATTTGGACAGACAAACTTGGGCGAATAGTGCCGACCCAGATCAACTACTTGTGAATGAGCAGTCTGACCAGAGTCTACACTATTTGCTACTACGGTAATCTAATTTAACCCATTACCTCATAGACTATTTTTAGACCCAACCTCACTGAATAAACCTACCGAAAAGGAGCATAAGCTAGAGAAAAGGAAAACTTTAGAACTGTGTAGTTTGAAACCATTGTGATAAAAAGAGCATTTGCTCCTATAGGAGCAAATGCTCTATTTATCACAATGGTTTCACAAAGTGACTTTTACAGAGTCGTCAAGTCATCAATATGAGGGAATGGGTTAAAGTGCCAAAATGGCTTATTCGGCTGTACAAACCCACTGAAAGGGGAGACTGGGTGTCCGAATACTTAGATTAATTAACCCTTTCCTCCATAAATATGCTTTTCTACGCCTCTGCAAAAGTCACTTTTTTAAACCATTGTGATAAATAGCGCATTTGCTCTTATAGGAGCAAATACTCTATTTATCACAATGGTTTCAAACTACTAAATTCTTAAATTCTCCTTTTCTCTAGTTAATGCTCCTTTTCAGTAGATTTATTCAAAGAGGTTGGGTCTAAAAATAGTCTATGAGGTAATGTGTTAAGGTTGTCAAAGGTGAAGTAGTATGAGTATTTGAACAAAAAACACTAACAAACAGGTAAACCAATTTTACTTGTTAAAATTATCAGCTGCAGGTGCCTCAAATTTAAAGTAAAGCCATTATAAAACACTGCTCTGTCTAAAACTTTTGCAAATTACGTAAAAGCAAACTTCTGCCAAATATAAACGAAAAAACAAGAGGGCCAGAATGGCCCTGAAGCGCTCACCAGACAATCAGAGGAGAAGATTTTCAAAGTTTTCACTACATGTTTCTATAGAAAACCAGCTGGCCCTGGGGCAGGCCAATTTTGACCCCAGGGGCGTAATTTATATAACTTTTGTAGAGGACTTGAACATGATGCTATGAGCCAAATATTAAAGCTGAGAACCTTTCAGTTTCAGAGAAGATTTTCAAAGTTTTCTCTATATGTTTCTGCTGAAAACTACCCACCCCTGGGGCGGGGCCAATTTTGACCCCAGGGCCATAATTCATATAACTTTTGTAGAGGACGTACACATGATGCTATGTGCCAAATATGAAAGCGGAGAACTTTCCAGATTCAGAGAAGAAGATTTTCAAAGTTTTCACTATTTGTTTCCATTGAAAATTGCCCACCCCTGGGGTGGGGACAATTTTGACCCCAGGGCAATAATTAATATCACTTTTGTAGAGGATCTGAACATGATGTTCTGTGCCAAATATGAAAGCTGAGCGCCTTCTAGTTTCAGAGGAGAAGATTTTCAAAGATTTCACTATTTGTTTCTATTGAAAACTGCCCACCCCTGCGGCGGGGCCACTTTTTACCCCAGGGGCATAATTTATATAACTTTTGTAGAGGACCTGAACATGATGCTATGTGCCAAATATGAAAGCTGAGAAACTTCTGATTTCAAAGGAAAATATTTTCAAAGGTTTACTATATGTTTCTATTGAAAACTTCCCACCCCTGGGGCGGCCCAAATTTTGACCCCAGAGGCATAATTTATATAACTTTTGTAGAGGACCTGAACATGATGATCTGTGCCAAATATGAAAGCTAAGCGCCTTCCAGTTTCAGAGGAGAAGCTTTTCAAAGATTTCACGATTTGTTTCCATTGAAAACTGCCCACCCCTGGGGCGGGGCTAATTTTAACCCCAGGGCCATAATTTATATAACTTTTGTAGAGGACCTGAACATGATGCTATGTGCCAAATATGAAAGCTGAGAACCTTCTAGTTTCAGAGGAGAAGATTTTCAAAGTTTTCACTATATATTTCTATTGGAAACTGCCCACCCCTAGGGCGGGCCAATTTTGACCCCAGGGCCATAGTTTATATAACTTTTGTAGAGGACCTGAATATGTTGCTCTGTGCCAAATATGAAAGATGAGAGCCTTTCAGTTTCAGAGGAGAAGATTTTCAAAGATTTCATTATTTGTTTCTATTGAAAACTGCCCACCCCTGGGGCGGGGCCAATTTTTACCCCAGGGTCATAATTTATATAACTTTTGTAGAGGACCTGAACATGATGCTATGTGCCAAATATGAAAGCTAATAACCTTCTGGTTTCAGAGGAGAAGATTTTCAAAGTTTTACTATATGTTTCTATTGAAAACTTCCCACCCCTGGGGCGGGGCCAATTTTGACCCCAGGGGCATAATTTATATAACTTTTGAAGAGGACCTATAGGTGATGCTATGTACCAAAGATGAAAGCTGAGACCCCTGTAGATTCAGAGAAGATTTTCAAAGTTTTCACTATATATTTCTATTGGAAACTGCCCACCCCTAGGGCGGGCCAATTTTGACCCCAGGGCCATAGTTTATATAACTTTTGTAGAGGACCTGAATATGTTGCTCTGTGCCAAATATGAAAGATGAGAGCCTTTCAGTTTCAGAGGAGAAGATTTTCAAAGATTTCATTATTTGTTTCTATTGAAAACTGCCCACCCCTGGGGCGGGGCCAATTTTTACCCCAGGGTCATAATTTATATAACTTTTGTAGAGGACCTGAACATGATGCTGTGTGCCAAATATGAAAGCTAATAACCTTCTGGTTTCAGAGGAGAAGATTTTCAAAGTTTTACTATATGTTTCTATTGAAAACTTCCCACCCCTGGGGCGGGGCCAATTTTGACCCCAGGGGCATAATTTATATAACTTTTGTAGAGGACCTATAGGTGATGCTATGTACCAAAGATGAAAGCCGAGACCCCTGTAGATTCAGAGGAGAAGATTTTCAAATGTTCAAATTGTTGACGCCCGACGACGGACGACGAACGACGCACACCGCACGACGACGGACGACGGACATCTGGCGATCACAAAAGCTCACCCTGAGCACTTTGTGCTCTGGTGAGCTAATAACAAAATTATTAAAAGAGGAACTATTAACAAACAAGCTGTACCCGAAACACTTCCTTTACTCCACAGGTTATCTACAATTGAACAGTTTCCAACATAAGACATTTATAAGCATATATTAACCCTTTACTTGTTCACTAATCATGTAAGAAGTATTAATGACATCATTTAACCCTTCTCTTGCTGAATTTTAAAATACATTTCTCCTTCTTTACCCATGCCCTGTTGTATATTTACATATATCTTCACTGTGTACAAGTATATCGCTGTGCAATCACTGCTGTGTGGTGCACTGGTTGCACAATCAACTTGTAAATAGTACAGCACCTGATGAGACAGCTCCTGCAGGAGCTGTCTCATCTGGGTCTACACTATTTACAGGTACGTATATTGACGTGAATAGCAAGCGAAGGGTTAACATTAATAATGGGATAAAAACACGTGACATTTTTGCTCCGGCAGAAACTGTAGAACCAGATCTATATTAAACCATAAGCAAACAGTGCAGATCCTGATCAGACGGCTCCTATAGGAGCCATCTGATCTGGTTCTACTCTGGTGTGAGAAAAGGTGTTTATATGAAGAAAAGAGTTAACCCTGTTCAAATGATAATGGGTGGTATTACAGTGAACTTCAATTTTGGATTGATACTATGCATGGCCAACAAAACAGCAAGATTATAATTTGCCATTTATCATGCTGTAGACTGAAGCTAAACCTAATAAGTTAAAAATGCATGACTGATGGCGTTACAAAAATTATTTAAACTACATGCACAGTAGAATCTCTTTAAACCGCACATTCAATTCAGTATATACATATCGGTTTCGGATAAAAGCCTAAAAGCAGAGCTCCAGATATTTAAAGATGTGTGAATTAAAATATTTCCAGGTATAACTTTTTTATTTCTCCATCAAACCCTATGTTGCGACCACTCTTTAGAATCGTCTCTTTGAGACGATTCTAAAAAGTGGCCACAACATAGGGTTTGGTGGAGAAATGACGATTTTAGAATTTGAGTAGCTCTGTAAGTATCTAAATTCTTCTCAGCTAAAATCTGGTTTAGAGGGGTTTTACTGTATATGCATTTTCTAATTCACAGACTAAGCTTGTGTATGGTTATTGCCACTCATATACTTCTTCATATTCTGTGGAAGTGCATGAGATTTTACAAAGGAACACTAGCATCACAAAGACAGACAGTATGATGGGGGTTGTTACCTGCACACACTGAGCATCAGGCACCTTCATCTCTCCCCACACGACATGGATGTTGCCAATGGTGACCTCTGATCCTGTACTGTTACATTTTAACTTGGTGACTATCATAACGTCAGATAGATCCATGTACTGTCGTACCGCTGCTTGCATGGATGCATCTACAATCCCTGATAACTCCTAAAACAGGACAAAGGAAATGAACATTTAGAGTATTTAACCATTTACTTTCATTTATATTCATGTGAGAAATAATAACTCTATTAACATTAATTAGCAGAAATTTTATTATGGCATTATAAACAAGGCATTCATCTTTTGCCACCATAGAAACTGCAGAATCAGATCTATATCAATACATAGGTAGACAGGCAAACAGAGCTGACCCAGAGCAGACATCCAACAGGAGCTATCTGAAATAGGTCAACTCAGTCTACAAAGGCACTAAAAGGCAAAAATTCATTAAAGTAATATTGACATTGACTCTACAAATTTTTACATTCTACAAGAAAACAAATTTGATAATTTTATGATTTTAATTTTATACATTCAATTCTACACATGGAACATTTCAAAAGTTTAGTTAATCTTATTAACCATTCTTATAAACGCCTTTTCACGCATAATGCATTTGCAAATAGAGTAGACCAAGATCAGATGGTTCCTATAGGAACCGTATGATCTGGATCTGCTCTGTTTGCTTTTGACATGATATAGATTGGACTCGACAGCATTTGTAAAAGCAAAAACATTCCTTGAAAACATTAAATTAGAAAAGTTCAGCTAATAAATATTCATGTTGGCATGATTTCTTACATGAATATTCAACAGGTAAAGGGTCAATGATGCTAAATCCTGAAATTCCAAAATTTCATTCAGACAGAATGTTGCACATTTACAGAGCAACAGATAAACATGTGTACTCGAATACTAAAATCATCATTTCTCCACCACCCTATGTTGTGACCACTCTGTAGAATCGCCTCGAAGAGACGATTCTAAAGAGTGGTCACAACATAGGGTTTGGTGAAGAATAAAGAAGTTATTCTGAAAATGTTTTAATTTACGCATCTTATCTGGACCTCTCGATTTAACACCACACTGCTATGCTTTTCAAATACATCAAAAAGTAATTAAGTCCTTACATATATATTCCTTTGATATAACACAAGATTATCTCCATACCAATATTCACACCAAACCCAATTTTGTGACGACGTTTTAGAATTGTCTCTTACAGATAACTCTAAAGAGTCACAACACAGGGTTTGGTGGAAAAATAAGCTATTCTTGTAAATGTTTTAATTTATGCATCTTGTCTGCGCCTCTTACCTCAATACAAATCTTACCTCAATACAAATCTTGCCTTACCTTTTCTACCAGATCAGCTAATCTGTGCGTAGAATAATCGACTAGACTAAAGCGGCTCAGTTTGTAGAAAGTTGCCTCTCCCTCATTAAAATAGTCTGTGGTCCTTTTCTTGAAAAGGCCTTCATAGCCCAAGCTGAAAATATGCACAGCAGACTTAGACAAAAGCATCCTCTTTAATTTCTAACCACTATCCCTTTCCCTTATGTATTAAGCGCATTTTGAATTTTGATGCATCTGCAAACAGAGAAGAACCCAGAACAGACGGCTCCTAAAGGAGCCGTCTGATCAGGGTCTGCTGTTTGGTTATGGTGTAATATAGATCTGTTTCTACAGCTTCTGCCTGAGCCAAAATGCCATTATAAAAAATAATATTCATAACGTCATTATTTCCTACATGAATATTCATCAGGGAAAGGGTTAATTTCTAACTACTATCACCCATAAAGTCAAAGCAAAAATTTGAACTGATGAAAGCTATATCGTACATTTAAATAACTCTGCATGAACAGTAAAACATATCTACAAAGACCACTGTAAAAGTTCCAATTCTAGTTTAAAAGCAGATTGTAGTTTAATGCAGGGCAAATTTATGCAGAATATTCCCAAAATTCTGTTATAGACCTCAAATTTATTTATTATGCAGTTGCTATATAGAGTAGGGTTTCTTTGGAAACTATTGCACTCATACATAGTAAAATTTGAATCATTGACATTGACAAGCTATACTGTAAAGCACATAACAAAGAACATGTGTATTCAAATACTTAATTTTGTCATTTCTCCACCAAATCCAACAGTGTGACCACTCTTCATCATAATCTCTTTGAGACAATTCTAAAGAGTGGTCACAACACTAGCTTTGATCACTATGATGGAGAAATAAAGGAGCTATTCTTGAAAATGTTTTAATTTACGCATCTTATCTGGGCTCTGGAGGAGAGAAACTTATAAGTATCACAAGATTTTTAACCTAACCATGTTGCAAATAGTGCTAAACCATTTTTTTCTCATGAATATTCATGTACAAAATAATGACATTTGCAGTTGTCCAACTTGGATGTATGTAAGCTAGCGTCAACCCAAGGACAAGTTCCAATCAAACAAAGATGTTGAGAAGCCCCGCCCCCTCCAAATACACACACAAAAGATCTCTGGGGTTAAATTATATGCCCTATTTTCTTTAGTACTGCAAAATCAGAGTGCTGTATGCATATGGAAACGAAAAAAAAGAAGAAAAAGAATAACTAATAAAATGCAATCACTACTGGTAACATAGTATACAGTAAAACCTCTCTATAATGGCCACTAAATTGTGTGTTAATTAGTAGGTATATAGGACAGGTGGCTGCTTAAAGCAAGGAGAAAGTAAAACAGAACGCTCCTATAGGAGCGTTCTGTTTTTACTTTCATCTTGCTTTAAACAGCCATCTGCCGTTAACACAAAATACTTGATCTAATTCAGTGGCCGTTATGGGGAAGTTTTACTGTAGTGTTTCATGAAAACAGGAAAGTAATACAAACATAATCACCTTTGCATTCTGGGCAGTAGAGTATCTGTGTAGAACCCTGGTTCAACTTCTTGTAGACAAACCACATCTCCATTCAGGTATTCCAACTCTTTAATTAGATTTGTGAGACGAAATTCCGGTTTTAGGTATTTCATATCTGTAAAACTATAGTCATTTCTAAACAGATGACAGTCTGCTAATACATTATAACTAACAAGTGAAAATTGCTTTGCACCCTCTCCTGAGCTACTGTATCCAGGATTTGGAATAAACACCCTGTTATACACTGGGTTTTCACTGTCACTGCTCTCCTGAACAGCCTTCGCTGGTAGACAGTCCTTCACTTCTTGGCTGTCAGCAGGTGGAACTTCACCCATTTCAACAACAACATAGTCTTTAGATATATCATTTTCCTGTGACACAGAACCATTCTCTATTGTTTCTCCCTCCAATGACAGTCTTGCCTTTTTTGGTACAATTTCTTCATCATCGTCAATCTCATCATGTTTCCTTTTCCTTGGAGAACTACTCTCACCACTGCTTCCATTTGACACTGATGAGTTGACCATATTTCCTCCATCCATAACTTGGACCACATCTTCTGCTTCCTCTATTCCTGAACTACTGACATCATTTACAGCTTCTGCCTGATCCTCTACCTCTACAACAGGGGCTGGCGACATTCCAATTTCTTGTATGTCATCATCTGAAACTACTTGTAGATCATCTGTTTTATCAGATGGGTCAATACCCTGTGCATCTCCACCTCCAGCATTTCCTGCTGCCTCCTCCCTGCTATCTTCAGAATTACTCTCCTCTAAAACAATAGCGTTGTCTGTATCAACAATTTCGATAGCATCTTTTGATGACTCATCACTATTGATTTCTATTGCATCCACATTTTCTGTTTCTAAAGTTTCCTTGGTATTGGTACTCTCTGGGGCTGCAACATCTGCCTCAACCTGTTCACTTTCAGCAGACTCACATTCTTCAATCTCATCTGACTCAATTTGCTCACTTTCTGCCTGTTGCTCAATTGCATCTTCTTTTACCTTGTCTTCATTGGCAACATTCTCAGTTGTGTCATCTGCAGCTTCTATTACTTTCTCAGCTGATTCGGGCTTTTCTTCTAAATCAACATTTGTTGTCTCTGCTATCACTGCTTGGTCTTCCTCTACATTTTCATCTTCTACGTTTTCCTCTTCTTGAACAGTGGTTTCATCCTTCACAGCCTCTGCTGACTCTTCTGCTTCATTTGATCCTTCCTCAGTTTCATCTTCTGCACTGGCTATTTTTTCTGCTCCATTTGATCCTTCCTCAGGTTCATCCTCTGCACCTGCTAGCTCTTCTGTTTCATTTGATTCTTCCTCAGGTTCATCCTCTGCACCTGCTAACTCTTCTGTTTCATTTGATTCTTCCTCAGGTTCATCCTCCTCTGCATCTGCTAAATCTTCTGCTTTATTTGATACTTCCTCTGGTTCATCTGCATCCTTAGTATTATCTTCTGCAGGTTCAGCTTCGATATTTTCACTGTCATCCATTTTCTCTTCTGCGTTTTCATTTTCTTCCGTTTTCTCTTCAATGTCGGTACTTTCTTGATTTTTTTCCTCCACATCTTTACTTTCTTCCATCTTTATTTCTTCTTCCGTATCCTTGTGTTTCGTGATTTCTTCCTCAGCAATATCTTCAGTTCCACCTTCTTCCATCTCTTCTTCTTCATCCTCTTGTTTTTCAGGTTCTTCTTGTTCAACTTGTTCTGAATTTTCCTCTGATGGCTCCTCCTCTTTACTTTCTACATTTTCTTCTGCTGCTGTGGCAGGACTGTCTTCTTTTTTCTCTTCATCTCCTGTTGTAGGTTCAGTTTCATCTTTTTCCTCTTCATCTTCAGCTTTTGCAGTTGTTCTTGACCTTCTCGATGTTGTCTTTTTCACTGGTTCAGGTGGTGTCTTAGTTTTGGGTGTACTTTTTTGTTTAGGAGTAGATTTCTTCTGTTTTGGTGTACTTGCAGGCTTTTTTGCCGCTGGTTTTTGTTTTGGTGTGGATTTTTGTTTAGGTGTAACTGCTTTTTGCTGTGATTTTGGTGTTGCAGACCTTGAACGTGGAGTTGATTTTTGTTGGGGTGTAGATTTCTGTTTGGGTGTTGCTACTTTTTGTTTTGGGGTGACACTACGTTTGGGGGTTTCTTTCTTTTGTGGGGTTGCTGTCTTCTGTTTGGACGTACTTCTACTTCTAGCAGGAGCTGCTTTCTTTGATTCTACTTCTTCTACAATTGCCCTTGTGACACGACTTTGCTTCTGGTCGCCTGAAAGAAGAAAGTATATCTATCAAAAGTCCTTTCCCCAAACTTATCCTTTAGCACCATGGGTAATATGCTGAAGATAGTAGGTCTTCATTTCTTTTTTTATTAAAAATCCCCCCAAAAACATAATCAGGAAAGCAGGATAAGCTTCACATGTTCTAAAACTATTTCTTTCATTTCTTCAACACATCCAAAGTTGTGACCAAGTTGTCACTACTTATTAGAATCTCATTAAGGAGAAAAGACAGATCTAACTAGAACTACCACTAAAGGTGATGAATACCCCCACTAGCACATTTGACACAGAGATGGGGGTTACAGAAATAAATCACTACAATATCTGCTACAGTTTAGAAAAAAAACTCGGCAAAACACTGTAATTCCGTTAAAAATCAATGTAGTATAACGAAATTCAAACTTGATCTGTAACTCATTATTATAAAGCTACATACCAAATATCATAATTTCAATATCTGTAAAGGTTTAGAAAAAACTCCGGAAAACCTGAATTTCCGGAAAATTTCTAAGCAAAATCACTGTATTTCCGTGAAAAATCAATGAAGCGTAACGAAATTCAAACTTTATCTGTAACTCATTATAATAAAGCCACATACCAAATATCACTTCAATAATTGTAAAGGTGTAGAAAAAAACACACTCCGGAAAACCTGAATTTCCGGAAAATTTCTAAGCAAAATCACTGTATTTCCGTGAAAAATCAATGAAGTGTAATGAAATTCAAACTTGATCTGTAACTCATTATAATATAGCCACATACCAAATATCACTTCAATATCTGTAAAGGTGTAGAAAAAAACTCTGGAAAACCTGAATTTCCGGAAAATTTCTATGTAAAATCACTATATTTCCGTGAAAAATCAATGAAGCGTAACGATATTCAAACTTTATCTGTAACTCATTACAATAAAGCCACATATCACTTCAATATCTGTAAAGGTTTAGAAAAAAACTCCGGAAAACTGAAAAAATAACAAAGGGCAATAACTCCAAAATACTAGAGACAGAATTACAAACCTTGTGCACTGCACTTGCGGTCAATGTGATCTATCTATATATGAAGTTTGAAGTCAATAGTTTTTATACTTTGGAAGTTATGATCCGGACAAGTGTGACGGATGGGCGGACATGGTAACTCCAGTATACCCCCCCCCCCCTCCCAAAAAAACCTCCAAGGTTTGTGGGGGTATAACGATTCTAAAGGCACAACTATGGGTTTAGTGGAGAACAAGAACTAGAGCATTTGAAATACTCCTCTTATCTTTAGTTCTGAATGGTAATTGCAATTTCACTCTAGAACTTGCCTTAACTCTTTCCTCGTTTAATATTCATGCAAGAAATAAAGACTTCATGAATATTTATCAGCTGAATTTTAACAATGTAAACTTTTCAATGAAATTTTTCTATTTGACACAAAAAGTAGAATCAGATATAAATCATGTCAAAAGCAAACACAGTTGACCCTGATCAGACGGCTCCTATAGAAGCAAAGGTGTTTATATGAGGGAAAAGGTTAACCCTTTAGCAAATGAAGACATACATGAATTTATCATCTCATGAATAAAGAATACTCATTAACTTAATTTTCATAACACAAGATTTTCAAAGGAATTTTTGGCATAGACAAAAACTGTAGGATCAGACATATATAATTAAATAAGCAAACAAAGACAATTTAAAGGCTTTATCAGCCTCCTGTAGGAGCTGTCTGATCAGTGTCTCTGTTTGCTTTATATAGAATAATATAGATCTGATTCTACAGTTACTGCTATGGTCAAATATTCCTGTGTTTATCATGCCATTATTTAACCCATTACCTCATAAGGCAATTTTTAGATACAGCCTCTTTGAATAAATCTACCGTAAAGGAGCATTAACTAGAGAAAAGGAAACTTTTAGAATTTTGTAGTTTGAAACCATTGTGATAAATCAGGGTTGCCACAAAACAGAGGAAACAAAATTCCCTGACAATTCCCTGACATTTCCCTGACATAATTTCAAATTTCCCTGACACATTTCATCGCGAAATTTTGGTCTTTCTGTCATAATTTATTTAGTATGTTATGGATTTTTTAAAATATATAACAGTGATTAATCTAGGTCTGCGTCCTGCGTCAGAGACGCATTAAAAAAGCAAAAAACGCATCATCCTGAAGTGTAAGCGTCCTAAAGGACGCATTAAAATATGGCTGCGTGTAGCCGTTGAAGTTAATTTCACGTAGTGAAACTACTAGAACACCGTAGCGATATCAACATCCGACTGTTGTATGTATTTTACAACAATGATTTTGATTGGTTAGTGTGCAGCAGGATGTTCGTAATGAGGCAATGAAAACGTTCCTTTTAAAATGGCAGCACCGAAAGACCCCGGATAATCCAAAATGCTGCTACCGAAATAGTCGCTAAGTTCGACTCAAATCAAACGATGTTAGGTCAATTGTGTCCCAGTGACATGATTTCAACGTTCGTGGATCAAAATAAGGATCCCGAATCCGATGTAATGGTGGAAAATAACGACTGTCAGCTTAAAGAGAGAAAGAGTTCTGACCAAAGTGGTTGGCGACTTACTCCTAGTTGACTTCTGTTAGGCAACGGATGGTCGACTTGATTTTATATTTTGCTGCATATGCGACAAATATCAGGCCAAACATTGCATGGTAAATGTAACGCTATCGAAACTATCGAAAATATCATTTTGTTGCTTCGTGCCAGGTAAGTAGTCCACACATGTGTACTCTGAATGGTGGTATCTATCTACTTTCGGTTTTGACAATATTCGACATCCATGCTGTCTTAACCCTTTCCTTCATGTAAATGTGTTTTCACACATTTGCAAACAGAGTAGAACCAGATCAGACGGCTCCTATAGAGTAGAACCAGATCAGACGGCTCCTATAGATTAAGTTGTCAGAAAAGGGTCTGTTGTTTGATAGATCAGTTTCTTTAAATTTTCTGAAATGTCTACAATATTCCACCTTCCATATTTGATTATAACTACTTTTCCATGAATATTCACAAGGTACAGTAGGTACAGTACTGGTACTTGGTATAAACAGAACAGGGAAAAGTTAACAGCTCATTGATGAGACTAGCCAGGAAACCTGGTTATACTTATATATACTATAATGCAATAAATGTTCCAAAACTAGAATGTAACTGCAGAATTACGATTTAAAAAATATAAGTTTTCTTTTAATTTTATGCTTTGGGACTCATCAATTTAGTTTGGGACTCACAGTTTTCCTGTGGGACTCATTGTTTTCAGATTAGCGAGTCCTGGGACTCATGGTTCAAATTTCTAGATTAATCACTGATATAACATTCATTCTCAAGTTTTCAAAATTCCCTGACAATTCCCTGACATTTGCCTATATTTTCAAATTTCCCTGACAGTTCTCAAAATTCCCTGACAATTCCCTGACCTTGAAATTTTTTAAATTTCCCTGACGTGTGGCAACCCTGTAAATAGAGCATTTGCTCCTATAGGAGCAAATGCTCTATTTATCACAATGGTTGCACAAAGTGACTTTTACAGAGTCGTCAAAAGTCGTCAATATGAGGTTATGGGTTAAACAAGTGCCGCATGCGGCACCAACGCTGGTCTTATTTGGTGCTTGTCCAGCTAAATTTTAAAATAAATGAAAACAATAAAGGGCCATAACATTTTGAAATCAAGATTTATGGTTCTTAACCTATGAAGTTTCATGTTGATACCTCTTATACTCTTCGAGTAATGAGCTACACTCAAGGTTTTGCACGCCACCGCCGACAACGACAACACCTATCACAATAGCTCAACTCTTCTTCGAAACAGACGAGCTAAAAAACACTTACCTAATAAATATTCATGATGCCATTATTTCTTAAATATCCAAGGAGTAAAACTTAAAGGTTAAGCATGACACACACAATTTCCAATGGAAAGACAGACAGCAATTTGTGCAGATGACAATTACTAATTACTAATTATTAAGTGCTAAGGGTTAATTTAATATTCCTGGAAGGAAGTAAAACTAGAAATAATTCTGCAAAGTAACTCATTTCTTTTCTCCAAGGTATAACACTTAACGACAAAAAAACATAACATCAGATTTGATTGGATTAAATGTAAATCATGCACAACTATTTTCATCTTTCTGACTAAAAACTGAGCATTCTGTGTCATGACATGACATTTTCTTGTTAGATTCTTCTAAATTTAACCCTTTACTAGATATATTCATACAAGACCCTGCCCATGGTCAATAATTTTAATTCTCACTTCAATAAATATGAATCCTTTACCCGATAGACGCCTTTTCATTTTTTTTGCAAACAGAGTACAGCCTGATCAGATGGCTCTTATTGGAGCTGTCTGATCAGGGTCTGCCCAATTTGCTTGTGGATTTATATTGATCTGATTCAACAGTATATCCTATGGTCAAAAATTCAAATGTTCATAAGCTATTTACAAAATTCATCCAAAAAGTATTCAAACAAGAGGGCCAGAATGGCCCTGACATCGCTCACCAGACAATCAGAGGAGAAGATTTTCAAAGTTTTCTATTGAAAACTTAACAACCCAGGGGCGGTGCCAATTTTGACCCCAGGGACACAATTTATATAACTTTTGTAGAGGACCTGAACATGATGCTGAAAGAATGTAGTGAAAGAATGGATAGAGCATAGACCACTGGAACTTGTATTAATTCTTTGGATGCTAGAGGCGGATTCTCCCACCACTAATGACCTATGCAAACAGTTTGGATCCAGATCAGGGCCCACATAATGTGGGGCCTGATCTGATATCCAAATTGTTTGTAAATGAGACTGAACTTCTGAAAAACTTAGAAAGAAAGTGTGTAGTGGGATTCTCTCACCACTAATGACCTATGAAAACAGTTTGGATCCAGATCAGGGCCAATATAATGTGGGGCCTGATCTTTATCCAAACTGTTTGTCAATGAGACTGAACTTCTGAAAAACTTAGAAAGAAATTGTGTAGTACGGATAACTTATGAATATGCTGCAGACAACTATTTAGCAGATGACAAAATTACCCAGCATGCAAAGAGTTAAGCTGAAATTCACAACAGATATGCTCTATATTGATATCTGGTAGCTTAATGTAGGGCATAGGTATGAAAAAAAGCTTTAAGAGTGTTCTGCATATTGAGAACTATCCACAGTTTTCTCAATCTTAAATGAGTGTGTGTTATTTGTCTAAACACAATTTCTACTCTACTGATCAGGCTAAGGGTGATTATATAAGAACTCACACTGACTGGTCTCAGCTCTGCAGGCTGATATATTAAGGAGAAACCTTTAGACTGTCATTTATGATGTGAAGAAGTCTGTACACACAGGGTAGGGCCAGTTTTAACCCAAGAACTATGATACTTATAAAACCCATAAAGTTATGCTAAGTAAATCTATACACCAAATATCTAAGCTCTGGGACATGTAGTTTCTGACAAGAATATTTTTAAAGTTTTTCCTATGCATAACTAGTGATCCCATGGGCTGTTTATGTAGTCAGCTACAAAAAACTGTTAATCCCTGGGGTGGGACCAATTTTTATCCTAGGGGCATAATTTATATAACTTTTGTAGAAGCCCTGAAGTTGAAGCTATGTGCCAAATATGAAAGCTGAGGACCTTCTAGTTTTAGAGGAGATGATGTTCAAAGTTTTCACTATATGTTTCTATTGAAAACTGAAAACCCCTGGGGCAGGGCCAATTTTGACCCCAGGGGTATAATTTATATAACTTTTGTAGAGGACCTATAGGTGATGCTATGTACCAAAGATGAAAGCTGAGAACCCTGTAGATTCAGAGGAGAAGATTTTTAAAGGTTCAAATTGTTGACGCCCGACGACGGACGACGCACGCCAACGGACATCTGGCGATCACAAAAGCTCACCCTGAGCACTTTGTGCTCTGGTGAGCTAAAAACCATTCTTAACCCTTTCCTCCATAAATACGCCTTTCTACGCCTCTGTAAAAATAACCCATTGAAACCATTGTGATATTTATCACAATGGTTTCAAATTACAAAATTCTAAATTTTTCCTTTTCTCTAGTTCACGCTCCTTTTTGGTAGATTTATTCAAAGTGGTTGGATCTAAAAATAGCCTATGAGGGAATGGGTTAGAATCACTATTTCTTACATGAATATTCATGAGGTAAAGGGTTATGAAGTCACTGGCATGGTAAACAGTAGAGAATCAGGCTCTGTGGTTATAAAGCTTTTTGCTTGAGTCTGAGATCATTCTCAAGCATCTTAATGGTCAGATTCTAAGCTTCTCAGAATCTGACCAATCAGATAATTGAGAATGATCTCAGACTCAGAAGTTTTATAACCTTGGACCCAGGTGTAACATATCAGCAGAGTACAACCATATTTCATTGTATCTTACCTTTACTGGTGCTTGCAGATCGGCTTTTTGCTGCTGGCTTTGATGGCTTCTCATCTTCTTTCTTTGTTGATGCTGATCTTCCACGGGTTGGCTGCCTGATAAATGGCAAAAAGAACAGGTTGTGATATGCAATTCATTAACCCTTTCTTCCATAAATATGCATGTCTACGCCTCTGTAAAAATCGCCTGTTGAAACCATTGTGATAAATAGAGCATTGGCTCCTATAGGAGCAAATGCTCTATTTATCACAATGGTTTCAAACTACAAAATTCTAAATTTTCCCCTTCTCTAGTTAATGCTCCTTTTCAGTAGATCTTTTCAAAGTGGTTGGATCTAAAAATAGCCTATGAAGGAATGGGTTAAATTTGTAACTGAAAGCAAATAAAAACTGATTTTCCTTAATGTTGATGAACAGAGAATTTACATAACTATTGTAAATGCAATCTCTAACTTCTTAGTACTCCGAGGTAACTGTCAATATGCAAATCCACGAACAAGAGCACCACAAATGGATGTCAACACTGCTATATGAAGGAATGGAAACAACACCTGCAAATAGGCAAACTATGTTCCTGTGCAAGTATGTTGATCACTAATGTAGTTGCAACTTATTACATGCAGAGTTGAGTGTTTTACCTCATGAATATTTATACAAGATTCATGGTATCATGGATATTCACCATGAGCAATGGACAAAGGAATTTTTGGCTATGGCAGAAACTAGAATCAAATCTATATATCATAAGCAAACAGAGCAGACCCTAATCAGATGGCTCCTACAGGAGTTGTCTGATCTGGGTTTACTCTGTTCACAGAAAGGCATTTACATGAAGTATAGGATTAAATATGTTCTTATAAGAATATTATGGAGTAGTGGTTAACAAGGCACTGAAAATTACAAGTTAAAATGCCATTTTGTATATTTATGGTTTGGGAGAAAGGAACTGTAATACAGTAGTACATCTTAGCTTTAGTATGTTGAACTTTGTTATCTCAAAATGTGTTACTCTTCCAGAATATGTTCCTTCTTTATTTATGTGTTTCACAAGTCTGTGTCAAATGATTAGCCTCAAACTGCTTCTATTTTGATATAGAATTTTCAGTAAATTTCATTCATTAGTACAAATCCTATCTCGAGATAGGTAGAAAGTGTCAAACAACATTAAAGATTTACTACTGGCAGATCTATGTTTGTTCATCATTTGTCCAGCACTGTCGTCGATAACCATGCAAGCAATAATAATCTGTACAAACAGCATTGAAACTTTATGCAAACACTGCCAATGTTGAGGTAACTAGCATTTCAAAGATTATTACTTGATAATTCAATCAGTGTTATAATCTAACATAATAATAATTGAACATTATCTAACAAGTAAATCGAATGAGTATGCCATTTTTATTTATCATCTAATCTAAAATCCTCTTTCCGTTTCGCAATTAATATCTATAATAAACAGCTTTGTTTAAAATGAAGTATAATAATCAATCTTAGGGTGATTCCTAGCAAAAATGTATCTTATGGAAACCGTTATATATATGTCAATAATATTTCAAAAAATGAATGAATGAATGAATGGTGTTTTACGGCCCATCGACACTGATGGTCATATAGAGCTGAATAATATTTCAAATCCTGTCCTGTAACAATTTAAAGGTAAAACATTTTGACAGCGTTTACGTCGTCAATATGAACAGACATCTCTCTGACTTGGAGATAATGAACTTGAACAGTATAAATTAATACTGCATGGCTACAAGCCTACAACCCAAATATATATTTTTATTTAACCCTTTCCCTTATGTATTAAAGCGCATTTTGACGCATCTACAAACAGAGTACACCCAGATCAAACGGCTCCAATAGGAGCCGATTGATCAGGGTCTGCTCTGTTTGCTTATGGTGTAATATAGATCGGATTCTACAGCTCCTTCCTGAGCCAAAATGGCATATGTTCATAAGCCATTATAAAAAATAATCTTATTAATATCTATGATGTCATTATTTCCTATATGAATATTCATAGGGGAAAGGGTTAATGAATAAATAAATGAAATTAACTTATAAAACTCTTCTCAATAAAACTTATTTTATTACATACTTCTTGGTAGGCGCAGGACTTTCATTTCGACCTTTCTTTGCTGCAGAAACCTTGGCTGGTGCAGGACTTGGACTGGCTTTCCTCTTTGATCCTGCTCTGGCAGAAGTTGAACTTGCAGCTGCACTTGACCTAGACTTTCTACTGTTTGCTGGGGGTGGTGGGGCTGCAGGGGCTGGTGCAGGTTTCTCTTTCTTTGCAGGCGTTGCCTGTCTTGCACTTCTTCTTTTAGCCGGCATTGTGAGACGAATTGGAAATCTATGAAATATATAAAGCAAACCTTGATTCTAAACTATACACATATCTTCGAAAATACAGTTTTACCAATAGATGGTATACAAACTTTGTTACACTGGACACTTACAGATGTAGTATAAACATGCATTGTAGAGGCAGACAAAATAGTTTTAAAATTTCCATGAAGTAAGTACCACTGAAGGGAAAGTGCTGTTCTGTGCATTTGAGAAAGACAGAATACAGTATTGGTAAAACTCCTCTAAACCGGAATTCAAGTAGAAGAATTTAAACACTTTTAGGCAATAAACTGCCATCTGTCCCCAAGACTAATATTTATACTAAATTTTAGGTCCAGTTTAGAGGGGTTTTACATTCCCAAATGTACAGTTGAAGAATGTGTTCCATTGTTGTTCTTTATTCTATCTCCTCTGCCTGCTTGTTTGAAAGAGTCACAGAACTAGGGTTGTGGAAATATGGTAATCCAACACCATCAAAATTGTAGGATTTCTTCTGAAATTTTGAGTTGAAGTAACTTTGAAAAGTCGCTTTAACAGTATTCCATCATATCACACGTCTAGCTAATTACAGGTGGAGGGAAGACCCAAGAGGTTCTTCTGTGCACAGAACACATTGCATTGTTTTGTGCACAGAATGTCAGAATAGAGCCACTGAACTACTGCAAGCCAGCTGGAAAGTGATTTGCCAGACGTTGATCTTGTACTACATTGTATGTACGAATACTGCCATCTGTCTTTTTAGAATTTAAATACATATACATGTAGACATACAATTTTTTTTGTTACTCTGATATAAGAGAAGAGTACATCAAACTTCACATCAAATAATATCCTGGTTATACCTATTATGGCAATACCGGGAATCTAAATCAATATGGCTAAGAATTAATGAAATCAATAATTAATAGTAATATTGTTTCTCATACATGTGATAACTACCGACGGTAGGTGAATTCTACCGTTTTCAGAGGTGGTTTACCGTTCTATTTTAACGATCTACCGTTTTTGAAATACCAAGGCAATATTTTTAGTGACATGTATTTTCCTCCCTGACAGAGTTTATCTGTTAGTTCTCTACACACACAGGCCGCCTTTAGCTTGCTATCATGCTGTGATCCATGCTTGGTCTGTTTTGGTAGGGACCAATCAAGGGAATCCCCTGTGGAGACCATGGTGAATTCCCGAATTACATAATCACGAGGTGGTTCCGGTTTTCACTCTACTACTTTACCAAATACATTGTTCGGGAACCAGTCGTTTCAAAATGCAAACGTCTACCACAAATATCACATGCAGCAGGTTTATTACTCAAGCGAGGCGACATGGGAGTGTCATGACCCTGTAATAGGAATTATATTCTCATAATTAAGGTATAAGACATAGAAATGCTTCTCTGCTTCCTTGTCAAAGACAAGCCTCGTTGTTGCAATGGGCCGAAGCACTTCGAAAATAAGACTGCTTGGACTGATAATCATGAATTTGATTTGTACACTAAATTACTTTTTCATTAGTATAATAAGTGGTAATGACACTAAAGAAGTAATTGAAAACACCATGAATTATTATCTACCATTGCAAACTCTTCAAAAAATAATAATTATATAAGTTGAAATGTCATCAGTTTTCGCGACGATTGTAGATACGGGCTAAAACACGGACTCTGGAACTGGTGGGATTTCGACATTTCTGTGTCTGCTCAATGTTTGCAGTAACTAACTTGAACTGAGTAAAGGTTTAACTAACTTAAACTGAGTAAAGGTTGTCATTGGGAGTATAGCTAAATAAGGGCTATAAAATAAGCCAAAAAATCCCCCTAAAAATGTTATTATAAAATAAGATATAATGGAATATCTTTTTTATTATATGATAAAACTAATAAATCTTGATTTTTTCATGACATTATTTAATAAGGAACCCAGTGTTTTGGGCTTGAGACCTATTGATTTCAATGTGTCCTTTTGACAAATAAAAAAATCTAGAATTATTACTGCATGTCAATTACTAGTATTTGTTTTTAACCCTTTCCCTGTTCCATTTTTATTCCAAATTCCAGTCCCTACTAGATATTCTTAAACAAAGTAGTTATAAAGAATTTTGGAGATTGGAACTTTATAGCCATTTTAGAAAGTACAGAAACACTGTTAAAATTTCAAAAGCAAACAGGGCAGACCATGATCAGATGGCTCCTATAGGAGCTGTCTGATCTGGGTCTACTTTGTTTGCAAATGCATAAAACCTTGGTTTATATGAAGGAAAGGCTTAATGGAGGTTTTAACTCCACATTGGAATTTTTTTTGCCAAACCAGAAAGTGTAGAATCATTCCTATATATCATAAGCAAACAGAGCAGACCCTGACCAGACAGCTCCTGTAGGGGCCACCTGATATGAGTCTATTCTCTGTGCAAATTTATGCGTGAAAAAGATGTTTATATGAGGGAAAGGGTTAAGTATGTAAATGTTATGTGTGTAATGTAAGGTTTAAAAATGGAATGGTATGCATTTATGGTAAAGTATGAATGATAATGTATAACAAACATAGGTATCAAGCAAATTTCTTTTTCTCCTCCATATATTTAATAATAATTTTGTCGCATCAGTAAAATCTACCTGACAAAAGTCAAATCTACCTGACAAATTTCCTAAATCTACCTGACATGCCTCAGCAGGTTATCACATGTATGGTTTCTTTTCTGATATAAAATATCCTTTTTGCATATAACTTAGGAAAATTAATACACAGACATCATAAAATCTCATAGATGCTTCTATGACATTCGATAAATTATCATACAGGGACTAGACGAAAATCACATATGTGATCGCAGTTATAGTGTAACAGGCCGAGAACAGGTACTAGGTGAGGAACATTCAAACCCCGATCTGGCTGCATGTTTTTTACCAGTCATGTTACAATAGGTTTACCAAGGATAAATGAATATATTGTAGTAAAACGGACTTGGTAGCATACATATACAAGGTTAACAAGTAACGTCCACACAACTTATGACATATGAAATACTGTTACTGAGTCTATACTGGATTTAAATATATTTAGGTGCAGAGATTGTGTCCCATACGTTACCCCACCCCCTTTAAATTTATGGGTTTTTGTTCAGGTAACATTTACTGCACAAAACTCTGGTGTATTGTGTGTAAACTTGAAGAGTCCAATAACACATGTTAACCTGTGATAGCAAAGTGATAATGCAAATTAACATCTGATGATTCCTATTTACGAGACACATAGGCGGATCCAGGCGGGGGCGGACCCGGCGTACGCCCCCCCTAAAATCGCCGAAGTAAAATTATGTTTGTGCCTTGAAATCCATTTTTATAGTACAGAAAAATGCAAAAGTCTTTTTTTTCTGCGCGCCAAGCGCGCAGTTCACATATTATTTATCAATCATGTTTCACTGATCGTATTTGCGCTAATATGCACAGTCGGTTTAAACTCCAACCCCGCTACTCAAGTCGAATTTCGCAATTCAAACGTAGCCTATCCCTCTTTTTGCACATCGGTTGTCTTTTCACTGATTTTTATGGCAACAATTTGAAGATGAATGCAGCCAACACCGCATTAAAGCCTATCAAAAACAATCCAGGTCGGCAATGAATGAAGATAGATTTAATGCACATGCATTAATGCTCATGAATACATAAGGATATTGACATAGATATCAAGGAGGTTAAGGAGAGGGCGGACATTGCAGCGAAGTCTGCCCTTGAATCACCTGAATCTGATATGAGAATACCATATTCGGATTTCAAACCACAAATTACTAGACATATTCTATATAAATGGCAGGAGTCTTGGAATGATGAAATTCATAACGAGCTCCATGCTGTTAACCCTATTTTAGGTGAACATTTTTGTTCATGCTTGCCAATTCGGCCAGAATAAGAGTTGGACATTCTTTTTTAACTCATTCATTTTTACTGAAAGGTGAAGTTCAACCTGAATGTTTATTTTGTTTTGAGCCTTATACAATTCCGCACATTCTCATTGAATGTCCTGATTTAATCTTAATCAGAAATAGGTTCTTTCAAGCAGATTCCCTGAGGGAACTGTTTGAGCTGGTAGAAATACCAAAAATATTTGATTTTTTAAAAGCCATTAATATATATTCTAAAATTTAAAAGGTATATTTTTAGAATGTCGATTATGTTTTGTCCTTATTTTGTTCACAATCCTGTTGATCGGGACTGACGTTTACATAATCTAGTGAGATTGTCTCTATTTGATTTCATCTTAAATTTTTATTTACATTATTTGTTCGGCTCTATATGACCATCAGTGTCGATGGGCCGTAAAACACCATTCATTCATTTATATCAAGGAGGTTATAAACCACTATGCGACAAGACATCCTCGTAGGATGCTGTTGCTTAACCCACTGTCTGACAGTTAAGTGTAATTGAAAATAAAATTTAATAAACGCAGGGTTTTAGGTGACCGTAAGACTGATAGTGGGTGTCATACTCTGTTTCTCTCAGTGTTGCTGTTATAATGAATAAATTCTGAAAGTGGGAGATCATTCGAAAGCAAATGTAGCAATGTGAAAAGAGATAACTGCAGACTCGGTTTTATTGAGCCTTTTCATGAGTAGTAATTAGAAGTGCAACACTACTCACGCCCCATAGCATCGGCTTAAGCAGTATTCACTTTTCCAAACTAATAATGCTTATGATCCCGAAGCACCAGAACATATAACAACACAACACTGAGAATGAAGTAGGCCTACTGCGACTTTTTACGGCCACCACACAAGCACTTAAGTTCAATGAAAACTACTTCAGCTTAGTCAAAATTTGATGAGTGAAAGTCCATCAAAACATCACCAGAAACCACTACACACACGACACCGTCGGACGAGAAAGAGCTGTGTCCCTCTCGTGCTCTCCACCTCCCTCCTGCTTCAGCCCTTGGCGCGAGCTTCTTTATAGCATTTCTTCTGGCTAAATCCATAGACCTGTACTTTTTATAAAATGCCATGCATTTTAGCACGTTACTCTGATGCAAGCACATAATACTCGACATGCTCGAGGAGTGCATATAAGTCTAAGTATTAAAAATCACTAAAAATCCAGGAGCTTCAGGGGGGCTTCGCCCCCCTGGACCCCCTACCCGGGCTTTGCCCTGGACCCACCACATATGTTTAAGTTTTACGCCCCCTCTAACAACAAATCCTGGATCCGCCCCTGAGACATGTGGCAAACAAAAGTGCGTGTAGGACAAAAGAGAAATTGCGGGATGTCGGCATAACAATAACATGAATGCAAGCAACGCATTGTGTAATAATGAAAGAAAAGCAGTGCAAAATGTATATATTTCTGAAATGGCAATATAAATGTGTAAAAAATGACATATCAAGATAAGAATGGCTTGGACAGTGTAATGAGTTTTGTTTTTACCACACGAATTCTGACGATGAGCGCGCCGCCATCACACGGAGTGAATGAAATAAATGCGTTCGGTTCGAACAAAATGCACGTTTGCTTGGCGTCTCAGAAATAGAGAAATTTAAATTGTCTTTTATATAATAAATAACATGTATATGATTCAATGAGTAATAAAAAGGAAACAACGTGATTAAATATTGGGTTTATGAACAAATCGTAATAATTTATACGAATCACTGCTGTGAGAAAAAGTATGTGCGGGTTTAAATTTGCGGTTGGACTAAAACATTTACTATACTCGGCGAAACACACTCTCATTGACCAAGCTCGACATGACAAGCATTTCACAAAATTGACTCAATTTGACAATGCCGGGATTTTAGAAGATTTAAGGCCTTCAAAACTATTAGCTCACCAAAGAAGACATTTATTTATCTTCGGAATATTATATAACATATATTGACCGAAAAAATATAATACATGTAAATCTGACTAGAAAACAATCGTAGTTTGGTAAAATTCGTTAAGATGACCGTACAAGATACAAGATACAAGATAAAATTATGCATATGGCTAGTTTGATTGTACATAAGTTATCGTAGATAATATTAGTAAATAATTGTAAAATTCTTATCACAGATTGGGTCACGGCACCCGGTGCCAAGGGGGCGTGAGTAGTGTTGCACTTTTAATTTATAGCCTACTCATAAACAGACCCAATATAAAACCGAGTCTGCAATTTTCTCTTTTCGCATTGCTACTTTTGCTTTCGAAGGATCGTCCACCGTCAGAATATAATTCAAATTTTGTTAAATCCTGTAAAGCAGATACATCCTACTAGAATGTAGAATAATAAAGCAAACCTTCAGTAAGTCAAAGTAATATTTCAGATACACATGACAAATAATAATAATAATAAAGAAATAACGCAGTATGTTGAGAAAGTCTGTGCCTCATAACAAGACGGTTACAAACAATACATGAACACTTAGACAGGATAGAGTAGATAGCTATCTGCGTCCCGGGGTCTGGTCTAGGATGTGGGGATGTATGGACTTACGGATTATACGGAAGAACGGACTTACGGACCGACAAGAGCAAATCTATATGTCCATCACACAGTAGCACATAACAACAGAACAAACAACTATCATAGCCAGTGCTGACTGTGATACGATAGCAATGAGCAATCTTCCCAGGAGTCTCTAGTAGTCAACTGCGACAGTTGGCATCTGAGCGGTCACGTGTTGATGATGTTCCGATTATCTGCTATAAAGGATGATCTACACCAGTATAATAGCGTGCCATTTATAGAACAGAGTAATTGTAGTTAGGGATGGTGGTAGTCTCTGTGAGTAAACTGCGGATCTATCTACGGATCTACATTGTTCCACAACTCTTAATGATGAATAGAAGTACATGTACATAGTGTTTGATCAGAGTGTTTGTGAATAGTAGTCTACTCTAACACAGAAGGACGGAAGGAGGGACTTAGAGTATTGACCATAACAACAAAACGAACCACAAAAAAGCCAGCGCTGTCTGTAACGAGATAGCAATGAGTTTCCTAAGAGTGTCTGTTGTAGTCTTCTGTAACAGATGATATCTGGGAGTTCATGTGTTGATGATGTTCCGACTGTCTATCACTCGAATTGATGTCAACGTTAATTAGATACATGAACGTCTTGTATGGCTTTCGAATTATGAGCAACACAAAGAAGTAACCTTGTTATTTTCAAAATTAATGTATATATTCCACACCACATATGCAGTTCGATACCGCTACCTGTCCTGAGAAAAATCTGGACATATAGTATGCGGGCCTTGAACTATTGCTCTGTACCAAGGCATTGACGTTGAACCAAAATTGCTGGACAATGAATTTATCGCATAATCTGCAGTGTGTGTGTGTGTGTGTGTGTGTGTGTGTGTGTGTATGTGTGTGTGTGTGTGTGTGTGTGTGTGTGTGGGGGGGTGGTTGTCAAAACAGAGCGCCGTAAACTGTAGACATGCATTACTTGGATTGACCTTCTTTTACCAAAAGACAAAACCTATTTTATGTGATGTAGTATACAGACCCCCGACTCAGAAGAACTTTTATGTACTGTTGGAAAATTTATTTACATCTATTTCGCATTTTAATAAACTTGAAACTATTCTAATTGGTGATTATAATACTAATGTGACACGCACATCTTACTGTACTCTTGCAAATAGTTTTAAATCATTCACAGAATTATTTAACTTGTCTCAGCTAATTCATGATTTTACCGGAGTTTGTAGTACTTCATCATCACTAACTGATCTTATTCTTGTTTCTGACAAAGACAGACTATCTCAAAGTGGTGTTGTTGATATATGTTTAAGTGATCATTCCACGACATTTTGTACCAGGAAATTGACTAAACATTACATTGGTAAACATAACAATATCAAAATTAGATCTTTGAAAAATTATAACATGATGTTCAGCAATCTCTGTTACATACAGACCGGAGACCAGTTCTTTTCTCTGATACAGTGTCGGATGCTTGGACGAACTTTAAGACCATATTCTTATCAGAAATATATAGTATTGCCCCTGTTAAAGAAACAGAGAACATAATCTTGCATTACTTCCGATATTTCAAAATGCATTAATGAGAGGAATAAAGCTTTTAACTTGTATAAGAAAACCAAATCTGAAGTTGATTTTAACGTTTTTGAGTCTTAGGAACAATACACCATTCGTAATATTTAGTGCAAAGAAAAAATATTCTACCAGCAAACTTGATCAGAATAAGAATAATTCTAAGACTTTGTGGAAAACTTTGAAAGAGCTTGGAATGCCTTCTAAAAAGGGACTTTCTTCTGCTGGCAGTATTGAACTCAATATTAATGGTGAAATTTGCTTTGCTAAACTTAATGCTGCCAAACTTTTTAACTCTTTTTATGTCAATATAACTTCTAGTCTGGTTGAGAAGCTTCCAAAATGTATAACCAAATATGGCCAGACGTTTGTAATCACGTAACTTTCTTAAGCCCTAAGTTGCTTAAGTATTTCAATCAACTATCTTCACTTACGATTAGTTTAAACATATTTTATTTCAATAAATATTGAAAGGGGGTTGGGCCACAAGTTCTTCCAACATTAGTTACGGCCCTTCCCCTACAATTTTAACATTGCAATTGAGTATTTAGCAATATGGCTATATATACACTATAACATACACAAAAAAGGGACAGGAGGAAAAAGTAGAAGAAGCAGAAGATGATGATTAAAGAAGAAGGAGAATATGACTAAATGTTCACAACATATCAAGAAGAAAAGACAAAGAATATGTATGAAGGTCTAATAGTACTAGGTACTGTAAACTGAAGTTTGGCAATTAAGTGGTCAGGCTAGTGACTACTGCTGTAAGGTGTAGCTTTCTGTGACGCTTCAGATCTAGTAATTACTACACTCAGACATTAAGAATCCTTAAAATGTAGCAATTAAAACACCAGTAAAAATAAATAGCAGAAAAGAGTTTGGGTCTGACTCAAAACTTGTTGTTACTCCTCATTCAACTTTTGTGTAACACTTAGAAATTTATCAACACTGTCCTGATGATTACCAACAGCAAGAATTGAGTCAGATTGAGAATGAAAAAAAAACTATTAGGTGTGACACGTTTAGAAGAATAGTAATCAAACACAAGCTTCTGGCCATATTTGGTTATACATTTATCATCCAGTCAATTTATATTCGATGTTAGGAAGTTCTTGATAGATAAAGACTAAGTTCAATTTTCTTTGAATTGATGGTACTAATGCATTTATTGCATTTTCTTTAACATCATTGTTTCACTTTATTTATTTGCCTTTTTATCGTTGTTAATTTGATACGTTTGTTTCATTTTATTCTTTAGTATGATTCTTATGAATTGTTCTGATACTCTGCTGTGTTAATTAGTGAAAACGGCCAATTTAAGGCATTATGAAACCGATAAATTTTGAGCTTAACAGTATTTATAGGACTATTTCTATGATACTTATATTTTAAGATATTATCTGTGATAGTTATTTATGATGATACCGTGACTCTCTGTGTCTTGCCACTAGAATCAAGGACCACAATGGAAATAAGGAAACTATGTTCCCTTTTTGTGTTACCATTGGTGTCTAGTGCGCATTACATGTCTTTTTATATGTTGCCTTAATTATGCCATGTTATGAATGAATGAATGAATGAATGAATGAATGAATGAATGAAAGACTTTATTTAACGAGGGTAGCTCAATTAGTCTAATGACTAATCTACCTTGAGGCCCTCAAACAAAAGCAGTTCATACAAAATACAAAACAGTAAAACACAGATATATAATTATATACATATACGCACAAGAAATCAATGTTCAGAAATGAACACATTGCTCGCTAAGTAATGTTGCGTCTGTATAATTAAAAAGTGCTGTCTGCTTCAATTTGTAGATATATTGTTCAAGGACACGCATTTGGATCCTTATCAAACGTCGAGTAACTTGGCGTCTAATCTGGATCCAATATGTTATCATAGGTTTGATTTTCCACTAGCACCCAAACAGTTAATATAACGTTGGATCTAACTTAACTGTTGCTAAAATGAAATACATAAATGCAATTTGACCCCGATTCAGATGGATGAATGCACGCGCTATTAAAACCACATATTTGTGACGTCATTTACCCACGATGTCAATACTATAATACGAGAAAATATTTTGCTCAGTTTTAGTTAAAATAAAGTGTCATCTGCTTCAAAATTAGAAAAATGCAGTTAGAGGGTAAACTAATTGAAACTGATGAGACATTGAATTATTCAACGTCTCATCTGGATCCAAACTGTATGCACAAGGTTTATGACGAATTGAATGAATGAATGAAAGGCTAGAGAGTAACCCAATTAATCTAAATTAATGAATGAATGCTAAAATACTTTATTTAATGAGGGTAGCTCGATAAGCCTAATGGTTAAATGTACCCCGAGGCTTTGTAATCAGTACATTTCATACATCTATATGCAAAATAACAATCATAGAACATAATAAACAATGTGTCCAATGATGATACTATGCTAAACCATTTCAATAACGCAAAATGAAATTAGCATACTTATACAAACTACATAGTCAAAGTTTCAAATAGAACTGAAACAAGCAAGAAACTTCTGTGGGAAGTTTCCTACATGGATCCGTTCCGTTTGCGCCCTATCTCAATGAATGAATGAAACACTATTTTACGAGGGTAGCTCGGTTAGTCAAAAGACTAATTTACCCCCGCGGCCCTCAGAAAAGACATTTCATACACTATTACAACTCTAAACAAACAGCATATTAAAAATGCATATTAAATAATACTAACAGTGTATTAGTTATATGTGTACAGTACCCTTTTCTAACATATATTTTTACACAAAATGAGAAATCCCTAATCAGAATCTCCTGCATGAAGTGTCTGATATGGGTTTGCTCTATTTGTTAATAATAGAAGAAAAAAAGTTTTTTTTTCTGAAGAAAGGCAACTAGTTTTCAGGAATATTAAAACTACAATTTCAAGTATCGGTAATACTGATATTTCCATGAATAATTAGTGTAATAAGAAGATCAATGAGCACATATAATATAAATAAGAATCTGGAACAGTTTTAACAACAACACGAATGACAAAAGCATGTTTCGGTGTTCTTACCCTTCCTTCTGTCTTAATATACAAACAGTGTAGATCCAGATCTTACAACTTTCAAAAAGCTGTAAAAATGGATAACACACCCGTTGATATGATGGAGTGTACAATATTATAGAGACAATACGGTAATTCATTATTTCATATCTACTTGAACAAATAAAACGGTTAAATACACAGCGGAATAGGTAAGAAACCGAAAGCCACATATCAACAGCCACATTGAAAAATTATTTTATTAGAATTCATATCAAAACTTTCAAACAGAGTTTATCCAGATTAAACTTTCGAAAGGGAACTTTCAACTTGGATCTGCTCTATTTTTGGGAGTTAGAACTCACTTTTGTTATGTTCAAATATATTACATACTCATAGTTGCCATTGAATAAACGAAATAGGTATATGGGAGCTCTAAGATCGTAATATATACTGTTTTGAATTATGTAGACATAATCACATTAATTAATGGCGAACTTTAATATTTAATACTGGTAATACGATAACCATTATACTGCATTTTATATGTGTATTTCTATCAACCTATAGCTGACGCCTTTGTCAATATCAAATCCATCAATAGTCTGTAAATGAATTTAAAGTGCACACAGATACGGCCGAATAACCAAAATAGTAATATATCTTAAGTGTAAGATATATAATATTCACGAGTAAAGTACATGTTATCTTATCGTTGAGATCTTAACCACCGAATAAAGTTAACAGTAAAACTATCAATAGTTTTCATGGTTCTTATTGTTTCTGGTATTTTATTCCATATTGAAGGTCCTGAGTATGATATACTTTGTTTAAAAAGTTCTAATTTTGGGCGAGGTATTTTATAATTTATTGAACTTGATGATCGTAAACTGTTGTAAATTTTCGTTTCGTTTTCGAACATATTGTTAATATAAGTCGGAACTAATCATTTAGATACCTTATACATAAACTTGGCCTTCTGCAAAATAACCTTGTCAGAAAAAGTCAGACAGCTCATTTTCTCTAATGACTGAGACACAGATACGTAATCTGTACCGAATATAATTTTGCAGGCTCTTGTTTGTAATGAAAATAATCTATTGGCACTGTTTGTATTTGAACTTCCCCAAACAATATTGCAAAACTCTAAATGAGGTTGAATATAGGCATTATAAAATATTATTCTAGAATGAAGTGGAATATATCATTTGATTCTAGATAATAACCATATATTAGTTGAAAGCTTTCTTCTTACTTTATTGATATGGTCATCCCATTTAAGATTTTCATTGAAATTTACTCCCAATAACTTTTCTCCCTTGGATAATTTAAGAACAACATTTTTGAAAGTCAAAGACAGAGAACTATTTGTAAGCCGTGCCCTTTTATGAGGAGTCGTAATCAATAGCACTTTGGTTTTATCAGTATTGAGAATCATTCCATTTGAGTTACACCATGTTTCAAGATTGTTTAAACAGGTTTGAAGGTTTCTTTCTACAGTTTCCAACGAGTAATGGATATCATGTATAGTAGTGTCATCTGCATACATGTCGGTTTTGCTTATTTCTTCTGACAGTGAAAGAGGCAAATCGTTTATAAAAACCAAAAACATTAGTGGGCCGAGGATAGAGCCTTGAGGCACACCACATGATATGTCCTTTTCAGAAGATGTAACTCCGTTTAGACAAACAGTTTGTTTTCTGTTTAACAAGTATGATTTAAACCAATCTAAAGAACGTTTTGAACATTTGTAAATGCTTAATTTTTGTAAAAGAATATTATGATCAACCAAATCGAATGCTTTTTTAAAATCCACCATAACTACCCCTACAATATACCCATCATTGATTGCTTTTAGCCATTTGTCTATAATATGTACAAGGGCGGTTTCGCAGCTATGATTTTTTCTGAACCCACTTTGAGTTTGAATGATAAGCTTATAATGATTAAGGTAATTCATAAAATTATCATGAACATGTTTCTCTAGTATCTTGGATAAAGTAGGAAGTATAGAGATAGGCCTGTAGTTATTTACATCTTGTTTAGACCCTGATTTGAATAATGGAGTGACCTTTGCAGATTTCCAAGTCTCAGGGAATACATTTTGTGACATAGTAAGGTTAAGTATGTGATGAATAACAGGGTATATCAAGTTAGCTGATTTCATCTAGGCCAGTTGACTTAGAAATATTTAAATTCAAAAGCATATTGTTTACATTTTCTTTGCCAACATTTGGAATATTGAAGAACATAGGGTCTGGCACACGGCTGTTAACAAAAGTTTTAACATCATTAAAATCGGAAGAAGAAATTGGTTCTTTCAATTTGGCTGCGATATTTGTAAAAAATGTATTGAACTCATCTGACATCTGTTCAGGCTCAGTTATATCAATACCATCTACAGAAAGGCTATTAACAAAACACTTATCCTGCTTAGGCGACCTGAATTCTTTGAATAATTTCCAAATAGAAGATGGGTTGTTTTGTCCTTCAGAAATTTTCTTTTCATATGATTTTTTCTTTGCATTATGAATTAAATTGGATACTCTATTTCTGTATAATTTATAGTTTATTTCATCATTTCTCAATTTTAATTTATCTCTTTCTTTCATAGCATCAAGAATCTCTGCAGTTAACCAGTCTCTGCAGTTAACCCTATGATGACGCAGGGGTACATGTTTATCAATAACAGATGAAAATTTTACCATAAATGATTTCGACGCCTTGTTGACATCAGTAATAAGCATAACATCATTGAAGTCTATGTTTCCTAAATCTTCAAGAAAATCGATTTCGTTAAAATATTTAAAAGATCTGTATTTTATAGCGTGGTGCTTCGATTTTTTATATTTATGGTTCATTTTTCTTGAACAAAAAATTGGATAATGGTCACTTATACTTAACCTTGGAACTGATGTCCAAATAATATTCTGAGAGTTATCTGAATAAATATGGTCGATTAAAGTTTTTGAAGCACCATAAACACGTGTTGGGTTAGATACTAGTTGAGAAAGTCCAAGAGACGATGTGTACACTTTTTTTACCGAAATAAATCTATCTATCATGAATATATGTTAGCTGAAGCTTTATAATGTTCACAAGATTGTTTATAGTATTGGTAAAAACTGTGGAGTTATATCTATTATGATTCCATGAGCAAACAGAGCAGACACTGGGTCTGCTCTGTTTTCAAAAGCGTGAAAAGCTTTTTATGAGGGAAAGGGTCTCATCCGAAGGACTTGGTCTGCCATACATATTCATGGAGTAAGGAGTAATGACTATTGGGTGATAGTTTAAAGTGTTTTCACCGCCAATGTCGCAAAAATGAACCACGACAAATAGTGCAGTCCCAGATCAGACGCCGCCTTTTCAAGGCGGCGTCTGATCAGGGACTTCACTTTTTGTCTCAAACTCTGTTTCTTCTATATCTGTGCTTTTTTCTTTGACATTTGCATTTATTTATCTTATTTCCTTATTTTACCGAATTATTTAACAAAACTGGTTTGCAGACGACAATATGAAATTTGGCGAAGAAAAGGTTAAACATTATCCCTCTCTCTGGGACCTGACTCGAACTTGCAAACAGCTTGAATCCAGATGAGGTGTAGAGTAACTCGGTGTCTCATCAGAATCAAAGCTGTTTGGCACTCGGTTAATGGTTTCTCAAATTTTTGATCGAGCCGGAAGTAAGCAAAAACTGCACCAGCTCCAAATGTGAGACATTTGTTTTTCAGAGCGGTATGAGTTAATTATGCTTATAAAATACATATCAGAAATCAAATAAGATTCGTTCCTCGACTTTGCACATTTCATAATGTATGCGCGTTTCATTGATGCCCAATGAATAATTAGTAAGAAATAGTGACTGTGTGAATATCAGGTAGCACAAGTCAGGTAGCCCAGGTACTATATCCTATTTGCCCTGCATTAAGCAACCGCCTGCTTTTTAAGACCCCTACATTCAATAAATGAATGGCCGCTAAGGACGTTCTACTTATGCAGTAACCTATGCATGAACGATAACTAAATGTATTAATCGTAAGCTGCTGCTGTCTAGTTCAGGCATAGAGAACCTTATTTTTTCCTGCGAATTTATATTCTTTTTTAAAACAGGACCTGGACGATCTCAGCATAAGTGATTGGCCATAGTGGCCGGATTGAGCCAATCTACTTATATTATATTTTAAGACCAAATAACTAAATAAATACAAATGTTCTTGGTTAGTATTCCCTCTGTAGTCTCTATTGTGTTTTGTTTCACACCGATTTCAAAATGCAGCCTGTTTTTCTTGATTCAACATCACCAACAACAGCCCAAACCACAAACTCAAAAACCGAAAAAAGCACCCCAAAACTCCCAAACAAACAACAACAATAAACAAAATAATACACACGCATGTACACACAGCACGCACGCACGCGTACCACACACCCTACAAAAGACACATACATACACACATACCGAAAGAAACAAATACGATAACAAATACCACGCCCTAAACCCAAAAGCGGCATCCAGACTGAATATGACATTACCCAAAACGTCTAAAGTTATCTTTGAAAAACGATCCTGGAACGATGGTATGTGCGGGTGCAAGTTGAAATTCCAGCAACTGACAGCAGAGAGAAAGACACACATTTTCTCCTTGCTTTGTACTCTCTACCCCATAGTTACAATAGATCACTATGATAGTACAGATCTCGACTACAAAATGTCTAATTACAGGAGAAATCAATTACAGAAGAACGCCTCTAAACTGACTGCCCCGCTAATAAGCAATTTCTTTAAAAACAAGCGACTGCTTTATGCAGGGCAAAAGTAACGCAGAAAGCTCTTAGTGGAGCTTTCTGCATAACTTTCCTCATGCATTAAGCTGCCACCTGCCTCTATAATCCAAACTTGTACGTTTGTTTGGTGTTCGTATTAGAAGAGGTTTACTGTATTCATCGGGGAACGCGTAATTAGTCTGGTGTAGAAGAAGCTGGGAGTTTTAGCGACGTTTTACTCGCTTTCCAGAGAAAAGCGTAAAGGTCAACATAGCGGGGAAGTTTGCAATAAATCTGGTTTCCATGGTACGGATGTAACAAGAAATTAAGCCGCCTTCTAAGCTCTGCAGTCCTAATTATTGCCCGGAAGACTTGTTTAATGCCGCTACACAAGGCCGAGCAAAACAGAAATGTATTAAACTGTTCCAATCACGGCGATAAAGCTGGTATTGGCAAATAACTCGGATGAAGATCATGCACCAGTGTCGGAATGAATACCCTGCCAATATTTCTCCACAATGCATTGGTAATGATTTAAAACGGTTAATGAGGGATTTAATTTTGTGTATCTATTCTGTGTTTGTTATCATGTTCAGCGCGACCTGACTAAGTTGCAAGCAGTTTGAATCCAGATGTGACTCCGAGTAACCCGACATAATTATCTCCTTAACCCCTTCACCGCCAATGTCGCATAAATGCACCAGGACAAATAGTGGCGACGTCTAATCAGAGACTTCACTTTTTGTCTCAATCTCTATTTCTATATCTGTGCTTTATTCCTTTTAAATTTGTATTTATTTATCTCATTTCCTTATTTTATTGAATGATTTAACAAACTTGGATTGCAGACGACAATTAGAAATTTGGCGCCGAAAGGGTTAATCCAAGTTTTTTGACAATTTCTCAGACTGGGTTGACATCAATCTTTACAGCAGTACCAGGGTTAATGTTTAACTATTATATGGGTCAGGGACAGCTACGGTTTGAAGGCAACTGCCTCCGAGGTTATAAAACTTCTGAGTCAGCGTCTGTATTCATTCTCAAGTATCTGATTGGCCAGATGCTTGAGAATCAATAGCATCGGTACCTTGTCTTATTTATTACCCAACTCTTGGTGACAACAGCAGGGTCAACCCTTACTCCATGGATATTCATGTCAGAAATTATGACATCGTGAAGATTATACTACCTCTCTATAACGGCCACTAAATTACATCAAATATTTTGTGTTAAAGGCAGGTGGCTGCTTAAAGCAAGGTGAAAGTAAAACAGGACGCTCCAATAAAGTTACCTTATTAAAATTGAGCTAATAAATATCCATGTTGTCATCATTTTGTTTCATGGATACTGAATAGGAAAAGGGCTAAAGACCGATAATGATACTACTTTAACCCATTACCTCATAGGCTATTTTTAGATACAGCCACTTTGAATAAATCTACTGAAAAGAAACATTAACTAGAGAAAAGGAATTTGTTTAGAAAATTTTAGTTTGAAACCATTGTGATAAATAGAGCATTTGCTCCTATAGGAGCAAATGCTCTATTTATCACAATAGTTTCACAAAGTGACTTTTACAGAGTCGTCAATATGATGGACTGGGTTAAGTGTTCAGAAAAGCGATGTTTGACCGTATATGTTTACGACTTTGCATTCCAGAACAGTATTTGGTCCACTCACGATGTTGACTGAAACGAACGTATTAAGCTGTTTAAACTTTGCTGCATATTGCAGGGTTTGGTCTTCTTTGGGTTATCTCCCTTACTATATATCTAAGAAATAACGAGCAGCTGTTGGTTTGATTAAGTTGGTATGACTACATTGTTGTTTATTGTTTGTAAGACGGTGATATTAGAAATAATGCAGATCTACGTATATATTTATACAAAAAAAACCTTTCAACCACAAGGCTAAATTTCGAGAAATATTTCTTCGATTTATTTATTACTCTTTTCAGAAAATGTGTTTGGGTTAAAGTAATCTTGTACTAGCTTCTTATGTCTGAGCCTTTCTATTGCTAAGAAAAACGATATGGAAAAGTACAGTAAAACCTCTCTATAACGGCCACTAAATTACATCAAGTATTTTTTGTTAAAGGCAGGTGGCTGCTTAAAGCAAGGTGAAAGTAAAGCAGAACGCTCCTATAGGAGCGTTCTGTTTTACTTCCACCTTGTTTTAAGCAGCCACCTGTCCTAAATACCAACTAATTAACTCAATTTAGTGACCGTTATAGAGAGGTTTAACTGTATTGTTAGTACATGTACATGTATAATAATTATGTTGAAAAAGAAACAACAACAGTTGACGCAGCATTATATCGTTGTTTTCTTTCACCAAATTAACTATCCGAATGCCTACGCGGAATGACCTCTTTTAATTCATCAAAGTCCTTATTATTTGTCCATTGGATTGAACAATATATTTATATATATCGGCTAGGTACACTGGTATTAGCTCTTTTCCATAACGGAGATGCATTTTAATGCTTTTGCAAACAGAGTAGACCCAAATCAGGCGGCTCCTATAAAGAAGTTATTATAAGATAAATGGTTATATGTTAAATTTGCATACATACGCCTATTAAATTAAAGTATCACCAGGAAGACCGTCTTACGACTGGAATAATAAATCACAAACAGTGCAGATCCAGACCAGTTGCAGTATTTAAAAACGCGGCGTCTGATCAGTATCCTCATTGTTATACATTCATCAACATTTACTTAATTTCATACCCCAGTCTAACACGCAATGCAGATCCTTATCTTGCATTGAGTGTTAGCGCATCGTCTCGTATGGACCCTCACTGTTTGCAAATCGCAAATCATTCAAGATACCATGGTGAGAGGCATTAAGACATGATGTAATTTCATTTAACATTTTGTGCAAATATTTGTTTTCTTAAAATTTCGTCCATTTTATTTTCGAAGTACATGTACGTGTACCTAATCAAAAGATTATATTGTCTAATTACACTATCTAAGTGCAACCAGGCGCATTCTGATCTGGGCCTATCCTATTTGCGAATGCGCGAAAACACGGTTACATGAAGGAAAGGGTTAAACACTGATCGGCTATTCTACTATGTTAATTCAATGTTGGAAGGCTTAAACCATGAAACAATATCAGAAACAGACTGATTTCAAAAGCGTATACCGGCTCATTAAAACTACTTTCCGAAATCAAACTATCATTCTTCCCATTCAACGGCTTAAGACATGGTTTTGTCAAATTGGTTTTCTGGGCAGACAGACACAATCATTGGTTTATAAAAAATGCTTGAACTTTCACGCCACAGCGGATGTTTAATCAATCTCCTAAAAATTGCCCTGTTCAAGATTCGTACAAGACTGACTCAATGTCAATCTGTATTAAAGGCGATGGGTCTATAAATGACGCGTTTTAGAAGTCTGTAAAATGGAATAAAATGGTAGTCTCTTAAAGGAAAGAAGTACGGTGTGGAGGCACCGAAAAGTCATTTAAAGATGTCAAAGTATCAATGTCGCCGGTGTTATTCGCCCGCGTTTTAGAAACATCCATGTGCATTTTAGTTCGGATGTGTTCCAATTCCCCGAGGTGTTCCAATTGGTTCTGCACGTGTTCGCGATATCGCGATGATATTCTATTCTGGAACAATAACTTATAAGTGACAATTTGACCCATTCCCTCATACTGACGCAATTTGACGCCTCTGTAAATATCACTTTCTGAAACTATTGTGATAAGTAGAGCATTTGCAAATGCTCTATTTATCACAATGGTTTCAAAACTACAGAATTCTAATTTTTTTTTTTTTTTTATAGTAAATGCTCCTTTTCGGTAGATTTATTCGATTGAGGTTGGGTCTAAAATAGCATATGAGGGAATGGGTCAAACCCGTTATATGTTTTATCCACAGATGCCTTTTACGATACACGTTCTTCAGGGAATCTTCATAAATGACCATAAACAGTATTATGTCAATGGTCATGAAATATTTAAAAAGCAAACGACGTTATTTATAGTAAGAATGTCTTTAACCCCTTCCGTGCCACAATGACGGGTCTATGCTATCACATGCAAACAGTTTGGATCCAGTTGAGACGCCGAGTAACTCGGCGTCTCATCAGGATCCAAACTGTTTGTTACTGTTACTATGTTTTTGAAACAAACATGAAGAAAATAAAAACATGAAAATTTATGGCAGACGGCAAAGTTAGCAGACGACAGAGTTTGGCAGCGAAAGGGTTAATTTGAATTTGACTGACGATTATTGAAAGCATGGTGACTGAATCTATTTGACTTTTACCTTATATTCATGCAAGAAACAACGACTGTATGGAGAATTGCCATAATGGTGTATGAATAGCATAGCATACAAGATTTGTTTGGCCATGGCAGAAACTGCATAATTGGATCTATATAAGTCCATAAGTAAATAGAGCAGATCCTGAGCTTTCTCAGAATCTGACCAATCAGATACTTGAGAATGATCTCAGACGCAGACTCAGAACTTTTATAACCCTGGACCCTAGAGTATTTTCTTTCATATTATCTATCTGATTTTCAAACTTCATAAAGACAAGCCATATCTTGAGAAACTAGACAATTATTTCTGTCTTGTGTCACTGGGGGCCAACTACGTATTATCATCAAAAGATTTGCTACGACAATTTATATGGGTATTTTAGACCAATTGTTTTCTTACGAAGCCAGTGTATATATTAGAAAATGCTTTCCTACGAATTCGTAGAAAAACAAATCTATTATAATACCTATATAAATTATCGTAGCAAAGCATTTGATAATAATACGTAGTTGACCATCAGTGTTACTCGGTGTTTGGTCCGACCAAAGCCTTATCGTACATTATGAAATGTTCTGTATTTCTTGCATGTAGAAGCCTATATTTCAGACCAGAGTCCGAGGTTATAAAACTTCTGAGACTGAGTCTGAGATCATTCTCAAGTATCTGCTTGGTCAGATGCTTGAGAATAATCTCAGGCTCGAGCCTTTGCAAACAGGGTATACCCATATATGAGCTGTCTGATCAGGGTTTGCTTTGTTTGATTATAATTTAATATAGACCTGGTTCTACAGTTTCTGTTCATACGCCTTTATAAAAATGAATCGAATTATATATTTTTGACGTCATTATTTCTTGCATGAATATTCATGGAGTAAATGGTTAAGTTTTAACTGGGTGCCAAACTAGAAACATAAGGGGTACCTGGGTTAAAGCACGTATCATTTTATTCGCATTTGTCCTCTCTATAAATGATTAAGAGAACGATATTTACAAAGACGCTTTTATTATGGAAGGCCATCTGTATTTAGATTTAATGGCTTAATGAAAACCGAAAACAAAGATGACCTGTGTAAATAAGCATTGTTTTTTTAAGTGTGCAACAGAAAAAGCATCTAAGTCATATTTCGGAATAATTCTTAACAGGATATACTCAGTTTAAACTTGAACATAAAATATCTTTCTCTGCATATACTAACCAACAGTGTGATTATCTATACATCTATACTCTTTACACTCCTAGAAACATAAGGGATGTGCGATTTTTGTGATCAATATGTTTTGATATTCTTACTTGCTTCAAAATGTTTTGATATTCTGTATGTATACAATGACGAAGCACTATGTGCAAGTCTTTTATAAATTATCTGTTCTGTTCTGATATTATCCTCCAAATTTGACCTGAGACTCGATTAAGTTTCGGCGTGTTTATCGGGATTGTTCGTAATACTCTGTGACAAAAAATAGCAAACCAAAAGCCGGTAATAATCATGTTCCACGAGGATTGTATTCTTACAGCGCATTCTTATACCTTCGGAAATTTATCCGAAGATTACCGACGACAATGCTACAAAATGTCATTTTTTGATATTCTTCATTTTTGTTTCAAAAACATAGTAACAGTAACAAACAGTTTGGATCCTGATGAGACGCCGAGTTACTCGGCGTCTCATCTGGATCCAGACTGTTTGCATAGGTAATCACAGATCCGGCATTGGCAGCGGAAGGGTTAACCGTTACAACGCTGAACGTTCAAATGGACTATTCCAAAATTCAGACAGGTCAAGCTTATGAGTGAATATTTAGGGATTTTTCTAAAGAAAAGTGTAACATGACAAACAGTGTAGACCCTGATGAGAGATCTCCTCTAGAAACCCTCTCATCTGGGTCTGCAATGTTTGCAAATGACATTAGTTACTCGTGTCCCGCACTGTAAGGGTTAAGATAATACTAGAACAATATGTACAATGTCTATACGAGTGTAGACTTAGTGATCTCCTTGGTTTGTAAGGAGATTGGCTTTCTGGTAAGGAGGATGGGAGAAGAGATTTACCTTGACCTTATCCAGTCAGATTTCCCCGCGCTCGAATGCTTGACCGAGAGAAGCATTAAAGACGCAAACAATTATGCCTTTAAACAATAAACGCTTAAATTCTATGATATATGTATTTTTGTGTTAAAAGTCATGTTTAAGTCTATGCTTAGGCGGTTCGTGAATATAACTTATTCATTAATTTTGCAAAATCTAACCTCAATTTCTGCTTTAGAGACAAAGAATCTATACAGTAAATCCTATTAATAACAGAGTTTTCCCATTTTGAATACTAATTTATTTAACACTTTTATCAAAATGCAATTCATTGTCACGACAATATAACCACACTTGTAACAAAGCAGACTTTGATTAACCCATTCCTGATATTGACGACATTTGAAGTCACTCTAGAAATCACTCTAGAAGTCACTTTGTGAAACCATTGTGATAAATAGAGCATTTGCTCCTATAGGAGCAAATGCTCTATTTATCGCAATGATTTCAAACTGCAAAATTCTAAATTTTTCCTTTGCTCTAGTTAATGCTCCTTTTCGGTAGATTTATTCAAAGAAGTTGTATCTAAAAATAGCCTATGAGGTAATGGGTTAATTGAGCAGTTTTGCTGAAGCTAGGCCTGATCTGGGTCTACCCTGTGTTTAAAGGCAATGCGATGCGAGATTATCAAGTAAAGGATTAAGGAAGGTTAACTTTATTAAATGCTTTGATTATCTTCTCTCCCTAAATGTTAATATCAAGAATGTTGTAAATTAGAACATGTCTTAAGCGGCCATCAAAAAGAGGTATAATTATGGGTCTGTAATGCAGGTGGTAGCCTAATGCAGGGCAAAGGTAACACAGAAAGCTCCTATAGGAGCTTTCAGTATTACTTTTAACCTACATTAAGCAACCACCAGCTTTTTAAGACTCCATTGTTCAATAAATGAATGACCGCTTAGAACAGGGTCTGCTGTATATATATGTATACCAGAAATAACGTTTAGACATAGATGAATTGGATCGGGTTTCTGTGGAAAAGAATCCCACGTGTCAAACGAAAATAGATAAGATTCCCATAGTGGAAACAATAAAGCGAAAAATTTATTGTGTCAATATTTAGACAGTGGTAATGAAACGTCATAGGAATTATGTACATCTCTGTATGTTGTTGAACTGTAGTATGGGAGTGGTTGAGGGAAAAGAAACAATTCATCAAACACAATGTTACCTTTATACTATATAGCATACTGTATATGCATACATCTGGAGAGTTTGTCGTTTAATCCTTTCGGCGCCAAATTTCTAATTGTCGTCTGCAATCCAATTTTTGTTAAATCATTCGGTACAATAAGGAAATGAGATAAATAAATGCAAGTTTCAAAGGAATAAAGCAAAGATATAGAACTACAGACTGAGACAAAAAGTGTAGTCTCTGGTCAGACGCCGCCTTGAAAAGGCGGCGTCTGATCTGGGACTGCACTATTTGTCATGGTGCATTTATGCAACATCGGCGGTGAAAGGATTATTCTTACCCAGCTATCCTCGCGATCACATTGGCATTTGCAAATAGCTTGGACCCAGATGAGACACCGAGTTACTCAGCGTCTCATCAGGATTCAAGCTGTTTGAGACTCGGTCAATAATTTGGCAAAAGCCTGATCGAACCAGATTCAAACTTGACCAGACATTTTTTCAAAGCGTTAATATCTAGTAGGTTGAGTAATGTTTCCCTCGTTCAAAGTTTATCCGGTTTCGTATATAAAAGTTAAATAAAATCCTAAGAGCTTTATAGTACAGATTCTCTTAACCGGGTGTTCAAATTAGTATAAATGCCTATCTGTAAGACAGGTTGCAGTTTAATGCAGGATGAACGTCACACAGAAAAGTCCCAAAGGAGCTTTCTGCATGACTTTCTCTCTGCATTAAGCAGCCACCTACCTACAAATACCTTACCAATTTCCTTCATATAAACGCATTTTCACGCACTTGCAAACATAGTAGACTCAGATTAGACGGCTCCTATAGGAGCCGTCTGATCAGGGTCTGCTCTGTTTTCCTGTGGTGTAATATAGATCTGATTCTACAGTTTCTGTCTAAGCCAAAACATCCCATCTATGTATGCCATTATAAAAATCAGCTAATAAATATTCACAATGTCGTTATTTCTTACAAGAAAGAGTTAACAAAACGGACTGCGCAGTTTTGTTTTGTTTTTGGATACAGATTTAAACTAGCGATGTCTGATGTCTGGTGCATGTTTTGTTTGTAATTGTTTGTTCGATAACTAATATTGCATCTGCGGGTGAGTGCTAGTGCAGACACTAATTAGACAGCGGGTTGCTGAATGGTCCGGTCTTCTTTGTTAGTGAAGTCCTAGGACAATATTGATTGATTATTCACAAAAAGTGAAATTAACTCATTTAGGCAAAAAAATTGTACACATTGTTAAAAATGTTTAAAACGGTTAAAAACTAAAATAAATGAATAGATGAATAAATAAAAAATATGTTAATGGGTATGGAATACGACAGAGCTACAGATAAAGGAGAGTACTCAAATACTAAAATCGACATTTCTCAATCAGAGAAACGGCTTCAGAGACACAGATAATGGCATGTACTCAGATTCTAAAATCGTCATTTCACCACCAAACCCTAGGTTGTGACCACTCTTCTGGAAGAGACGATTCTAAAGAGTAGTCACAGCATAGGGTTTGGTGGAGAAAGAAAGAAGTTATTCTTGAAAATGTTTTGATTTACGCATCTTATCTGGAGCTGAAAACATTATAAGGCTTTATAAATCTTGAGTATCTCATCTTGAGCTTACAAGAGATGCTAGACTGATCGTTCCACAGTTAGCCGATCGCACTGGGTTCAATTTACTCCGAATTTATTTTAATTAAAAACTCTAAAGTTTAACGCAATGTATGCTCGATAGCTGTATACATGTACAATACTTATTTTTTTATTAAAAGCACAACGACGGTTAAAAACGTATTGAATTTATATCTAGAATATTCCCAGGAACCGTCTGACCTGGGTCCACTCGTTTTGCAACAGCGTGAAACGGCGTTTATATGAGGCAAAGGGATTTATATCTACATTATCAAAATTGTTTTAAACCTTTAATCGCAGAGTTTCACTTGAGTGGAATAACCAATCAGTGTTTCACTGTAGAGTCCATCCAGAATGAAACTTGCTTAACCCATTACCTCATAGGCTATTTTAGATACAACCTCTTTGGATAAATCTACCGAAAAGGAGCATTAACTAGAGAAAAGGAAAATTTTAGAATTTGTAGTTTGAAACCATATATAGGAGCAAATGCTCTATTTATCACAATGGTTTCACAAAGTGACTTTTACAGAGTCGCCAAAAGTCGTCAATATGAGGGAATGGGTTAAACTTGCTAGAAGATTTTGAATGAAAACAAGTGCAATCCCTGATTAAAGGGTTCCTTTAGGAAACCCCTGGTCTTGGTTTATACTATTTACAAATGCCGGTGCATGTCATTCAAAATGCAATCAGGGTGTCAATCAGTTTGGAGCCTGATGAGACACCGAGTTACTCGGCGTCTCATCTGGATCCAACCTGTTTGCATAGGTATCTACTCATCCGCCCATAGCAGGGTAAAGGCTAAACAATGACACAGCGCCCGAAATTATGTACACAAAATAAATGACAGTTTTCTTGCATATTCATACATCGATTAGCTGATCTTGTACAAAGAGCACATGTACCCTATAATGTTTTGGTATTGATAGAAGCTGTCGAAATGATATAATAAGCAATCAGAGCAGACCCTGATCAGAATGAGCCGTCTGATCTGGGTCTACTCTGTTTGCAAATGCGTGAAAATACGTTTATATGAAGGAAATGGTTAAAGGGTTATGGTGGCTGTTGCGAATAGTCAATTAACCATTTTCTTCATACAGACGCTTTTTATCGCCTTTGCAAACAGAGTAGACTCAGGTAGGATCCCCTTGTTGGAGCCGTCTGATCAGGGTCAGACTCAGTAGGAGCCCTTTGTTGGAGCCGCCTGATCAGGGTCAGCTGTGTTTGCTTATGGAATCATATAGATATAACGACAGTTTCTACCAATACCAACAATTGATGTGTACATATGCCTATATACAATTTCAGCTAATAAGTATTTATGACATCATTATTTCATACATGAATATTCAACAGGGAAAGGGTTAAACAAAACGTTATAAAGGGAGTCATATAAGGGAGTTTAGCATTAGTTTCCTCAAATCTGACTTAAATTGTAGGTAAATTAATAAGTTGTCAAGATTCGTCAAACATTGCACAAATAGTTAATATATGCAACTCACAAAACATGCTTTCATTTATTAAAGCTGCGATTCAATTTTTAGGCTTTAACTTTGGCCTTTTGGTTCCAGAAAAAACCCCATATTAGTATACGTTGATAGATCTGACGATAGAACCTGTGTCTGACAAAGGTTTTGGCTGACACACTAGAGTGGTAAAGCCATCTTCAGTTAATGCCAGTCTATTGTCAAGGTTTTCTGCGTAGACTTTGTATTATCATCTTGCCGTCAATTTATACGAATGCAAATTGACCCAGAGAAAGGAATATGGAAAGGACTCTGTCTGATCTTTGCCACACTTAAATTGTCTGCGACAGGGATTTGCATTACAAAGGGGTTTATACTGCCAACATCTGACTATAAGTTTGATTCGCCTCTGCAAAAATCATCTGCTGAAACCATTGTGATAAATAGAACATTTGCTCCTATAGAAGCAAATGCTCTATTTACCGCAATGGTTTCAAACTACAAATTCTAAAATTTTCCTTTTCTCTAGTTAACACTCCTTTTCAGTTGATTTATTCAAAGAGGTTGGATCTAAAAGTAGCCTATAAGGTAATGGGTGAAAACATAATGTCTGTTCAAATTTGGATCTCTACAATTTTGACTACGTCCGAGTTGATTAAGCTTTTGAAAAAAATAATATTGACGGATGGTCAAACAGTTTGTGTCCTAACAGAGTTACTCGGCGTCTCATCTGGATCAAAACTGTTTGCAAATGCGGGTTAGGTCGCGTCTAAAGTACCAGTTAGTTCTGCTATGATTTTTTAACTCTTTTGGCGCCAAATTTAAAAGTGTCGTCTGCAATAATAATTTCATATTAAATATAATTCTAAACTAAATAATAAAGGTATATTAGTAAAGCATTTGTTTTTAAAAACCTGTATGCTTGGGCTAAAATAATACAGAATACAGTGAAGTCCCAGGTCAGATGCCGCCTTGAAAAGTCGGCACCTGACCTGGGACTGCACTGTTTTCAATGGTGCCAACAGGCGACATTGGCGCCGAAATCATAGTCTTTAATTTTATACCGCTGTGACCCCCACGAAAACTCAAAACATTTGGACCTGGTTCAATTTGACTACTTCCGATTCGAGGAAGCTTTTGAAAAAAAACTACAGTAAAACCTCTCTATAACGGCCACTAAATTACAGTAAAACCTCTCTATAACGGCCACTAAATTACACCAAATATTTTGTGTTTAAGACAGGTGGCTGCTTAAAACAAGGTGAAAGTAAAATGGAACGCTCCTATAGGAGCGTTCTGTTTTACGTTCACCTTGCTTTAAGCCGCCACCTGTCCTGAATACCAACTAATTAACATAATTAAGTGGCCGTTTTACTGTATCGACCGAATGTTATTCGGCATCTCATCCGGATCTAATCTGTGTGCAAATTGTATTCAGGTAATGGATAGCTGGATGCGGGCTAAGATAACATCAATGCCCTCATATACTAGAAATAGTAAACAGTGTATTTTTTTTTTATAGGAGTAGTACTTGTTATTGGTGGATCCTTTTCGAAAGCAGCAAACAAATATAGCTGGGTAATCATTCACTCTTTCGCCGCCAGCTTTCATGATCTGAACATTTTGTCATCTGCTATAATATTCAGTTTTTCTCCATTTTTTTGATAAAGAAACCGGCCACAGTAACACCTAATGTAGTTCCCGATAAGACGTCGAGTTACTCGGCGCCTGTTGTGGATACAAACAGTTTGCTAAGGTAATCAAACATTGGAAAAACAATTCTTAAGTGGAATAGGTACCGGCAGAGATTTACCAGTATCACAGTTAAACACAAATTAGAAATACACGCAGCCAACTGGCTGGTTTTACATACCCTTATGTGTGCTCGTCGGACATAGGGTTTTAACTATTTCCCCGTTGAATATTCATGTGAGAAAAATAACACCATGAATATTTATTATCTGAATTTGTATAATGGCATACGTTGACCGGAATATTTCAGTATTGGTAGAAATTGTAGAGGTAGATTTATTATAATTTCATAAGCCTAGAGCAGATCCTGGTCAGATGGCTCTTAAAGGGGGCATTTGATCTGGGTCTACTCTGTTTGCAAAGGCATGAAAAAGGCGTTTATGTGGAAGAAATGGTTAATAATGGTAATTAATTAGAGAGGTTTTTGAGCAATTAAACGTTCAGTCTTTATTATCAATACGTATAAGGCCCAGTATGTGGACAACATTTACAAGCGCATGCACGGGAAAATGTACTATTTCAACATGACTACCGGGAACAAACACTTATTCAGTATCATCAGAAAGATACTATATTCTTTGTAGACTAAACAAGGGTATTTTTTAGAGAAACAAGGAATGCTTTAAAGATGTACTCTGCTCATATGTTCGAAAAAATGCTTAACCCTTTCGTCTGCAATCCAAGTTTGTTAAATCATTCAGTACAATAAGGAAATGAGATAAATAAATGCAAGTTTCAAAGGAATAAAGCACATATATAGAAATAGAGATTGAGACAAAAAGTGAAGTCCCCGATCAGACGCCGCCTTGAAAACGCGGTGTCTGATTTGGGACTGCACTATTTGTCTGGTGCATTTATGCGACATTGGCGGTGAAAGGGTTAAAACTGGTTGTATCCTGTCTCGGTGGGTGGAACAATTGTGACGAAATCGTTGTCAAACCACTGATACTATGTGCAATAAACATTGCAGACACTGTCATAAATAACCGGAAACAGCACGCAGGCATTATTTATATCACGCACTTGATAGATTTATGAAACGTAATGACAGTTTATGCTAATAAATGTGCATTATGTTTCTGTGCAAAAAGTCCCCATTCCATAGCTGCAAACAATGCTTCTATATATTTTGGAACTAGTAGTTTCTTGTTTATTGTTAATGAAAATTCAAGTAATTAGGCATATCATTATAGTTTTATATGAATGCGGGTTGGGTCATGCCAATTAATAAATGCCAATTGCTAATTTGCCAGCGGCCAAATGCTAATTGCTTTTTTGCCAGTTACTAAATGCTAATGGGTTTGTTGCCTATTGCTAAATGCCAATTGCTAATTTACCAGTTGCCATCGTTTTAATGACACTTTGTCAGTTGCCAAATGCTAATTGCTTGTTGCCAGTTGCCAAATGCCAGTTGCCAGTTGCTAAATGCCATTTTGTTATTAATTCTAGTTTCTTTTCTCTGAAGAGTGCTTGTCGGTGTCCAGGAAATTTGACTATACGTTTAGTAGGCCAAGTACCACCATCGCCTTGCATTTTCGGGTTCCAAGGATTAGACAGATCGGCGGGCTTCATTCCATAATAATCATGTTTTGTATCCTTATTACAACAATAATATATGCACTTTCTATAGATCCGTACCTGAGAAGAACACGTCCGTAAATATTTGATTTGGCAAATGGCAGTTTAGCAAATGGCAATTGGCATCGATTAGTTTCTCAAACTTCGTTGCCAATTTCCATGCTTGCTACACCGTTACAACTTCAGTATTCTTCAACTTACCGTGACACTGTCCGCCATTCGTGTGGTTACTTTCAGTAACTCTTCACGTACGTTTTAATAAAAGCTCAATATTTCCTGTTGTGAAAATATGTTCCACAGGATCCAATATTTTCCACAGGATCCAATAACATTTTTAAACATTAATCTACGAACTTTTCGCACATGAACATTACACGTTTAATGTATAATGGTATGAATTTAAGGGTTAAATACTTTTTATTTCATTCTTTTCTAAACTAGACTTCGATTGCAGTAATAAATAGGAATCTTTCGTCAAACTCATATCTACGTCATGTCAGTCAGATAATCAGAAAGTCTATATTCGTCTTTTGGGATTGCCGTCAGGTTTACTTGAAATCAACGTAATACATTTTACCTTAAAATTTCTATCAGTAGGATAGAGATTGATTAAAATTTCTTCCTAGGGCGAAAGTTAAAGCAATTCTATTAATCAAAACTTAAGTTGTCTGCTAGATTGCAACGTGAAGTAACTAATTTACTGTTTACTTTTTCGGGAAAACGAGACATTTAACCCGTTAAATGTGGGAAATGAATGTACTGGCATTTGAAAACAGTGTAGAGCCAGATCAAAAAGATACTACAGGAGTCCTAGGACGGACTAGGGTCGACACCGATTCTCATTCAAACTCCACACGAAACATACACCATTTTATACCGATTGGATTGTATTCAACAAACAACGATGAGTCACTCCACTTTGAAACTTCAACATTCAAAGGTTTAAGAGTTTATTCAACTTATTTTAAAAGCTGGTATATAGAAACTATTACGTTATCGTTTGAAAATAAATTGATATAATCCCCATTTCCATGTTAGCATTGACCCTTTCCTTCATATAAACATGTTTTCATGCAAACAGAGTAGACCAAGATCAGACGGCTCCTATATGAGGCGTTTGATCAGGGTCTGCTCTGTTTGTTAAAGGAATTTGAAAGATCTATTCCATGGCTACAATATTCCGCCTTACATATTCTATGGCTAAAATATTCCACCTTCCATATTTCACAATAACTATTTAGTCCATGAATATTCAGTAGGTATTGAATAAACATAGTACACGGGAAGGGTTAACTCTTTACTCCATAAATAATCCTTTCTACACCTTTGCAAACAGAGTAGACACAAAGCAGTCGGTTTCTGTAGCAGTCATCTGATCAAGGTCTGCTCTGTTTGTTTATGAAATAATTTAGATACGATTATACAGATTTGCCATGGCTAAACATTCCTGTGCACATGTGCCATGATAAAAATTAATCGAATCATAATTCATGATGCCATTATTTCTGACATGAAAATTCATGAAGTATGGGATTAACACTGTCCTAACAATTGTATTGAAACATTATCATTGAATTGAAAGCGGATAATATATAAACATTATTACAATTAACAGTAACATGCACGGCAACTAGAAATTAACCGATGGTTGTATCTACAAACGAACTATTTTACAATTAAATTTGAATAGCTTGTGTAAACTAACCCATGGACAAGCAAAGATACATCAAAGCGAATAAAAATAAAAATAAAATCGTCCAAACATACCACACCACCGCAATCTTCATCAATAACCCACCCCATTTCCAACGCCCTAAAACATAAACCCCATTGAATCATTCGTGTGCTCCTGAAAAAATCGTCTACTACTTCTTCTCTTTGTCGGTCACATTGAATGAAGCAAGATTCGATCCTGAATATTAGACTGTTTCAGCTACAGATGTACGTAATTTAACCATAATTAAACCATTTACTCCAGGCAGATGTACGTATTTTAACCATAATTAAACCATTTACTCCATGAATATTTATGTAAGAATTAATGTGTGTATCAATATTAATCAGCTTAATGTGTATAATAAATACAGTTGAACTTCGATATCTCGAACTCGGATAACTCTAACTTCGGGATAACTCGAACAAAAAGTTCAGTCCCTCCAAAACTTAAAATACAGAATTGCTCTAAATGTATCGCTACAGATATCTAGAAACACATGTTACAGCTTAATACAGGTCTAAAGTAATGCTGAAAGCTCCTACAGGAGCTTTCAGCATTACTTTAGACCTGTATTCAGCTGTGGCCAGTATAGATATCGGATAACTCGAACTTCTGTTATCTCGAACTAATTTGTATGGTCCCTTGAAGTTCGAGTTATCGAAGTTCAACCGTATATAATAGCATATGAAGAAGAGAAATTTTAGCCATGTAGAATATGATGTATATAATTTCATAAAAAGCAAAAAGAACATACCCAGAGTCATTTGATATTAGTATACTGTGTTTGCAAAGACATCAAAGTACAAACGTACATTTACAGTAAAAACCATCGAAACAGGACGTTGAAATCAGTATTACAGTCAGTCTGTAAGACAGGTGGCAGCTAAATGCAAGGTATGTCATACATACATTTCTCAAAGGAGCCCCCTGCCTAAACAAAATACTTCCCTACAAAAATTCCGATTTAGAGTGGTTTAATTGTATATGAAGTAAAAGGTTAAACCTTTTGTTCGTGATGGTTAAACACATATTCCTTGAAAATGCAATAAAGCCGACGGGTTTTCTTTTCTTGGACTAGGAGTACAAAACCCCTCTAAACCGGCAGGTGGCTGTTTAATGCAGGGCGAAAGTTAACCTGGCTCCAAGAGCGATATTTATACTACTGCGGTTTAGAGGGTTTTAACAGTAAACATTGTAATTTACCAGCCCACTTGCTGGTAGTATGGGCAATTGCCAGGAAAGTCAATACTTTCCGCGTGTGGCCAATTGTGTCTCATAAATTATTCACTGAGCTTTGATTTCTAGCTTTAATGTTACACAAACTAATAGGGAACAGTACCAAATGGCCGAAGTTGTAGAGACATTTGAACCCTTTCCTTCATATTAACGCATTTCCACGCCTTTGCAATAACAGTAGACCTAGATCAGACAGCTCCTGTATGTGCAGTCTGATTAGGGTCACCTCTATTTGCTTAAATTTACTCATTCTCTCCTACTGACACAATTTTGCGCCTCCGTAAAACTCATTTCAATTTTTGAAATAACAGAATTTCTAGTCTCCTAGGTACACTGAGAAAGCCAAAAACTTAACTGTTTGCACTTGTCTTAGGTATAATTATAGTATATTACTTTTCATCAGCTAATAAACGTTAATCTGTTCTTCACGATACTTAATATAAATTTCTACGAGGATTATGCCTCTGTAATGATCATGGCAATTTTGGAACCCTTTCGTTTCACAGGCACACTAGCAAATCTAGTCAAAGATCTAGGAAATACAAATGTAGTCCAGACTTAAAATATATTGTGGAAAATCTTTGCAACAAAATCCATTATCAAATCGATCCAATACACAAAGTGTTTCTTCACTACAATTCCTGATGACGATTTGTTAACTTTTAGTTCTTTTAAAGTGAAAATATCATCAGGAATTTCTAAATTGTTGGAAATCTCATTTCTAAAGGCATCTTTGAAAAGTGAACTGACGTTAACACACCGGCGGTCAATGCTAATTTGTATTACTTCATATGGTTTTACCATGCTTTTTATTTCCAAAAGAAATTGTTGTTTGATATTGATATATCTATAAATTTAAGTTTCACTTAATTTGGTTTGTTGCCTTTTTTCTCAGACGATATCTTTTTAAAACATTCCTTGCATGACCAATATTTCGATAAATCATCTACTGATTTTGTTCGTCTATTAAATTCTCTCCGCAATAGATGTCGTTTCTTTCTAATTCGCAAAATGTTTTCACCAAACAATGGATAGAATTTCTTTCGGGGCTTTTCTTGTTGTCTTTATGTTTTCTTAAATGGTTTCGAGCATTAGTGATAGTAGTAATAAATAAATGCAAACGTATGCACACCTCATCAAAGGAGACATTGTTACTTACTGACAATACTGTATCTATTACTCCATGAATATTCATGTAGGACATAATGCATGTTTGGATAGCGTAATATTTATAATTGTATATGAACAAGAAATATTTGGACCTTGGTAGTATAATGCCTATATAATTTCATAAACAAACAGAAGAATCTGATCAGACTTCTCTTACAGGTCTACTCTGTTAGCAAATGCGTTTAACCCTTCGCTTGCTGAATTTTGAAATACATTTCTCCTTCTTTACCCATACCCTGTTGTATAATTACATATATCTTCACTGTGTACAAGTAGTGCGCTGTGCAATCGCTGCTGTGGAGTGCACTGGTTGCACAATCAACTTGTAAATAGTGCAGACCCTGATGAGACAGCTCCTGCAGGAGCTGTCTCATCTGGGTCCTCACTATTTACAGGTAGGTATATTGACGTGAATAGCAAGCGAAGGGTTAAAGTTGTATATATTCACAATTCCAGCTCCTGTGTTATGTTAGTGTTATGATTTAAAAATTGAAGGTGTCATGTCTTCCATAACCATTTTGACATGACAATGTTTTTCAAAATTCAGAAATATTTCGAAAGAGAGCAAACATTTCTCTAAAAGAAATTATTCTAAGGCATATATATTGACTTCTTAACCCTGTCCTCCATGACTAGGTATTAAGACATATGAGTATTAATTAGCTGAATATTTATATTGGTAAATAAACAAAGGAAGGTTTGGCAAATGTACAAACTGTAGAATTAGATCTGTATGTGTTCATAAGTAGACAGTATAGGAGCCGTCTGACCTGGGTCTACTATTTTCTATCAAGCTGTGGCCTTGAGAAATGGTTCAGTATATAAATCGGATAACTCGAACTTCTGTTATCTCGAACTAATTTGTATGGTCCCTTGAAGTTCGAGTTATCGAAGTTCAACTGTATATAATAGCATATGAAGAAGAGAAATTTTAGCCATGTAGAATATGATGTATATAATTTCATAAAAAGCAAAAAGAACATGCCCAGAGTCATTTGATATTAGTATACTGTGTTTGCAAATACATCAAAGTACAAACGTACATTTACAGTAAAAACCATCGAAACAGGACGTTGAAATCAGTATTACAGTCAGTCTGTAAGACAGGTGTCACTAAAAGCAAGGTATGTCATACATACATTTCTCAAAGGAGCCCCCTGCCTAAACAAAATACTTCCCTACAAAAATTCCGATTTAGAGTGGTTTAATTGTATATGAAGTAAAAGGTAAAACCTTTTGTTCGTGATGGTTAAACACCTATTCCTTGAAAACAAAGTAGACCCAGATCAGACGCTCATGTGGGTCTGACCAGGGTCTGCTCTGTTTGCTTATGATGTAATATAGATATGATTTTACAGTTCCTGTCACGGCCAACAATTCGTGTGTCCATGTGCAATGTACAATTAATTAATCCATATTCATGGTGCCATTATTTCTTACATGGATATTCATGCAGTGAAGGAGTAGGTTGTCGCTTTAGCGAGGCTCAATTGTATGTTTATTTCAGCAGTATACTTACATAAAGCATGGTTTATTTAGTTACTGCCGGATGAACATTGATTTCGTTCACTAGACAGAATTTTTACGGGTGATAAACACTGCCGTTGATTGCGTGTAGCTTTGATCTTTAGCACATGCACAATGCACATAGATGCAGTTTATAATTGCATTGACTTTACGGATGTCTTCGAAACATGGGAACGATTTTATACATCTTTCTGCTATTACTGAACTATTTTATACACATTTCTGCTATCACTGAACCATCTAGCCTTCGCGAAAAGCTCCACATTAATAATGGCAGATATGTCACATAGATATCAAACAAATGAAAACTAAACACGCTCATGAAAATTAGATACTTATCTCAACTTGAAATGGTTGAGGAGCAATCTGCTCAGTGTCTGATCTGTTTGCTTAAGAACTCATGTAGATCTGATTTGATATTTTCTGCTAATTCCAAATGTTCATACTCCATTGTAAAAGGTCAGCTGATAAATATACACTTGCATATTTATGTCAAACATCCGCAACCTTTCAGGAAACCTATGTAGTTAACTGCCAATAACTGGTGGCAGAATTATACCACGATATATTGTTTTTATTGATTGATTTTCAATTAACCCTTCACTTCAATATACCCACCTGTAAATAGTGAGGACCCAGATGAGACAGCTCCTGCAGGAGCTGTCTCATCAGGGTCTGCACTATTTACAATTGGAAAAGTAGTAAAGTCAAGCAGGCAAAGCCACATGCAAGACGCAACCACCACCAAAACACCGATAGCCAGCATGACACACACACACACACAACCACACACCCAAACGCACACGCACACACACATACGAAATTAACACAGAAAACACCAAAAGACACACAAGAAACAGGGACAAACGTTCCACAACATGAACAAACCACAAGCACAAAGACGCAAGGCAAACAAAAGGAAGGGTGACAAAGAGAGTACCGCCTTGGCACGGTCAGCAGCAAAAACACCACTGGGGGTTTAAACCGGTTTACGGACGTCCTAACCTCACACTTCTCTCAAAGTCACCCTAGCTTTACAAATATTGTAAATAAAGGTATCCCCGCTGGACTTACCCACAACATAGACGACGGTGAACACAGGACAACATGTAAAACATAGCATAATAACTGTGACAATCCGTCAAATATGTACTCAATGGCTTTGCTGAAGTCAGAGCACCTGCAGGTAAGCCGTTAAGGGCACGACAGGGAAAAAATAATACATGAGTCTGGTAAGCTCCTCCTGTATCCAAGTTTAAGAGTATACCATCATAGAGTACTACCCTCGGCCTGTCATCGCGCAAGCAAAGAGGGAAGCGTAGCTACCGACTGTAAAAGGATCGATAACCAAACATGCAGTGTGTTGCAATATAATAGGATCATAACCTTTCTTTTTAAATTTTTTAATGCGTTTTATAAACAAATCATGAAAATGGATATGACCCCGAATTTTCCTAAGTTTGTAGATAACATCCCCATAAAATTCTGGTTGAGAAATGCCTTGTCGCAGTAACGTCCGTAGATTGCAATTATATTTACTAATGAGAGGTAAATTTCGATAATAAAATTTAGAAAAGGTTTTCCGAAGTTTGTGATATCTGTAACCTTGCTTAAGAAGTTTATCAGTTATAACTAAATTACGTCTGTTAAAATCTTCAAGCAAAGAACAGGCTCGGGCAAACCTAATAAGTTGAGAAATATAAACACCATATGATGTAGAACGTGGCACATCCCCATCTAGAAAAGGATAATTAACAATTTTAAAATTAAAATCTTCTCTTTTATCGTATACTTTGGACGAAACTTTATCATTTGTAATTGAAAGATTCAAATCTAAAAATGAAGCATTAATGTCAGATTGATTAGCTTTGTTTAAAGACAGTTCTTTTGGGTAGATTGAAGAAACCATAGTATCAAAATAAGGATTATCTAAATTCAAAATATCGTCTAAATACCTTGAAGTTTTATTAAAAGCATTCACAATATCGGTCTGTGTATCAGGTTTTAAGCTAAGCATAAAATCCCTCTCGTAGCAATACAAAAACAAATCTGCAACAAGAGGGGCACAATTTGTACCCATGGGTATACCAACAACTTGACGATATATGGTATCTCCATAACGCACAAATATATTATCTAAAAGAAAGGTAAGAGATCTACAAACATCAAGGCAAGTCCACATTGTGTAATGTTCAACTTCTGAATTCGAAAAGAATGAACGTTGAACATTACAAGCAATGAACATTTTGTTTTCTCTGGCAAAGGTTTTTTCTATTAATTTAATAAGTCTATCCTTTATAAGATGGTGAGGTAGAGTAGTATAGAGTGTAGAGAAATCATAAGAGCTCAGTAAAGAAATGTTATACTGTTCATTTTCAAGTTTTGTTAAAACATCATTTGAATTTTTTATGGACCAAAAAACATTAATACCAGAATTTTCATATATTTTATCACAGTAGCGTTTAACATGTTCTTTGATCGTAGTAAGACAGGACGTCAAAAGTATAGATAATTTAGTAGTGGTACAACAGCTAGAGTTGGCAATAAAACGCGACTTATAAGGGGTTTTATGTAGTTTCGGAATCCAGTACAAAGTAGAAAGTTTATGTTGTTTTATGTTAGGACCAGACTTAAAATCATTGCACATTTTTACATGTTCCGAGACTATATCTTTTTCAGGTGTTTGAACGGTTATATAAGTTTTTGAATCAGTTAGCTCCTTCTTTAAAACATCAACATAATACAATCTTCAAATAATGATTACATTGTTTGATGCCTTGTCAGCAGGAACAAGAACATAATCTGAATGAAAATTAGAAATGTTTTTCTTCAAGTAGCGAAATGTAACTCTAGGTCGAGGTGGTAAAAGATGGTTATTTGATTTGTAAAAAGTTATTCGTGTATCAATAATATCGAAAATACATTTCTTCCAATCCGAAAGGGCATTAACATCAGCATGTTCTCGTCGACACCATTTGATGCAGAATTCTTGAATAGCTTCCGCAATATGAGTTCGACAAGCGTCAAAATCAATCAGGGAAGGTAATCTATATTTAGGTCCTTTAGTTAGGAGGGTCCTGAGACGTTTATCCTTAATGATATCAAAATTACCAGTAATGACATGACCAACTGGTTTATAGCAAAAGCTAGAAATGCTACAATCTCAAGAAATAGGGGTATTAACATCAATATTTAAGTCAGAGACAATTTTATTGTAGTTAAAAATAACATTTCTAATAGGTTTATTATATTTATAACAGATGATAGGTGATTCAGAGTTGATGAAATATTTGGGTATAGCCTCGATTACATTCTTATCACGAAATATACTTTGAATATCAATAAAATCGATACCTTTATTTAGGAACTGAAGTTTCAGAAAATGTCTTTTATGTTCAGATTCTTTATCAATACGTGGACGAAGAACATGCTGTGTGTAACTTTGTATAAGTGAGGCAGTATTAATTAACGGATCTGTACGCATATAGATTTTATCAGCCTCTTCGTCTATTGACTTAAGACAGGAAAAGGGTAAAGACGATAAACAAGATAACATAGAATGTTTACCAGTTTGTTTTAGAATAGTATGTAAATCATGAATAGACATATTACGACGTAATTTACGCTTAATATTACCATTTCTACGTCTGCCATGTGATCTACTTTTACGTTTTCGAATAGAAAATATAGAGAAAATATCGATACTTGGATCTTTAGAAATATTGCCGCTTTGGAAAATGTTATCATTAAGGCCTAAAGGAAAAGGTGTTTGTAATTTCTTTATCCAGTCTAGCTCTGTGATGAAACGAGCTTTAGATTTTAAACTACCAGTAGTTTTAGAATCATAATAAATTTGTTCTACTGGTTGAACCGAAACATATTTGAAAGAATGTCCTGTATGACGAAAATGCTGGTAAAGAAAATTGTGTACTTTTTTGATCCGGCAATGGTAACTGTGTTCACGTTGATTGTGCAACCAGTGCACTCCACAGCAGTGATTGCACAGCGAAATACTTGTACACAGTGAAGATATATGTAATTATACAACAGGGCATGGGTAAAGAAGGAGAAATGTATTTTAAAATTCAGCAAGAGAAGGGTTAAATATGATTACTGATAGCCAAGGTTTGATAAAACAGATAAATACCCTTACACATTGGAATGAATCGTAGTGATAATAGTGATAAATAAAAATAAGCTACACGTACACATTAGTAGTGATAAATTCAAAATAATAAAAACTAACCTTATGCATTAGAATGAAGGTAGTAATAATTTAAACAAACTAAAAAAAAACCCATAGCCTTATGCATTGGAATGAATGGTAGTGATACTATTAAAATATAAAAACTAGACTTCATTGGAATGGATGGTAGTCATAAATATATTTTTTTTTCTAAAAGTACACATTACAATGAATGGTAGTGACAATAGTAATAAAACAACGTCCAATAGCAATAACAATATACTTTATTGCGATACTTTTCTGTAAATAGCATTTTCCATTTCTTTCAGTCATCCGCACCTCTGGCATTAAACTTCAGTTTGTTGAAGATGGTCAGTAACCAGGAAGAAGAAGAAGAATAAGAAGAAGAAGAAGAAGAAGAAGAAGGCCCTCCGTCACAAACACATATACAGCATATAAGCAATACAAGTATGAGTGTTTAAACAAGAACAGTTAAACGTACACACACAATAGTAACAGGCCAAAGTACATGATATATTCAATATATGTTGAAACAATTATCTGGATAAGAGTTCATGTAGCAAATAAGATACAGTAAAACCTCTCAATAACGACCACTAAATAACATCACGTATTGTGTGTTAAAGGCAGGTGGGTGCTTAAAGCAAGGTGAACGTAAAACAGAACGCTCCAATAGGAGCGTTCTGTTTTACTTTCACCGTGCTTTAAGCACCCACCTGCCCAAAATACCAACTAATTAGCACAATTTAGCACAGTACGTTTTACTGTACCCAAAAGAGTGTACACATTTAACATTATTATTCATTGCTTCTAGAGTAATACATTGTTAAGTTGTAACATATAGTAGAATATCAATACACATTAAAACCTCTCTATAACGACCACTAAATTACATCAAGTATTTTGTGTTAAAGGTAGGTGGGTGCTTAAAGCAATGTGAAAGTAAAACAGAACGCTCCAATAGGAGCGTTCTGTTTTACTTTCACCTTGCTTTAAGTACTCACCTGCCCTAAATACCAACTCATTAACACAATTTAGTGGCCGTTATAGAGAGGTTTTACTGCACATGCAATCATGTAAATGTAAAATAACATATTTTCAAGTCTCCAATGTACACTGAGAAAGGCCAAAAACTCAACTGTTTGCTCTTGTCTTAGGTATATAGTATATTAGTTTTCATCAGCTAATACGCATTTTCTTTCCTTTAGGTCGTAGTATATAAATGAACCTATTTTTATGATTGTCTCATTTCTACTTGATATTAGAATTTTAAAATGTTGAAAGGTAATATTTGTCAGAAATGTACTTTCCGTAAGCATATCAACAAAAAGTGATATCCATCGTAAAATACATGATTTATAGACTTTCTTTCTTCTCTTTCTAAACCAATGCATCTATCCTTTTTCTATCATTAACTCGCACGAATATCTGAAAGAAGTAAACGAACAATGGACTTTCTTAATAGTAAGACACTTAAGATATGGTCCAAGCTCAAACTTTGATTTGAAATGAATGTAGGTTTTTAGTTCAGAGCTGTTATTACACATGTATGCCCAAGTTTGACAATACTGGTCTTTCGGTCATTGGATAAACTGCAGTAGAAATATTGTTTTATTCGTAACCACTTGATTCTCCCAAACTTAGCGTTAAACGGTTTTTATATGTGTCCCTACCATTTGATATCCAGTTTGTTTTTCCCGATGAGTCAATCATTTTAACGTGTTGTAGCATCTATGCACATATCTCTTGTCAGGCAAATGTTAAATGTAACCAGTATTTGATACATTTCCTTTTTACGTAGCAATATACATTGAGAATGTATCAACGATCACCCATAACTGCTGCATTGCAAGTGGGGTATTAGCGAATTGTTTACATGCATACTGCTGCACTTGCCCTTTACGAGACATTCCGTTTGTTTAAGTCCCCATAGTCTGAACCATACACTATTCACTTTAACATCATATAGCTTTAAAACATCCTACATGGCATGTGTAAGTATTCGTATAAAACATATGTAGAGAAACCAACACCCGTTTACCTTTAAGATTGCCTCGGCTATGTTGTACATTGACAGTTTGGATATAAAAATATTCATACGTATGTAAAACCATTTACAGTTTCTATGGGATTCTTTCTATAAAATAATATTTAACCCATTTTGCTCCCAGTGGATTCTTCCATGCTATATATTGGATTAGTCTATATTTTATCTAAGGGATGTCTGGTCTAAATTTGCATTTTTGTTTTGTTTTGTATTGGAATTTCCTATCAGCAAACAGTGTAGACTCTGATCAGACGCCGCATTATGCGGCGTCTGATCAGAGTCTACACTGTTTGCCTACGTCCCATATATGGGATCGTGGGAGCAAATGGGTTAATGTTTAGATAAACCAACACCTATTTTGAAAACCGTAATGTTGCTTTTGTGTATATTTACATTTAACTTGTATAAATATTCTGAAAACTGGTGATCCTTCGAAAGCAAAAGTAGAAATGCAAAAAGAGAAAATTGCAGACTCGGTTTAATTGAGTCTGTTCATGAGTAGTAATTAAAAGTGCAACACTACTCACGCCCCCTAGCACCGGCTTAAGCAGTATTCTATTTCAAACCTAATAACATGAAAACTAATGATCCCGACGTCACAAAAAGTGTCCAGAATATTTAGTTATTTCTGGAGCTCATTTATACTAATGTCCCTGTAAGGCAATATCGTCAGCAAACATTAAAAATGAACATCTTTATTGTATTAGAATGCAGCTGGACCCCGCTGCAATCACTAGTCTCTATCAATATACTTAAATCATTTATAAACAATGTAAATAATACAGAACTTAAATCGCACTTAAGCCTTTATTCAGCAGGGCAGTCAAAAATGCGTATTTCTTCTTTCCCAATTCTAACCGTAGCTTTGACATACATGTACATTTGTATATGGATCTGTTGAATAAATAAAATACCTTTTATATCATTTCTTTTTTCAACTGAATCAAATGCTTCTTTTAAATCAATAAAAGTACAAAAATAAGTCATGCAGGAAACACCACATACAAAACAAACACTCTCCCGAACAGCAACACAAGGAAACAGCAAATGTACATAGGTAGAAAAAACAACAAGAGACGCACAAAGACAAAACAAACATACAATAGGAGGAAGATGGAAGTACCGCCTTGGAACGGTCAGTGACAAAAGTCACCGGGGGGTTTAAACCGGTTTATGGGCGCCCAACCTCACCCTTATTCCATCCCCATCCTAAAAGACAAACAGTGTAAATAAACGTATCCCCTCTCCGACTAATCTACAACAACCGCGACAGCAAATACAGTGGTAAAGTGCATGTATAACAAAGAAAACATTTAATTGAACATACTGTATCCACCTATCGCTAGTGTACTCAATGATTGAGCTGCAAACAGAGTAACTGTAGAAAAGTAATAAAGGGTACGACAAAAATGAAATAGTACAGATATCCGACGTTCTCCTTCCATTTCTGGATTTAAGAGGTCGCCTTCATAGAGTACTAAACCTTTATTGTCGGCGTACATGCAAAGAGGCCAGCGTGATTGCCAACTGTAAAAGGGTTCACAACCAAACATGCAGTATGTTGTAGTAATACAGGATCATATCCCTTTTTAATGAATTGTTTTATATATTTGATGAACAAAGTGAGAAAATGGGTATGTCCAATAATTTTACGAAGTTTGTAAATCACATCACCATAAAATTCAGGATGTGAGATACCGTGTCGCAAAAGTACCTTGAGATTACATTTGTACTTGCCAATAAGCGAGAGATTTCGATAGTAAAATTTAGAGAAAGTTTTTCTTAGTTTATGGTATCTATATCCTTGTTTAAGCAGTTTTTCAGTTAAAATGAGATTTCGACTGTTAAAATCGTCAATAGATGAACAAGCTCTAGCAAAACGAATAAGTTGAGATATATAAACCCCGTAAGATGGAGCACGGGGAACATCCCCGTCAAGATGAGGAAAATTTACAATATTAAAATCAAAATCATCTCTTTTGTCATATATTTTAGAAGAAATCGTTCCATTATTAATTTTAAGGTCTAGGTCAAGAAACGCTGCATAATTGTCGGACGGGTTAGCTTTATTCAATTTGAGTTCTTTAGGATAAATTGTAGGAATCAGAGCATCAAAGAAAGGGTTATCTAAGTTAAAAATATCATCCAAATATCGACAAGTTTCATTGAAGGCTTTTATAACATCTTCTTGTGATTGAGGATTCAAACTCAACATGAAATCTCTCTCATAGCAGTACAAAAACAAATCTGCGACAAGTGGTGCACAATTCGTACCCATGGGAATACCAATTACCTGACGGTATATAGCATTCCCATAACGTACAAATATGTTATCCAAAAGAAAGGTTAGTGCTTCGCAAACTTCTGAGCAAGTCCAATTGGTGTAAAATTTCATTTGCTCGTCAGTAAAGAAAGCTTTTTCAGCATTACATGCCAAGAATGATGTTTTTTCTCGGGCAAATACTTTCTGGATCAAGTTAGTAAGCTTATCCTTAATTAAAATATGAGGAAGAGTTGTGTACAGAGTAGAAAAATCGTACGTGCTTACAGTGGATGCAAGATACCTTTTGTTCTTAAGTTTGTTTAAGACTTCTGAAGAGTTCTTAATAGACCAGAAGAGATTTATTCCAGAATTTTCATAAGTCTTATCACAGTAAAATTTTACATGTTCCTTTACCTTCGTTAAACAAGAAGTCAAAAGTATAGACAATTTAGTAGTAGTACATGAACTAGAATTTGCAATGAAACGCGCTTTATATGGTTTTTTATGTAGTTTAGGTAACCAATACATAGTAGGAAGTTTATGTTGTGTAATTTTAATATCGGTTCCAAATTGTTCACACTTTTTGACATGGTCTGAAATGATGGTCTTTTCGTCAGTGGTAACTGAAATGTATGACTTGGTATTAATAATTTCCTGCTTCAAGACATCGATATAATGTAGTCGTCAAATAATAATCACATTATTTGATGCCTTATCAGCAGGAACAAAAACGTATTTTGAATGGAAATCCTGTAAACCCTCCTTAAGATGTCTAAATGAAGTTCTAGGTTTAGGTGGAAGAAGGTGTTTATTAGAGCTGTAAAAGGAAATGCGTTTATCAATTATATCAAAAATTAGTTTTTTCCAACAAGAAAGGGCATTAGACTCAACATGTTCTCTTCGACACCATTTAATACTAAAATTTTGTAAAGCCTCCGCAATCTGAACTCGACAAGAGTTAAAATCTATCAAGGATGGTATTCTATATTTGGGACCTTTATTCAAAAGAGATCGTAGACGTTTATCTTTAATTATCTCAAAATTACCAGTAATCACATGACCAGCCGGAGAATAGCAAAATTTTGAGGTGGCGCAATCTCAATTATCAGGAATATTATCATTAATATTAAGGTCGGCCACAATTTTATTGTAGTTGAAAATTGTATTTCTGATGGGTTATCAATAAAAGCTACTACATGTATATACAATTCCCGTCCCTTTTGACATAGATATTTAGTAATGATTGACTGAAAATAAAATACATTTTCAATAGTAGTTTAACCTGCTGTAAAGCCTGCTCAAGATTCACTTAGGTTTACAATTATAGTACGTTAATCTGTTCTTCAGGATACTTAATATAAACATTCTGTGAGGATAATGCCTCTAATTATCAGGGCCATTTTGGAACCTTTTGTGTAAAGGCACAATAGCAAATCTAATCAAAGATCTAGGAAATATTCCAGACTTGAAGATCCAGTGGCATATCTTTGCAACAAAAGGCACTATCAAGTCGATCCAATACACAAGGTGTTTCTCCACTACCATTCCTGGTGAATCTTTGTCAACTTTTAATACTTTTAAAGTGAATATATCATCAGGATTTTCTAAAGTGTTGAAGGTCTCATTTCTAAAGGCATCGTTGAAAAGTGAACTGACGTTAACACATCAGTGGTCAATTTTAATTTGTGGAGTAACTTCATACGGTTTTACCATTTTTTTTTCTTTCCAAAAGAAATTGTTGTTGGCCATTGTTATATCTATAGAGTTGAGTTTCACTGAATGCGGGTTGTTGCCCTTTTCTCTGACGATATATTTTTGTAACATTCCTTGCATGCCAAACATTTCGATAAATCATCTACTGATTTTGTTCGTCTATTAAAAACTCTCCGCAATAAATTACGTTTCTATTTAATTCGCAAAATGTCTGAGCTTTTCTTGTTGTCTTTATGTTTTCTTAAATGGTTTTGAGCATTAGGTATAGTAGTAATACATAAATGCAAACTTATGCACACCTCATCAAAGGAGACATTATTACTAGTACATATTGGCAATATTGTGTACCTTTTACTCCATGACTATTCATATACGACATAATGCATGATTGAATATTTATTAGCGTAATATTTATTATTGTATATGAACAAGAAGTATTTGGACCTGGTAGTATAATGCCTATATAATTTCATAACCAAACAGACTTCTCTTACATGTCTACTCTGTTAGCAAATGCGTTTAACCCTTCGCTTGCTGAATTTTGAAATACATTTCTCCTTCTTTACCCATACCCTGTTGTATAATTACATATATATTCACTACGTACAAGTATTTCGCTGTGCAATCACTGCTGTGGAGTGCACTGGTTGAACAATCAACTTGTAAATAGTGCAGACCCTGATGAGACAGCTCCTGCAGGAGCTGTCTCATCTGGGTATTCACTATTTACAGGTAGGTATATTGAAGTGAATAGCAAGCGACGGGTTAAAGTTGTATATATTCACAATGCCTGCTCCTGTGTTATGTTAGTGTTATGATTAAAAAATTGAAGGTGTCATGTCTTCCGTAACAATTATGACATGACAATGTTTTTCAAAATTCAGAAATATTTCGAAAGAGAGCAAACATTTCTCTCAAAGAAATTACTCTATGGCAGACATATTGACTTCTTAACCCTGTCCTCCGTGACTAGGTATTAATAAAAATTGACCATATGAGTATTAATTAGCTGAATATTTATATTGGTAAATAAACAAAGGAAGGTTTGGCAAAGGTACAAACTGTAGAATTAGATCTTTATGTGTTCATAAGTAGACAGTATAGGAGCCGTCTGACCTGGATCTACTATTTTCCAAAGACGTTTACATGCGTATTTAATGGGTTAGATCTGTATTTGGCGTAATTACCTACATATAATTCCGGCCTCAGTTTGGTTTGAATGCCGGTTAGTAAAATTCCCCCGGCTGCTCGCGTGATTTTTGTAATTTGTTTGACAAAACTCCCCCAGACAGCAAAGGCTGAAAATGACTGGCACCTATTAGACACGATGCGAGCTCTCGGAATCAGTCCTATATAAATATATCTTTTATAATTGCAGTAAAGCCCCTATAAACCGGAATTCTAGTAGAGAAGAATTGAAATACTTTTAGGCAGGTGGCTGCTAAATGCTGGCTCCTCTAGGAGCTTTCTGCATGACTTTAACCAATGTATTAAGTTGCCACCTTTTCCCCAAGACCGATAATTATACTAAATTTAACTTCAGGGTCCATGCTTATAAAACTTTTAGTTGAGTCTGAGTTCGTTCTCAAGTTTTTGATTGGTCAGATTTGAGCCTTTGGCTCAAATCTGACCAATCAAAAGCTTTAGAACTTAAATCTGACCAATCAAAAGCTTGAGAACGATCTGGTTTTACTGTATATCCTTTATAATTATTGACCTGTGGCTAAATATTGACTGTCGCAGAAAGAGGTATTTATATGATTCCACTTTATATTCCGTATGTATATAGAGGACTTTATAATGCAGATAGTAGATAGTTAAAATTTGTCATCCACATGTATTAATTTGTAAATGACATTATTCTAAAGCATCAATCTTTAACCCTTTGCCAGATATGAACATCTTTTCACCCCTGGAGAAGGATGACCAGGGTCTGTTTTCATATGGAACTTTATAGATCTAGTTCTAATTCTACAGTTTCTACCAAGGTGAAACAATCCTATGTCTTGTACCATAATAAAAAAGAGCTAATAATTATTTATGATGTTATGATTTCTTAAATGAATATTCACCAGGAAAAGGGCAAAGTAACTATATTATATGTGCATTTTTTAGTTTGTGTCCAATTGCATCAAATGTGCTTTTACGTGGTTTTAGACGTAAAAAACCCAGTTGTAAAATTCGTTTCCATGAAGGACTGTCGGCAACATGTGTTGTCTGTTTCAATTGTTATTTTCATATGTCTTCCGTTTTGTTTAAACACACCACATTAACAAAATGAAACAGTTTATGTCTTTGTGAGATATTGAGTTATTCGACACCTCATTTTGGTAAAAAGCTGATTATGGATTCACGATTGGTAGCGAAAGAATTAAAATGCTAGCATGTGCGTAGCTAGCGATACGCACTTACATGCGTAACATCAATCTGATAGGTGAAAGCATTATGGCCAGTCAAAATGGAACAAAACTCTAAAGCTAAGTGGGTGTAGACTTTGATAAACGTTCTGTCTGGTTATGTAAGATTTAACCCATTATCTCATATTGATGCCCTTTGATGCCTATGTAAAAGTCACTTTTTGAAACCATCCAAAGTCGTCAAAAGTCTTCAATATGAGGGAATGGGTTATAGCAACCACTAAAGCAAGTTCTAATTATGGGTCTTAACGCAGGTGGTATCTTAGTCCAGGAGCTTTCTGCAGTACTTTCGTCCTGCATTAAGTAACCACCCGCTTTTGAGGACACCTATACTTATTCATAATGCTGTCGCGTTAGAACGGTTTTAATCCTTTCCCTGATGAATATTCATGCAGGAAATAATGACGTCATGAATATCAATAAGATTGTTTTTTATAATGGCATATGAACACATGACATTTTGGCTCAGGCAGAAGCTGTATAATCAGATCTATATTACACCATAAACAAACAGAGCAGACCCTGATCAGACGGCTCCTATAGGAGCCGTATGATCTGGGTCTACTCTGTTTGCAGACGCGTTAAAATGCGCTTACATAAAGGAACGGTTTAACGGTATAGCTCATGTTTACTGTATAGTTCATGCCAAAATAATCGTTTAGTCCCTGCGAATCTAATTTTCTTTAATTGGCTACAACAATAGCTAATAGCTTTTTATGAGATTTTCAATCGGATACATGTCTCTCTTGTGCAATATTAACCTTTCTCGTGCTATTCGCAATCTATTACAATCAGCTTGGACCCTGAAGAGACACAGAGTAACTCGGTAATTCATCGAGATTCAAGCTGTTTGACACCCGATCAACGTTTCTTCACTTTCAACTTCATTTTTTTTCGTACTTATGCAATATTAAATAGTTTGTATATATTCAAAGGTGTGAGGCGGTTGGTCATTTGGGTTAATTTTTATGAATGAACATTATTTAAAATGCTAATTACCAGAAATCTTCTCATCCTATTGGAAGACATATATAAGGAATGAGACCAATTTAAACTGATCCTACGATCACAGATGATTACTGCGTATGCATTAAAATCGTAAGTGACGGCTTCTAAATAAATAAATATACAGTAAAACCTCTCTAAACCGGAATTCTAGTAGAGAAGAATTCAGATACTTTTAGGCAGGTGGCTGCTTATTATAGGATGCAATTCATACAGTCAATATGTACGAACACGGGCCATTTAAAAGCAGTCATCAGAACATTAAACAACTTGATTGAATATGGCGGTTAATGTTCAAGGAAGACGTTTAGTCTTCTTTTATTCAGTTAGATATAAATAAAATGCAAATTCATGAACAAAATTTACAAAATATGCTAACATATAAGAATGCACTTTGGGGAGAAACACTTCACACATTTGCGGACCTACTGAAAAACAATCCACTAAAAAGGAAAATATACTTTTTGTCAAAGATTAGGGAATCTTGATAGATATAAACTCCTTGTAAATTACAACTTTACTTTTACTATTACATTCATGACATCCGCCGTTTAAAGTTTTTGAAAAAAGAAATATACAGACGTATGATCAGATTTCTGTTGCAATACCTCTTTATCACCTGCTTAGTCCTTTCACCGCCAATGTCGCACAAATGCACCACCGCAAATAGTGCAGTCCCAGATCAGACGCCGCCTTTTCAAGGCGGCGTCTGACCAGGGACTTCACTTTTTGCCTCAAATTCTATATCTATGTCTATGCTTTATTCCTTTGAAATTTGCATTTATTTGTCTCATTTCCTTATTTTACTAATTGATTTAACAAACTTGGATTGCAGACGACAATTAGAACTTTGGCGCCAAAAGAGTTTATTCAAATACACATTTGGAGCAAAGTGAAAGCAATGAATATCAAAAAGTGGCCAATAACTGTTATATAAATAGAGCGATACAAGAGAATATAACAAAAAGTGAAACACAAGTATGTAATCATACATGGAATGACAGCATATAACGCCATGTAGTCATGCTTTAATGTCATGTGGCATTTTCTTTTCTATTTCAACGCTGTAATATATTTCTAAAAGTTTTCATTTGTAAAAGACGAGAGAGTAATTAATTCTCATAGTAATTAGCTTATTTCTATCTAATTTATTCATTTAACACTTTCTGAAATTGGAAAAGCTATATTAAACGAGAATTCTATGTATGTTATTAGTATATTATATTAGACAAATTTATTGTCTGTACTTCCATACATTTTCTCATGAAATATTCCAAACATGGCCCCATTGTCAATCCTTATAACAATATTGTACAACTTATATAAAACACATCTAATTTCAAATATGTGGAAATTTAATTGGAACACTCATAAGATCAACTCTAGTGTTAGTTCAATTAAACCACTCTGGTCAGTGCTAAATGTTGTAAAAGACGCTTTAAATGAAACGGAATACTGGGACTATACCATGAGCTGTTAAACCGTGTTTTTCCTGGTGTGACACATATGTATTGTTGTCGATTTTGATACAAAGTCATTTGTAATGCTTATCACACTTACACTCGTTGCTTGCCGTGGCCAAACCTCGCCAGCTACGCGTTGTTAAAAAAAGCTCAAAGGCAGAAGTAAGGAAGTGAAAACAGGTTTGCAAGTAGATGTTTACATTCTTTTTCAGAATCCTCTAAGCTTGCATCACACAGCTTGTGCAAAATATTTTTAAGGACGGCGATTGTTAATTATGTTATGTTTAGATTGGATGGTTTGTTTTGTTTGGCCTATGGTACACGCAAAAAAAATCACCAAATCGTTTAGCATTAGTATTGAAATACTTTAGAACCTTTCTAATGGAACCACTTAATAAATAAACATGGGCGACTTAAAATCATGTCGTAGCTTAATGCAAGACGAAAGAAATGAAGATACCTCCGGTAGGAGCATTTTTCTAACTAACTTTCGTCATGCATTAAGCTACCACCTGTCTTTAAGATATACATTTGACAGTCTGAACTTGCTGTAAATAAATTGTTTATGTGAATTCTCAACACGGACTTATACTTTATCTTTTTAAAGAACCCACCTTGTTATTTACAGCATTGTATCCAATCGGATGTCATCGGTGGTAAATTACATCGTATCTGATCGGCCTTGCAGGAATTAGACAAGGATTTCCGATTTCTTTCTTAATGGAAATCCAAGCTTTACAAGACAGCTCGCATAATACGCATAAACCCCCAGGACAGAAAATCGTGCGCACTCATGTATTATTTACAAGTAGTGTTTTCATATGCAATAAAAATGTTGCACAAGTTAAACTGTTTTATTGTTTTCATTTGAGTTTCATATCTAAAACAAGACGTACTAGTTGTCGTTTGTTGCATTCAGTGTTTTATGACCATCTCGAGGGTTAAACTCAAATTTATCATAGCTACATTTTATGGGGTGAATGCATATTGTTTGCATCAAGATTACAAGTTTAGATTTAGATGACACTGAAATTAGTTGACACTGATTTTAATAGAAATGAAAGAAAAATTAATAGACAATTTCTGGAAAACAAGTAATTATAAATGCTTATTGGTATAACCCTTTACTCCATAGATACACCTTTCTATGCCTTTGCAAACAAAGCAGACCCATATTAGACGGCTCTTTTAACCCTTCGCTTGCTATTCATGTCAATATACCTACCTGTAAATAGTGAAGACCCAGATAAGACAGCTCCTGCAGGAGCTGTCTCATCAGGGTCTGTACTATTTACAAGTTGATTGTGCAACCAGTGCACTCCACAGCAGTGATTGCACAGAGAAATAATTGTAGACAGTGAAGATATATGTAATTATACAACAGGGCATTGGAAAAGAAGAATGGCAATGTGCTAATATAAAATGTAATCTAATTAATATTCATGATGTCGTTATTTCATACATGAATATTCATGCAGTGAAGGTATAGTGTAGTTATGGCAGTATTTCACCAAACCTCGATATTACTAGTGTTTCCCTTCTTACTACACTGATAGGAACACATTTGTAACAAATCATAATTCTTTCCAGTAGGCCCCATAATTCATATTTACCGTTTTATCCGATTAATATTTATGTACATGTATATATAGTGACCTTATTAATATTAATTAGCTAATATAATATATAATGGCAAATTAACAAAAGAAAAATTTAATATAACAGAACATGGAAAATCAGATCTATATTATTTCATAAGCAAACAGAGACGATCCTGATCAGACGACTGCTACAGGATTCGTCTTTTCTGGGTGAACTATGTATGCAAAGACGTTAAAAAGCGTTTCTATTGGGTTAACCCTTTCACCGCCAATGTGCAAAAATGCACCACGACAAATATTGCAGTCCCAGATCAAGGCGGCGTCCCGGCCTTTTCAAGGCGGCGTCTGATCAGGGACTTCACTTTTAGTCTGAACTCTATTTCTATATCTGCGCTTTATTCGTTTGAAACTTGCATTTATTTATCTAATTTCCTTATTTTACCATACGAGACAAAATTGGATTGCAGACGAAAATTAGAAAATTGGCGCAGAAAGAGTTAATGGTTAATAGTAACAAATTGTCCATACGAGTATGTCCTACACTACGAGGTACAGCGTTAACAATATGAAGAGTTCAGATGATCTCCCCGATAGACTGTAAATATTGTCCAGACATCATGAGTATTTAAGCAGCACAGTGACAGTTTCACAAATACGGGGGCGATATTAGAAGTAGATGTGGCGCTGCCATATTCTGGGATAACATGCTATAGATGCATGCCGCTATGATAACATCAAACTTATTATATAATCCTGACACCTGGTCGACCGGTCCTACCTTTCAACTCTTTCAATGACACATTTATGTCATCTTCAAATTTTGTCGTCTGCTACAAATTCATGTTTTATATTTCTTCATTTTGTTTCTTAAACAATTCACATTGACAAACAAGTTGGTACCTGGTGACACGCCGATTACTAACGTGTTATCTGGATCAAAACTATTTGCACAAGTACAGTTGAACTTCGATAACTCGAACTTCAAGGACCATACAAATTAGTTCGAGATATCAGAAGTTCGAGTCATCCGATTTCTAATGTGAACAATTTCTCAAGGTCACAGCTTAAAACAGGTCTAAAGTAATGCTGAAAGCTCCTGTAGGAGCTTTCAGCATTACTTTGGACATGTATTAAGCTGTCACATGTGTTTCTAGATAGCTGTAGCGATACATTTTAGAGCAATTCCGTATTGTAAGTTTTGGAAGGACTGAAATTTTTGTTCGAGTTATCGCGAAGTTCGAGTTATCCGAGTTCGAGATATCGAAGTTCAACTGTAATCACAAATTCGCCACTGACAATGGAAGAGTTTATGCCGATCATAAACAAGGGAGCCACTAGTACAATTTAACGATTTTGGTAGGTCACGGCCGAAGATCGAACCAGCGACTTCCCTTGCCCTTGAGGCCGACGCTTTAACGACTGAGATATCGAGGCGGTATCTAAGTAGCTTGGAAAAGAGATAAAACGTATCACTTTATGACATGGTAAAGTGTGCATGATGCAATCCGAGAATCCATTAAGTTTGCCTACGCTATTAAGTCCCTTGTTTTTACCAAGATGTCGGTGTGTATACATTGATGAGAGTCTAAATAAGTGGAGGTATCTGCAGTTAAACTTTCTAATTTCATGAAACTCTTGAAATTTATTTCTGCGAAATTGTTCTCGTAATGTCTGAACGATTTGATTATATATCAATCTTCCTTTTGTTCAAATGGGAAATTGCATGGGCAATTGCGGATAATTTTTGTGTGGAACAAATTGCATTGGATAAATAATTCATAAGGCTTGCCGTTATTTCTTAGATGTATGCAATTGTTATTAATTTCATTCTCGAGCGTCGTAATAGACAGCATTTGCAATACGTATCTATATTTTGAACCTGAAACACAATTTCTCGACCAGAATTATCAAATGTTGCTTTGATAGTTTTCTATGAATGTCCCATCTGCCTTTGTCCACAAAGTTATAACACTGAAATATGTGTTGGATATGAATTCAGAAATTTAATCTTTTACTCTACATATATGCCTTTTGTCGCCGTAGACCCTGTATAAGTGGAATATCATCAACCCTTTACTCCATACATTCACCTTTCTATGTCTTTCTATGCATTTGCATACAGGGTTGACGCAAATCAGGCGTCTAATGAGGATATACTGCTTACTTCGACATTACTATGGATATGATGCTATAGTTTCTGTCAAGATAAAAAATCCCTGTTCATTGTGCCGTCATAAACGACGTAACTACAGTTTAACTTCGATATCTCGAACTCGGATAACTCGAACTTCGAGACAACTCGAACAAAAAGTTCAGTCCCTCCGCAAAACTTATAAAACATAATTGCTCTAAGATATCTAGAAACAAAAAATGTAGGAGCTTTCAGCATTACTTTAGACCTGTATTAAGCTGTGGCATTGAGAAATTGAGAAACTTCTGTTATCTCGAACTAATTTGTATGGTCCCTTGAAGTTCGAGTTATCGAAGTTCAGCTGTAATTGATATTCATGATGGCATTGTTTCTGACATGACTATTCATGGAGAAAAGGGTTAAAGACAAATTAGAATGTAAGACATGTAATTGTAAAACACTTCTTTGGCATTCAAACGATCATTCATGGAATACTTGTGTTAGGTATAATATAGTTACGAGGTGAAAAGGACAATTTGTGTGAGACATGGGATTCACATGTAAAACATATCTAAATATTAAATATTCCATTTTGATATAAAGAAAGGATGTAATATCTACAAATCACGATGTTAAACTATTGATATGTACATTTCTATAAACTGCAGTGCAATACATCATTATCTTAGCACGTAGTTCCGTACTATATCTGGAAATTTGACATCACCAACATATTGATACACGCTTATCAACCGACTCTCTAGACTTTGATGATGATTAGTTAGGTAGTTCCTGTGGATTCGTGATATGCAAATATATTTTTCCTTGCTTTAATCAGCTACCTGTCTTTAACACAAAATACTTCATGTAATTCAGTGGCCGTTATGGAGAGGTTTTACTGTAGATGATTATATTTTACTGTGTAGCAATACCATAAATCTACATATAAACTATACAATTTGATAACTCAATGGCAATGCCTTTAACCCTTACAGTGCTGAATTTTCAAATGGACTATTGCAAATTTCAAACAGGTCAAGCTCATGGTAAATATTCAGGGATTTTTCTAAAGAAAAGTGTAACATGACTAACAGTACATACCCTGATGAGAGGTTACCCTCACATCTGGGTCCACACTGTTTGCAAAGGACATTAGTGAATTGTGTCCCACACTGTAAGGGTTAAACACATAACAATAATTAATCATAAAGCTCATTTTAACATCTGTAGCAATGTAATATTACAAATACTCTGAATTACTCAAGAGACAAATAATTCAATATAACAGAACTGAAATATATATAATTAGTGTATCTACTATGCAGCAATGTAATACATTTGCATGTAAAGTATATTATTTTACAAATCAACGTGCACGTGAAGTGTTAGTAATTCAAAGGGTCATTTATAAAGTTGTATCCAATCCATTCAGGTATAATGCACTCTAATTACCCTCAGAAGTTGGACTTAGTTGGAATAGTGCAGACCTAAAACAAAGCAGAAATTTTGTCAGGATCCACACTGTTCGCTACTGTATTCGTCTAATATAGTACATGTATTATCAAAATGGTGCCAAAATGACTTAATCAGCTTGAAAAACCTATGTAGAAGGGGCATTGAGTGTCCGAATATTTGGATAAATAATGTACATTGTTTGCATATGAAAATCTATATTTCATACATTGTGTACCGGTTTGAAAGCTGTTCCTATGTCCAAATAAATCAGAGAGTTGATACCACTAAAAATGATATTGTAAAATAATACTATTGAATGTAGACCGAAACTAGTTGTTTTCAAGCACACTTATACATACTCGTAGAAGAAACATTCAGAAATTCACCAGAAAATGGAATACAAATATACAGTAACACATCTCTATAACGGCCTCTAAATTATATCAAATAGTTTGTGTTAAAGGCGGGTGGCTACGGTGGCACTGAGGTGACATATGCAAGATTTTTTTTCAAGTTTGTTTTCCCGAGATAATTTTTTTTTATTATCTCGAGAATACGAAAAAAAGTTCGTTTTTACGAGATAATTTTTTTTATTATCTCGAGAAAACGAAACAAAGTTCGTTTTCCTGAGATAATTTTTTTTATTATCTCAAGAAAACGAAGTAGTTCGTTTTGACGAGATAATTTTTTTTATTATCTCGAGAAAACGAAAAAAGTTCGTTTTCATGAGATTTTTTTTTATTATCTCAAGAAAACGAAGTAGTTCGTTTTAACGAGATAAAAAAAAAAAATTATCTCGAGAAAACGAAATAGTTCGTTTTAACGAGATAATTTTTTTTATTATCTCGAGAAAACGAAACAAAGTTCGTTTTCCTGAGATAATTTTTTAAGTCGTGCGCACGACTTAATAAGCCAATCAGAACCCTCCGTCAGAGTCAATTGTTAATCTATGGGGTTTCTCGTTTCCCGCTAATCGAGGCTTGATATATTTGCAAACACTTTGGACCTAGATCAGACAACAATTAACAAGCGTCTGATCAGGATCTAAGCTGTTTGATACTCGGGCAATATAATTTTCCCAAAGTAAGCGAATCAGAAGAAGTTACGAATTTATGCGGAAGTGAATTATTTTTGCTGCGTGATAAGAGTTATCCCTTTCCTCGATATATACGCATTTTATCACTACCTTTGCAAACAAAGAAGACCCGCATCAGACAGTTCCTATAGGAGCTACCAGATCAGGGTCTATTATGTTTCCTTAGAAAATGTCATAAATCAAGATTTTAACTTTCTACGCCAGAGTAGACCCTGCACAGATAGCTCCTGAAGGAGTTGTCTAATCAGGGTCTTCTATGTTTGCTTAGAACATATACTAAAATATAGAATATAGGCTACTGCCTCAAAAATCTTATCAGTTTGCTCCTAAATAAATATTTATTATATCGGTATATTCATAGTGATGGAGCCTTTCACGAATATCCATGTAGGAGTGCATGGGTTAATATGAAGAATCGCAGTTGTGTATAAACCTGTTGAAAGCCGGGAAGATGTATTCGACATATGGGAAACGGATGGACGCTATCCATAAACAATTTAACCCTTTCCTTCATAGTTTCTATTAAAACTTAATTTTAGGTAGATCTAGTTAGATCTATATGAATTTACATGCATTCATAAGGGTAGAAACTCTCTTAAATATTTATGGAGGAAACGGTTAGCGTATCAACGCGACTAACATTTGCGTCTATTGAAAAGTGTATAGGCCTACATGTACTTTGGTCTCATATCAAACCAATCTGATTCACTGCTTTTGTATAATAAACCAATTACAAGCCTTATTTAGAACTACTCAAACAATATTTCACGGAGTAGAAATCTGCATTATGGAAGTAAAACAGAACGAGCGTTCTGTTTTATTTTCACCTTGCTTTAAGCAGCCACCTGCCCTAAATAGCAACTAATTAACATGATTTAGTGGCCGTTATAGAGAGGTTTTATTGTAAACTCTAATCTCAATGTCGCGCACTGTAAAGAAACTAATACACCACTTTATTGTAAACGATCACCCTGAATGTATTGTGGAACACCAAAAATATGCAAATGGTAAAGTATACGTTTCCCGTTTTATTACTTACCCTTTCCCAGCAGTGAAAAAAATGTCTACTCATATTTGAAGCTGGTGCCATTTTGAATACATCCGATGCAAATAAGATTTTGGAAAAAACTATCGACCGAGTGTTAAAAAGCTTACATCCTGATGAGACACCGAGTGACTCGGGTCTCATCGGGATCCAAGCAGTTTGCCAATACGAGTAAGGTCGCGAATAGCGGGATAAGGACTACTATTGTACAATTCCGTTGTAATTTGAAGTTTCTATTAAGTATGTGCAAATGTAGTTTTATGTATATTCAAAATCATCTAAAGTAATTCAAGACTCAAACAAGTGGGCAATATTGACATGGTTTCGCTCACCTTAATCAATACACCATGTGAAAATTTAAAAACAAAATACAAAGTAGATGTACAGTAAAGTCTCTGTAAACCGGGAGTATACTTTGTTTCAATGCCGGTGTGTAAGACAGATGACAGCTTGATGCAGGGTGAAAGTCATGCAGAAAGCTCATTTTGGAGTTTTCTGCATAACGTTCGCTCTGCATTAAGCAGCTCCCTGTCTAAAAAGATCAAAATTCTTCTTTGTTAAATGTCCGCTTAAGAGAGGTTTTATTGTTGTATTATAATTAGATAATGCATAAAGAACGCACCATAAAACTGTCGAAAATAGTTTTTTATCAGTGATTTTCTTTTCTTTCTCACATTGGACTTTAATTGCATTAAATCAGACATTTTTACTTTATGGCCAGTCATTAAAGATAATTGGAATTTATTGGAACTCGACATTTGTTTTGATGGAAAGTCACATAAGCATAATGTATACGTTGTGTGTGTTATTCGTTAGTATGAACGATCTTCAGTTGCGGTGCTTGTGGACTTCCTTTATATTGAACATCTTTTGGCACAAAGAGACATTTTCAGTGTCTCCAAACTATCCAATTTAGAGTCGCAGTGTAGCAGATAGCAGGGTGAGTTATAGTACAGTAGAAGACTTAAGCAACGTCGATTGGAACCAAAGATAGTTCATACATTCCTTTCCATTGCTTCAATTACAGCATTTGAAATATTATAGAGTATTTACATTGGACTAGTTATATTAACCTGCTGCAAATAGATTACGACCGGCGAGTTTACAAGAGCATTCATTGGCAGTAAGGACAATTAATTGTTCATCGTGAATTATCCACTGAGCTTAGATTTCTGTACTTTATTCATGTGTTGATGTTAACCCATTCCCTCATATTGACGCCTTTTGACACCTATGTAAAAGTCACTTTTAGAAACCATTGTTTCAAAAACTACACAGTTCAAACATTTTCCTTTTCTCTAGTAAATGCTCCTTTTCGGTAGATTTATTCAAAGAGATTAGATCTAAATATATCCTATGAGGTAATGGGTTAACCCTAACCCAGCTGTGAAATAAATGTGAGCTCAATTTGACTACTTCCGATGTGATCAAGCAAACTTTGATCCTGTTGAGACGCCGAGTTTCTCGCAATTTCATCTGGATCCAAGCTATTTGCAAATGCGAGTAATTATCGGTTTGGTGAAAGAATTAACCCATTTGCTCCCAGTGGATTCTACCATGCTTATATATTGGATTATTCTATCTTTTATCTAAGGGATGTCTGGTCTAAATTTACATTTTTATACTGAATTTCCTATCAGCAAACAGTGTAGACTCTGATCAGACGTCGCATTATGCGTATATTACGCATAAATGGGATCGTGGGAGCAAATGGGTTAAACTATTCAAGCTAAAAATCACTTTGAAATAATATTCATATTACTAAGAGGCTTAAATCATATCTAATAAATGTTGGGCTTATTTTGTAGAAGCTGGACATTGTACTTTGTTCACCAATTTTTTATTGATCATAAACAGAGACATTGATTACTTGTATTCATGATGAATGGTGTCGACGCTATAAACATAGATAAAAGCACGCTCCTCTCTGAGTTAATACAAGTATAGATAGGTCTGCATATCATGGAAATATTGTCATACACATTACTCTCACACACATGTACACTTGAACCAGGATAACTAGAATGTAGGTATAACTCGAACTGAAATTTTGGTTGTTCAAAAATGTATCACTATACATATCTAGAAACACATGTGACAGCTTAATGCAGGTCTAAAGTAATGTTGAAAGCTCGTAGAGTTCAGCATTACTTTCGACCTGCATTAAGCTGTAAATTTGAGAAATTGTTCAGATTGGAAATTGGATGACCCGAAGTAATTTGTATGGTCTATTGAAGCTCGAGATATCGAAGTTCAACTATACATGTGAAACTGTTTAATAAAGAAAATATCAGACATTGAATACTATGTGTAAGGTTTAAGAACTCATTATTCATATAGCATTCAATATAGCATGTATCCCAGTATGGTTGATATGGTCAATGGTATTAAACTAAATTAAAACATATATGCATTATTGTCAATCTATAATTGTTATTTTTTTTAACTTGATATGATTTTATTTAACCCTTTCCCTTATGTAAGCGCATTTTGACGCATATGCAAACAACAGAGTGGACCTATAGGAGCCGTCTGATCAGGGTCTGCTCTGTTTGTATATGGTTTAATATAGATCCGATTCTACAGCTTCTGCCTGAGCCAAAATGGCCTGTGTTCATATGCCATTATAACATATTCTTATTAATATTCATGACGTCATTTTTTCCTATATGAATATTATCAGGGAAAGGGTTAAGCAAATCTATTACATGTACAATACGGGTATATCCTGTCTGAAGTTGTCATCAAAAGAGATCTAATTATAGGTCAGTAATGCAGGTGGAGCTTTCTGTCTTACTGTTGCCCTGCATTAAGCAAACACCTGTTTTTAAGACTCCTTTTTTCAATTAATAGACGGCCGCTTGGAGGAAGGTTTTATTACTGTATTGTGCGTAGTTTATATACATTACAGAATAACTAAGAAGCCTTATCCATTAATCAACTTCTTGAAATAACATTTATGACGTCTAAGCTTTAACCAATTACTTGATGAATATTCTTTTAAAAAATAATGGCATTATAAATATAAACTTGAATTAATTTTGTGATGGCATTTGAACACATGAATTTTTTTTCAAAAGACATCTAAATATTGGAAATAAATTCAAATAAGATTTAAACTGTAAGGACATGACGCTGACATACCCGAGTGTATCATTTCCATGAACAGTGACTGAAAACATAACCTTTTCGCCTCTACACAAATCAGATTGTAAATGTCATTTAAAATATATTATGTCCCATAAACTCTGTTTGTCGAAGGCGTCGCGAGTTTCAAGCTGTTAGCGTGCTTTTTGTTAATTGTTTGGTAGAATTCGCACTGACAGGGAAAGAGAACTGGGAATGGCTGCTACATATCAGGCAGGATAATACTATGTCCCAAGGGCCTAGATAAGTATAACCCTTATAATTATTGGTTTGTAGTGAAATATTGACTGTCACAGAGTGACTCTAATTACACTGATACTTATCTGATGAATCTTAGAAGCATAGAGGGTCTGTCTAACGCAACCATCTCATCAGCAGAGCTTAACTCTTTCGGCGCCAAAATTTCTAATTGTCGTCTGCAACTCAGTTTTGTTAAATAATTCGGTGAACCAAGGAAATGGAATAAATAAATACAGAATTCAAAGGAATAAAATGACCTGGGACTGCACTGTTTGTGGTGGTGCATTCTGGCGACATTGGCGGTGAAAGGGTTAAACCGCATTTCGCTGGTGTTATTTTGTTTCTTGTACTTATTTAATCCTTGAATCCATGAATATTCATGTAAAACGATGACATCATATATATTAATTAGAGTAATTATGAAAATGGCGTAAATACACATGAATGTTATGCTAAAGCAGAAACTATGTTCTATATTATTCCATAAGCAAACAGAGCATACCCTGATCAGACGGCACACATAATAACATCATTGATATTTATTAGTTGAACAGTTATAATAGTATATGTATATACAGAGGATGTTTTAGTATTCGTAGAAAATGTACAGTCAGGTCTATTATAATCTCACAAGCAAACAAAGGAGACTTTAATCAAACGGCTCCTACAGGAGAGTCAGGTCTGGGTCTACTCTGTTTGCAAATGCGTTAAACGCGTTTGTATAAGAGTCAGGAATACAGTTGCTGCTTGTAATAGTTGAAATTGATTTAAAAAACGACCAATGTTGTGTCCCACATTATTGCAATCTTTCACATATACCTTCAATTTATCGGCCATTGTCTCAAATTTTCTCGATTAGACAAATGGGAACCTTTTCCTCTGCAAGTAGTTAATTCATTGTTCTAACATTGCCAGGCCAACATAAGAATAATCAGTTTATAACTGCAAATTCAGTGTAATTTAGGCAAAAATTGGTGTGGATTGGACAAATACTTTCCAAAAAGAAGTCCGGACAAATTCTTCTATATGTGCGTACGGACGTACGTACGTACGTACGTACGGACGGACAAGGGCAACACTATATGCCACCACTATGTGGGGGCTTAAAAATCTATGTTGTATACGGTAAATAAGCAGAAGACATGGTATTGTCCACCTATCTCAATTTACTTTCATTTTTGTTTATTACAGTGGTATGGCCGACATAGATGATATTATGAGCAGGAGCGTAGCTGAATCCAAATGTAGTTTACGCACCGTGGCTATAGGGGTCCGGCGGGGGGGGGGGGGGGGGGGGGCTCGGTCCCCCGGGAAAATTGAGTGCTTTCAAAAGGTGACTTTTACAGCGGCGTCAATAGGTGTCAGTATGAGGGAATGTGTTAAATCTTAAATGACAAGACAGAACCCCCACTTAGTCTTCGAGGTTTGTTCCATTTTAGCCATAATAATGTTTTCACCTTTCAGATTGATATTACGCACGTGCGTAATTGCGTATCGCTAGCTAGGCCTCTGTCGAGTGTTTATTACGTATTGTTTTTATGAAACGAGTTTACTATAATAATATGGCACGAGCTTTAGCGACCCCATGCATTGGTTCCCCGTATTATCTTTAAAATTCATCATCGGCTGGAGTCAAACTTATTTCAGTAATTTGCATAAAATGCACTGGTGCATTTCCGCGAGTTACGGCACTCTGTTTGATAAATTGGAAAGCATGTTTAAACCCACTACTTTGCGAATAAACATGGATATATTTAAAATTAAGCGAGTTCTTGACCCTTTACTTGATATAGACGTGTATTTACTGAATTGCAATTAGTGTAGATCCAGATCTGACAGATTCTGAAGGAGATGTCTAATCTGGATCTACATGTACTGTTTTATTTATAGGATAACATTGGCCCGGTTATTCAGTTTTTGTCATGGCCACAACTTATCTTGCTCATGCACAACAATATTTCATATTCACACAGTCTTTCTTTTCTCGTGAATATTCACCAGACAAAGGATTAATTTATCAAATGAATAATTAAGCGTTTTATATGAAATAAGAAAATATTTGACCCCGACGTGATTTGAACACGCAACCTTCTGAACTGGAGTCAGACGCGCTACCGTTGCGCCACGAGGTCTTGGATACATAGTATGTATACGAATGCTTAAATAGAATGAAAATAGACATTCGCGAATGACGTGTGGATATTTTAGTTCGTGAATGACATGTGGATATATTAGTATCTTCTTTCATTTTTAATCTTCTTTTGGCTGGATTTTACATTGGATTTGAGTTTGAAAACAATGTAAACTCTCATGTGTCTTAGAAGAGGAATACAATAAGAATTTACGAATGTGATATAGTAAAGCGAAAGTGAAAGTAGTCTTGTGTACAGTTGAACTATCTACATGTATACACGTATATTGCTTTGCTTTCACTTAAGACACAATGACTTAAACATTTATTTAGTCAGCAAATTGACCTTCCCTCCATGAATATTCATGTAAGAATTACTGACACCGTGAATATTTATGAGCTGCAAAGTGACTAAAACGTTTATCTAGTAAGCAAATTGACATTTCCTTCATGAATATTCATGTAAGAATTACTGACACCGTGAATATTTATGAGCTGCAAAGTGACTAAAACGTTTATCTAGTAAGCAAATTGACATTTTAAAAATACTTAGACAATCTGTTTAATGTATTAACCATTGCTCTGATAAATATTCATGAGAACAGTAGGACCCTTTGAATATCAATTGCTGTATAATGCCAAGCTAGTTCGTGGTCCTGACAGAATCTGAATATTTGGATCCTGACATATACTGAATTTCCTTTCTGCAAACAGTGTAGGCTCTGATCAGACGCCGCATTATGCGTATATTACGCATAAATGGGATCGTGGGAGCAAATGGGTTAAACTATTCAAGCTAAAAATCACTTTGAAATAATATTCATATTACTAAGAGGCTTAAATCATATCTAATAAATGTTGGGCTTATTTTGTAGAAGCTGGACATTGTACTTTGTTCACCAATTTTTTATTGATCATAAACAGAGACATTGATTACTTGTATTCATGATGAATGGTGTCGACGCTATAAACATAGATAAAAGCACGCTCCTCTCTGAGTTAATACAAGTATAGATAGGTCTGCATGTCATGGAAATATTGTCATACACATGGCTCTCACACACATGTACACTTGAACCAGGATAACTAGAATGTAGGTATAACTCGAACTGAAATTTTGGTTGTTCAAAAAATGTATCACTATAAAAAAGTAAAGTAAAGTACCTAGTTATAGTCTACTTTCAGTCCGAATGACCGCTCAGCCGACTGTACATTTACTCCCCTGGTCATTGAGTCATTGACCTAAGATATTGAGCACTGCTAACATATGGCGCAATCATGCAGCCGCAGTACCGGCGAGTGATCCTCACTGGTACCCATTTTAACCCCTGGGTGGAGAGGATGTGCGGGTGGGAGACACGGAAAAGCGTCTCTGAAATTTCCGGGATGTACCGGGATTTGAACCCCGGACCTCCGGACTGATAGTCAAGTGCGTTACCACTAGACCACCGCCACCTGCACTATACATATCTAGAAACACATGTGACAGCTTAATGCAGGTCTAAAGTAATGTTGAAAGCTCGTAGAGGAGTTTTTCAGCATTACTTTCGACCTGCATTAAGCTGTAAACTTGAGAAATTGTTCAGATTGGAAATTGGATGACCCGAAGTAATTTGTATGGTCTATTGAAGCTCGAGATATCGAAGTTCAACTATACATGTGAAACTGTTTAATAAAGAAAGGATCAGACATTGAATACTATGTGTAAGGTTTAAGAACTCATTATTCATATAGCATTCAATATAGCATGTATCCCAGTATGGTTGATATGGTCAATGGTATTAAACTAAATTGAAACATATGCATTCTTGTCGATCTATAATTATTATTCTTTTTAACTTGATGTGATTTTATCTAACCATTTCCCTTATGTAAGCGCATTTTGATGCATATGCAAACAGAGTGGACCTATAGGAGCCGTCTGATCAGGGTCTGCTCTGTTTGTATATGGTTTAATATAGATCTGATTCTACAGCTTCTGCCTGAGCCAAAATGTCCTGTGTTCATATGCCATTATAAAAATATTCTTATTACTATTCATGACGTCATTTTTTCCTATCTGAATATTCATCAGGGAAAGGGTTAAGCAAATCTGTTACATGTACAATATATCCTGTTTGAAGCTGTCATCAAAAGAGGTCTAATTATAGGTCAGTAATGCAGGTGGAGCTTTCTGTCTTACTGTTGCCCTGCATTAAGCAACCACCTGTTTTTAAGACTCCTTTGTTCAATTAATAGACGGCCGCTTGGAGGAAGGTTTTATTACTGTATTGTGCGTAGTTTATATACATAACAGAGTAACTAAGAAGCCTTACCCATTAATCAACTTCTTGAAATAACATTTATAACGTCTAAGCTTTAACCAATTACTTGATGAATATTCTTTTAAAGAATAATGGCATTATAAATATAAACTAGATTTCATTTTATGATGGCACATGAGCACATGAAGTTTTTGTCAATGATATCTAAATATTGGAAATAAATTCAAATAAGATTTAAACTGTAAGGACTTGACGGCGTATCATCACATGCAGTTAAGAGAAAGATTCTGACTGAAACGCTGAAACACCCGAGTGTATCATTTCCATGAAAAGTGACTGAAAACTTAACCTTTTCGCCTCTACACAAATCAGATTGTTAATGTCATTTAAAATATATTATGTCCCATAAACTCTGTTTGTCGAAGGCGTAGCGAGTTTCAAGCTGTTAGCGTGCTTTTTGTTAATTGTTTGGTGGAATTCGCACTGACAGGGAAAGAAAACTGGGAATGGCTGCTACATATCAGGCAGGATAATACTATGTCCCAAGGGCCTAGATAAGTATAACCCTTATAATTATTGGTTTGTAGTGAAATATTGACTGTCACAGAGTGACTCTAATTACACTGATACTTATCTGATGAATCTTAGAAGCATAGAGGGTCTGTCTAACGCAACCATCTCATCAGCAGAGCTTAACTCTTTCGGCGCCAAATTTCTAATTGTCGTCTGCAACTCAGTTTTGTTAAATAATTCGGTGAACGAAGGAAATGGAATAAATAAATACAGAATTAAAAGGAATAAAACACAGATCGAGAATTAGAGATTGAGACAAGAAGTGAAGTCCCTGATCAGACGCCGCCTTGAAAGGCGGCGTCTGATCTGGGACTGCACTGTTTGTGGTGCATTTATGCGACATTGGCGGTGAAAGGGTTAAACCGCATTTCGCTGGTGTTATTTTGTTTCTTGCACTTATTTAATCCCTTAATCCATGAATATTCATATAGAACGATGCTATCATAAATATTAATTAGATTAATTATGAAAATGGCATAGTAACACACAAATGTTTTGCTAAAGCAGAAACTATGTTCTATATTATTCCATAAGCAAACAGAGCAGACCCTGATCAGACGGCACCTATAGGTGCCTTCTGAGCTGAGTCTTCTCTGTTTGATAAGGCGTGGAAATGCGTATTTTTTGAGTAAAGGGTTAAGCTATTCCTGTTGAATATTCATGTTAGAAATAATAACATCATTATTTTTTTCACATAATAACATCATTGATATTTATTAGTTGAACAGTTATAATAGTATATGCATATACATAGGATGTTTTAGTATTCGTAGAAAATGTACAGTCATATCTATTATAATCTCACAAGCAAACAAAGGAGACTTAAATCAGACGGCTCCTACAGAAGAGTCAGATCTGGGTCTACCCTGTTTGCAAATGCGTTAAACGCGTTTGTATAACAGTCAGGAATATAGTTGCTGCTTGTAATAGTTGAAAATGATTTAAAAAACGACAAATGTTGTGTCCCACATCATTGCAGTATGTTACATATACCTTCAATTTATCGGCCATATTTTTTTCGATTAGAGAAATGGGAACTTTTTCCTCTGCAAGTATAGCACCCCATTGACCGTGACGCCGGTGCATAAATTTCCGTGAGTTACGGCACTGTTTCTGCACTCTCACACGGCAGATTATGTGATAAATTATTACACACAAAGAGGAAAGCCTGTTTACACCCACTACTTTGTGAATAAACATGGGGATATTTAAAATTAAGCGAGTTCTTGACCCTTTACTTGATATAAACGTGTATTTACTGATTTGCAATTAGTGTAGATCCAGATCTGACAGAATAATCTGGATCTACTGTTTTATTGATAGGATAAAACTGACCCGGTTATTCAGTTTTTGTCATGGCCACACATCATCTTGTTCATGCACCAACAACATTTCATATTCACAAAGTCTTACTTTTCTCGTGAATATTCATCAGACAATTTATTAATTTATCAAATGAATAATTTACATGAAAGAAGAAAATATTTGACCCCGACGTGATTTGAACACGCAACCTTCTGAACTGGAGTCAGACGCGCTACCGTTGCGCCACGAGGTCTTGCATACCTAATCTTTATACGAATGTTTAAATAGAATAAAAATAGACATTTGAGAATGACGTGTGGATATTTTAGTTCGTGAATGACGTGTGGATATATTAGTATCTTCTTTCATTTTTAATCTTCTTTTGGCTGGATTTTACAACCGATTTGAGTTTGAAAACAATGTAGACTCTCATGTGTCTAAGAGGAGGAATATGATAAGAATTTACGAATGTGATAATTTCCACTGCCATTATAGTAAAGCGAAAGTGAAAGTAGTCTTATGTACAGTTGAACTATCTACATGTATATGTTCTGCGCATTATTGGAATACGGACAATTCTAGAATTGCCATGCGCGTTTTAGGAATTCCAATAATGGCGGACCATTCCAGAATTGCCCTGCGCGATTCTAGAATCGCGCAAATCAAAATTACATTAGTATCTATGATTAGCATTGTTGTTATGATCTACTGTTGTTCGGTGAGAAAAAAAGAGAATTTGATGCGGGTACACTTAAGTCTTTGTTTTTCTAAAATATATTTGTTTTGTGGTCATTATTACCTTATTAATTGTGGTATTTATTGTTTTTTAATCTACTATTGTTTGACTAGAAAAACAGTTGGATGCGGGTACACTTTATTTTTACTGAAGGCCGTGTAATTTGTGTGAAACAATGTTTCACATATCAATCGGCATGACTAAAATGAAGTCGATAATGTTTTCTAATAGACACGAGATTAAAGAATATACTAACAACCATTGTTTTGTTAATTTCATGGATTTTCTGCGACGAGTTTACATAAGGATTTCAGCATTCTACTGGAATCTGTCTGAGAGCCGTACAGTACAATTCATATAGGCGATGAATCAAATAGATTATGATCGAAAATCTATAAATGCATGTAAATTGAGAATTCCAACTTTGTCCACTATTCCAAAACCGCGCACGGACCATTCTAGAATCGCCATGCGCGTTTTGGGAATTCCAATACTGTCCGCCATTATTGGAATTCTTAAAACGCGCAGGGCAATTCTAGAATTGTCCATATTCCAATAATGCGCAGAACATATACACGGATATTGCTTTGTTTTCACTTAAGACACAATGACTTAAACGTTTATTTAGTCAGCAAATTGACCTTTCCTTCATGAATATTCATGTAAGAATTAGTGGCACCGTGAATATTTATGAGCTGCAAAGTGACTAAAACGTTTATTTAGTCAGCAAATTGACATTTCCTTCATGTATATTCATGTTAGAATTAGTGACACTGTGAATATTTATGAGCTGAACTTTTATAATCACGTCAGAACAACAGATAAATGTGTGTACTCGGATACCAAAATCGTCCTTTCTCCACCAAACCCTATGATGTGTCTCGGAGAGACGATTCTAAAGAGTGGTCACACCATACGGTTTCAAAACGTATTACATATGCATCAAAATGCGTCAGTATAAGGAAATGGGTATACATATATGTAGTCTAATGCACAACTGCAAGCAAACCTTAACGTCAGTTACTTCATCACATAGGCCAATGCGTCAAAAAGAAGTCCCATTTTAGACAGAGTAAAATAAAATCAATGTCAACCGCTGAATCATTATGTTATAAATATCCGACATGGAATACTAATAAGATAAAATTCAAAGCGATAAAATTCAATGTGATAAAAGTCAAGACAATTCTCGTGGAATATCATGAATGCATGAATGAATTACGGAGACGTGGAAAAAACATACTGCTGAAATGCTCGGCCGATGGTAAAAGAAAGGGCATTTAGCGTTGTAAATATGAGAGTTAGCGGCTAGCCAAAGGTTAACGACAAGAGTTTAAGGAAGTGACCATATGAGTGCACATCGACTGATATGATATTAACTAATAGTGACTTATATAATTTGGTTAAGGTTTCCTGGTTTATTAACTAGTATATAAAGAGATATAAAATCTAGCTATAAGTGGAGGGAGTTACAGAGACAGAGTTGAGAGTTGGTAGTTAGAGTTGGGGAGATTGCGCAGGGTCGCGAAGGTCGCATATTAAAGTCTAGAGACGCGCACAGGTCTCATATGTCGCTAGCTAGCAACGGGAGAAATGTTATACTACCACTGTATTACACATAGGAACTTAAGGTATGGGTACAGGATCTAACAAATGCTTTGAATCTGGTTATTATTCGAGATTCTGCATTCTCAGTACAAACATGACAAGTTGATCTGGATTCAGAGCTATTTTATTTGTGTAGACTGACGTTCAACTATATAAAACAATCCTATTTATGGTAACTACACAGTCTAAGCAGTATTATGTACACATCTCAAATTTCTTTCTATCCCATTCACCACCATGACCGTCCATGACGGCCAAAAAACCGGCTTAACCCCCAAGTGACTTTTGTCACTGACCATTCCAAGGCGGTACTTCCATCTCCCCCCTGCTGTATGTTTGTTTTGTCTGTGTGCGTCTCTTTATGTTTTATAGTTATGTACATTTACTGTTTCCTTGTGTTGCTGTTCGGGCGGCTGTTTGTTCTGTTTGTGGTGTTTCCTGCATGACTCATTTTTGTACTTTTATAACACACAACAAAAAATATAATGCTGTCGAACCTGTTCACATCGACCATTTGAATAAATAAGGATTATCCCTTTCCTCCATGAATATTCATATAAGAAATAATGACATCATGAATATTAATTAGATTAATTCTTTTTTATATAGCACATGGCCACAGTAACGTTTTGGTAATGACAGAAACTATAGAATCATATCTTTATCATATCATAAGCAAACAGAGCATACCCTGATCAGACGGCTCCTATAGGAGCCGTCTGATCTGGGTCTACTCTGTTTGCAAAGGTGTAGAAAGGCGTATTTATGAAGTAAATGGTTATACAGAGCAAACAGATAAACGTGCGTATCTAAGCACCAACATAGTATTTTCTCCACCAAATCTTATGTCGTGACCACACTTTAGAATCGGCTTGAAATCTTATGTTGTGACCACTCTTCGAGACGATACTAAGGAGTGGTCACAACATACGATTTGGTGGAGAAATAAAGAAGTTATTCTTGAAAAAGTTTTTATTTACGCATCTTATCTGGATCTCTGTAAGCTATTTTAAAAATTTGGTAAGTGGTTGCTTTACCCTATACAGTAAAACCTCTCTATAACGGCCACAAAATTGCGTTATTTATTTGGTATATTAGGACTGGTGGCTGCTTAAAGCAAGGTGAAAGTAAAACAGAACGCTCCTATAGGAGCGTTCTGTTTTACTTTCATCTTGCTTTAAGCAACCACCTGCTTTTTAACACAAAATACTTGATGCAATTTAGTGACCGTTATAGAGAGATTTTACTGTATTAGATATAGACGCATATTGAAACAGTTTCAAACAGAATAGACCCAGATCATACAGTTCCTGTATGGACGATCTGGGCCTACTGTAGATGCTTATGGATCCAAATATTCAGATTCTGTCAGGACCACGAACTAGCTTGGCATTATACAGCAATTGATATTCAAAGGGTCCTACTGTTCTCATGAATATTTATCGGAGCAATGGTTAATACATTAAACAGATTGTCAAAGTATTTTTTTAAAAAGAAAATTATTTGACCCCGACGTGATTTGAACACGCAACCTTCTGAACTGGAGTCAGACGCGCTACCGTTGCGCCACGAGGTCTTGCATACCTAATCTATAATACGAATGTTTAAATAGAATAAAAATAGACATTTGAGAATGACGTTTGGATATTTTAGTTCGTGAATGACGTGTGGATATATTAGTATCTTCTTTCATTTTAAATCATCTTTTGGCTGGATTTTACAACCGATTTGAGTTTGAAAACAATGTAGACTCTAATGTATATTAGAGGAAGAATATGATAAGAATTTACGAATGTGATAATTTCCACTGCCATTATAGTAAAGCGAAAGTGAAAGTAGTCTTACGTACAGTTGAACTATCAACATGTATACACGTATATTGCTTTGCTTTCACTCAAGACACAATGACTAAAACGTTTATTTAGTCAGCAAATTGACATTTCCTTCATGTATATTCATGTAAGAATTAGTGACACTGTGAGTATTTATGAGCTGAACTTTTATAATGGTATAAGATCACGTCAGAACAACAGATAAATGTGTGTACTCGGATACCAAAATCGTCCTTTCTCCACCAAACCCTATGTTCCCCTGACCTTAACATCTCAATGACTAAATATACAAAAACGACAAATTTACATTTACAATTTATTAAATTGGTAAGAAGCGATTGGACAGTGCTGAATTGGCACACTATATCACAATCAACCATCATCCTACTTAGACTCAATACTTCAAACTCTAATACAAAACTTGTATTAAACGACTAGAACATAACAATCATACTTAAACAAATTCATGGGCAAAAGTTTCAAAAATTTCAGAATACTGAAAGCTAATCAGTCTTATACTTAAATAATCAACTAAAAAGAATGCCATAACAACAGCATCAAGACACTGCATCAGTCAAAATACAGAAAACTTTTACCCATGTAAGCTATAAAATAGACCAAACATAAACCATAGAATATGTGATCTGGCTAACTCACTTGATAAAAAATCGCTATAGTGTGTCCAGTATGAACGCCCAACGCTGAATGACCCAAACCTGTGTGCAAACAAGCATACTGACCATAGTCAGCTGACTATATAAACAACTGTATATCAACCAACCAGTAATCATACTGACCAGTCAGCTGACTATGTAAACAACTTGACATAAACCAATCATTGAAATTCAACAATCAGGGGAAATTACTTTCTGCCTAATTCATTACATTCAAACGGCAGAAAATACATATGTGTCTCGGAGAGACGATTCTAAAGAGTGGTCGCACCAAACGTATTACAGATGCGTCAAAATGCGTCAGTATGAGGAAATGGGTATACATATATGTAGTCTAATGCACAACTGCAAGCAAACCTTAAAGTCAGTTACTTCATCACATAGGCCAATGCGTCAAAAAGAAGTCCCATTTCAGACAGAGTAAAATCAAATCAATGTCAACCGTTGAATCATTATGTTATAAATATCCGACATGGAATACTAATAAGATAAAATTCAAAGCGATAAAATTCAATGTGATAAAAGTCAAGACAATTCTCGTGGAATATCATGAATGTATGAATGAATTACGGAGACGTGGAAAAAACATACTGCTGAAATGCTCGGCCGATGGTAAAAGAAAGGGCATTTAGCGTTGTAAATATGAGAGTTAGCGGCTAGCCAAAGGTTAACGACAAGAGTTTAAGGAAGTGACCATATGAGTGCACATCGACTGATATGACATTAACTAATAGTGACTTATATAATTTGGTTAAGGTTTCCTGGTTTATTAACTAGTATATAAAGAGATCTAAAATCTAGCTATAAGTGGAGGGAGTTACAGAGACAGAGTTGAGAGTTGGTAGTTAGAGTTGGGGAGATTGCGCAGGGTCGTGAAGGTCGCATATTAAAGTCTAGAGACGCGCACAGGTCTCATATGTCGCTAGCTAGCATCGGGAGAAATGTTATACTACCACTGTATTACACATAGGAACTTAAGGTCTGTGTACAGGATCTAACAAATGCTTTGAATCTGGTTATTATTCGAGATTCTGCATTCTCAGTACAAACATGACAAGTTGATCTGGATTCAGAGCTATTTTATTTGTGTAGACTGACGTTCAACTATATAAAACAATGTTATTTATGGTAACTACACAGTCTAAGTTGTATTATGTACACATCTCAAAATTTCTTTCTATCCCATTCACCACCATGACCGTCCATGACGGCCAAAAACCGGCTTAAACCCCAAGTGACGTTTGTCACTGACCATTCCAAGGCGGTACTTCCATCTCCCCCTGCTGTATGTTTGTTTTGTCTGTGTGCGTCTCTTTATGTTTTTATAGTTATGTACATCTACTGTTTCCTTGTGTTGCTGTTCGGGCGGCTGTTTGTTCTGTTTGTGGTGTTTCCTGCATGACTCATTTTTGTACTTTTATAACACACAACAAAAAATATAATGCTGTCGAACCTGTTCACATCGACCATTTGAATAAATAAGGATTATCCCTTTCCTCCATGAATATTCATATAAGAAATAATGACATCATGAATATTAATTAGATTAATTCTTTTTTATATAGCACATGGCCACAGTAACGTTTTGGTAATGACAGAAACTATAGAATCATATCTTTATCATATCATAAGCAAACAGAGCATACCCTGATCAGACGGCTCCTATAGGAGCCGTCTGATCTGGGTCTACTCTGTTTGCAAAGGTGTAGAAAGGCGTATTTATGAAGTAAATGGTTATACAGAGCAAACAGATAAACGTGCGTATCTAAGCACCAACATAGTATTTTCTCCACCAAATCTTATGTCGTGACCACACTTTAGAATCGGCTTGAAATCTTATGTTGTGACCACTCATCGAGACAATTCTAAGGAGTGGTCACAACATACGATTTGGTGGAGAAATAAAGAAGTTATTCTTGAAAAAGTTTTTATTTACGCATCTTATCTGGATCTCTGTAAGCTATTTTAAAAATTTGGTAAGTGGTTGCTTTACCCTATACAGTAAAACCTCTCTATAACGGCCACAAAATTGCGTTATTTATTTGGTATATTAGGACTGGTGGCTGCTTAAAGCAAGGTGAAAGTAAAACAGAACGCTCCTATAGGAGCGTTCTGTTTTACTTTCATCTTGCTTTAAGCAACCACCTGCTTTTTAACACAAAATACTTGATGCAATTTAGTGACCGTTATAGAGAGGTTTTACTGTATTAGATAAAGACGAATATTGAAACAGTTTCAAACAGAATAGACCCAGATCATACAGTTCCTGTATGGACGATCTGGGCCTACTGTAGATGCTTATGGATCCAAATATTCAGATTCTGTCAGGACCACGAACTAGCTTGGCATTATACCGCAATTGATATTCAAAGGGTCCTACTGTTCTCATGAATATTTATCGGAGCAATGGTTAATACATTAAACAGATTGTCAAAGTATTTTTTTAAAAAGAAAATTATTTGACCCCGACGTGATTTGAACACGCAACCTTCTGAACTGGAGTCAGACGCGCTACCGTTGCGCCACGAGGTCTTGCATACCTAATCTTTATAATACGAATGTTTAAATAGAATAAAAATAGACGTTTGAGAATGACGTGTGGATATTTTAGTATCTTGTTTTATATTTAATCTTCATTTGGCTGGATTTTACATCGGATTTGAGTTTGAAAACAATGTAGACCCTTATGGATTAATGTGTCTTATAGGAGGAGGAATGTGATAAGAGTTTGCGAGTGTGATAATTATCACGATCATTGTAGTAAAACGAAAGAGAAAGTAGTATTTTGTACAGATAAAATATCAATACAAGTAAACTGTTTTACTTTCGCTTTTAGGCAAAGCGACTAAACCACAGGGGGCCATTTCGTGGGTCTACATGGTCTAAAAAGTCAAAAAAAATGATTGGGTCGATTTAGTGTTATATTATATACAATATAACACTAAATCGACCCAATCAATTTTTTTGGACTTTTTAGACCATGTAGACCCACGAAATGTATATAATATAACACTAAATCGACCCAATCAATTTTTTTGACTTTTTAGACCATGTAGACCCACGAAATGGCCCCCTGTGGACTAAACCATTTATTTATTAACTTTCTCTCATAATTGTTTAATCAATCAAGTTCTGTAAGAGCTGTCTGATCGGTGTCCGCTCTGTTTTAAACATATAGATAGGATTATATAGGTCAGCCAAAGCTAAAACATATTGTGTTCTTATACGATTCACAGGTGCCCTTCGCATGCTATGTCTCAAGAACAACAACAACAACTCCATCACAAATGCATTATTTTTTTTAATCACATGTCATAAGTATCTAAAACATACCAAAAGATAGTTTTCTGGCCCAACCAAAAAAAAAAAAAAAAAAAAAACAGAAAAAAAAAGAAAAAACAATTTGTTTCGCGAACACCCATGCTCTATATAATAAGTAACTTTTTTTCTTGGTTGGATCAGAAAACTATCGTTTGGTATGTTTTAGACACTTATGATATGTGATTAAAAAAATAATGTCTTTGTGATGGAGTTGTGGTTGTTGTTGTTGAAACATAGCATATGAAGAGCACCTGTGATACGATTCAAGAAAAAAACAACTCGTCCAATTTCGTTGTGGAAAGCCTCCATTTTTCATCTTGAAGGGGCACATGTAACACAGTATTTGTTGGAATAAACCATTGACATCGGTGGCTTCAGCAAACAGTGCAGACCCTGTTCAGAGGGCTCCTTCACAACTTCTCGTTTCGCCAAAATTAACCCGAATATATTTTAAAAATCAAATCCCCGATGACGCCATTGCGTCATTACTCCATAATGCCCAATGCCCCAAATCTGCAAAATTGTCCGCTCTGTATGCCATTACTTTTATATTCAAAATAGACAAGTTAATGTTTTTGCTTAAGCGTTCTCTCGTATTTCAGCCTTTACAAACGTGTCTTTTTCAGATACGATACAAGAACGTAATTCGCAAAATTGGTGCCAAGTACTTGTCAATCTCTGCAGTCACAATATCAAATTGAACGAAAATCTCTTAATGGGTTTGCTGTATAAATATTTCTCCTTTTGACAGTGTCTGGACGATGTGGTAATTTAATAACCTTTATTTTGTCGATATTGGGGTTGTTTGGACACCTCGTGTGAAGTGGAACAAATGACTAATTAAATATTCATACGACTTTCGCTATTTATAAGAATTATGACATATTATTTACTGATTACGTTGGAATTATTTACCGTGATAATTTGGTTATCGTGAATATATTTCATAGGCATATCTTTTTCAACTACTATTTTCTTTGCTTGCTCTGTAATACAGTTGGTGGTATTAGGGAGACTTTATTGTGAGGTAAATCTGTTTAAACTAGAATAGAAGGGAGTGCCGATCTATAGTTAGGGTACGAAACACGCATGTCAAACGTCTTTGAAAATGGAAAACAACAATTTGCCTAATATAACCTTACTGATAACACTGAAGTTTGTATCAGTTTATTTGCTTGATTCTTTAGGGAAGGGGCTTAGAGGGGATTATTATCTAGGGTGTAATGCATGAGATCCGTCTGTTATATCATCAACGCATGTGTCTTCTATAATCATGTGATCAAAAGTGTTTTCAGTTAATTTTCTGATATTGTTTTATTTGAAAACAAGCCCCATGGTACAAACAGTAACACACGATCTTGCCCCCAATGGAAATACAATAAGCTCTTTAGAAAACAATGGAACGTGTGACATACGATGAAACAGCTTGTCTGACACTTTTTTTTTTTTTTTATGAGATATTCATTTCCCGAGAGTGCAGTGTCTCCTGATAATATTCGGCAGTATTCGCCTGTCTTTATTTATACCAAAAGTAGACCGGTTTGACCTAATTACTATTGATGCGCGTTTGCAACAGATACAAACAGATTCATGAGCAGCGTGGACATCTAAGAACTGATGACGTCACTTACTTAACCCCTGTCACTGTTCTAACTTTATTCAAAAGTTCAATACCTACTAAATATTCATGGAAAAAATAGTTATAACGAAATGTCGAAGGTAGAACAGTGTAGCCATTTTAGAAAGTAAAGAAACAGATTTTTCAAATTTCATTAGCAAACAGAGCAGACCCAGATTAGACGGCTCTCATATGAGCTGTCTGATCTGGATCTACTTTGTTTGCAAATACGTGAAAACACGTTTATATGAAGGAAAGGGTTAAAAGCGTAAATGTTAACTTTCAAAGTCAATAATTTTGAGACGCCGATTTTGGTTTGATTATAAACTGTCAGTGGAAAAGACTATTAATAACGATTTGTAGTATTGTGTATTGATTTTATGTATAACAGGACAAGACATTCGGTATATCAAGCATTAGGCAACTCGTAAACTATATAAGCATTTCGTTATATAATAAGAATCTTGCATTTGAGTTAACGGTTTATTTGGATCTGACGACTATTCATGCACAATATAATCAATCATACATATTTATCAGCTGAACTTTTATAATGGCATATGCACATAATGTTGTACAGCTAGGGAAGAAATTGTATAATCAAAACTACATTATTTAATAAGCAAACAGAGCAGACCCCAATCAGACGGTCATACAGGAGTTTAATTTTCTGGGTGCATTATTTTTGGAAAGGTGTGGACAGGCGTCACTATTTGGTAAAGCGTTGAATTCGTATTTCGAAACGATAAAACTATCTAGGAGAGTCTTGTTCTTTTTGTAAGCTATCTTTTCTTTTCGGAAACTTATTATAGAACCCTTTTCATGTTTAATGTTCGTGCAAGAAATAATGACCTCATGAATATTTATTAGCTGAAAATTTATAATGGCATATGTACACAGGGGATTTTCGTATTAGTGGAAATTGTCGAGACAGATTTATTATAATTTCATAAGCAATGAGAGGAGGCACTGATCATACGGCTCATACAGGAGCCGTCTGATCTGTGTCTATTCTCATTGCAAGGGCACACAAATAGGTATTGATATGAAGGAAAGAGTAATACATCCAAGTAAATCAGGATCACATATTTAAGATTCACCTTGACATTGAGGGCAAGACACAAAATCTACAAATCACGAGCCAGATACGGATTGCCATAAACAGTAGACTAAAGACTAATACAATAAAACCCTGTAATGTGACCACTTTATGAATCCTGCAGGAGCTTTCTGCATAAAGTTCTACCTGACTTTAACATCCAGAATTAGACCTGTTTTGGAGTCTCTATTATTCATTCACTCCAATACAAAAACTTAGTTCTTTGTAAACCACAGTAGTATGTGATAGTTTGACAACATCAAACACCTTGACATACATTTTGTTCATTTTGCAGTGATTTAATATTCATGAGGTCATTATTTCTTACATGAATAGTCATGAAGTAAAGAGCTAATTAATAAATACCTTTTTTCATTCAATAGTCAACACTAGAAATTGAAAGTCGGGCAGAGGATGTTACACAACAAACCCACATCCGTTTTGTCTATATTAAAATAAAGTAGTCTCACAAATAAGATAACTCAAAAAGTAGATTTTTTGATTTTTTAAACAGATGGTATAGCGTAATGTAGGACACATGTTACACAGAAAGCTCCAGCTACTTTTACAGACTCACGTGTTAATAAATTATGTGTTCTCATTACTTTACTGTATCTGGGTCCACCGGTTGTTCAAAGTAAATTTAATCATACATGAAACCGTATTTATAAGACAAAGTAACCCTTCCCGCTATTAGTGACCTGACAATTTAGATCGAGATGAGGCGCCGAATAACTTCTCTCATCAGGATCCAAACTATTTGACACTTGGTCAATAATTTATTTATCAAAAACATGATCGAATCGGATGTAGTCAAAATCGCAACAGATCCAGATATATTCAGACGTTGAGGATTTATATTTTCTTACGGTTTTAGATGGGATTCAGCATAGAAACTTGTTTGTATAATAACATTGAAATGTATTACATTAAAACTCGATACTGCGAACACTCAAATACGCAAAAATATTGATCTTTAACACAGGTGGCAGCTTAATGCAGGGTGAAAGAGGAGCTTTCTAAATGACTTTCGCCCTGCATTAAGCACGTTATGCCTTATATCATACTTTTGCGTAAGTTGTGGTGTCACATTTATCGTTTGTTTTCGATGAGTTTGGGTGAGGTTTGGTTTAACCCTTTCGGTGCCAAATTTCTAATTGTCGTCTGCAAACCACTTTTATTAGATCATTTTGTAAAATAAAGAAAAGAGATAAATAAATGCAAATTTCAAAGAAATAAAGCACATATATAGAAATAGAGTTTGAGACAAATAGTGAAATCCCTAATTAGACGCCGCCTTGAAAAGACGGCGCCTGATCTGGGACTGCACTATTTGTCGTTGTGCATTTTCGCGACATTGGCGGTGAATGGGTTAACGGCACCGCTAATATGATGTCGGTGTGGAAAAGGCAAGACATTTTTCTATGAAGGTCATGTATGAAGTTGTGAGTGTACATTTCATTTGTACTTCGCTTCTGGTGTTGCTGTGCGCTTCCATGTGACATTTCCAATTTCCTGCCTTACTTCTATTCTATATTTTAACCCTTTCCCTCAAAGGCTATTTTTAGACCCAACCCCTTCGAATGAATCTACCGAAAAGGAGCATTTACTAGAGAAAAGAAAAATGTTAGAATTGTGTAGTTTTGAAACCATTGTGATAATAGAGCATTTGCTCCTATGGAAAAAGTGAAGTTTACAGAGGCGTCAAAAGGCGTATTTATGGAGGAAAGGGTTAAATAGACATGGTTCTACATTTGCTAGCATAGCCATCATTCTCCACAATCTTTCTGGAGTCAGGAATCTCCGTGTTTTTCACTGTTATAAAACGTCAGCTAATAAATATTGATGTTATCATTATTTTTTGTTTTTGAACATTCATCAGGTAAAGGGTTATTTGAAATCTAGTGAATGGTTTCAGAGCAGGATACTTTTGGGGGTTGCACTTCATATCCATAAATGGAGAAAGTAATCCCACGTCTGGGAAATCATTCTGCAGAACCCTTTTGAAATCGGACTAATAGTTTATCAGAAGACTCTTATTTGTGAACTCGTATTATGCGATTATCATTCTTTATTGCCATGTTGCTGATCGAAAACATATTGTTTAATCCTTTACTGCATAAATATTCATGTAAGAAACAATGACGTCAAGAATATTAGTGAGCCGAACTAATGTAAAGCATTATTAACAAAGACAGTTTTGACTGTGGCAGAGAGTGTAGAATCAGATCTATATTATCCCATTAGCAAAGATAGTAGACCCTGATCAGACGTCTCCTCTAGGAGCCGTCTGATCTGGGTCTTCTCTGTTTGCAAATTGTTTTAGCAGGATAAGCTTTAATGTAACGGAATATTACTTATATATGTACATGTAGTTATCACTTTCCCTATTATATACTTATTGCAAATTTCAATACCTACTGAATATTCATGGACAAAATAGTTATAATGAAATTTGGAAGATGGAAAATTGTAAGCATTTTAGAATGTAAAGAACAGATCTATTCAATTCCATTAGCAAATTGAGCAGACCGTCTGATTTGGGTCTACTCTGTTTGCAGATGCGTGAACATGCGTTTATATGCGGGAAATGGTTAAAATCATGGGGCAAATACAGGGAAGAAATAAGAAGTATCAAAGAAGTTTAATTATGCACCGTTTAATATATGTTTGACAAGAAATGTGTTGCTAATGCGACCATTTAATGAATATACATGTGTGTCGCTATAAGCAGGTGGTAGCTTAATACAGGACAAAAGTAATGCAGAAAGCTACCACCTGCATCTAGCACCCAGAATTATACCTCTTTTAGATGGTCGCATTAGCGGGGTTTTACAGTACTATCCTGTATTATCCATGACATGTATGTTATGTGAACTTACTTGGCAAACATTGGAAGGGAGACAGTATCATATTGCTTTCTGTTTTGCCACATTGCAGGCGTATTGTGAAATAAACTTTCAGATGTAATGTAAGAACTCAATATTCTTATGTAATAATTATCGAGCAACCAAGTATATAATATAATACAACATTGAAACGTGAGAATCTCCGTCGCGATTCGAACACATAACCGCTTGGATGGGAGGCGGACTCTATACTACTGATCTAATGGGCTTTCTTGAAGGACAAAGTTGTCAGACCATTTATTAACCAATAATATTCTTGTATGAAATATGAACACAAATTCATTGTTGAGGTTTCCTATGCATACGTTGGTTATTCTATGATGCTATCCTACCGACAGATAATGAAAAAAAGAACACGTTGCCATAAAATCTATGATGAGTTCCTGCTTTATATCACAGAAGTGTGTAATAAAAACTAATCACTATGAGAAAACCTACATCGTAAAAACAATATGTAGCACCAATAATTTGCTTACGTTTGTATTTTGAATAATTGGTCCGTCTTGCAATAGCTCGTACAACAGACATGATCGTAAGTTCTAAAATACGACAATCGCAACTTCCAGAACTTAGAACGTTTAAGAACTTACGATCATTTACTGTATCTGTGGTACGAAGACGGCATTAATTGTTGCTCACTATAATGTACAATAATTACGACTATCCGCCTAGTAGAGAGTGTCGTAATTTATGACGTACGATGTCTTCAGTCGCACGCCCTTTTTTAAAACGGGTCTGTCCTAAATAATGCGTATTGTCCCTTTGGTAGCTTTAGGCTTATTCAAACTGCTGATTACGATAGCATTGATATAGAACACCATTCTGCCATGCTAATTGCTAAATACAATTTGCCAATTGCTAAATGCTTCTTGCTAAACGCTAGTTGCTTAATGCCAAATGCTAAATGCGTTTGTCTTATTCGAATAAAGGAATAATAAATAAGGAATTAAATAAATAGTATGGTCCAAATAGGTTTATATTGATGATTCTGAAAAAATACCAATACAAATGGCGCTGTTCGATGCTAGTAGTGAATTTAGCAATAAGCATTTCGCATTTCATATTAATTTTGTCATTTACATCCATGATTTGGAAGGAACATCCCGGTTCTTCCTCTAGCTATTTACAGTCATTTTAAAATGGCGCCGTTCAATGCTAGTAGTGCAAACATGCATTTAGAAATAAGCATTTTGCATTTGTCATTTACATCCATCATTTGGAACATTTCGGTTCTTTCCCTAGCAATTTACACAATTGGCAAAAAGCATGTTGCATTTTGCATTTATCATTTCGCATTTAGCAAATAGCAAGACAGAATGGAGCTCCATACATTGACAATACAATAATTAGTTCTTTAACCCTTTACTCCATAAATATGCCTACTATGATATAATATAGATATGATTCTACAATTCCTGCCACGGTGAAACATTACTGTACCCATGTGCAGTTGTAACAGTTAATCTAATTGATATTCATGATGCCATTATTTCTTACATGAATATTCATGGAGTAAAGGGTTAAAGAGAATGTCACTACAATGAATGCGTATTTTTATTAACAATATCATAAAACTTGGTATTTGTTATGCTTAATCATAATTATGAAGATTGTCAATTTGAACTTATTTCGAAAAATGCCCATGTGATACAAAATAAACCTATTTCATCAATTCTACAACAAAATATTATCGGCCTTTTCCGTGCAAATTTTCCGTGTTTTGCCGATGATCACCCGGTCCCTTTCCGAACAGCTTTTCTCGGAAGTGGTTGGAGAGACGCGAATGCACTCTCTTACTCCCGGTTACATTACATATACCTCTGTAGTTGGCTCAAAAAGTAGTTAGAAATCACATGATACCATTGTGCTGGAAATAGCGAAACTAACTCCCGTACAAAACAGAAACTAAATTGTTAAATGTGTGTTTCGTTGACAGTTCAACGGAAGAAAATAAAAAGGCGGGGGATTTCCCAATAAGTTGTGTATCCTTTTGGGTTATAGCAGAATTTAAGTTCACTTATAAGCAGTTCGAAATCTACAGTTTGTTAAAACAGTTTTCGAAACATTAAGCAGACATCATTCCATTTCGTTTGTTTACATTTGTGCAATACTCGAAGCGTAAAGCGGCATGAAAATAGACAATCAAATATTCTCTGAAATTAAACCGTATTACCAGTTTTATGATAAAATAAAAAATCTTTCTTCTTGATTCAGGCTATTTTAATTTAAATTATCAACTCAGATAACCATAAAACAGACACCATTGGTTTTGCCAAGATTCTTGTCATTGAGCCCATCACAGAGGTGTATGTGAGAGTAACGAACGACAACTCTGCAAAGAGATTGACGCGAAAGGCGCAAACAGATACTGAACTAAAGCCCAACCAGAATAAAACTGAAACATCGGGTAATAAACTCGGGATCATCGATATCAAACACATGGATGTTTTGAAATTTTCAACATTTGTTGGATTGGTTTTCTATGATATGCTACTTTTCAACATACGATAAACACTTGAGTTTTTGTATATTTTAAGTATTTTTGAAACGCGTAGAATGTAGGACTTCCCCTTTAAGATACATGAGTATATTGGACAATTTATTTGAATGCAGTTTTAGATACAACTACGGCTTGCCATGTGCATTCTGTCTTACTGGTACATGTATAATAAAACCTCTCTATAACGGCCACTAAATTGTCTTAATTAGTTGGGATTTAGGGCATGTGGCTGCTTAAAGCAAGGTGAAAGTAAAACAGAACGCTCCTATAGGAGCGTTCTGTTTTACTTTCACCTTGCTTTAAGCACCCACCTGCCGTTAACACAAAATACTTGATGTAATTTAGTGGCCGTTGAAATTACTTGGATCCAGATGAGAAGACACTGAGGTACTAAAATTTACATTCGTATTCAGTAAAACTTCTCTAAACCGGCATTCTGGTAGATAAGAATTTAGATACTTTTAGCCAGGTGACTTCTTAATGCAGGGTGAAAGTCATGCAGAAAACCTTAGAAGACCCTTCATTAAGCTGCCACCTGTCTCCATGACCGATATTTATAACAAATTTAACGTCCGGTTTAGAGAGGTTTTACTATAGATCTAACAGTTTCTCAAAAGGTTGAGTGATTCAGAGTTAAATAGAAATGTCCGATCGTGAGAATTTGAGAAGGCATGGGTGTTCAGGTACGTGTAGTATGACGACACAGTGTCTATTCATAGAGAGACGCTATGGTCTAACAGCTTGCTATGTGTTAGTAAATCTGCTTGAAAGTACAGTAGAACCCCTCTAATGCGACCTAAGTGGTCGCATTAGAGGGGTTCTACTCTACTCTTCATGAATAAACATTGGTGTCTTTATAAGCAGATGGTTGCATAATGCAGGACAAAAGTAATGCAGAAAGCTCATAGAGGAGCTTTCTGTATTACTTTTGTCCTGTATTAAGCTACCACCTGCATCTAGCACCCAGAATTATACCTCTTTTAGGTGGTCGCATTAGCGGGGATTTACTGTATATCAATGTTCCACATTCAATATTTCATTATAACTATTTTGTCCATGGATATTCAGTAAGTATTTAAAGTTGAAATAAATATAGAACAGGGAAAGGGTTAAGTGAAAAAACGTTAGAAAGTTCAGTAAAAGTAAAATACAATAAGCAGTAAAACCTTTTCTTTTGTTGTAAAAATCAGAAGTCAATTATTTAGTGATAGAGGTTGGAGTCACTGCAGTATTAAATGACTTTAAAACGCAGTTCTTCAAAACCAAATCCCTCAATAAAGAGAAATTACTTTCTTCCGAAAAATAACTTGAAAAAACCTGGAAAGTACAAAAGGAGTAAACAGCTAATGTCCTGTCTTCAAAATACACTTGTCTAAAGCTAGGCTGTCTATTTCTAGCTCTTCGTGCTAGTGCAAATTACACGTGTGTCGCAACATAGAATGTGGTTTCTATTAGGATTGACTTTAATATATATACTGCTATTTCGTCATTTATATTACCCCTTTTTAAATTGTTGAATGAACACAACAGGGGCACAACGTCCACCCAATTTGATTATTTTTCTCAGGTACATTAAGCTGTCCTTTTTTCCATTTTGTGTTACACGGTGCCCCAGGTTTAAGGTTTTGTCTGTTTTAATTACGTTTAATTACGAATAATCACCATATGCCTAGACTGTGTATGTATAATTTTCAAAGAATATGTTCTTCATTTCTTTTCAACGAGACGAACAATGAGTTAAACAGTTTGGATCCTGATGAGACGTCGGGTCTCATCTCGATTTAAACAGTTTGCAAAGGTTATCACAACTGTGTCAATAGCATGCTGCAGGTTAAGACATGAAGATACATTCATCTTCAGTCTCCCATGGCAACATAAGATAAAGACTTCGACAGTGCCCATAATTCCGGGGTCATTTATAATATTGAGATAGACAAACATTTTTCACCGCCATGAGAATAAGAAAATGGCCGCTATCGGAGTTTTCTTCCCATTTATCTTTAGAAATATTTGCAGCTGAGCAGAATATCAGGTTGTTTTTCTGTGATAAAACTGAACCTGCTAGAGTGATTTGTGTTTTGCAAATGAAGTTTTAAATACACTCTTTATCAATTAGAAAGTGATTAATTTCCCCAACTCAACATGTCTAAATCCTTAATGTGGATCGATAAACCAAGAAAAGAACCATGACCGAATACTATTTTAGATTCCCTCATAGTGGTGCTTGAAACAATGAAATGGATCATCTTAAACCTAACTCTACTCTGAAAATATCACGTCTCCTTAAACTTGGATCCTGTGCAATACAGTAAAACCTCGATTATTCGAATTTTCGGTAGAGAAGAATTTAGACCCTTTTAGGCAGGTGGCTGCTTAATGCATGGTGAAAGTCATGCAGAAAGCTCCTAGAGGAGCTTTCTGCATGACTTTCACCATGCATTAAGCTGCCACCTGTCTTAAAGATCGATAATAATACGTATTTTAGTGTTCGGATAATCGATAATAATACGTATTTTAGTGTTCGGATAATCGAAGTTTTACTGTATTTTGAATATTCCCTATTCGATCAAGCTTTTGAGAAACTATAGAACGAGTGTCGTCAAAGTGTTTGGGCATCTCATCTAGATCAAAGCTGTTTGCGAATGTGAGATATGGGTCAAATGCCTGTAATACTAACCAAATACTAATCATTTGTTATATATACATGTACCATGTTTTCTCATTCTGGTACAGTAAAACCTCTCTATAACGGCCACTAAATTGTGTTAATTAGTTGGTATTTAGGGTAGGTTACTGCTTAATGCAAGGTGGGAGTAAAACAGAACGCTCCTATAGGAGCGTTCTGTTTTACTTTCACATTGCTTTAAGCAGCCACCTGCCTTTAACAAAAAATATTTGATGTAATTTAGTGGCCGTTATAGAGAGGTTTTACTGTATTTGATATGTTCACAATTCCCCCATACAATCATATAGATGCCCTTTTTCACACCTTTCCAACCAGTGGTGATCCAGATCAGATGGCTTCTGTAAGTGAAATGTTCCATTGAAAATGTTACATTAATAAAAATTCGACTGATAAATATTAATCAGACGTTATTTCTTACATGGGTATTAATCCTTTCACCGCCAATGTCGCACTATAAATGCTCCATGACAAATAGTGCAGTCCCAGATCAGACGCTGCCTTTTCAAGACAGCGTCTGATCAGGGACTTCACTTTTTTGTCTCAAACTCTATTTCTATATCTGTGCTTTATTCCTTTGAAATTTATTTATCTCATTTCCTTATTTTACCGAATGATTTAACAAATTGACATGCAGACGACAATTAGAAATTTGGCGCCGAAACGGTTGAACAGGTAAAAGGTTAAAAAAAGTAACAATATGAACATTATTTGTTATCCCTTATCTAACTCAAATCCTGACCTGACTGTACAATTCGTCAAAACGTTTGACAGCCTATTGCCAAAGTATAAAATAGCATGGATCTTGAGATGTCGAAAGTCTATTCTATCATAGGAAAACATTCTTATCCTCTCAAAATGGTGACACTGATGGATTGCTTTTTCCTAAAAAGGCTTCCATTGACATTTTGTTTTCGGCAAACGACTTGTAACAGGTAATTGTAACCTCATTCAAAATTTAATAATAAAGGAGTGTTTACCCGTTAACTAGTTAATGGTTGTTCAGATTGCATAGTTTTTTTCCCACGAATTACGTATAGAGAAATGGTGGCTTAATTCTCTCGCTGCCAATGTCGCATCCGTGGTTACCAATGCAAATAGTTTAGATCCAGATGAGACGCTGAATAACTCGGCGTCTCACCAGTATCATTAATCTTTGTTACTATGACTGTCTTTTGAAAGGAAAAAGAAAGAAAGACATTTGTAACAGACGACGAAGTTTGCAGACGACACAACTAAGCAGCGAAAGAGTTAACCCTTCGCTTGCTGGATTTTAAAATACATTTCTCCTTCTTTACCCATGCCCTGTTGTATAATTACATATATCTTCACTGTGTACAAGTATTCCGCTGTGCAATCACTGCTGTGAAGTGCACTGATTGCACAATCAACTTGTAAATAGTGCAGACCCTGATGAGACAGCTCCTGCAGGAGCTGTCTCATCTGGGCCTCCACTATTTACAGGTAGGTATATTGACGTGAATAGCAAGCGAAGGGTTAATTGTAGTACAGTAACACCCCTCTAAGCCAGAATTCTAGTAGAGAAGAATTTAGATACTGGTGAATATTTAGGTATGTTTTGACCCTTACAACGCTGAATTTTCAAATAGACTATAACAAAGGTCAAACAAGTCAAGCTTATGGTGAATATTTAGAATTGTTTTAACTCTTACAATGCTGAATCTTCAAATGGAATATTCCAAATTCTAAGCAAGTCAAATTTATGGTGAATATTTAGGGATGTTTTAACCGTTACAGCGCTGAACTTTCAAATGGACTATTCTAACATTCAAACAGGTCAAGCTTATGTTTAATATCAAGGAAAGTTTCTATTTTCTAAAGAAAATTGTAACATGACAAACGGAGCACAACCCCGATGAGAGGGCTCCTCTAGGACTTCTCACATCTGGAACGATTAATTCACAAACATTTACAGTCATATATGTTCATTTTGGTGTTCTTTTAGCGATATTGGTATGAAATTATCACCTAAACCTTAACGAGTCCAGTTCTCGCTTTACAAATTACAAATAGTTTAACACATTAACGACTAGTGCATACCAAAGTAAGCAAATCTATGAGGAAAACTATCCTTGTGAATCGTGTCATCTAATGGAATTTTCTGTTGGGAAATGACACGAAAATACTACAAAATCACACTGTGGTTTTACTCGTGAAATATAATGGCATATATTCCCTAGAATGCTCTATCGATCATACAATAAAATATATTAAATCCCTTATGGGTTAACTAGAATTTCCATCCCCGCGAAAGTCCTTGGTGCATCTCGATGTATACAATTCCTGTTAAATCTAAATCAAGCGTATCCACCGAGCGTTACCCGGACTGTTCCTGCCAACAGTGTTATATGGTGTCTGCTTCTGTAGTGTTTACTAAAAGTGTAAACCAAATGCTAATGAAAACCCCTATCCACAATTCCCCCGCCCCTCCCCTCCCCGCCCGCCCCGCCCGCCCCGTTCAGCATGAGCGATTTAGTTTTCGTGCACCATGACCAATGTTGAAAATGGGCAGTAATTCCGGTGATAGCGGTCGGATCCCAGAACAACGAAACGTGTACGTGGACTGGTTCCCATGACAGTAAGGAGGATCTACAAACTTCTAATAAATTGGGCTAAAAACTATCAAACTACGGATGGCCGGACACGGACAGATATTCTGATTCCAATAACTCTCATAACTTCGTTTAAGGGGTATAATAATAACCACACGAAAATCATGTTTACGTTAGTCAACTTTTGTAACCACTCATAAAAACACGTGTTCACCTAGTGATAGCTGGTCCCAGTCTCTTGCTAAAACACTCTTCTTTGTCACAGGAAACGGATTACTTTCTTCATGACATTACGTCATTCTATTTGTTTGCAGTTGGTACATTGGTCGTAGGCGTCATGGCATTAAACCTCGTACATTTGCTCTTAGTTCTGTCACATTTTGGTATATTTCCAGACATGCAAATCTGCATTTACTGTTATTTACATGCGTAATGCTTCTGGATATAAATAAAACTAGCTTCATGTTTGGGTCGTTCGTATAAGTACGTACAATTGAATGATATAACATTCCTATGCCGTTATCATTCTTATTAACACAAATACGGTAGAACCTATCTCAACCGACCATCAAACAAGGCCTATGGATCTGGGAGGCAGGTGGAAGCTTAATGCAGGGTGAAAGTAATGCAGAAAGCTCCTATGGGAGCTTTCTGCATTACTTCCACCCTGCATTAAACAACCACCTGCTTTTTAAGAATCCTATTTTCAATAAATGAGTGGCCGTTTAAGACAGAGTATACTGTACTCTCATTTAACCACCCACACTGTCTGCTTTGGCATTAAGGTATACAATTATGTAATCATCTAAGGATGGGAAATTTATTCTCTTTCTCTCTTAATCTTCGTATTAACTCTTTGCCTGCTTATTGCAAACTGAGTAACATTTGCAAACAGCCAAATGAGACGCCGAGTAACTCGGGGTTAAATAAAGGTTCAAGCTCTCTGCCATCACGCATCTTGCCACAATTTCCCGAAAGCTTGCACGACTCGCAGGTAATGGAACAATATTACGGATCTTTTTAGCAGACTTCATTTTTACAGCAGGCTAATGGTAAAAAGGATAGCTTTTTCATCAGAGCGGAACAATGGCAACGATTTAACAAGTCAAAATTTCTGAGAGTAGGAGATTCTTCGAAAACAAAAGCAGCAATGCGAAAAGACTGCAGACTCGGTTTTATTGAGTCTAATCATAAGCAGTTATCAAAAACGCGAAACTATTTACGCCCATAACGTCGGCTTAAGCGGTATTCAAGTTTCATAACTAAAAGCATTTAAATGATGATCCAAAAGAACAAGAAAATATATAACACTGAGAATGAAATATGGGGCGACCTTTTACAACCGCTACACGAGCACTTAACATCTGCTTTTATGATATACATACATTCTGAAAGCAGGAGATCTTTCGAAAGTAAACACAGCAATGAGAAAATAGAAAATTGCAGACTTGGTTTTATTGAGTCCGTCCATGAGCAGTTATTAAAAGTGCAGGCCTACTCACGCCCTTAGCACCGACTTAAGCGGTATTCAAAGTCACAATATCCACAATTTCACACACACTGGGCATTTAAATCCTATGCAACTATAAAACAATTATCATAAAAGAAACTCCTGCTTTGAAAGTAATTCAAGGATTAATAGTAAGACGAGTGTAGGCTCCAATATTACCATATTTATGATTATCAGTGATATTTTGAGAACTGGTTATTCAATATCAGCGCAACACGGCTTTTGTAGACGAAATACTGAATCTCAACAAGGATATTAACCCTTTCACCGCCAATGTCGCATAAATGCACCACGACAAATAGTGCAGTCCAAGATCAGACGCCGCCTTTTCAAGGCGGCGTCTGATCAAGGACTTTACTTTTTTCTTCAATCACTATTTCTATATATGTGCTTTATTCCTTTGAAAGTTGCATTTATCTATCTCATTTCCTTATTTCACTGACTGATTTAACAAACTTGGATTGCAGACGACAATTAGAAATTTGGCGCCGAAAGGGTTAAACCTTACCTTCTAAGCACGCAATTGCAAACAGCTTGGAAACAGATGAGACACCGAGTAACTCGGCGTCTCATCAGGATCCAAGCTCTTTGACACACGGTCAATACTTTCTCAAAAGCTTGAACCAATCGGGCTTATTTTAAATATTGCGACAGGTCGCATATTACCCCCTTCCGTGCCACAATGACGGGTTTATGATATCACAAGCAAACTCAGCGTCTCATCAGGATCCAAACTGTTTGACACTCTGTTTACTGTTTTATAAAGAAAATGGAAGAAGTACACACACTTACACTAAAAATAAACGAATCTATACCCAGCAGACGACAATGCTGGCATCGAAAGGGTTAAAGACGAGTTCGGTAGTAAGTTCTGCGCAGCTTTTTTGCGCCGAATGCTCTCTACAAAGGAAACAACCGGTATCGGTATTCTGGATGAAACTAATTTCGAACGACTTATCTCGACCAACATTTACAAACTTTAAATGTATCAGCAATATCGATTACACGAGAATATTGCTAAAAGGTAATTAGCTGAACGCATAAAAACTTTTATCCAGTCACCAGGCTTCTCTAGTGACATAATAAAGGGGGTGCAAATAAACTTAGGTTTATTTGGTTACTTCCGGTAGTGGAAGGTTTATTAGGTTAGTAGATAAGCGTAATGATTCTATAACCATGGAACTATTTTAGTTTTCTGTAAATATTCATAAACATATTGATGGAATAGATCTAACAGATCTATTTGGTCACCAGAAGAATTATTCAAATGGGAAAAATAAAAATAATTGGCTACAGCTGGATTCGAACCCGCGCCTGATCCTACAAAAACTAATTTTAATCTCTCTTGAGACGTCGCCCTTACCGATTACGCCACTGAGGCCACATGCAAAATGACGTTGATTTATCACTTTTATTAATTTAATCGACCGCTGGCAAAACCCGTTTTTGATAAAATCAAACCTGGAAGCAAAGATTGACAGATAAATAGTAAATGTTTTCTTTTCACTCTCATGATTATTTGATTGATAAACTCTTACAGGGGCGGTGATAGTCATAAACCTAAATATAGCCTGTTCAGTTCCATCGATTTCTGAGTGACGTTAGGTAGAATCTAAAAATAGAAACCGAGACTACGTAACTCGAATTTGACCAAAGAATATAGATCATGTCTGTTTGAAATAACTTATCGACCCTCGATTCAAATCATCTTATTTTTCAAATTCAACCACGTTTCCCTTCTAGTAATACAAGTATCGAAACTATATTCCTCTGCGGTAGCTCATTAGATCTATTTACGTCTAAATGGAAGTGAAAAGGGAGGGATCCGTTGATCGAAAAACTGCATTTTCAATGTAAATTATTTCAAGAGTGTTATGAGTCTATAAAAAGACATTTAACTATATTGACTGGATAAATCGAATAATAGGTTAGTGCCGTAGATGGGACGCCTTTATCCGACTCGGAGAGAAAACAGTTGAGGCTCGGCAAGCCTCGCCTCAACGTTTTCTCCCCTCGTCGGATAAAGCGTCCCATCTACGGCACTAACCTATTATTCTCTATAAAATCAAACAGGAAATTCCGTTATGGGAGTATAATAAACAAACTGGAACGACGTCATAGCAATGTGACGTCATTTACGTTAAAAGACTTCGCCCATTTTGGCGTAATTTTCATGGGAGAGCACCACTACTAGGTGATAAATTGAGTAATTATTTAAAAACGAAGCCTACAACCCACATATTTCTTTTTGATTTCATGTTCAGGATACTATAAAGCACAAAATGTGAAATTTTGAAAATAATTCTTGGATAAGTTTCTTAGAAATTTACGAAAATATCACCGATGTCATGATTTTTGTACTGTCCTATATGTAAAAGGCAGAAAGCACGCTTATATTTATTTAATGGTAATTACTCAAAAATAAAGTCTGTAAGCCCCTCTTTTCTTTTCTTTTTATTTGAGATCAGCATACAACAAAATATATATAAAAAAGTAAAAACAATTCTTGGAAGGAAACAAACTGTAGAAATCGTCTTTAAGAATACCCTATTGTTATAGTAGGCAAAGGGTAAATGTGCACAGTCCTACAATGCAACACACGCTTGATTTCTCTGAATGTTCAATATCCATTGTAATGTCAAATACTGTTTTGTGCTTTGCTTGACTGAGCATGGGAATACTGCTGAACTTCGATATCTCGAGCTTCAAAGGGTCATACAAATCACATAGAGATAGCAGAAGTTCGAGTCATCCGATTTCTCATCTGGACAATTGCTCAACTTCTCAGTTGTTCTGAACACTTTCAGGAGTTCCACCTGGAACCTGTAAGCAGGGTCGTAAAATTATGACCGTGAGGTCAAAATACTATGACCGGAGGGGTGGGGGTGGGGGTGGGGGTGGGGGTGGGGGTGGGGGTGGGGTGGGGGTGGGGGTGGGGGTTGGCGTTTCACTATTTTATTAAAAAAATACTGACCGGGGGGGGGGGTAAGTATTCTATGAGGGTCACTTTACTTCGTTACAACGGCCATGATCAAGCTAGGAGTAGCCCTGAGACAATTAGTATCAAATCTCGGCAGTTGGCGTCTGGATTGAACACATGTATCAGACACTCCTATCGACGTATCTGCAATGGAAATATGATCTTATCACACAGGCAATTGGAAGATAGCGCAGTTTTCTAAGGGACCAGTCTGGTGAGTTTTATTCAACCCATGGAAATTACAAAGCAAACCAATTAACAGCTGCCGCTTACTTAATTGCTATTTATCTTACTCCTTAATATATTTACATACCAATCTTCTGTTTTAAGTCTAAGGATTGCTTTCCTTTGGTTAAAACTAATGTTCTTGGACAATTGCTTTACCGCCTGGAGGAAAATTTTAGTTCGCAATTAAATTGTAGAATAGACCAGATTAGTGCGTTAAGACATGGCTGTTACCAGAATTTCTAAACTGAACAAAGACGGATTTCCATAGGTGTCAGGCCAGATTAACCTGATTTATATTTCCAGAATAGCCAATTAACACTTTACCTGATAAGAACGCCTATTGATGTATTTGTAAAACGAGTAGATCCAGGGTCCATGCTTATAAAACTTTTAGTTGAGTCTGAGTTCGTTCTAAAGTTTTTGATTGGTCAGATTTGAGCCTTTGGCTCAAATCTGACCAATCAAAAGCTTGAGAACTCAAATCTGACCAATCAAAAGCTTGAGAACGAATTCAGACTATTCCTACAATGTCTGTTCTGGAATTTGGCTATGACTCAAATCTGACCAATCAAAAGCTTGAGAACTCAAATCTGACCAATCAAAAGCTTGAGAACGAATTAAGACTATTCCTACAATGTATGCCGTTGGAATTTAATAGTTCTGTTTCTACAGTTTCTGCCATGGCCAAAAGCTAATATTATTATATCATTTTTTCTTACATGCATATTCATTAGGTATAAGGTTATGACCTTGTACGAAGAACAGTCGTTATACATAAACATTGATGCCAAACCAGGAGGTTTTGTTTGTTTGTTTGTGTTGATTAACGTCCGTTTCTGATCACTATGGGCTAATTGGACGCCCCAGAGAGAGGAGAGAGGATACAGAGAAACCCGGGCGCGATGCCCTACTCTTATTATCGACTGAGTTTCTCTGGTTCTTTTAGATGCCCAGTGTAAAGCACTGATACATCGGACCTCGGTTTATAGTCCACTAGTGTGTGCGCCACACAAATAATACTTCCACATGTGTAATTCCAATATACACATGTAGTTAAAACATTACAAACACACGCACATGTAATATTAATACAGTGCCTATGAAAATCTCAAAAACTCATCCTAAAACTACAACATATATGAACAAATTCAAATTCATCTTCAAAACCAGAATATCTGTGAACAATTTCAAAATCGTCTTCGAAAAAAGAATACATGTATCTATCAAAATTCATCCTCATAACAAGAAATTCTATGAAACTATTCAAAACTCATCTTCAAAACAAACCAGCAAAAGTGACAGTTCTTGCTGAAACTCTGTTTACATCGAAAATCGCAATTTCGTGTCTCAGTACACATGCCTAGGAATTTCTCTACGATAGTAACACATAAGAAAAGGTAATAAATATGATTTATTACTTATACGTATTTCAGGGACAGTCTCTGAACTAACTTCTGAGCGCGTAAAATAAACTACATATATAGCGCATGTCATATTGTATTGACTTTTTTCAACATTCGACTAAGTGTTTCGTAGCGAAGTCTTGACATTAATTGTCCATTTACTTCTGTTTATCGAGACTTTGTACGAAAATTCGATGGAAATATATTTGAAAACAAAACCATAAAGCACATGCACGGAATCAGACCTGTCCATCAACATTCGTCTGGGCAACTGAAATATTATGAACCCTTTACACACATAGCCACTTTACTTTTAACCCTTCGCTTGCTATTCACGTCAATATACCTACCTGTAAATAGTGAAGACCCAGATGAGACAGCTCCTGCAGGAGCTGTCTCATCAGGGTCTGCACTATTTACAAGTTGCTTGTGCAACCAGTGCACTCCACAGCAGTGATTGCACAGCGAAATACGTGTACACAGTGAAGATATATGTAACTATACAACAAGGCATGGGTAAAGAAGGAGACATGTGTTTTAAAATTCAGCAAGGGAAGGGCTAACTGGCTTAGACAATGTTTCATTGATAGAAAATATCTTCTAATTAACATTTCGAAGCGGACTTTCTTCCATATATTTTCAGAAACTTTAACCAGAGTGGTAATGAAAAAGTTAAAAAATGGTAAACACAAGCATTTTACTAGACCATTTTTACCATTCAAATCCATTTGTACCTTTTGTATTTTTCTGATATAGATATTTTGATAGTTTACGATTTTATTCAAAGACACCTAATGCTTGTATCTTCAAAACATGTATGTTATAGTACATTTTCAAGGCTTTTTTAAGCCGAAACATGTTGAAGTAACAGAATAAAATATATTGACAACATGTGTTGTAGATTTGTTATTTACTCACTATAGTACCGACGTGAGATAAAATGATAGAAACAATGCATTGCGGAATTTTGTGCAAATCACATAATTCAGCTGGCATAAATTACACGCTACTGTGGCAATATCATCCAGACAATACCGTTTCAATAGGTCGTTATTGACATCATCCGTCAGAATTATTGCTGGAGCAAGAAATAAATGTTCGAGTTTAGTCCAAAAAATGCATATTGTCTCATTTCATAACGGTCTTATTCAGCTAGTGTCGAAACTATTATATATATTGTAATAATTCAAGAATATATATATGACATCGCTTTTTTCTTAAAAACCCCCAGCATGCTGTAAATCACTAGGAAGAAGTTTCAACTGCAATGTTTTAGCTTGAAATTGAGATTCTCAAAACGCAGTTTTGTGTGTATAGGTCTAAATATTAGCAAGAAGGAGTGACCTGTCGTTTTTATTTATAGATGACCCGTAGATTGGGATAATACTACTATTGTATTAGGTGGGCTCAGCATTGCACTATTTGATTTAATCACTACAATGTATAGGCAATCGGACTTCGGGTCTAACTAACTGCACGAGCTTCACGAGAAATTGGCTCGTCAGTTTAAGCAAAACCCCTTTGTATAGAATGGAATAGTTCGGAAAAAGCCAAATCTATAAATAAAAACGACAGGTCACTCCTACTTGCTAATATGTCGGTTAATTTAGTCAGTATACAGTTAACTTTTCCAAAGCAATAACATTCGTTCTACATTAATCTACCACCTACCTTTCAGACTCAGATTCCATGTATCCATGTTTATAAAACTTTTAGTTGAGTCTGAGTTCGTTCTCAAGTTTTTGATTGGTCAGATTTGAGCCTTTGGCTCAAATCTGACCAATCAAAAGCTTGAGAACTCAAATCTTGAGAACTCAAATCTGACCAATCAAAAGTTTGAGAACATGGTCCCTGTTTGGTGGTCGCTTGTGAGGAGTTTACGGGGTTTTACCCATTTACTACCGATACCCCTCAAATACGACATACGTGTATATACAGTACATCCTCTCTAAACCGGGCGTTCATTTTAGTGTAAATATCGGTCTTGGAGACAGGTGGCAGCTTAATGCAGGGTAAATGTCATGCAGAAAGCCCCTCTAGCTTTCTGTATAACGTTCACCCTGCATTAAGCAGTCACCTGCCTAAAAGTATATTGATTCATATCTACTAGAATTCCGGTTTAGACAGGTTTTACTGTAGATAAACAGTGTATACCCAGATGACAGGGTTCCTGTGTTAGTCCTCTAATCAATCATTTTACTATTTTATACCATTTAAATAGAGTGTAGTTTTCTTGCATCTAAATGGAAAATGAACGTGTTCCAAATGTCAATTCGCACGTGTAACAAAGGTCAATTTTAACATGTACCAATGTTAATTTGAACGTAAGGTCAATTCGCACGTGTACCAAAGGTCAACTCTTCCATCTTCCCCCTATTGCATGTTTGTTTTGTCTTTGTGCGTCTCTTGATGTTTTTATAGTTATGTACATTTGCTGTTTCCTTGTGTTGCTGTTCAGGCGGCTGTTTGTTCTGTATGTGGTGTTTCCTGTATGACTCATTCTTGTACTTTTAACGTGTATCAAGGTTTATTTTAACGCAAGGTCAATTTAGACGTACGCGTACCAAAGATCAAATTGAACGTGTACCATTGGTCAGGTTGAACGTGCTCCAATGTCAATTTCGAAATGTTCAAGGTCAATTTATACGTTTTTCAAGGTCAATAATGATATGTTTCAAGTTCAATTTAGGCTTGTATCAAATGGAAAAGTTGTAAAGTCAAGCAGGCAAAGCCACATACAAGACGCAACCACCACCAAAACACCGATAGACAGCATGACACACACACACACACACACACAACATCACACCCAAACGCACACTCACACACGAAATGAACACAGAAAACACCAAAAGACACACAAGAACCAGAGACAAACGTCCCACACATGAACAAAATCACAAGCACAAAGACGCAAGGCAAACAAAAGGAATGGTGACAAAGAGAGTACCGCCTTGGCACGGTCAGTAGCAAAAACACCATTGGGGGTTTAAACCGGTTTACGGACGTCCTAACCTCACACTTAACTCTCAAAGTCACCCTAGCTTTACAAATAGTGTAAATAAAGGTATCCCCGCTGGACTTACCCACAACATAGACGACGGTGAACACAGGACAACATGTAAAACATAGCATAATAACTGTGACAATCCGTCAAATATGTACTCAATGACTTTGCTGAAGTCAGAGCACCTGCAGGTAAGCCGTTAAGGGCACGACAGGGAAAAAGTAATACATGAGTCTGGTAAGCTCATCCTGTATCCAAGTTTAAGAGTATACCATCATAGAGTACTACCCTCGGCCTGTCATCGCGCAAGCAAAGAGGGAAGCGTAGCTACCGACTGTAAAAGAGTCGATAACCAAACATGCAGTGCGTTGCAATATAATAGTATCATAACCTTTATTTTTAAATGTTTTAATGCGTTTTATAAACAAATCATGAAAATGGATATGACCCGAATTTTCCTAAGTTTGTAGATAAACATCCCCATAAAATTCTGGTTGCCAAATTTGAACTGTTTCAAATGTCAATAGTACCATCATAAAAATTCAATGAATTAATATTCATGATATCATTATTTCTTGCCTGAATATTCATGGAGTATAGGGTCAAAGGTGAATTTGGACGAGCTTACCATAAACGTATTGGAGTTAATGGGTCAGTGAGATCATCCAGGACCTACATATGAAATTAATTCCTTCAACCTGAGAGGAAATCCATGGACAGAAATGAATGCAATGATAAATATTTCTATATTTATTGCTTGTTTTGCTATACATCATTGGCAAACGCACTCAAAGTCAATGTTTATGATCCATAAAGAAGCTAACGAACTGTCCATGTTGCATTCGTAAAGTGTGCCATATAATTCATGACTTGGTCCCGCTCGTCACACTTTCCGAGCAATAAGTCATAAAAGTGACCAGAGTACAGTAAAACCTCTCTAAGTACTCAAATAGGTATCCATTTCGGTATTTAAGACAGATGACAGCTTAACCCATTCCCTCATATTGACGACTTTTGACGACTCTGTAAAAGTCACTTTGTGAAACCGTTGTGATAAATAGAGCATTTGCTCCTATAGGAGCAAATGCTCTATTTATCACAATGGTTTCAAACTACAAAATTATAAAATTTTCCTTTTCTCTAGTTAATGCTCCTTTTCGGTAGATTCATTCAAAGAAGTTGTATCTAAAATAGCCTATGAGGTAATGGGTTAATGCAGGGCAAATCTTACGTAGAAAGTTTCCAAACCAGGTTTATTTGCACGACTTTCGCACGGCATTAAGCAGTCACCTGTCTAAACGATCTCATTTCTTCTATACTAACAGTTCGATTTAGGGAGGTTAATTGCATCGCGAAATAATAATTTTAACTGAACAGGTTTTCATTTAACCGTATGTTAATAGTATTATCTGCTAAGGTTATCTATTTCAGCTTACAAAGTGGCATTTTCTTTATCTCGTTTCAAAACACACAAGTGTCAAACAGATTGGACTTTGCTAAAACGCTGAGTTACTAGGTGTTTCATCTGAATCCAAACTGTTTCAAATATTCTCACGGATTCTCTTACGAAGACGAAATAGGTGAGCATATAAGTGAGCGATTTGATGTAAGTATCCAGTGTTTCATGACAGGTGAGCGGTGTGATGTACTCGTAAGTAGCAAGTGTTTTATGATAAGTGAGGGGTATGATGTTCTCGTAAGTAATAAGTGTTTTATTATAAGTGAGCGGTGTGATGTACTCGTAAGTATCAATTATTTATTATAAGTAAGCGGTGTGATGTTCTCGTAAGTATCAATTGTTTGATGATAAGTGAGCGGTATGATGTTCTCGTATCAAGTGTTTTATGATAAGTGAGCGGTGTGATGTAAGTGATGTTTCATCTGAATCCAAACTGTTTCAAATATTCTCACGGATTCTCTTACGAAGACGAAATAGGTGAGCATGTAAGTGAGCGATTTGATGTAAGTATCCAGTGTTTCATGACAGGTGAGCGGTGTGATGTACTCGTAAGTATCAAGTGTTTTAGGATAAGTGAGCGGTATGATGTACTCGTAAGTATCAAGTGTTTTATGATAAGTGAGCGGTGAGCGCTGAAATACGAGGGATATTTATAGGTTTCCAGGCACGGCTTGATTTCAAATGCTTATTTTGAAGTTATCATTGGACGGGAACTAATAATGTGACCATTTGTTTTCTTATTTAAATTATTTACTATCTAATGGAACCGATTTTGAAAAAACAGTTGAGCTTAATCTTACATCGGATAACCGAGGTCGAGCCCGAACTTCAAACAAAATGCAGAATGTAAACATGCAAGTGATCCGCTTACACTTCTCGTTTTACGCAGACGGTAGCTAGTTGTGAACATGTCGAGATTCAGTGACATTTCGGATGAAGATCGGCAAATTTGCTCGAAAATAGAGCCGCGCTTAGTACCAAGAAATGTGATTTCCTATGAGTTACACGTTATAGAGAGCATTAGGTAACAAAACATTTATTTCATGTGTGTTTGGGGAACAGTCAAAACTATTCTCCCTCGCCGTCAGGGGAGACATTTTGAACTGTTGCCCGAGGCGAAGGTCTCGGGCAATAGTTCAAAACGTCTTCCTTGACACCGAGGGAGAATAGTTTTGACTGTTCCCCAAACACACATAAGTTACCTATATATTATATAATAAGAGAAACAGTGTAATTTACTAGTATAGTATTGAATGTTAAGTGAACTGTGTGAGTTACCGGGGCATATATATTATTATATAATACATGAGCGGTTTGGTGTACTGGTAAGTATATAATATTACATGTATATGATAAGTGAAAGATATGACGTACTGGTAAATATTTAGTATTATAAGATAGGTGAACGGGTTGACGTATTGGCAAGTATTCAGTATTACATGTACATGATACGTGACCGGTGTGGTGTACTGGTAAGTGTTAAGTGTTGTACTGATAAATACGATATCATATGATAAGATAATTATATAAATGCAACTCTTGCTTCAAACGAAAACACATCGTCCAATAATTAATTTTAAATAACATTTTCTTCATTTTAACAGTAAATTGACCCGTATTCGTGGTGTGTTTAATTGATTTAAAATTACATAGAATATACTGAATCGTGTGGTAAGCAATGCAATTTATTTCAAGCCCGGAAGGACATCTGGGGTCTTCCTCCATCTGTAATTAGTAGCAAATATGGTTGAAAATCTGTTGAAGTGACGTTAAACCCGATACAAACAAACAAATGATTTTGCTTAACCATTTCCTTGTTATACATTTATTCCAAATGTCAATACCTACCGAATATTCATTGAAAATAGTTACAATGTATAATGAAATATGGAAGGTGGAACAGTGTAGCCATTTAATAATCTAAAGAAATAGAACTATCAAATTCCATTAGCAAACAGAGCAGACCTCCTGTAGGGGCCGTCTGATCTGGGTCTACTCTGTTTGCAAATGCGTGAAAACATGTTTATATGAAGGAAAGGGTTAAGAGTTTTTCCTTAGCTGTATATCTGATTTAAACGAGGCTTTTGCAAACACAATAGAGCAAAATAGGAGCCGTCTGGTCAGAATATATTGTTTGCTTATTGCTTGTCATGTTGAAAATATTTTAATTTACGCATCTTAATTGAGCCTCTGAATATAGGACACATAATTTCTATTTCACGGTTCAAACTTAATAACAGTTATTAGTTTCAAACCATGATTGGATCAAATTTTGAGAAATCTTAACTTGATTGATTAAAGAATAAGCCAATGTATTGGCCAATATACGCACAATCCCTATACTAACCTTTATCAAATGGTGTCGACGAGAACATGCTGATGTTAATGCCCTTTCGGATTGGAAGAAATGTATTTTTGATATTATTGATACGCGTAGTACTTTTTACAAATCAAATTACCATCTTTTACCACCTCGACCTAGAGTTACATTTCGCTATTTGAAGAAAAACATTTCTAATTTTCATTCAAATTATGTTCTTGTTCCTGCTGACAAGGCATCAAATAATGTGATCATTATTTGAAGATTGTATTATGTTGATGTTTTAAAGAAGGAGCTAACTGATTCACAAACTTATATAACAGTTCCAACACCTGAAAAAGATATTGTCTCGGAACATGTAAAAATGTGCAATAATTTTAAGTCTGGTCCTAACACAAAACAACAAACTTTCTACTTTGTACTGGATTCCGAAACTACATAAAAACCCTTATAAGGCGCGTTTTATTGCCAACTCTAGCTGTTGTACCACTACTAAAATATCTAAACGTTTGACGTCCTGTCTTACTACGATCAAAGAACATGTAAAACGTTACTGTGATAAAATATATGAAAATTCTGGTATTAATGTTTTTTGGTCCATAAAAATTCGAATGATGTAGATCTCTTACCTTTCTTTTAGATAATATATTTGTGCGTTATGGGGGTACCAAATATCGTCAAGTTGTTGGTATACCCATGGGTACAAATTGTGCCCCTCTTGTTGCAGATTTGTTTTTGTATTGCTATGAGAGGGATTTTATGCTTAGCTTAAAACCTAATACACAGACCGATATTATTAATGCGTTTAATAAAACTTCAAGGTATTTAGACGATATTTTGAATTTAGATAATCCTTATTTTCTTCAATTTACCCAAAAGAACTGTCTTTAAACAAAGCGAATCAATCTGACATTATAGCTTCATCTTTAGATTTGAATATTTCAATTACAAATGATAAAGTTTCGTCCAAAATATACGATAAAAGAGAAGATTTTAATTTTAAAATTGTTAATTATCCTTTTCTAGATGGAGATGTGCCCCGTTCTACATCTTATGGGGTTTATATTTCTCAACTTATTCGGTTTGCCCGAGCCTGTTCTTTGCTTGAATATTTTAACAGTCGTAATTTAGTTATAACTGATAAACTTCTTAAGCAAGGTTACAGATATCGCAAACTTCGGAAAACGTTTTCTAAATTTTATTATCGAAATTTACCACTCATTAGTAAATATAATTGCAATCTACGGACGTTACTGCAACAAGGCATTTCTCAATCAGACTTTTATGGGGATGTTATCTACAAACTTAGGAAAATTCGGGGGCATATCCATTTTCATGATTTATTTATAAAACGCATTAAAACATTTAAGAAGAAAGGTTATGATCCCATTATATTGCAACGCACTGCATGTTTGGTTATCGACCATTTTACAGTCGGTAGCTACGCTTCCCTCTTTGCTTGCGCGATGACAGGCCGAAAGTAGTACTCTATGATGGTATACTCTTAAACTCAGATACGGGATGAGCTTACCAGACTCATGTATTACTTTTTCCCTGTCGTGCCCTTAACGGCTTACCTGCAGGTGCTCTGACTGCAGCAAAGTCATTGAGTACATATTTGACGGATTGTCACAGTTATTATGCTATGTTTTACATGTTGTCCTTTGTTCACCGTCGTCTATGTTGTGGGTAAGTCCGGCGGGGATACCTTTATTTACACTATTTGTAAAGCTAGGGTGACTTTGAGAGAAGTGTGAGGTTAGGACGTCCGTAAACCGGTTTAAACCCCAGTGGTGTTTTTGCTACTGACCGTGCCAAGGCGGTACTCTCTTTGTCACCCTTCCTTTTGTTTGCCTTGCGTCTTTGTGCTTGTGATTTTGTACTTTTCCATTTAGCATACTACTGCAGAATTGGTATTAACCTTTTGCGAAAAGTGTCGGTTCTGATGGAGATCCAAAGTCGTTGACACTTTTATTGCATTAGAGCACCAAAGCGGCCACTCATTTATTGAACATAGGAGTCTTAAAAAGCAGGTGGTCGCTTAATGCAGGTCAAAAGTAATACAGAAAGCTCCTATATAGCTTTTGACCTGCATTAAGCTACCGCATGCCTTACACACCCATGGTTAGACCTCTTTTTGATGTTCACTTAAGAGAGGTTCTACTGTATACAATTTGTGAGTATAAAACCTTGCCAAATATTTACCATATTAACCCTTTATATCATGAATATTCATGTAAGAAAAAATGATATCATAAAAGTACAAATATGAGTCATGCAGGAAACACCACATGCAGAACAAACAGCCGCCTGAACAGCAAAACAAGAAAACACAGTAAATGTAAGACGCACAAAGACAAAACAAACAAACGATACCGCCCAAGTACCGCCTTGGAACGTTCACTGAGAATAGTCACTGGGGGTTTAAACCGGTTTATAGGCGCCCAGCCTCACACTTATTCCATCCCCACCCTACAGTGTAAATAAAGTTATCCCCTCTCCGACTAATCTACAACACCGGTGGTGGCAAATACAGTGGTAAAGAGCATGTAAAACGACAACATATTTAAGTGAAACAAACTGTATCCACCTATCACTAGTGTACACAATGATTGGGCTGCAAACAGAGTAACTGTAGAAAAGAAATAAAGGGTACACATATCCGACGTCCTCCTTCTGTTTTCGGATTTAATATCGGCATATAAACACATGAATTTTAGGCAATGCCTGAAACTGCAGGATCAGGATCCATGCTTATAAAGCTTTTAGTTGAGTCTGAGTTTCGTTCTCAAGCTTTTGATTGGTCAGATTTGAGTTCTCAAGCTTTTGATTGGTCAGATTGAGCCAAATCTGACCAATCAAAAGCTTGAGAACGTTCTCAGACTCAACTAAAAGCTTTATAAGCCTGGACCCTGATCTTTATAGTTCCATAAACACACAAATTACACCCTAATCGGACGGCTACTACAAGAGCCGTCTGATATGGGTTTACTTTCTTGCAAAGGAGTGAAAATTGCATATTTATGGAGTAAAGGGTTAAAGAGATCAAAAACTACAAAATGTGCCAAATGTGCATTGAGTAAATGTAGTGCTTTGAAAAATAACGACAAATCACACTTAAACCCAATTTCTCAATGAAAATGTATTTTTGCATTACTTTTGTCCTACATTAAGCAACCACCTGGTTTTTAAGACCCTGTATTCAATAAATGGTCAGGACAGGTTCTACTGTACTTAGAATTGCAACAGGTCCAATTGCTACAGCGAGGTAAAGGATCAACATGTGAATAAGGATGTAGCGCATTCTAATTAACGCACCAACTCTAATAAACCTCCCTTACACCTGAAGGTGACTAATTATCATAATACAGGTGGTAGCTGAATGCAGTATGAAAACAATGCAGTGAGATCCTCTATGAATGTCCTGCATTGTTTCATTCTACATGAAGCAACCACAAATGTAAAAAATGCAACAGGCTCCTTTTTAAAATATTCAACACCCTGGATGGTTTATTAGAAATGTTACGGTACATATGAGTTCTGCTATACGAAACAATCAAACTTTAAACTTTTCAAACTGCACAGACCAATTAAAACTTTATGGCTAGTTTAGTTCTGGACTGTTTGCCACCCCAGAGCTATACTCTGCTTTGCTGAAACTTGTACAGAGTACAACCAGGGTCCATGCTTATAAAGCTTTTAGTTGAGTCTGAGTTTCGTTCTCAGGCTTTTGATTGGTCAGATTTGAGTTCTCAAGCTTTTGATTGGTCAGAATTGAGCCAAAGGCTCAAATCTGACCAATCAAAAGCTTGAGAACGATCTCAGACTCAACTTAACGTTTTATAAGCATGGACCCAGAACAGCAACTGATCATCTAGTTTAAAATGTTGGTTTTGTACGGCTTGGTCCAGTTATAGAGCTAGCTACTTGTCTCTCTTTATTTCTCAGGAAACTAAACTGTCCTTAGGCAACTGTGTTCCAAGCAATTACAGCTCGGGCAACCTGATCCTATCTCAAAACATAACCAATAGAATAATGCTGAGAAATCACAGCTCTGTGAATAATTTATGAGACACAAATTTGCCATACAAGAAAGAGATTGACTTTACCGACGGTTTCCCCTAACTCGCAGCATGAGGGATAGTAAATAACAATTTTAACCGGCAGTATGATTTGGGGAATAAACCTTTCAGTTTATCGAATTTTGAAACCTTATTTAAACACAACACAACAACACAAAATTTGAGCTTGCTGAGTAAATCTTCGATGGCAGAAATACTATCAACATCTATTCTAAATCTGTATTTTCCTTTATTTCTGTAACCCTTTACCTAATGAATATTCATTAAGAAATAATAAAATCGTAGGTTTTAGTGGCTGATATCTATTATTAATGGCATCTTTAACAAGGGAAATTGCAGATCGATGTTATGTCATAAACTTACACAACAGACCCTGATCAGACGGCTCCAACAGGAGTCATCTGATTTGGGTCTACTCTTTTTACAAATGCGTTGAAAGAAATATATATGGAGTAAAAGCGATCAGAATCAAGTTAATATTCGGATGAGATGTTGAGTACAATTAGAAGAGAGCTCAGGTAGGGGACGCTACACCAAAGTCCACAGCAACACTATTTGAGTCTGAGGACATTCTCCATGTCATTTCCAAGCATCTGACCAATCAGATACTTGAGAATGATCTGAGACTCAGACTCAGACGTTTTATAACATTGGACAATGGTCCACAAAAAGGAAAATTCACGTCAATACATTTATAAGCTGTACCACTCGTCAGTTTATATCAAAATGTGTCAATACATTTATTAGTTGTTTCACCTTGTCAGTTTATATCAATATGTGTCAATATTTTTTATTAGTTGTATCACCTCGTCAGTTTATATTAATATATGTAAATACATTTATTAGCTGCAGTTACATTAAGCATTTCGTTTAACCCTTTCATCACCGCAGTCGCATAAATGCACCACGACAAATAATGCAGTCCCAGATCAGACGCCGCCTTTTCAAGGCGGCGTCTGATCAGGGACTTCACTATTTGTCTCAATATCTATTTCTATATACATGTATGTGCTTTTTTCCTTTAAAATTTGCATTTATATATCTCATTTGCTTAGTTTTACTGAATGATTTAACAAACTTGGATTGCAGACGACAATTAGAAAGTTGGCGTCGAAAGGGTTAAAGAATCACTTTATGTGATACAAGTGATCAGAAAATGAATATACATATACAGTATTTGCGGGAAAAACATATATACATGTAGCAATATGGCAATAAATTACAAAATCACAAAACTATATATTAGATGTAATTTGTGTCACACATATCCATCAACAATTGTTCAGAACATGCCATTTTACACTCAGAAATTGTTAATCAAAGACACAGTTCCAAGGAAACCTATTTTGCACATGATACATTTATTTGTATCGTACATAATCTATTTTGCTTAAGTAGCGATTATTCATCACACTCAATCTAAATTTGATAAATGTATTTTCATTTGTCAGTATCGCCCACCAGAAAATTCTATTCAATTAACCTCATATCTAATGAATATTCATGTACGAAATAATGACATAATGGACCTTTTTATTGGCTTATTTTGTATTGGTTTTATAAACAAAGGAAGTTTGGCCATGAGAGAAAGTGTAGAAGAATCAAATATAACTCCTTAATCCTTTCCTCCATAGGCTATTTTTAGATCCAACAATGCTGAACAAATCTACCGAAAAGGAGCATTAACTAGAGAAAGGGAAATTTTTAAAATTTTGTAGGTTGAAACCATTGTGATAAATAGAGTATTTGCCCCTATAGGAGCAAATGCTCTATTTATCACAATGGTTTCATAAAGGGAGGCGTAGAAAAACGTATTTATAAAAGGAAAGGTTTAATCCTTTACTCCATAAATACGCCTTTCTATGCATTTGTAAACAGAGTAGACCCAGATCAGACGGCTCCTATAGGAGCCGTCTGACCAGGGTCTGATCTGTTTGCTTATGATAAGATATAGATATTACTCTATAGTATCTGCCTAAGCTAAAATTTCCTTTTCCATTCGCTATTATAACTAATTAATATAATTAATATTCATTACGTAATTATTTCTTACCTGAATATTCATGGAGTAAAGGGTTGAGCAAACAGAGCAGACATTGACTTGACAGCGGTATGATCTGGATCTACTCTTTTTTCAAAAGGCGACTCTATCAAGTAAAGCAAACCCGTGCCAGACGAAAACCCAGACTACATCTGATGGTCTCGTTTTAAAGTCTTCAGTTCCATAACGTATTTCAATAGTTCTCATGAACAAATTTAATCGAGTTATATGGCTTTATGAGTACTTCCTTGACACTTCACTCTTGATAATTACTTCTGTATTTCATCCACTCACTCGGACAACACGGAAATGTGTTCCAATACGCGTATTCGAGTATGTGCACCATTTTGTTGTACTTCCTAGAAACACGTCAAAAGCAAATACTTTTTTGAAATCAAAATAAAACTTCTTCTTGTCTGGATAACGGATATTAAAAGAATCTGAAGCAACGTGTTTGATGTTCAATGACATACACTTCTATATATTGGTTTATAATAAAAGAAACTTCAGGATATTAATATAGGTTTTCATCAAGTGTAACTATTGCGATTGTCAGTGAATTTGTCGCCTTTCCCACATTACATATCCTGTAGGAAGTCGTAAATGTGATGAATGCATCCCTTGACATACAAATGCGATTTTCAGAGGCTGACTGAAAAAGAGCTGTTTTAACACTGAAAAAGTAACGTCTGATCAATTTCTGATTTGTTGCAATTTTTCACTGACTATCGATGTGTTCACTCTTTTGAGAAACTATTGACCGAGTGTCAATCCGCTTGGATTCTGAGGAGACGCCAAGTAACCAACTGTTTGCAAATGCTAACCAAGAGACGATTAGTTTGGAAAGGGTTACGCTATTTTGATAAAAAAACACAAGGTGAACAAGGATATATTCACAAAGAGACACTGATAGAATGGAAAAATATAAATGGTTATTAAAGTTACACTCGGAACAAATTGCAAGCATATACACATTTGAAGAATAGACCCATATTATAAGTATTAACCCTTTCCTCCATAAATACGCCTTTCTACGCCTCTGTAGAAATCAGCTGTTTAAACCATTATGATAAATAGAGCATTTGCTCCTATTGGAGCAAATGCTCTATTCATCACAATGGTTTCAAACTGCAAAATTCTAAATTTTTACTTTTCTCTAGTAAATGCTCCTTTTGGGTAGATTCATTCAAAGAGGTTGGGTCTAAAAATAGCCTATGGAGGAAAGGGTTAAAACTATGATCAAACTCTTACCCACACTTTGGTAAGGTGAAACAAATGAGTAGCAAACATTGAAATGGTCAATCTATCATTACAATCTATAGTTAAGAATACAAACAGTTAACCCTTACAGTGCGAGACACGAGTCACTAATAGCCTTTGCAGACAGTATAGACCCAGACGAGAGGGCTCCTAGAGGAGCCCTCTCATCAGGGTCTGCACTGTTGGTCATGTTACACTTTTCTAATATCTCTAAATATTCACCGTAAGCTTGACCTATTTGAAATTTGGAATAGTCCATTTGGAAAACAGTGTTGCAAGGGTTTACTGTAAGAGTCTGCCTGATAGATGAAACACGTTTCCGACCAGAGGCCAAATAATATTTCTTTTGCTATTTTGTTAATTAATTCTTTACCAAGTTTTTTATTTCGGTTGAGGCGAATTATTCAGCATTTAATTATGACGCAAATTGTTTGACTTGCTGATCAATGAAATAAATAAAATAATGAAGCAAACAACAAACTGTTCAGACTGAAAAGTTTAGAACAGAGGGCCCTTACTCTCCTATGCGCGGTTGTTTTTTACGTCTCCCGATCAGGATGCGGATGCACATGATATTCACTCTGTCGGTCTGTTGGTTGGACTCCAACTTTATCGTTGGCGATTATTTTAACGCAATTGCACGTGCATACTTAAAAATTGGCATACATGTACAAGGCGGACATTTTAGGGCTGACTTATTAAGGTCAAGGTCATACATCAGGGTTAAAGGTCATAAAGGTTGCATAAACACACCTTGTTGCTTTTAAGCAGCCTGGTTTCAGTCAGATGAGACACCAGGTTACTCGCCGCTACCTCAGAATCCAAATTGTTAAAGGAAAACACTTTGAAACATGAAAAGGTCAATAGTCTTAGCCGAATAAATTATTAAAGGGGTGGAACGGGTCAACTCTTTACTCCATAAATACACCTTTCTTTGCCTTTGTAAACAAAGGAGACAAGCCAGCTGGAAAATCCGATTTCCAAGACCGATATTCGCATGTTTTAGCAGGTTAACTTGAAATTGAACATTTCTTTCTGATACAAATGCGGGTTCATAGACTGATTGAAAGTTTGTTTTATATCTATTATTGTTAACTGCTAATCGAATGCATTGATTCCTGGTTTTGCGAAGAAAAACGTCTAAACCTTCGGTTAAAAAGCGTACTGTCACACAGGCGCAAATTGAAATGTAAAGTACAGAAAAAACCTTCTAAACTGGACGTTAAATTTAGTATAGAAATCTGTCTTAGAGACATGTGGCAGTTTAATGCGGGGTGAAAGTCATACAAAAGGTTCTCTAGGAGCTTACTGCATTACTTCCAACCTGCATTAAGCAGTCAACTACCTAAAAGTATCTAATTTCTTCTCTACTAGAATTCCGGTTTAGAAGGGGTTTACTGTATATAAATAACAACTTAAAATAGGAAACATCGTTGTATGCCTTCGTGATCATTGTTTTAAAGTAACCAAGTCGGTCTTCTTCGCATGGCATTTGTGTTTTATGCGTCTAAACACACAATAATATATTACCTTTATATTTTTCAGGGTGTTTGGCAATACTTCTCGGTATTCTTATGAGATATCCTAATACTCAGGTAATTGGACCTCTGAATGATTTGGACGCGTGCAAGAGTAAAGGAAAGTTCCATCGCAAGCTGTCTCCGGAAAAAGTCGAGGTTTCATTGTGATAGTGCATGGCTCACTCGTTTAAATGATTCAAATTTTAAATGTTGGGGACGGTTAAAGACACCAGTTATCCATGGTTGACCTGTAAACCCGACAGAGCATGTGTAAACGAATTTAACGATGAATCGCATATAAAATCTAGATTGATTCTGCCTAAAATGTTAACCCTTTACCAGCGGGAAACGAGTCACTAATATCCTTTGAAAACAGTGTAGGCCCAGATACGGGAACTCCTGGAGGAGTCTGCACTTTTCGTCAAGTTACGTTTTTGTTTAAAAATCATGAATATTCACGGTAAGTTTGATCTAATTGGATTTGGGAAAGTCCATTTGAACAATTAGCGTTTAAAGGTTGGTGATGTGATGTGTGTTTATGTGTGATGTGGTGTGGTGTGGTATGGGCATGTGTGTGTATGTATGTGCATGTTTATGTACGTGTGTATGCTGTTTGTATATGTGTGTGGTGCATGTATGTGTGTATGTGTGGTGTGGTTAGTGGGATATTTATACGTGTGGTGCGCGCGCTTGCCTGTGTGCGTGCTTACATACGCACGTGTGTGTACGCGTGCACGTTTTTTTAAGGTCACACTTATAGTTACTTTTGTATATTTCGTCTACGGATAAGGGAATCATGCCGATGACTTTTATAACATGGACAATTCAACCTCCATTAAGATTAATTAATATATACCGTGCGGTATCTAATTGTGGCCACTCATATATGCAATTCCCATAACATCGAATATAAATATCATTATAATGATAGTGCAGTGTTTGTAGTGTCTTAGTTAGGAAATATATAGGCATTTCGCATGATATCCGTTCGGTTCAAATACGCTACTTGATATGAATGAGAACACTATATAAATCTCTTCCAAAACTAATCCATTCCATTAGGATATTTTCTTTTCTTTAAAAGTATTTTTTAACCCCTTGCCTCTTTCTACGCATTTGTAACAGTCACTTCTTGAAACCAATGTGATAAATATAGCATTTGCTCCTATAGGAGCAAATGCTCTATTTATCACAATGGTTTCAAACTACAACATTCTAAACAAAATCCTTTTCAATGCTCATTTTCGGTATGATGGGTTACATGTATATTTGCTGTTTGTCGTCGTGGTGCTGTTAGAGAGGTTGTGTGTTTTGTATGCGGTGTTTCCTGCATAACTCTTACATGTACTTTTATACTTTTGTTCTTTTATCGTAATTATGATCTGAATTGCATCTTATCTCCTATCAATACCATCATCAAGATAAATCACTGCAATTAAATAAATATTTATAAGATGTATAGCAGAACTATTAAATCGATAGCAAACCTGTGAATAATCGCTTCTATTTCACGGTATTCAATGTGACGTAACTCCCAAAGCGATTAGTTTAGATTTATTATCACGACGCAAGGAGATCTTTTAGTTTGCCTTATATATATTTCATGTCAACCTTCTGAATCCTTTCGAGCTGAAATGAAATTATGTACAGTGAAACTTCACTAGATCGGAATTCTAGGAGAAAAGAATCTAGACCCTTTTATGCAGGTGGCTTCTTCAATGCAGAGTGAAAGTCATGCAGAAAGCTCCTCTGCTCACCCTGCACTAAGCTGTCACCTGTCTACAAGACGATTTCTATAATAAATTAAACGTCCGGTTTATGGGCGTTTTACTGTATCCTCAAACTGCAATATTGTCAAATGTTTACTTACTTCTTAATCTATCAAACTTTTTAAAAATAATAATAACGAAGTGGCAAACAGTTGGGATACTAATAAGACGCCCAGTTACTCGGCGTCGCATCTGGATCCAAGCTGTTTGCAAATTCGAGTCAGGTTTTGCTTAACATTATAAGGGTTAAGTTCGTCCATTCATCTACAGTTGTTAAGATTAACTTCATTACCATGAGACAATGATACATAAGATATTTATTGCACTGCCAGGAACCTTGACCTAGTTTGAAAGTCTTATAAAGTATATTAACGCTTTATTCCATATATGTATCGTTTAACGCATCAAACCGGATCAAACTGCTCCTGTCGGAGACGTCTAATCAGGATATCCTTATAAATTTATAAATGAAATAAAATGTTTTAACACTCACTTCTAAAGAGGAGATACAACAAATAATAAAAATGTTTTAATACCACATTTTTACATTGCCAACATGATGGTAGTATGCAAGTGATTTTGCTTGTTTCGAATTTTCTATGGTTGGTTGTTTGTGTGAGATGTAGAATTTTACATTAGCGGCTGACTACAATAATATGAAACGAGTCTTGAACTTGTTAATGTGTTTAATAAACTGATGATATCACAGAAAACAAGTCCGTTTTTCATTTATTTTACTTCATAAATATTGGTAGCTATTGAACAGTCCTTGATAACCCTTTTGCATATGATGATGATAATGGTAATAATAATAATAATAATAATAATAATAATAATAATAACCATAATGATAATAATAACAATAATAAAAATAATGATAAATATACTACTACTACTACTACTACTACTGCTGCTGCTGCTATTGCTACTACTGCTAATAATAAATGTCTATAACAGCGACACGTATTGAAAAGGTCTTAACCCAATAGAGCCGTTTGAATCCTACCGCAAAACATTTTTATGTAATACATCTGAGAAATACTTTATCGCTTGTAACCATTGGACAGAGAGTAAAGTTTGATGTTTAAGACAAACAACAAGCGAGAATTTACCTAAGCGTATAAAGGCGTTGTAAACATGTTAAGCAGGATTGAAACTAAAACAGAGAGCAATATTATTTATTAATTTTGATTAAGAGATACATGGGAAATTTTAAAATGATTGCACAATGATGAAAATGCTTTAATAAGCTATATCATTTTGCTGAAAACAATAGCTGAAAACACTTTTTTTGGAAACCCAGAAACACATAGGCGTAATTTAAAGCATGCTCTGAAACGTCTCTTAAAGTGAATAGCTACGATTACAGGATATTTTCATATTTCTGAATCAAAACCTTTCTGTTGATATGAATCTTATAAGAAATGTTATGCAAGGACATACAAAGTTCTGATCAAAGACGATCAACTGACATCAGAAATAAGCAACTGTTCCTCTAAACAGGTATGAGTTTTGTTACAGCAGCTATTGCTTTTGTTTCTAGCATTTATAATAACCTTTACAAACAGGCTGGATCCAGATGAGACGCCGAGTAACTTGGCACCTCATCAGGGTCCAAACCGTGTCACTCTGACATTTGTTTTTGAAAAGACATTGAAGAAAAACATATGTTTAGAATTGCAGCAGACGACAATATTTGCAGAATTAATAGCTCAGAGTGCAGAAGGTATTTGGAGTACATTATGCTGGACAGAAACTGACCTGCATAATGTAAACGACACACCAAACATCAAAGCGTACTTTGGCATTAGTGAAGTTAAGTGAGCAGAGTGGAAAATATTGCAGCTGTAATTGCTCTGGAGTGTAAATCTAAATACTAGTCTCGCAGTAAATCATGGTCATTTTGAATTTCTGTCAAAGGGTGGCTGCGACTTTCGCCACAGCCAATTATGTGCGTTATATATTGTACTAAACTTTTCTATTATAAACAAGAAATATCTTTTAAAAAGATATTCAGCGGCATTCAAATATTGACATAATGTACAAAACAATAATGATATTAAATCTTTGCCAACTTAATTTCAATGTTTCGAGATTCTGTTAGTACAGGGAACTAGATCTATGAAGGGTTGCTTGTAATTATACTAGCAGAGAAGCATGCAATGGAAATGACTTGGAGTAGAATAAGCAATTATGGAAAAAATCAAGTTACTTTTATAGGAAATCATTATTAAAATGTACAATGTCAAAGTATTTTTTTTAAAACTATCTGAAGTTAGTTCTTCATTTTACCTATTATAAAAATTTACTTGAAAGCATGTATATTTATATTGATATGAAGATAACTAATTGAATACACTTTAAATAAAGCATACAGAATTTAGTTTTTGTTTGTGCAGAGGCTGTAATTACTTAAAGAAAGGTATTTATCTATAGTCTGGATCAACGCATTAATTGGCGTGTGTGCATCATCATTAGTGACACCATTAACTGAATATACATGTATTTTTAAAACAATATAAAGTTAGCTATCTCAACCTACTACTCTATCCAAAGCGCCAGGTGATAGAGCCGCAACAATAGCCTTCAGTAAGTAGCTTTATATCACAGAGAGCGAATAAACAGAGCCTTAATTGGTGCTGTGGTCGGGGATAGTAATTAATACTATTAATGCCACTACTCTAATATACTAAACAACATTTCTTCTTTATTTCCTATAGCATTGCCTGTGAATTATGGTGGTTTCGGCAAACTACCTTTTCGTCAAAGTGGATGTGATCAAATGTGGTATTAAATTGATAGCAAAATGATAATAATTGTTTAAAAGTTTATTATGGTTTTGGCAAACTGGCAATAATGCTCAGCAATCATTACCATGAGGTGATAAGTACGATGATGTGTTAGGAACTGATATAAAGTATGACACACCAAAATTTGAATAGTCAAAATTGATCCACACCTTTTGAGGATAATAGATCTATATAGTTTTATTCAGTAATATTGTTTATGTATTATATTCTCTAGTTTTGATAATGACCAAAGTAATAAATAATTCATATTGTTTTACCGGTCATGGTAATAAACAACTATGTGACTACAGTATTGTACATGTATTTCAATCCACCAAAAGTTGAAATAAACAACATTTTGACTGAAAACAAAAAGCATAAAGTGAGTGGCAAACAGTTTGGACCAAGACTAAAGTCAAAACTGAATGGGATAGTAAATCATTAGTAATGTGGAATGTGGTCTGGGCTGATTTAATGACTAAACAATGTGACTATAGTATTTGAAAGCACCTCTTTATCACTCATTGTACCCAAGGTTGAGTAAGTGTGAATATGTCACCTGCTTAGCTAATATCCTGATCTGTATAAACCAAAATTAATGGACCACATATCAATATTTAACATATAGATAGTTATTTAATGATTTTGATTATTCAATTTTTGCTTTTTAATACAATTTTCAATTTTTGCCGAAACGTCCTAGGCCGAATAAATAGAGGGCCAAAACGTCCTGGGTCGAAACATCCGGGGCGAAACTTCCTATGCCGAAACTTCCTACATTCAGTTTGGCCATGTGTAGAGGCATTATAAAAAGGCTGTATGCCAGTCACGGGATTAACTAATGAAAATACGGTTTACTAGAAAATACTAGTATGTCATATGCAAATTACAATGTAACATAGTTTCTGATTGGTGGAAAACTAGAACAAAAGTGAAAATAGACAGCTAACCGCTGAAAAACTAATAATGGAAGTCCAAAGCAATCCCAGAAGTACAAATGAAATGCATGTAATGCCACCACACATGATAAATAAACACAAATCGTAAGAACATTTGCTAAACCACTTTATTGTTTACCTTATAGCAAATTTTTATTTTATATTTTCTTAAATTATTGTGCGTCTTGGTAACCATTTCCCCTTTCTCTGCGACCTTTGTTGCACATGCAAATAGCTTGGATCCAGATGATGAGACTTCGGTTAACTCGAAGTCGTCTGATCAGGATTCTAGGTATTTGACACTTGGATACAGTTTCTCAAAAGCTTGTCGCAGCCTCTTGATCAATAAGTTATCAATCGGAAGTAATCAAAATTGCAGCACATCCATATTAGCAGGCATTATCAGAGGTCCAGATTAGAAGCGTAAATTTATACATTTTCAAGAATAGCTCCTTTATTTCTCCACCAAACCCTATACCGTGACCACTCTTTAGAATCGTCTCTACGATTCTAAAGAATGGTCACAGTAAAGGGTTTGGTGGAGAAATGACAAATTTGGTATTTGAGTACCCACGTTTATCTATAGTTCTGCATTAATTATTTTCAAAACGGAAAAGGGCTAACAAACAAACCATTACAAAACTTATAAAAGATAAACAAATAAACGCACATATTACTTCAAATGCAAAAAGTAGGATGTACATATGATTTTATTCATGTACTTTCATGAATGATACAGAAAAAACAGTGCACATTGTATCAGACTGTATTTCTCGAATTTGGACTTACGCAATAAAGCCCTGTTAAACGTCTCGTTTGCATTCCATTTAACACTTCAAGCAGATAACTATCTATAAAACCTCCTGTAACACCGTAAGGAATTGGTCATATTAGGTTTTCCCTTGGAATATGTAAATGTGTTTATCTGACCGGCAATCGCTTTTGCAGCATATTGAAATGTCAAGTTACACTATTTTAAGACGTGAAAACGAACAATTTAATTTTGACGCAACAGTTTGCTTCAGGAAATGCAGTAACACCGATGATAATTGCTTTCACAAGTAAAACAATTAGTAGACAAAATAAAGAGTGATGACCTGTTCCTATATAAGAAAATTAATTTACGCTGCTATTAAGCAATTTACTTTGTTATTTAGCACGCAATATTGGCCTTGAATTTGACAGTATCACGGCACTCCTTGAAGTATGCGAACTGCATAAACCCATTCGCCTCGACGACTAACGGAACTTGATAGTTGTCTATTTTAGCACAAACACTATTCTCTAACAAGTTTCAAATAATGTAGACTAGAAACATGGTAGACGAAACGATAGGGTGACTCTGAGTAGACATGTCTAGCACATTATAGGGGATAGGTGGAAGTTTTACAAGCAGACCTATATACCATGGCCATGGTATATGTGAAAACAACGGCATGAATTGACATAAATTGTTGCAACACATCGGAATTATTTTCTTAAAAACTCCCTACACTAAAAACCATTGGCATGTTAAGACCTTTTATGATTAGACGTGTGTTATATATTCAAGGTCAAAGTCAAGGTCAAATTAAATGTCAAATGAACAACATTTGGAAAACCAATGTCATTGTACGAATTATCATCATTTGAATTTATAGGAAGTACTACTAATCGTTTATTAGATTATGTAGTGTATAAAAGCAGTTGCTATAAAGTGATATGACGTTTACCGCTTCTACAAATGTTTAGGTAACTGCCAAAATGAAATTTTCACGCCAAAATATTTATATTTACGTTTTACCACTCTTTTTCACAATAAGTATTAACCCCTGCAAAGTTTCTGCACTGAAAGTCCTTAAATATAATTAATTCACTATGTGCCCATGATCAGATTTGTGAAATTCAAGATCAAAAATCAAAATCGCACAAAAACTCCCATTTTGTTTGTTCAAATTGCTTATTTTTGAAGGAAGACAATACTATGTCGATCATGTTGGCTATTTATAAACTTTCATATCGAAACACATTGTATACTTCATTAATGCTTCTTTGGTTGGATGCCGTTGGCGTCCGTGTAGCATCTCCTAACTGGCTTCTGTTCTGACCAGATATAATATTGCAAATATATGTAAATCAGTGATCCAGATAAGATGCGTAAATTGAAACAATTTCAAAAATAACTTCTTTATTTCTCCACCAAACCCTAAGGTGTGACTAACCTTTAGAATCATCTCGAGAAGACGATTTTAAAGAGTGGTTTGGTGGAGAAATTACGATTTTAGTATTTGTGTACGCACCTTTATCTGTAGCTATGTATGGATCTGACAATGCAATGTAATTCTCATATTCCAATAACGGTTGTATTGGTATCACATTCTATAGTCTATCAAAATGATAAATTCAACCTTTCTGTGTGGAACAGTCTTTTGAAATATAGTAATGTAATAATTTCGGTATCCAAAAGGAGGTCAAGTCCCATGGTCAACAGTCTATTTTATTCAACTCAACTAATAAGATGAAGTAATATCTGTCAACCGCGTACTAATGCAAAAATAACAACCTATGATGACAAATGAATTGCATATTGTTCTATGAGCCACATTTCTGCAACTTTTGCAAATTCACTATATTTTGATCCATCATTTAAAATAGCAATAAATAGTCTCCACAGCATGATGAAGATGGATTGATTGATGGACAGATGAGTTGGTTTGTACAGCGCTATGACACTAATACAATTCAATACAAAACAGATGATGAATGAGATGCCAATGATGAATATATTTGATGAGTATGTGATGGATTAGGAAGATAAATGCACGAATAATCAATGTTATGGTACACATACAAATAAAAAATAAGTTAAGTCCAGCAGAAGACGCAGCCACTACCAAAACCATGGGGTCAATAACCAAACATGTAGTACGTTGCAGTATGATAAGAGTCTACGTAGTGCAACAACAATATCAACATTGATGGAGTCTAAACTTATCTAAACCCTATATGAGGCTTAATTAGCAACATAAATGAAATCTATAATTGAAAAAATCCGATTTTAAGTAAATATAGGAATGTATCATGCTACTGAATTGAACAGACTGTCTTATGACAAGTTTACAAATGAAAACACATTGATATGTATTCAGAATTATGTCCTTCAAGTTTCAATCAGTTGATAATGAAAACAAACACACACACACACAACACACGCACGCACGCACGCACGCACGCACGCACGCACGCACGCACGCACGCACGCACGCACGCACGCACGCACGCACGCACGCACGCACGCACACACACACACACACACACACACACACACACACACACACACACACACACACACACACACACACACACACACACACACACACACACACACACACACACACACACACACACACACACACACACACACACACACACACACACACACACACACACACACACACACACACACACACACACACACACACACACACTGTGTTCATTATTAAAGGTAAACATACTTTAAAACAAATCAGTTCAATGTGTATGCAAACTTCATAGATGCTCTGCCATAATACACCGAACCGCAAAAGAAACGAAACAGCCGGGGAAACGCATATAATTCAAAACTAAACCGTTCAAATGATAAATAACAGTTTTATTTCATTTTATATGTATCTTACCTACATACTGTATACATTTCATTAAAATGTATCAACAAATACTCCCGATTTCATTATGTCAAAGTTCATTACCCACATGTTCAATTTTCACACATTGTCAATACCTCGTGTTTCCTCCATTGGCTATTGATAATGTGTGAAAATTGAACTCATGGGTAATGAACTTTAACATAATGAAATCAGAGTTATTTGTAGATATATTTTAATGAAAATACACGGTATGTAGATAAGGTACCTATAAACCAAAATACAACCGTTATTTATCATTTGAACTGTTCAGTTTAGAAGTATATGTGTTTCTCCAACTGCTGCGTTTCTTTTGCGGTTCGGTGTATATACTATGTTTAAATACTACAGAGAATTAAACCAAATATTTTTTGTTATATAGATTGTTATACTTATTCTACAGTTTCTACCATGGGCAAGCGTTTCTGTGTGTATATGCCGTTAGAAAATCTAGTTTGGTTAACCCTTTCACCGCCGCAGTCGCATAAATGCACCACGACAAATAGTGCAGTCCTAGATCAGACGCCGCCTTTTCAAGGCGGCGTCTGATCAGGGACTGCACTAGTTGTCTCAATTTCTATTTCTATATATGTGCTTTATTCCTTTGAAATTTGCATTTATTTATCTCATTTCCTTATTTTACTGAATGATTTAATAAACTTGGATTGCAGACGACAATTAGAAATTTGGCGCCGAAAGGGTTAATATTGTTACTAATTAATATTCACAATGTCACAGTTTCCTACTCGGTTTTATTGATTCAATAAGTAAATAAGTACAAAACTGCCTACGCAGTAAAATGCAAAGCGTAAATGTTTTATTTGGACCTGTCATCACACCATTCCACCCATAACCATTTACGCAATCAAAGTTTATGTAAGAAATAATGACACAATTTATATCAATTAACTGATCTTTTTATATATTGCCATTTGAACACATGTATTTTTCGAAAGGACAGAAACTTTAGAATAATATCTATATTATTTCAATGCACACGGAGCAGAACCTGGTCAGACGATTCCTATAGAAGCTAAAGGCTCTGTTTGCAAAGGCGTTAAAAGGCGTATCTGTGGAGTAAAGAGATTGACTTTGAAGTCATTATTGTATAGAACTTGTTAAATATTCCTTTTTCAGAGAGATTAAGTGTGTTGTAAGTTTATTCCTGTATGGTTTCGCTGATATTTCTGATATATTGTGGTATAAAATGTAGATATAATGTGGCTCACAGTGTGTAAACTACAGGCACTGACAAATAAATTGATGCGTACTGTTGAATAGCAGCACTTCCTTCAATATCAATTATCGGTAGTAGGTAGTAGGTAATTTAAACTGGATACGTAAATGAATATAAAAACCTTCAAAGTCGGGTATAGAAAAAGAACAACACAGTTAATGATTAGTTATCTTTATTTTAAAAACGCTTCTGAATAATATACAATACATAAATACCTGAATAGCTCTGATCTAATATTTCGATCACTAAGGAAATTGTCAGATAATGTTTTGGTCGAAATATTAGATCAGAGTTAAACAGGGGTACGTGTATGATAAACTTCGTAAACATTATCTAAATTTTGTGATCGAAATCTTACCACTCAATAGCAAATACAAATTGTATTGGAAGTTGCTTTTTTGACAAGGCATTTCACAAACAGTGCCTTTTGTAGCAACAAAATTTAAACTTTTCTTAGGATAGCTGGAAACACCCATTTGCAAAATATGTACAGTAAACGAATAAAACAAAATCCTAAAACAAGATTATAATCTAATGCTATTGCAAAACGCAATGCATGTTTGGTGGTCGCCCTCTTTAGAATCGAGTTTTTTTCACAAACCCCTCTTTGCTTGGGGACGACAGCAAGGACACACATCTCGGTGACGATGTCCTCTCCTAAGACGTCGGATATTTGTATGTCACTCCTTCTGTCGTATCCCTAATGGATTTTCTGAAGTTTAGAAAAGACACCATGCACCGGCTTCAGCAGAGTTATACGTTTGGTTCGACGAAGGCACTTGCTGGAATTATTTGGTATTGTTACATTTCGTTTTTTATAAGCATATACATGTACATGCTGTGTTAGCCATCACTTATGTGGAGCAGTAGGGCAATGAATTATATTTATTTTACAATGTTCGTCTGATTGGGGAAAGTTGGATAAGCGTTTGTTGTTGAATCGTTGTTCTGGGCTTCCTTAGTATGAATCTGTTTAATGTTTTGTTCTGTTATGACGTTCTATATTGTCAATGAGCAGGCAATGAAAGTGCCTGTGAAGATTGCGTGCGCGTTGGTGTCACTGTGTTGGTGCGTACTTCATTTGTGCTTCTGGGTGCTTTTGCGTGACTTCCAATTTATACTTGCTTACGGTACTGATATATGATGTATAAATCATATTTAAAGATGTATGCCAATTTATACAGATAGTTTCGCTCTGACACATATTTCATTATCCCTTTCAAAATATAAAGTATCGGTAATTTAAAAAACATGAAGATATATTATTTTAATTCCAATTTTGACCTTTTTGAATTCTAGAATCTGGTATTGATACAAGTGTATAACTCATAACTAAATTTTCAGTGCAAATAGTTTCGCGTAGTTATTATAATTATGATCAAGAATAATGGGTTGAAATGGATATTGAACACACTGACTTGCTCTTCCGTTGCCAAATGTTGTTGTCTGCTACAATTTTCATTTTCAGTTATACCACAACCCCCCGCTCCCAAAACAACAACAAAAACAAAACAAAACACAAAAAACAACAAAGCAAAAACCAAACAACAGCCACAGTAACAAACAGTGTTGATCCTGATGAAATACCGAGTTACTCGATGTCTCATCTGAATCCAAACTAGTTGCATAGGTATTCACAGATGTCACATTTGCAACGAAAGAGTTATGTTTTTTTTCAATTTGGTGATCATCTTGGTAGCCATCATTGAATTCTTTGAATGATATTACGTGACACATATATAATTCAAAAGATATGGACGGGATTTGTATAGTCTTTAGTAGAATACATTATGCAGAAGTAACTGGATAGTGACGCTGTTTGGCTTTATATTGTCATTATGGCGGCCACCTTGGTAGTGATCTTTGATTTTTCAGCTTGAAACTATTTACGTGCATGTCAATTTCTGCCGCTGGTTTCATACAGAACAAACCCCGACGTTCAGTTTAGTGTATAACACTGCTTGTCATTTTGTAAACATTGATATCACATAATAAATTAGACTCTACACTCTAATGTATTGACTAATTTGGTTTTAAATTACTCACTAATGTTTGAGTAACCGTTTCCCTGTGAATCTGGTTAAGTGTTTTCATATAAACAAACGCATAAGTTTGCCGTGCATATTTCGTCGACAGAAACTATAGTCTAACATTTAGCCTGCTAAGCAAATTATCGTTACATAATTTTTCACCAACAACAGTAGTTCTAGATGCATCGAAAGACAACATTATTTGGAAGCGTGAATACAGTAGAACATATCTTAAGCGGCCAGCGAACAGAGGTCTAACGCAATGCATTAAGCAACCAACTACTTTTAAGACTCCTGTGTTCAATAAATAAATGGCCGCTTAAGACTGGTTCTACTGTATTTAATATCATTTAACTACTTCGGTGCCGATCTTTGAGTGTCAATTGCAACCTACTTTTGTTAACACATTTCGGTCAAATGAAGACTTTAAAAAAAATATGCAATGTTCAAAGGAATAAAGCGCATACATGGAACTAGAATGACGGCTGTGAAAGAGTGAAAATGAAAATGATATATAATTCTTTATGATTGATTAAAATTGTATTACTGCTTGACCTAGAGAATATAACGTGATAGAACAACCGAGGACTGTCACGAACCTACACTCTCCTGTCTCAGAAAATGCACACATTTTGTAATTTGATACAGATATGGTAGAATCAAATGTTTTCCCACTGTTTAACGTTCAGATGTTTGCAATTTCACCGCCCAGTCTACATGCTTTGTGATCTGAATAACTCAAAATCTCAAATCCGAGCAGTGGTCTAATGTACGATAATTCACTGGAATGAATTGTCATTCTTATTTATCGTGAAACCCATTGTGTCTAGTGTCTTTTTATAATGACATAGACAAACAGTTTAACCCTTTCCATTATGTAAGCGCATTTACGCGTATCTGCAAACAGAGTGGATCCAGATCAGACGGAGCCTCTGATCAGGGTATGTTCTGTTTGCTTATGGTGAAATATAGATCTGATTCTACAGCTTCTACATGAGCCAAAATGTCCTGTGTTCATATGCCATTATAACAAATAATCTAATTAATATTAATAACGTCATTATTTCTTACATGAATATACACCAGGGAAAGGGTTAAGAAAATAATGGCATCATGAATATCAATTACATGAATTTTATCTAATGGCAGATGTACGCATGCATTTTTGGAATAGATAAAAACTAGTATCAGATCTATATAATTTCATACGCAAACAGAGCCGACCCTGAATAGACTGTTCCTATAAGATCCATCTGATCTGGGTTTACTCTGTTTTGCAAACGCGTGAAAATGCATTTATATGAAGGAAAGGGTTAAACCCAGATCAGCTGGTGCCCTCTGATCAGAGTCTACACTGTTTGTTTCTAATTGTTCACGCACTGTTTTCCTCAATATATTACCGGTGACTTCCTGACCTGTATTTCTTCACATCTAAAATCCATACAGTGATCTAATAGACCATAAATCACTGGAATACATTAATTAAACTGTTCTTTTGAAAACAACCTACAATTAAAACATGTAGTGGAAATGGTAGTCAAGTGTCGTTTAACGCTTTCAGTCTTGGTAACACGTCTCAAATGTTGTTCGCAAACAGTGTGGAACCGGGCGAAAGGGCACATAGAGGGGCCCTCTCACCAGGGTCTGCACTGTATGTCACGTTACAATTTTCTACTAAAATATCCGAATATACATGATAAACTTGACCTGTTTTTAACCATTTCGCTGCCAAACTCTGTCGTCTGCTAACTTTGCCGTCTGCTACAAATTTTCATTCTTTTCATTTTCTTCATTTTTGTTTCAAAAACATAGTAAGAGTAACAAACAGTTTGGATCCTGATGAGACGCCGAGTTACTCGGCGTCTCATTTTGATCCAAACTGTTTGCATAGGTAATCACAGATCCGGCATTGGCAGCGAAAGGGTTAATTTTGGAATAGTCCAATTTGAAACAGCGCTGAAAGGCTTAAATAAGGGCGTACGCTTTCCATATCTAGCATAGTATTTTTGATTCTACCTGTTTGATTGATCTGGTTGAAGGACGCCGATGTGATTGATGCCATTTGTGGAGGCCACTATTTCACTATGAATTGGTAATTATAAAGATTATACTTATCCAGACCCCGGAGAGCTGACACCATTCTGCCCGATATATTGCAGTCATTTTATTCTACGGTTATCTTTCCGAGCATTTCTCATACTAATAGCAACTATCACGCAAACAGTTTGAAAGTCCTTAACTCCTTCGCAGCTACAGTTTTCATTGTTGATATTTCATCTTTTTTTTTTTAAAAAAACAACTATAGTCACAGTAACAAACATTTTGTTAGACCACATTCGTAGCAAATCACATTCGTAACACGTGTTACAAATGTGATCCAGAAATCGAGCACATATGTGACACATTTTGTGACGAATGTGACCGATGCCGATTTTTGATGCGACATACAATTACAGATTTCATACAGAAGAGGAAGCTAAAAAGTGCATGTGCATCATCTCTTATTCGCAAAAATGAAACATTGTTCGCATTTTAACAACAAACTAAATATTAACAAAAGAAATGACTAAGGTTTTCTTTCCTAAAGGTAAATCATTAGATTTATAGTTGCTAAAATATTTGGCATAGTGCATTGATTACTCAATTAAAAGCAAATAAAGGAACTAAGAAGTAATATTTATTTAATCACAGGCACACATTAACATCATTGCCTATGTGCATGTACACGTATATGACAATTTGTATGAAAAATGGAAACTCTTCAATATATTTTAGGCAGGTATCCTAAAACATATTTTATATCTTTAAAATGTGCTGTTAAGTTTGTGAAAAGTTGAGATATTACCGTCAAGGAAATAAAGTAACATGTACAATGATAATACTATTACGGTAAACTAACTGAACATTGTCATTCAGGAACCCAACCTGTTACATATGTGATTCTAATGTCAACCCCCATGTCGGACACTCACATTGGTAACACATTTTACATGTTACGAATGTGATCACATTCGTAAAATATCTATTACAAATGTGATCCGTTACGAATATGTCTTCAATGCTGCTCGTCTAAGGCTTTCATTTCTTGGCCATTATTTTCGCAAGTTTGCTTTAAGAATTGTCATGAATAAAAACTTGGATGCGTTCGAATTTCAGAGCAATCTGTCATTCGCCCGTCCGTCAGCCCGTCCGTGTGTCTTAATACATTTTGCCCTTCTAGCACTTTCATTTCTTTATAATTTGTTCTCAAATTTGCTTTAAGAATTGGCATGAATAAAAGCTTGGATGGGTTCGATTATCAAAGGAATCTGTAGTCCGCCCGCCCGTCCGTCCGTCCATCACTCCGTCCACCACTACGTGTATCATAATGCATTGTTACTCATCTAGTTGTTTCATTTCTTGACTAATTTGCTTTAGGAATTGTCATGAATAAAAGCTTGGATTTTCAGAGGAATCTGTCATGGGAACCACTTTTTTTCTCTGACAATGTGGTGGCGTGGGGTATGTGAGCTTGCTTACTAACTTTCAAATCGTTTATATGAAGGAGAGTGTTAAACAGTTTGGATCCTGAGGAAACACAAAACTACTCGGCGTTCCATTGCGTCCAAACTGTTTGCAGAAATTAACCACTGATTCGCGATTATCAGCGAATGACTTTATTATTATCTTTTATTATTATCATCCTTTTAATCGCGACCTGATTCGTATTTCGATTACGGCCTTACCCTTATCCCGTTAACCGCTATTTGAATCCCATTTAAAAACAGTTTGGGTCCAGATGAGACGTCGTGTAACTCGACGTCTAAGCTGTTCGACACAGTGTCAATAGTTTCTCAAAAGATTGATCGATTCGGAAGTAGTCAAAATGACATTAGGGTCCATGCTTATAAAGCTTTTTAGTTGAGTCAGATACGAGTTCTCAAGCTTTTGATTGGTCAGATTTGAGTTCTCAAGCTTTTGATTGGTCAGATTTGAGCCAAAGGCTCAAATCTGACCAATCATAAACTTGAGAACGAACTCAGACTCAACTGAAAGTTTTATAAGCATGGACCCTGATCCAAATTTTAGCAGACACTATTTTCTACACAGCGAGGTAGGGGTTCAAACCAAACCATCACATGGAAAGAAAGATCCTACGGGAGCTGTCTGCGTTTGCTTAGTCCGGCATTAACCCGTTTTCTTCACTTCACGTATATTAACCCTTCGCTTGCTATTCACGTCAATATACCTACCTATAAATAGTGAAGACCCAGATGAGACAGCTCCTGCAGGAGCTGTCTCATCAGGGTCTGCACTATTTAGAAGTTGATTGTGCAACCAATGCACTCCATAGCAGTGATTGCACAGCGATATACTTGTACATAGTGGAGATATATGTAATTATACAACAGGGCATGGGTAAAGAAGGAGAAATGTGTTTTAAAATTCAGCAAGCGAAGGGTTAATATAGGAGCCGTTTAATCGGGGTCTGCTCTGTTTGCTTATGGAATTATATATATCTCATATCTCACATTCAACAAATTCCTTAAGTAGTAATGCGTTAAACTAGTTCGGCTCCTTAATATCCACGATGCCATTATGTTTTATTTGTGTAGTAAGCAGGGAAAGGCTTAAGCAATCATCTGCTTTTAATGACAACATTTTTCAATCATTAATTTGTCGCTATAGAGGTGTTATACTGTATATTGCACTAACATTTACAAAATACATTTGTAATCACAACTCGGTCTAGGCCCTGTTTGCGATGATCCTATTTGAATATTTGACAAATTTGTCAGGATGTAGTTGAAATAACAAATTTATTTTGCAGTCTGTGTTGGACTGATAGTGGGGAAGTGCAAATGTTTTAGTTCAAACACAAAGTTCGCCTAAACAGCCAATATCTCTTTCAACGTTATGCAAGATGCAGTGAATTATGGGTTCTGAGCCGAGCGTATAAATTTCCACTTAAATCTGAGCTCATACTGATGCATATGACCGATCAGGGAATTGAGCTACTGATAAACGTGCGTACTCAATTACTATAATCTTCATTTCTTCACCAAACCTTATGTTGTAACCATTCTTTAGAATCGCCTCTTCGATACGATTCTAAAGAGTGGTCACAACAAAGGGTTTGGTGGAGAAATAAAGAAATTATTCTTGAAAATGTTTTAATTTACGCATCTCGTCTGAACCTCTGACATGAACAGAAGTGCTTTATAACCTTGTGATCAGGTGGGACGAGGTACGCGGTGTCTGTAGCGGGATACGGACCCGTTGATACCGATCATGCATTTGAAAACTAAGAGAAAATAAATGGAAATTGGAGCGAGTGAGAAATGCAGACAAAAGCTATTGTCTATGGATAAGACCAGTTAATTGAACAGCCATATGCAGACAACGTGAGCGTGCATATAAGCTGATGGTAATAGGAAAAAAATCCAACTATGCTTTTCTGTATATACGGCAAAGTCCCTATAAACAGAACAAAAAGTATAGAAGAATCTACATCATTTAGGCAAGTAGCTGCATAATGCAAGGTAGGAGATACGCAGAAAGCTCTTTTGGGAACTTTCTTCACGCCTATCAATATGCCTGAACTCCTTCCTCCATGAATATTTAAGTACAAACTAGTCACGTCATTAATATTTATAATATTAATTTGTTATAATAGCACATGCACACCTGCATTTTCGGCCATGGCACAAATGGTAGAATCATAATTATATCATATCATGAGCAAACAGAGCAGACCCAGATCAAACGGCTCCTACAGGAGCTGTCCGGTACGGGTCTACTCTGTTTGTAAAGGCGTATAAAGGCGTATTTATTGAGTAACGGGTTAGGTGTCGTAGGGTGATTGTTTATGAAATAATAAATAAAGTTGATGATATTAATATTTTACTCTAAATCCGTAATATTTCCTGGAAAAGTTAATGCATATTCATCTATTTCAGGGGAAGTAATTCTAAATAACTCATACGATAGCTTTCAGAGAGTCGCCATTTTCTGGCATTATCTTAGAATATATATTTATTATATATTCAGGTAAATATATTTCCATATTTCATTCTCATTATCATCATCATCTGATACTCTTTTCATTACAATTTTTTTGTTTGTTAATTTTTGAATAGCAGAGATCATTTTTGTAACTCTATTTATCTAGTTTACAGTTTGGTTGTAAACCCTTTTCAGGTCTCATGTGTTTGTGAGTTTAGTTTACTCATAATGCCTTATTATCATTACTTTTATCCTGCATTAACCTACCACCTGCCTCTACCAACCAGAATTATACCTGTTTTAGGTGGTCGCATTAGAGGAGTTATACTGTATTATCCCGGGAGGAAAGAAAGGAAAGACAGATGAAGACCGATCGGTAGTTAACGCGTTGAGTGGAGCTTCGAAGGATTGAGTGAACGATTGAACAGTGAGTGATTCAGTGATAAGTGTATTCGTCGATGGATCAGTGTGTTTTCAAGACATTGATGGACTGGTGAGGGACACTGAATCGTTTAATGTTTATAGTAATATTATTTACATAATATTGTGTGTTTTGATAGTGTATTTGGACTTGGACTATTTGGTGAGTCATTTTGATTTATTATTTGTTTTGTTTGCTTATACATATGTAACTTGTGTATTGGCAAATCATTTTTTGACATTTTGATTATCAATGAGAGAGCTTTTTCGTTTATATATGCATTGATTGCTTTATACGTGCACCCATGTAGCGTGCATGCATTGGTTGCTTTATGCGTGCACCCATGTAGCGTGCCATTTTGTAATTGATAGTTGATTTTTTCCCTCATTTTTAATAATCATGTTTTGAGTTACTTATATACATGTAACGTGTGTATTTGTAAATCGTAGAGGTATAGTGTTTTGCTCATCATTATTGATTAGCTATTGATAAATTAGTGTGCGATACATGTAAGTAGTTACTGTTTACGTTTATTTTCAATTGATAATAGTGATATCTCATCTGTTCATCTTGTTTTTCCTCATCTGTTCATCTTATTTTTCCTCATCTGTTCATCTTGTTTTTCCTCATCTGTTCATCATATCTCTCATATCTTCACATTTTACCTATTGACCGATTCTTTCGCTCTTGTCATTCATTTTCACGTTTATTATTTTATATCATATACAGTTGTATATCAATAGGGTCATTTAATTTAATGAGCAGGGTAATATATAGTGTTCAGTCAGTGTTAATGGTTAGCAGGATAAAGGTAAAGAGCATCCCACCTACTGTGTTTCATGCCGCATGCTTGATTATTAACCCAGGGTAATCGGTACTAACTGTGTGTGATACGATTCTGTTAGATTGTCATTTAATTGACGTAAACTGATAGAAAACACACAGAAAGCAACGTATATGTCTACAGCGTAAGTCAGTTTGCACGTGGGATAGTGTTCGTGTGTGTGTAGTCGCCCTGCTAGCCCATTGCAAGATACATGTACCTTTAGCCAGTAATATCCCTTTATGATACAGGCATATAGATGTTATATTTTATCATAGACGTATTTTGATTTTTCTGTGATAAAATATTCACTTTTTTTTTTCATTCTTTGAATTCGCGCCGGGTAATTTTCAGGTAGTAAACTTTGAATAATTTGGTTTATTGAAAGACACTACCTGTTCGCGACTTTATAGCACAAGTTTATCAGGAATAAATTCATGATAAACTTCGGTATTTTGAACGATATCTAGTTATTGAACACATGCAGGTTGCAATATCAGGAAAAAATTCTTGCTGATATCGTTTGCTGGGATAGGCGGCTCGCTCTATAGTCACGTGTCTGGATGGCTGGATAGTAGGTGTAAGGGGCAAGGCGCTGTTGGACTATAGGGGCATTGGTTCGAATCTGGGTTGAAGCAATTTGTTTTTTGGTGGTTGTTGTTGTTGTTGTTGTCGCTTTGGTGGATATTTTGATTGTTTTTTTCTTTATCGGTTGTTGGTTTGATTGGAATTTGGATCGTTTTATTGAAATTTGTCAGTATAAAATACTGAACACTCATAAACACTTGCACTTTGAATAAATATAAAATACATACATGTACATATATTCACAAGATATACAGTTACGCATGCTCTGATAATGGCGGCATATATGTCAAAGGAGGAACTTACACAGATGCAGATAGATATAACAAGGGAGGTAATGCGAAAACAAATTGAGTCTGAGAGGGAACGGCGGAAAAAAAGAAAGAGAAAAGGAGACGGGAATTAAGTTTTGAGAAACAGAGGTTACGCGAAGAGGAGAAAAATACTTTTAGAGTAACAGGAAGTACATACATTCTGAAGGGAGGTGATCCCCCGAGAGCAAAAATTGCAACACAAAAAGAGAAAATTGCAGACTCGGTTTTATTGAGTCTGTTCATGAACAGTAATTGAAAGTGCAACACTGCTCACGCTCCCTAGCACCGGCTTAAGCGGTATTCAATTTTCAGAACAAGAAGTTCATTGAAACTGAGTTTGACTTAAGCACATGGCTGACAATGAGAAGGAACTAGTGAAAGATAGCACATTCAAGCAAAAGATGAATGACTTGCCTGAAAATGGGAATAGTTCATTAAAGAAATTAACTGCAACCTCGGTTGAATGTGATGATGAGGCTGAGTGGGCTCTGATTGAGAAGATACAGAGATTAAAGATGAAAGAGAATGCGTTAGCAAATAGAATAGATAAGATACAAACGGAGAAAGAACAGAAGTTGAAGGAAGACAGCACATTGAAAGAAGAATGGATGAAGAAATTGAGAAAGGAGCGTTCTATTTTACTTTCACCTTGCTTCAAGCAGCCACCTGCCTTTAACACAAAATACTTGATGTAATTTAGTGGCCGTTATAGAGAGGTTTTACTGTACTAAAATCATCATTTCTCCACCAAACCCTATGTTTTGACCTCTTCGAGACGATTCTAATGAGAGGTCACAAACAACATAGGGTTAGGGGGAAAAGGAATTATTCTTGAAAATATTTTAATATACGCATCTTATCTGGAACTCTGTTCAAAATGGCATATGGACAAGAATAGCGTTGGCTCAAGTGAAAACTGTACAAATACTCGTAAATCGATATAATTCACAAGCACAAGAGAAGACCCTGATCAGACGGCTCCTACAGGGGCCGTCTGATCTGGTTCTACTATGACTGCTAAGGTGTATCTGTGTAGTAAGGGGTTAATATTGTGTTTGAAGGGAACTCATTTGTCATCTGCATGCCATTTGTCCGAGAAAAATACATTTTATTTTTTTTGCCATACATTAATTTATCAATGTCAAATTGCTCGACAAAACGCATGTTTTCTCGGAATAATTTAAAATCGAAGCTTTTTTGTATCCATCGTTTTCACTTTCCTATTTGAATGTACTGTTGCAGGATTTTGTTCTTGGAAAACTGTTTGAAATTTCACTTAAAAAGAAAAATATTCTTAACAGGTGTGAAACCTTATGTTTAGTATTTGGAATTTCATTCAATATTGAGTGCAGCTTGTTTCCGTGTTACTTTGCAAGAAATGATTCATACTTCCAAAGACAATCCTTACTTACTTTTATTAGGCATAATACTTGTTTCCCGGACTAATATCAAGGATGTGTGGAGATCGTGCCTTATTAAACCATTCCCTGATATTGACGATTTTTGACGAGTCTGTAAAAGTCACTTTGTGAAACCATTGTGATAAATAGAGCATTTACTCCTATAGGAGCAAATGCTCTATTTATCACAATGGTTTCAAACTACAAAATTCTAAAAGTTTCCTTTTCTCTAGATTATGTTCCTTTTCGGTAGATTTATTCAAAGCGGTTGGATCTAAAAATAGCCTATGAAGTAATGGGTTAAATAGCAGTGTATACTAGAACGCGTCTTAAGCGGCCATCAAAAGGAGGTCTGTAATTCCCAAAGCAGAACTGTGACCTTTTGATGTATAAATAATAAATGAATAAAGGAATGAGTGAGTGAATGGATGAATAAATGAATGAATGAATGATTAATAAATAGTTGAATGAATGAATGAATGAGTGAACGAATGAAAGAGTGAATGAATGTATGAATGAATGAATAGATGGAAGTATGGATGGATGGATTGGATGGATGAATTGGTGGATGGATGAATTGAATGATTGATGCATATATGTTTTAATGGATGAATGAATGAATGAATGAACGAACGAATGAATACATGAATGAATGGACGAAGGTTTTATTGCATTATTGCCAATTTATTGGTGATCAAGCCAAATCATCGTCCCTTATAATAAACACCCATGTCTCCTGTATCCCGAGTTTGTCGTAAACAAGGAACATTACTCCATGCCTTTGGTTGTATGGACAATTTTGAGACGTATTGTGTTAAAGAACGTCTGATCAGTTATTTACAAGCTACACTTTCAAGGCATTGGGAAACAAATACAGCTGAACTTCGATAACTCGACCGTACAAATTAGTTCGAGATAACAGGAGTTCGACTCATCCGATTTATAATCTGAACGATTTTTCAATGCCACAGCTTAATATGGGTCTAAAGTAATGCCGAAAGCTCCTGTAGGAGCTTTCAGCATTACTTTAGACCTGTATTAAGCTGTCACACGTGGTTCTAAATATCTGTAGCGTTACATTTTAGAGCAATTCTGTATTGTAAGTTTTGGAAGAACTAAAGTTTTTGTTCGAGTTATCCCGAAGTTCGAGTTATCCGAGTTCGATATATCGAAGTTCAAATGTACTCTAAAAGAATCCTTAGGAGCTTGGATATTAATACACAGAGAGCAATTCCAAACTGCCACTGCGGTTGAACTTCTACACTTCCGCTGATTTATTGATGTCACAACAGTTACATAGTGTGCAAATACGTTGCCTTTGGGAAAATAACAACATTTATATGTAAAATATCCCCATGTTATCGCGTGGAATATAAACAGTCGTGAACTGATGTAATATGTTCCAGAGAAAGCGCTGGCGTTTATATATTTTCTAGAAATGAGACCTTGAGACAATTAGAGCGAGGATAAAACATTTTTATTTTCACTGTCCCTAAGAGATTATAATATTATTTATATGATAAGCTTGTTTTGCATTACATCTATGAAGTAACAAGGACGAGGATATACTTGTTTTGCAATGTCCCTATGAGATAATTAGAGCGAGAATAAATTTGTTTTGCATTGCCCCTATGAGGAAATTAAGGCGAGGATAGAACTGCTTTACTTTAATATCCTACGAGATTATTAGGGCGAGAATAGAATTGTTTTAACTGCCTCAATGATTGATATTGTTAGGGCGAGGATGGCATTGCTTTGCATTGCTCCCATGCATTTAGGTCAGCTCTTTTACAAGTTACTGTCTCACAATACAGTAGTTTTGTCTTTTCCTCTCTGTGATTAACCAGTCTCGATAAATATCCAAACCTGTATGATGACATGAAAAAATGTTTAAGCGTTTAGAAAGTTGATCGCTACGTCAACTTTCCAGTTTACAGTTTTCAAAGTTTCGGAATCTTTCTAACTTGAAACTAACTTAGCGTTAACACATGGTCAGGAATCCACATCGTTCGTCGTTCGGGATACGAAAAGGCAATGGCTGTTCATAAACATTAACGCCTATTTTAGCCCATTATCTCATAGGCTATTTTAGACCCAACCTCTTTGAACAAATCTACCGAAAAAGAGCACTTTCTAGAGAAAAAGAAAAATGTTAGAATTATGTAGTATTAAAAAACATTGTGATAAATAAAGTATTTGTTATGGAGCAAATGCCCTATTTGTCACAATGGTTTCAAGAAGTGGCTATTATAGAGGCGTATAAAGGCGTATATATGGAGGAAATGGTTAATATATAAGCATAAAAACGATTAGTTTGATCTTATTCCCAAAGCAACGGATCGTTTTCATCGATTTTTGGTATTTTACGATTTGTTGTTATCCGCACATTACATCTGAAATGTCAACTTTAAACAGATTGCTAAAGGCTTTTTGCATTCAACTTATGGACACAAATTCAAAAATGAACATTGTTATTTGATAGTGACATATTTTTGTCACCATTTAACCACTTAACGTTCACGAGCATATTCATGCTAACATGTTTGCGTTTGTGTTTCAGAAAAAAATATCGGATAAGTCAAATGCTGAATAATTTCATGACAACCAGTTACCTTATCATAGCCTGCACTTAATAGTTCGAAAATGTTTGCGAAATATCTTAACCTTTCGCTTGCTATTCGCGTCAATATACCTACCTGTAAATAGTGAAGACCCAGATGAGACAGCTCCTGCAGGAGCTGCCTCATCAGGGTCTGCACTATTTACAAGTTGATTGTGCAACCAGTGTACTCCACAGTAGTGATTGCACAGCGAAATACGTTTACACAGTGAAGATATATATAATTATACAACAGGGCATGGGTAAAGAAAGAGAAATGTATTTTAAAATTCAGCAAGCGAAAGGTTAATAAAGTAATATAGCATCAGTTGTGGCAGTACAAGGCACTGGCAGGTCAATTTTAATGATTATGTAATGTCTGAGATACGAGGGGTGTTCCAAAAATAATGTCACTTGCATCGGTGCTCATATAGCGGAAGTGCTTTTGTTCATTTTAATTTGCTCTGCCCTTCAAAATACTCTCCGCCAGCCAGAATACACCTTTTTAGCCGGTCAATCCATTTTTGGGAGCATTTTTCATACTCTTCAATGGGGACACCCATCAGACACTGATAAACAGCAGATCCAAGGGCATTTCTCGAATTGTATCTCCTTCCAGATAAATGATATTTAAGTTTTGGAAAGAGAAAATAGTCGCAGGGGGGGGGGGGGGGGGGGGGCAAGTCTGGCGAATACGGAGGGTGCGGAAGGACGGTAACCTTCTCTGACTCCAAAAAGTCAGTCACAATACGTGCCCTGTGAGCGGGTGCATTATCATGCAAAAGTCGGACATACTTAAGTCCTGTTTTGGGGCGGCTACTTTTGTAGTAATTCTTCAATTTTCTCAGAACAACGTTTTTATAGAACTTGCCTGTGACCGTTCTGCCTTTTGGCACCGGGATTTGAATAGCTGGACCCTTATTAGTGAAAAAAATAGCATACAAAACCGTCTTTACCGTTCGTATTCGTTTGGCAATACTTGGGCGTCTGGCATTTTTAGTGGCCCATATTCGGTTGGAAACCTTCCGCTTTGGTTCAAAATAATACACCCAGGTCTCATCACCAGTGACTATATTATCAAAAGCCTTTTTACTATATTTTGGGTACATTTTGAGAAGTTTTTTTTGCCATTGTTACACGCGTCTTCGTTTGCTCATCCGTTAACAAATGGGGTATCCATCTTGCATTTATCTTTCTAACTTTTAGGTGTTTCTTCAAAATTGCATGAACTCTTGCTAACGACAAGTTTGTCATTCGAGCCTTGTCTTACGGTGAATCGAGCATCAGTTTTGAGGATATTTCGGATTTTTTCTATGTTACCTTTGGTCGTAGTTGTTGCAGGACGACCTGGGCGAGCAGCATCTTTCAGTTGCTGCTGTCCAGCACTAAATTTAGCTACCCACCTACAAACAGTCCTGTGGGACATTTGGCCCTCCCCATAAATGTCACACACCTCGCGGTGAATATCTACAGCCTTTATGCCGAGTAATGACCTACCTTTTATATAGGCCCTAATTTCAAGAACATTTTCAGCTCGTTTTCCTGTCATTTTGTGTATAGTCTAACGAATAGGCTATGAAACGATGTACACTGTACCGAGGCAAGTGAACGTGTGGACGAGATATTTACCTGTGTCACGAGCCAGTGATCACTCAATCGACACGAGGTGGTTTTGTGCATGAATTGCACGATTTCCGCGAAATAAAGCACAGATGACATTATTTATGGAACACCCCTCGTAACTTTAACGAAACAGTTATGTGAAATATTAACACAAACCAGTGGTTTTGTTGTTGCAGAAAATGACACCATGTTATTTATACAGTAAATCAGACGCAATTTGCAAAATCGCTCTATATTGAATTCTTCAGCTTGATTTCCCCAACTATACGCCATAACACATGTCCGCTGTCTTTAACACTGTGCCCGATAGAAACGCATTGTCACCCCTGTATGGCGGGTCTGATAAGGATCTGTTCCGTTTGTTTATGAAATTATATATCTACGAAGAAAGAGTTCTAAATCATGTAAAAGGTTCATTGCCGTTCAAAGTCAAATGGAAAAGTTATAACACTTTTCCGCGAACCTTTTGATCACCCCTCGTATACAGCAAAACCTCGATTAATCGAATTTTCGTTATAAACGAATATAGACCCTTTTAGGCAGGTGGCTGCTTAATGCATGATGAAAGTCACACAGAAAGCTCCTAGAGGAGCTTTCTGCATGGCTTTCACCATGCATTAAGCTGCCACCTGTCTTAAAGATCGATAATAATACGTATTTTAGTGTTCGGATAATCGAGGTTTTACTGTACATACATATAAATACAGTAGACCCCCTCTAGTGCGCTCACTTAATGAATCTTTATAAGTAGGTGGTTGCTTAATGCAGGACAAAAGTAATGCAGAAAGCTCCTATAGGAGCTTTTTGCATTACTTTTGTCCTGCATTAAGCATGGTATTACTATATACGTATATGACTATTCTCTCAATATACAAAGCAACCTTTTTGCATACACCATTCTATGAATTCAGCTAATGCATATTCATGATATCAATAGTTCTGATATAGATAGTAATGGATGAAATGGTAATTCGGATAAGGTTTGCATATAAACTTGTATACAGAACATACTTTAAGTCAGGAAAAATCGGTTTTGACTATCTACTTGAACATTTGAAATTAAAAGAACTTACGCCATTTAACTGTGAAACAACGTGAAATTCAATATTGCTTACACACTTTAAATAAAAGCAAGATCAATGGCGCTGTTTATGAAATTTTAATTTTACTTCCCGTGTCATCTTTTTGTTTGATCGCAATGCAAGTTTAAAGGAATAAAGTATGTTGATAATATATATCAATTTTGCATACTTAACTGAAAAACAAACTACAAAAAGTAAACACTTTAGAATGTTTATATACATGAAATTATATGAAGTTGTGTCTTATTAATCTAAATGTACCCTGTTAGATTGAAGTACAGTAAAACACCTCTAAATGCAGACTGACTGTTATGCAGAAGGCTGCTAGAATCAGGCCTATAGTAGTTCATAAGCAAACAGAGCAGACCTTGATCAGACTGCTCATACGACAACCGTCTGATCTGGGTTTACTGTGTTTGCAAAGGTATGAGCAGCGTTTATATGAGGAAAAGCGTTAAATAAATAAACTGCAGTAAATCTTTTGCATGCGTGTTGCAGATCATAGAAAAATAGGAAAAGTGGTACGGAATGGCTATCACTGACACTAATACATAATAAAGTGGCATAGAATGGCTATCACTGACACTAATACATAATAAAGCGGCACGGAATGGCTATCACTGACATTAAAACATAATAAAGTGGTACGGAATGGCTATCACTGACACTAATACATAATAAAGTGGTACGGAATGGCTATCACTGGCACTAATACATAATAAAGTGGTACGGAATGGCTATCACTGACACTAATACATAATAAAGTGGTACGGAATGGCTATCACTGGCACTAATACATAATAAAGCGGCACGGAATGGCTATCACTGACATTAAAACATAATAAAGTGGTACGGAATGGCTATCACTGACACTAATACATAATAAAAGGTCAATACAAACTATGTTTTGAAAGCATTTGTATTCAAAGCCATTGCAAAAGCTATTGATTAACCCATTCCCTCATAGGCTATTTTAGATCCAAGCACTTTCAATAAATCTACCGAAAAGGAGCATTAACTAGAAAAAAGGAAAATTTTAGAACTTTGTAATTTGAAACCATTGTGATAAATAGAGCATTTGCTCCTATGGTTTCAATAGGTTATTTTTACAGAGGCACAGAAAGGCGTATTTATGGATAAAAGGATTAAAGAGCTTAACATAAACGACAATATATGCAGTAAAAGCTCTTTAAAGCGACTACATAAAATGGCCATAATTCTGGATCTTAATATCAGGTGGTAGCGTAATGTTGGATGAAAGTTATACAGAAAGCTGCGACGTGAGCTTTCTGCATTTCTTCCGTCCTGTATTAAGCTACACCTGTTGTTAGGAACATCTATGTTTATTTATAATATGGTCGCTTTAGCGATGTTTTACTGTACTTGATATCAATTAAGCAACACTCGCAAGGGTAAAATATATTGCATCCAATTTTAGATAAATCAAAATGAAAGAAAACATGGAACGTTAATATTTCCGGTGGCTTATACTTTATCTATATTATTCCATAAGAAAACGGATCAGATTCTGATCAGATGACTCCAATAGGTTTTACCCTGTTTACAAAGGCATGAAAAGGCGCACCTATGTGGTTTATGGATTCTCCTACAGATGCATCTTTCAGGAATATATATCTACATAAATATATAAATGTAAATGCGCTGTTTAATACTTATTGAATGTCAGTTCTTGCCCAAAGTGAAATTCAAATTAGCTTTTCCTATAATTTTTACCCATTTGTTCAAAATAGATACGAAAACGGTGTAGCTTTCAATCGATGATTCAGTTTATTTCCTTAAGTTTACATCATCCCCAAGGGAATGTCTCCGGTGCTAATGACTACATACCGTGCTGCATTTTGCAATTTGCACACGAGTCTAACACTTATCACATAGATGCATTAGCGATAAGAGTAATTTGGTCAGAGATCTTGCAGCATGGGTATTGCGTGTACAAGTTATCGTTTTAACTTTGTTGGTGCCACATTTTGTCGTCTGCAACATTTGTCGTCTGCTACATTTTGTTATTTTGTATGTTTCTTCATTGTTTTCAAAACACATGGTCACAGTGACAAATAGTTTGGATCCTGATGAGACGTCGAGTTACTCGGCGTCTCATCATGGTCCAAACTGTTTGCATATGTAACCACAGCTGCGACCTAATTGGCGTTTATAAACAAATTTAAATCAGATGAGAAGGCATCTCATCATTATATAAGCTGTTTGACACTCGGTCAGTAAGCTGTTTGACACTCGGTCAGTAGTTTCTCAAACGTCCGAACGAAGCTAAAGTAAGTGAATATTGCAACAGGAATGAGTTTAACCCATTACCCCATAGGCCATTCTTAGATCCAACCTCTTTGAATAAATCTACCGTAAAGGAGCACTAACTTGAGAAAGGGAAATGTTTTAGAATTTTGTAGTCTGAAACCATTTTGATAAATAAAGCATTTGCTCCTATATAACCAATGGTTTCAACATGTGACTTTTGCAGATGCGTCAAAATTCGTCAATATGAGGGAATGGGTTAAAGCATGCATCATTTTGTCAGCAGGCTAATGTTTAAAACATTAGACATTGTTTTGGAAACCATTATCATAAGTATTGTAGTCGGTAAATATACATAAATGCCACATGCAGTGTTGGAGATAAATATCCTTCTACACTGGAAGAGATTTGTTACACAAGTACAGTTCAATCCTTTCCTCGATGAATATTCATGTAAGAAATAATAATACCTATACTATCTATTAGCATATACTTTATATAACGGCTTATGGACACGTGAGGTTTTGGCCATTGAAAAAAACTATAGCATCAGGGCTATATTATTTCACAAAAGACGTAGCAGACCCTGATTAAACAGCTCCTGCAGGAACCGTCCAATCCAGTTCACTTTGTTTGCAAAGGCGTGCAAGGGCTTCAATATAAGGGAAAAGGTTAACGCACGTTACAAACGGTATGGAAAAAACCCCAAATTATTGAAAATATTCATGATTTCTAATAGACCTGACAGATGCGGCATAAATGACATTATATTTCATTCATAGTTGGCAATGACTGTTCTACACAGTTTGTTATGGTCATACATACTTGTTTCGCGCATTTAAGGAGTTAATAAATAAACAATAGTTTAGCATTTAAGCAGTCATGCTTCGTCAACACAGTTGGTATCCTGATAATAGCATTACAGTAAAACCTCTCTATAACGGCCACTATATAACATCAAGCATTTTACGTTAACGGCTGCTTAAAGCAAGGTGAAAGTCCTATAGGAGCGTTCTGTTTTACTTTCACCTTGCTTTAAGCTGCCACCTGCCCCAAATACCAACTAATAAACAAACTTTAGTGGCCGTTATAGAGAGGTTTTACTGTACGCATAAATACATATATCAAGTGCGATTTTATATATGAGTATATATGACCTTTGCCAACCGTGAAGACTCATATCAAAATATCCTTATGGAGACTTGCAATCAAGGTCTGCATTGCTTCATTGTCTTCGTTGATACATATTGATACATTTTTTTGTTTAATTAAAATTCAGAAATAGAGTAGTCAGTTTAAATTATTCAGAATGTTTTTGGTTAATGCGGACAGTTTCACAATATCTGCATTTATGCCACAACAAAAGGAACAGATCAGAAGAGACACTGAGTGAATATCAATATCATTAGTATTGTCAGTCGAAGTCAGACGATTAATTAGTATCACTACACAAAAATGCTACGAACGGTCTATTCTGCTAAAAATACTAAAAGCAAGTCATTCAGTCAAAGAATAATTCGTCAAAGATAACTGATAATTAGAGTATAATAGAATATGATAATAACTGAAAAAATAAATGTAACGTTTGACTATTAATTACTATCAACAACAGATCACTTTTAGATGTTTCTCTAATTGTTTTCTCATACATCTGAAATAAGAATGTGGACATACATGTAATATGTTGTTTGTGTTCCATGTTTGTCTTACCGCATGAACACGTGCCATATTTAAATCATTAAACATCACATGTAAATGACATATTTAACTAGCAACAACGGTCTCAAGTAAATAAGCCTCTGTTTTAGCTAGTGCATGTGGTTTAAAATTCATATTAATTACCTACATACATTTAATAAACATAAATTAATATAAATACTGAAAGTAGGAGATCCTTCTAAGCAACAGCAGCAATGCAAAGGAGAATAAAGTAAAACCTCTCTATAACGGCCACTAAATTGTGTTGATTGATATTTAGGGCAGGTGGCTGCTTAAAGCAAGGTGAAAGTAAAACAGAACGCTCCTATAGGAGCGTTCTGCTTTACTTTCACCTCGATTTAAGCAGCTACCTGCATTTAACACAAAATACTTAATGTAATTTAGTGGCCATTATAGAGAGGTTTTACTGTATTGCTGATGTTCGGTTTTATTGAGACTGTTCATGAGACGTTATCCAAAGTGCAACACTACTAAGGCACCGGTAAAATTTGATTTTCAAAACTAAAAGCATTAAAATTGATGATCCCCAAAGACCAAACTAAAACAACATCGAGAATGAAATATGGAGCGACGTTTTACGGCCGTCACACAACACTTAACATTTGTTGTTGTGAAGTACCTAATACTTAAAATAGGAACTGATTGATGGAAATAACACATAGATTGATACAGAAGTATAATGATATCATGAATGTTTATCAGCTGTTTGTTTTACCTTGACAAAACATGTTGAATCACATAAGGAAACAGGACAGACCCTGACCAGACGGCTCCTACAGGAAAAGGCATTTATGTTAAGTAAATAGTTAAGTGCTAAATACAAGTGTCTGCTTTCAACACATGGCAAATAGCGAATATAGTTTATACCTTACTGTTTGTAGTAATCAGGACAGTGTATTGATGAATCGATGAATGTCATGTAAAACAAATTGTCTTTGATGAATTATTGAGCAGCTGTAATTTCTTGGCCTTTCATTTTCCTTGTCCCGGAATATTACAAAGTTATCTTGATACGAATTACATGTATTATATCTTAACATTTTACTCCATAAATACACATTTCTGCGCCTTTGCAGACAGAGAATACCCAGATCAGACGGCTCTGTTTGCTCATAACATAATATAAATCTAATTCTACAGTTTCTGTAACGGTCAAAATATCCTGTGTTCATATGCCATTATGAAAATGAATCTAATTAATATCCATTGAGTCAGTATTTCTTTCATAGATATTGAGTAAAGGGTTAATGTGGAAAAATAGTCAAACAGGGAGAGCCACATACGAAATGACACCGCACCAAACACCATCAAATAAGAAACGGTATAACCACAAGACAAAACATAAATCTTAACCCTTCCAATGCCAGCAATGTCGTCTACTGGTTACTGTTCGTAAATCTTCATTTTTTATGAAAAGGAAAACAGGGTGTCAAATAGTTTGGACCTTGGTGAGACGCCGAGCTACTCCCAACTGGATCCAAACCGTTTGCGTATGATATCCATACCAGTCTTCATGGCATTGAAGATTAATATCAAATTATACGTATCAGTACTTTGTAGTAGTATGTGAACTGTAGTCTGTTAGTAAATTATGCAAGTTATGGTACATAAGAAAACAATAAACAATTATTTTAAAAAAATAGAACAATTAATAAAAATATAATAATATAAAAACGTATAAGAGAATTTAATCTGTTATGTCAAAGCTAATTATGAATATTAATTAAACTTTTTCTGAATAACGATATAGACAAATATTTAATCACAGTTGTAGGTAAATATATTTTATTGACGTTGATATGTGACTGTTTTATTCATTACATTGTATTAGTAAATATTCGTCTCTGGTTCAAATCCAACAATTATGCACTCGTACCATGATTGTTACGGTTGTTTCGAAAAGACATTTGAACAGTTATAAAGGTTGTATATATTTATATAAAGACGATGTATTATGTACAAGTCTAAATGAAATATTGTTCTGTTCTGTTTGTCGGAAACACCACATAATTGGGCCTCTCTTAACCCCTTTAATCCAAGACTATATTATCATTACACATGTATAGGCATGAGCATTTTAGTCAATGCAAACTCTTTGGAATAAGATCTCTATTACATCATAAGCAAACAGAGCATATTTTACAGGGACTATCTGATCTGGGTCTATTCCGTTTTCAAAGGCGTATAAAAACGTATTTATGGAGTAAATTGTTATATACAAGTCTTCTCATAGTTTAACCCTTCTCTTGCTGAATTTTAAAAAACCCCAGTTCTTCTTCTTTACCCATGCCCTGTTGTATATTTACATATATCTTCACTGTGTACAAGTATTTCGCTGTGCAATCACTGCTGTGGAGTGCACTGGTTGCACAATCAACTACATCTTATGGGGTTTATATTTTTCAACTTATTAGGTTTGCCCGAGCCTGTTCTTTGCTTGAAGATTTTAACAGACGTAATTTAGTTATAACTGATAAACTTCTTAAGCAAGGTTACAGATATCACAAACTTCGGAAAACCTTTTCTAAATTTTATTATCGAAATTTACCTCTCATTAGTAAATATAATTGCAATCTACGGACGTTACTGCGACAAGGCATTTCTCAACCAGAATTTTATGGGGATGTTATCTACAAACTTAGGAAAATTCGGGGTCATATCCATTTTCATGATTTGTTTATAAAACGCATTAAAACTTTTAAAAAGAAAGGTTATGATCCTATTATATTGCAACACACTGCATGTTTGGTTATCGACCCTTTTACAGTCGGTAGCTACGCTTTCCTCTTTGCTTGCGCGATGACAGGCCGAGGGTAGTACTCTATGATGGTATACTCTTAAACTTGGATACAGGAGGAGCTTACCAGACTCATGTATTACTTTTTCCCTGTCGTGCCCTTATCGGCTTACCTGCAGGTGCTCTGACTTCAGCAAAGTCATTGAGTACATATTTGACGGATTGTCACAGTTATTATGCTATGTTTTACATGTTGTCCTGTGTTCACCGTCGTCTATGTTGTGGGTAAGTCCAGCGGGGATACCTTTATTTACAATATTTGTAAAGCTAGGGTGACTTTGAGAGAAGTGTGAGGTTAGGACGTCCGTAAACCGGTTTAAACCACCAGTGGTGTTTTTGCTGCTGACCGTGCCAAGGCGGTACTCTCTTTGTCACCCTTCCTTTTGTTTGCCTTGCGTCTTTGTGCTTGTGGTTTGTTCATGTTGTGGAACGTTTGTCCCTGGTTCTTGTGTGTCTTTTGGTGTTTTCTGTGTTCATTTCGTGTGTGTGTGTGCGTTTGGGTGTGTGGTTGTGTGTGTGTGTGTGTCGTGCTGTCTATCGGTGTTTTGGTGGTGGTTGCGTCTTGCATGTGGCTTTGCCTGCTTGACTTTACTACTTTTCCATTTGTAAATAGTGCAGACCCTGATGAGACAGCTCCTGCAGGAGCTGTCTCATCTGGGTTTGCACTATTTACAGGTAGGTATATTGACGTGAACAGCAAGTGAAGGGTTAAATTCTGACCTGAACAAAACCCCGTCTTTAATAAGCGTCCGCATCCTCCTCTAGTTTAGCATTTTCATATAAATGATCAGATTGTCAATCAGTTTGGATATTTGATGAGGAAATGAGCCAACTGTGTCCACCGTTAGATTCCAACTGTTTGCATTTTTTCTAAAATCGCTAATAATACACAAATTGTTCAATATTACGGGCTGCTAGATCTCTTTTTCCTTTTTTTGTCAGGGAAATTCACAATATAGATTTGCTTACTCAGATTTAATATAAACACACAATTCTCAGAATTGAAATACATGTATATATAGTAAAGTGTCTGGGGTGATCATTTAATTAAGATATTATGTAACGTTTCTTGTAGCGTATTGGTATTTTGTTCACTGAATGCATTTAAAAAATATGTGAATATACAAAACTGAGCATCAGTTGTATTAAGGCTTTTCACAATATGAACGTTGATTGGTTTAACGTCCGTTTCGTATTTTGCCATATTTTCCTGTGCTTGTATTGAATTTTACCGTTCATTTAAAATTTAATGCAAACCGCTTGAGAGCTGTGTATTGGTTAAGTGTCGAAATATGCAATTCTTTGTCTTCGTTTCTTTTTAAACGTGATGTCTATTTGTAAAACATAGTCAGACACCTGTAGATATTTCTTTGCATTAGATTTATTTTATGCATTTTTGTCGGGAGTAAATAATGTGCAAAGCGTTTTGGAATATACGAGGAACGTAAATTGCAGTGTTTATGTATCAACCCTTTCCGTCATATAATCACATTTTCACTCATTTGCAAACGGAGTATACTAGAGGAGCCGTCTGACCAGGGTCTGCTCTGCTTGCTAATGAAATTTGATAGAGCTATTAGTTCTTTACAAATTATACACTTACTGAAGTCTGAAGAGATATTTTAACAAGTTAATAGATTTAACCAAAGGGTCAAATGGGTTTGTAATTTTCATGTGCAGTCCCAAAGCGCTTTAACCAATTAGTCCATAAATACGCTTTCCTACGCTTTTGCAAACAGAGTAGACCCAGATAAGATCTTATGATATAATACAGATATGATTCTAAAGTTTCTGCCATTGCCAAAAGGTCCCGTGTCCATGTACTATTATAGCAAATAATCTTATCAATATTCATGATGTCATTTTTACTTACATGAATATTCATGGAGTAAATGGTTAAGCATTAACCCTTATCCCGTTACCCGCGACGAGTTTGTCTGTTTCATCAGGCATCTCATCCAGGATTCAAACTGTTTGACATTAGATCAATAGTTTCTAAAAGTGTTTTTTTCATAATATGTGTTCAATATTTTCTCAAAAGCTTTATCGAATCGGAAGTAGTCAAATTGCACCTTATCCAAATTTCATGAGATATCATTTTAGGAGATGAAGGGTAATTGCTCTTACCGAAAACATGTTAGTATCAACGTATGAAAGTATCCAAATGTTTCATCATAGCAAAATATGTTTACAAGAGTTATCACTAATTCGGCCAAACAAGAGTATGGCAACACTATTTCATAACTTTCGTCCTGCATAAAACTACCACCTGCCTCTGCCATCCAGAATTATGCCCCTTTTTGGTGGTCGCATAAGAGGGTTTTTACTGTAGTTTGTTAGGGTTAGGACGTTCGATTAAGATACAAAATAACTGAATTTCTTGGCTATACATTAAAACACAAAAACAGTAAAACCCCTCTAAACCGGACGTTCAATTTAGTATAAATATCGATCTTGGAGACAGGGGCAGCTTAATGCAGGGTGAAAGTAATGTAGAAAGTTCATCTAGGATCTTTCTGCATGACCTTCGTCATCTGCCTAAAAGTATCTAAATTCTTCTCTACTAGAATTCCGGCTTAGATGCGTTTTACTGTATTTACATTTAAATCAAGCACTTTTCCTGTTTGAACCGATGTAAAGAAAGCAGAAAATCCATTTGCAATTTTAATATTCTAATACGTACTGATGTAGAATGCATCGACAGAAAATATTCGTAACCATGAAAGATGCAATATTGGAATCATGCTTGTATCATCGCTTTCAAAATAGCGAATAGAAGACAACTATATGTTACCGGTTATCCTTTAACCCTTCGCTTGCTGAATTTTAAAAAATTATGTCTCTTTCTTTACCCATGCCCTGTGGTTTAATTACATATATATTCACTGTGTACAAGTATTTCGCTGTGCAGTCACTGCTCTGGAGTGCATTGGTTGTACAATCAACTTGTAAATAGTGCAGACCCAGATGAGACAGCTCCTGCAGGAGCTGTCTCATCTGGGTCTTCACTATTTACAGGTAGGTATATTGACGCGAATAGCAAGCGAAGGGTTAACCGTTTACTCCCTAACCCTTTACTCTACGAATATTTATGTACAAACTAATGACATCATGAATACTTATTAGATTAATTTATAATATCATATGTATGCAGGATTTTTTGTATTTTCAGAAACTGTAGAATCACATATATATATTGTATCATAAGCAAACAGAGCATACCCTGATCAGACAGCTCCTAATGGAGCTGTCTGATCTCGGTATATGGCGTAGAAAGGCGCATTTATGGAATATATGGTTAAATTCACCCTTTAACGCATTTGCAAACAGAGCAGACCAAGACCAGATGACTTCGGCAGGAGCCATCTCATCAGGATCTGTCCTGTTTGATTATGGAATCAAATTTTAGGCTTATTAATAGCCATACCTATATTATTTCTTACATGAATATGTATGCAGTTAAGTGTTATATATTCTTAGATCAATGGAACGACTGGTAGTTTTACATAACGTACCCATTCTTTCTCAAGACCACGTCATTCAGGAAATTAACCAACTAAGATAAGGGTGTTGTTTAGTTACATGGCCCCAATGCACTTCTATCAATATCCATTGAGCATGTAAACTTACAAGAAAAGAGCCCTTATCTCTACTGAGCCTGATATAAATCCACACATGTGTGCTGATATAAGACTTTGTGTCAGGCATTTCTGCCATTGTTTGGGTTGTCTCAAGTTATCTCACGAATATAACTAGCATGCCTTATGCATATATACGTCGAATATGTTTCTTTGAGCTAGTTAATCATCTGAATGCTGACGCTGTAAATGTCATCACTGTTTGACAACGGAATTTCACCCAGTATGAAAATATAAGCTATTATAAATATAGTGAATGGGCTATTATGCAAAAATAGAATAAGAAGAAACGAATTTAATGCATAGGTATGTAGACCTATATATTATAAAAGTCCAACTTAAACCGAAACTCCCAATTTCAAGTACTCAAATATCTATACAATGTACATGGATATTTAAGGACGTCTGTGAGAGATTGTTTCTGATTTTACTGAATATGTGTTCGTGTGTAGTCTTCAGCCAATAATGGCAAACTACCTAATAAAATAAAGTATTTCGTTTGATAGAAAAAGAACAGTTTAGAACAAGCACATCGCTATGTTTTGAAAATATTAATTATTTCGCTGCCAATGTCATAACTGTGAATATCTTTGCAAACAGTTCTGATCCAGATGAGATGCCGAGTAACTTGGCATCTCATTAGGATCCAAACTGTTTGGCAATGGTTTTTGAAACAAAAATGAAGAAAAATAAAGTTTGTAGCAGACGACAACGTTTGCAGCGAAAGCGTTAAAATAGATAATTTAGCAATTTAGTTTAAAGGTAAATCCACTCTTTGATACATGTACCATTTTAGTCTCAAATAGTATAACTGCCAAAATGCCTCGTTTTCACACATTTAAATACTTAAACCTCTACGTGCTTTCAAAGCAGAACTGTGTGTGCTTTTTAATATTCCGTTTAAATATTCCGTTTTTAACATCCGCTTTTAACAGTGCGTTAAAACAGAGAGTTTTCGGAATGAATGGCCAAAACTAAGCCAGTATGCGAACTCTATAGAACGTCCTTATGGCCTGGGGTGCGTTTTATTTCCTAAACAATGATTTTGATTATACACACACTCTTAATCACGATTGCTATGGTATTTAAACAGTTTCATATGACATGGTGTATTAAACGTGGCCGCTGAAACGTTCATCTCACAAAAGAAAATACTCATTGGGTGTGACTAGATCTAATAAAATAAAAATACGTTAAGAACATATTTTACTTCGAGAACAAATAGAAAATACCTCCAATAACCATTTCTAGAATGGTGTGCCTCCTCTGCTGTTAGTGTAAATTCCGCCATTTTGATTATGATTATATTTTAATCGAGGTTAGAGCTTGATTAGACTGATTAGAGAACCTGTTCGTGATTCGATAAAAAGAATGACCGAATCACAATTATGATCTGTAATCCTGATTCAGATTTGCGATAATAAACACACACCCCGGGTCACAGTGACTACGACGAGGGGATTACTTATGGTATCTCATGCTATACATTATGATTTATGTCAATGACGATGACCAAGTGTTTTCTCTCCAATAAACGAATGGTAGAATCAATCAAACCTACGTCGAACTCAGCTAGTTTTGTTGTGATATTGCTTCTTTGCAGTTTGCAATCATAAACTCATTCTCTCCTAGAATATCTTTAGACCTAACTTCTTTGAATAAATCTACCGAAAAGGGAGCATTTACTAGAGAAAATGAAAATTTGAGAATTATGTAGTTTTGAAACCAATGTGATAAATAGCGCATTTACTCCTATTTTATCACAAGGGTTTCAAAGAGTCCCTTTTACAGAGGCATCAAGAGGCGTCAGTGTGAGGGAATGGCTTAAACGCGCAATTAACATTATAGATTCAATGGTTTGTTAACTTCACTTATTGTTACTAAGACTAAATGCTAATACATGTACAGTTGAACTTCGATAACTCGAACTTCAAGGGACCGTGCAAATTAGTTTCGAGATAACAGGAGTTCGAGTCATCCGATTTCTAATCTGAACCATTTCTCAAGGCCACATTTTAATACAGGTCTAAAGTAATGCTGAAAGCTCCTGTAGGAGCTTTCAGCATTACTTTAGACCTGTATTAAGCTTTACTTTAGACATGTATTAAGCATTACTTTAGACCTGTATTAAGCTTACACATGATATTCTAGATACATGTAGCGATACATTTTAGAGCAATTCTGTATTGTAAGTTTTGGAAGCCCTGAAGTTTTTGTTCGAGTTATCCCGAAGGTCGAGTTATCCGAGTTCGAGATATCGAAGTTCAACTGTAGTTTGATTACTCTGTTCAGTCTGGCATGTTTCTTTATTCGCTAGCTATTCTCCTGCGAAGTTTATATGCACAAATCAATCACAAACCGACATCATTCAGCTGATAAAGAAACAAGGCGAAACTATAAAATAATTTAAGCTATTGCTTTACTTGTATTTATTCTTTTTCAAGACGCCCACTTCTAGCGTTGCATATTATTGATCAAAGGCAGTTCCGACCTAATGCGTTACATTGTAATTTAGGAAGCATGTAATGATCTGTTTTCAGACAGTAATAATTATTCTCCCACTTGGCAAGATAAAATAATAAATTGTATAGCATACATCTTGCAATATAAACTGCATGTTACGTCTCCTCCCCACCAAAACATTGTTTAACCCTTTCCCTCATATTGACGACTTCATAATTTCAATATAAAACAGCCAATTGATATTCATAAAATAATTATAATACAGTTGTACAGTAAAACCTCTCTATAACGACCACACAATTGTTAATTGGTTGGTATTTAGGGCAGGTGGCTGCTTAAAGCAAGATGAAAGTAGAACAGAACGCTCATATAGCTGCTTTAACACAAACTATTTGATGTAATCTAGTGGCCGTTATACAGGTTTTACTGTACTTAATATGCATGAGGTAAGGCGTTTAAATACATTGCAGTTTGTTGCTTGTTATGATCGTATGAAAGTTCAAATGGTAGGAATTTCGATCGTATATAATTATGGTCTAATTGAAACCTAGAAAATTCTTCCCGAAGACACATCAACTTGATTGACAACATTCAAATTATGTCACTATCTTTATGCCCTCCAAACGAAGTGGGGGAATAATATTGTTTACTTCATTTCTTCTTCTTATTCTTTCCTCCGATTCTTATTCTTGTCTTTTATTCTTCTTATTCTTCCGCGGTGAACTTGTCCGACACATAACTCGGTAAGTAATAGTACGATCCTGATGAAACTCCACATGAATATTGATGGTCATGTGCAGATGTGCATTCAACTTTAGTTTTTAAAACGTTGCTATGGTAACCGAATGCTGGGCTCTGATTGGTCGAAATTTAGATATTGTTAGATTTTGCTGAAAATTGGTATGATGGGGGTGGGCGGGTGTTGGTATTTGGGTACCCCAACATCAATCGTAGGTGTTTCGAAAGAATTGGTTACCATGGTAACGGAGTGGTGGCATCTGATTGGTGGAAATTTAGATATTAGAGTTTGATGAAAATTGATAAGTAGGGGGTCAATTGGTACTCCGAACTTACTGGCAATTGTTTCAAAAGTGTTGGTTGCCAAGGTGACCTGGGTATGGCATGCAATTGGTGAATATTTAGATAGTTTGCTCATCAATATATGTTGACCGTTTCGTTTGGGGTGCATTCTGTAACGGGTTCTGCTGTAATCTTGTTTTATATTGTATCTACAGTAAAACCTCTCTATAACGGCCACTTAATTACATCATGTAGTTTGTGCTAAAGGCAGATGGCTGCTATAAGCAAGGTGAAATTAAACAGAACGCTCCTATAGGAGGTATCGAACAGTTTGGATCGCGATGAGATGCAGAATTAGTCTATGTCTCATATGGATTGAATTGTTTATAGAAGTAATCACTGATGATTCGCCTGCAGCTAACTAAATCTTAATAAAAGTGTCACAATTATTGTAGACACAGACCAAACTGAAATCTGCACTGTTAGCTTCACAAATTAGTTTTCATAGTCAAATCGGCAAAAACATTTTCTCAAATGAAACTTATATTCATAATTTGGACACGTGCACTTCGTGAACGACACTAAATATAGGAACTTTACCCTTTCGCTGCCAATGCCGGATCTGAGATTACCTATGCAAACAGTTTGGATCCAGATGAGACGCCGCGTAACTCGGCGTCTCATCATGATCCAAACTGTTTGTTACTGTTACTATGTTCTTGAAACAAAAATGAAGAAAATCAAAAGAATGAAAAATTGTAGCAGACGACAAAGTTAGCAGACGACAGAGTTTGGCAGCGAAAGGGTTAATTCCATTAGGTTTTGTTTGGTATCCATATAAGTCTAACCCTTTACATCCATACATACGCCTTTCTACACCTTTGAAAACAGACTAGACCCTGATCATACTTTAGGAGCCGTCTGGTCAGGATCTGCTCTATTTGCTTATGATATAGTATAGATATAATGCTGCAGTTTTTGTCATTTTCAAAAATGTGTGTGTGTGTGTCCCAGTGCTGTTATAAAAATAATCTAATTTATAATCATGATATCACATGAATATTCATGGAGGAAGGAAGGGTAAAGCGTTGTCCCTTTATCAGATAGAATAAATGGCGACTTATTGGCGTCATTGTCATGACGCAAACAAAAGTCAAACCTAAGTCAGAATATATGAACAGCATCAAACCTTTTATTAAAATCTTACAAATTCGGAATATTCACCCACATTCTTTAGAAAATTATCAAAATTAGTCTAAATTTGATTTATACATGCTATATTGGATTTCCCGAGAGGAATGTACTCCAGTCTTGAATATAACGCCAACAGTTTTTGTAAAGTTCAAATTTAATTAGAGAAATGTTATAATCATTAAATAGAAACAGGCTCGAAAACATCTCTGATATTTTATAATTTTAGTTTTAACACGATTAATTACTAGTTAAAAAGATCAAAAATATTCTGGAAGCGATTAGAAGGTAATCATGTGTCACACAGGTTTTATTTATTTCATAGTACATGTGCACGAAAAACTCAGTCACCGTCTTTGAATAATTTTTAAATCAATACAAGTGAATCTTCATTTTTATTTTGTAAACATGACCTGGTTAGGTCGACAATCAATCACAGGATCGACAAGGTTGCAGTTGTACGATTGTATTAAAGAAATTCAGATCAATATAATTATGCAGGCTACTTGTATACAGCAGTCTTAAGCGGTCATTCATTTATTGAATATAGGAGTCTTAATGCAGGGCAGACATAATGCAGAAAACTCTTATAACAGCTTTCTGCATTACTTTTGACCTTAAGCTACCACCTACTTTACAGACCCATAATTAACCCTTCGCTTGCTATTCACGTCAATATACCTACCTGTAAATAGTGAAGACCCAGATGAGACAGCTCCTGCAGGAGCTGTCTCATCAGGGTCTGTACTATTTACAAATTGATTGTGCAACCAGTGCACTCCACAGCAGTGATTGCACAGAGAAATAAATGTAGACAGTGAAGATATATGTAATTATACCACAGGGTATGGGTACAGAAGAAGAAATGCATTTTAAAATTCAGCAAGAGAAGGGTTAAGACTTAAGACAGGCTCTACTGTATTCAGATGTTTTTATCACACCCCTATAGCGATTCATTCCATTTTTTCGCGCGTTCAGAATTATCTCTATCTATGACACTCGGTCATTACTTTCTCAAAAATTCCATCGAACGGAAGTAATCAAAATTGTACCGGATCCAACCCTTTACCCCGTGGATATTCATGTAAGAAATAATAACATCGTGAATATTAATTAGATTAATGTTTAAAATGGCATACATGTATTAACACATGCAATTTTTGCAAAAGTAGAAAGTGTAAACTCAGATATATATTATTGCTTAACCCTTTCGGCGCCAAATTTCTAATTGTCGTCTGCAATCCAAGTTTGTTTAATCATTCGGTAAAATAAGGACTTGAGATAAATAAATGCAAATTTTAAAGGAATAAAACACATTCATGTATACAGAAATAGAGATTGAGACAAAAAGTGAAGTCCCTGATCAGACGCCGCCTTAAAAAGGCGGCGTCTGATCTGGGACTGCACTATTTGTCGTTGTGCATTTATGCGACTGCGGCGGTGAAAGGGTTAAGCAAACACAGCAGATCCTGACCAGACGGTTCCTACAGAAAGGCGATTTTATGGAGTAAAGGGTTAAGCAGCTAACATATGACAAGTAAGAGCTCACGCAATATGTATTAACCTTTTATCTTTTATGCATATGCCAAATAGTGTAGACTCAGATCTAATGTAATCTATAAACAAATAGAGCGGATATGGGTCTTGCGTTCTCCTCCAACAAATTCCTTGATGTGTTGACCTATGTTTTTGTTTTTTATACAGTCTAATCTATGCATTTCATTTATTGAACATATGGGTCTTAACCCTTCACTTGCTGAATTTTAAAATACATGTCTCCTTCTTTACCCATGCCCTGTTGTATAATTACATATATATTCACTGTGTACAAGTATTTCGCTGCGCAATCACTGCTGTGGAGTACACTAGTTGCACAATCAACTTGTAAATAGTACAGACCCTGATGAGACAGCTCCTGCAGGAGCTGTCTCATCTGGGTCTGCACTATTTACAGGAAGGTATATTGACGTGAATAGCAAGCGAAGGGTTAAAAAGCAGGTGGTTGCTAAATGCATTAAGCTACCACCTTTTACCAAACTGATTTTGTTTCATTTCCCAAGCATTTTACCTTTTACCTCGTGAATAATTATACAAAACTACGTGGATATTCATTAGCTGAATTTGTATAATTGTCATTGAGTAAAGCACTGTTTGGCCATGGAAGAAGCTGTAGAATCAGATATATATCATGTCATAGGCAAACAGAGTAGTCCTAACCAGACAGCTCAAACAGGAGTTGTCTGATCTGGGTCTGCGTTATTTGCAAATGTTTAAAAAGGTTTCTCTGTAGGGGAAGAAGGATTATACGGGAGCCAAGTGATGAGTATAATATTATCAAGATATACGTGTTAATTTATGCCGTACAATAATCACTTAATTTGAATGCATGAAAATAATAAGATGAGCAAACCATCTAAACTGCTTAGTATTTTACAAAAAAGAAGTCATTGATTTTATCCATTTTAATCCATTATAATTTAAACAATCTCTATGTTTCTCCATGAAATTTCATGTAAGACACAATGACATCATGAATATGAATTAAATTATTTTTTATTATAATTGCACACTAACACAAGAACGTTTGCCCATGGCAGAAACTGTAGAATCATATCTATATTACTTCATAAGCAAACTGAGTAGACCCGGATTAGACGGCTCTAATCTTGGGTTACCCTGTTTGCAAAGTCGTAAGAAAGCGTATTTATGGTGTAAAGGGTTAAACTCTACTCGAGTATTAAGCCTTCGCTTGCTATTCACGTCAATATACATACCTGTAAATAGTGAAGTTGATTGTGCAACCAGTGCATTCCACAACAGTGATTGCACAGCGAAATACTTGTACACAGTGAAGGTATATGTAATTATACAACAGGACATGGGTAAAGAAGGAGAAATGTATTTTAAAATTCAGCAAGCGAAGGGTTAACAACACGAGAGCATTTGTTAAACAGAACATATTTCATAAAATATAAGTAGAATTTATTGTTAAGCATTTAGTGGAAATTCCATATTGCTACAAAGATAATACATATCATAGTGTATCTCAAATCAAACTGTGTTTGCGATATCAGAAGAAAACGTTAACTTTTGTTGTTGCTGTTAACCCTTTCCCTATGTTTATTCCAAATTTCAATACCTAATGAATACTCATGGACAAAATAGTTACAATGAAATATAGAAGGTGGAACATTGTAGCCATTTTAGTAAGTAAATAAACAGATCTATCAAATTCCATGAGCAAACAGAGCAAACCCTGATCAGACAGTTCCTATAGGAGCCGTCTGATCTGGGTCTACTCTATTTGCAAATGCGTAGAAGCACGTTTATATGAGGGAAAGGGTTAAAATATTGTCTTCACAGGTTCAATCATTTTATCAAATTCAGAACAAATGTACTCTTATATGTAGTTTCTTCATAAATATACTTGTTAAACATTTCTTATCTGGCTAAAAATATACAAGACAGGTGGTGCTATCTATCTGTTATAATGCCATTAGTTTTGGATGCCTACAGAAAGATGCTGTCAAATGATTGGCGATGTATGTGTTAGGTACAACCTAGCAATTTTAACCCTTTAAGCTTGACATGTTGGAATATTGGACAAGTCTATTTGAAATGTTTAAAGGGTTAATGGAGATGGCTTCAATGACGTCATTTAGTAACAGTGATCTATTTGTCATGATAACGATCTAAACATGCACAAAGTATCCGTACCGAAACATAAACAGTCAACTATTTTATTGACTGCCAAAAGTTGCCATGTGCAAAAATTTGTCGTCTGCTACAATGGAAAGGTAGTAAAGTCAAGCAGGCAAAGCCACATGCAAGACGCAACCACCACCAAAACACCGATAGACAGCATGACACACACACACACACACACACACACACACACACACAACCACACACCCAAACGCACACACACACACACACACGAAATGAACACAGAAAACACCAAAAGACACACAAGAACCAGAGACAAACGTCCCACACATGAACAAATCACAAGCACAAAGACGCAAGGCAAACAAAAGGAAGGGTGACAAAGAGAGTACCGCCTTGGCACGGTCAGTAGCAAAAACACCACTGGGGGTTTAAATGTTCGTTTAATCTGCTCTCATTTTCTTTCCAAAGCATAACCACTGTAACAAACAGTTTGGATCCTGATTAGATGGTAACGTTTAGCAATATAACTCACTATAATAACTTAACCAATATCAAAACTTACTGGTTGCACCACACGGTCTTTACCTATTCCCTCACAGGCAAGTTTAGATAAAATCTTTCCCTGTTAAATATTAACCCATTTCCCCATAGACTATTTTAGACCCAACCTCTTTGGATTAATCTACTGAAAAGGAACGTTAACAAGAGAAAAGGATTGTTTTTTAGAATAATCAGATTTGAAACCAATGTGATAAAAAGAGCAGTTGCTCCATAGGAGCAAATGCTCTATTCATCACAATGGTTTCAAGATGTGACTATTGCAGAGGCGTAGAAAGGCGTATTTAAGGAGGAAAGGGTTAATATAATACATTATTTGCTGAGTTTTTATAATGTAAATGTAAACAATTCAGGTAAATATCTTGCTTTGACAGAAACTGCAGAATCAGATCTATATCATTTTAAAAGCAAACAGAGCAGAACCTGATCAGACAGCTCTAGTAGGAGCCGTCTGATCTGGGGCTACTCTGTTTGCTAATGCGTGAAAATGCGTTTATATTAAGGAAAGAGTTCAGAGTTAACTTATGTAAATTCCTTGCCGCATGTTCTCTTGTAGCCTGCATGGCAGATAGACGGGACTGTAGTCTATACTTTACATATTCTATAACCCAACTGATAATCATGTTGTCAGAACAGTTGCGTGCCCTATTGAATTATCAATGTCTAGTAAGCAATGAATTCGGTAACGCCTATGGCAAACGTATAAATGACATTGAACTAAAACATTGAGCTGTTCTGTAAGAAACACTTTCTTGTGGTATCTGGTTACTGCAAAAAGTACACAGCAACGCCCCATAAACATAGTTGCTCCCACGATCCCATATATGGGACGTAGGCAAACAGTAGGCACGTAGGGACGTATGCAAACAGTGTAGACTCTGATCAGACGCCGCATAATGCGGCGTCTGATCAGATTCTACACTGTTTGCTGATAGAAAATTCAATATAAAACAAAAATGAAAATTTAGACCCAGACATCCCTTGGATAAAAAATAGACTAATCCAATATATAAGCATGGAAGAATCCACTGGGAGCAAATGGGTTAAACCAGAAGTTTCCATAGTATCTATGCCTGTTATTTTAGGCAGGTGACAGTTTGATACTTGGTGAATGTACGCGTATAAGTCATGCAGGAAACACCACATACAAATCAAACAGTCGCCAGAACAGCACCATGACGAAAAGAACAGCAAACGTACGTGCCTATCAAAAGACAAAAAGAGACGAACAAAGACATAACAAACAGAGCTTAGGGGGAAGATGGAACTACCGCCTTAGAAAGATGAGTGGCAGTTGTCACTGGGGTTTAAACCGGTTCCGGGGCGCGCCCAACCTCACTTATTCCATCCCTATCCTCAAAGACAAACCGTGTTAAAAAGCTGCATAAGTGTCGTCGGAAGAGTTAGCGTTATTCAATTGAGTTCTTTTAGATAAATGGTAGAACTCATAATATCAAAGAATGGGTGATCTATGTTGAAAATATAATTCAAATATCGAGAAGTTTCATTGAAGGCGTTTGTGCAGATTCAACATGAAATCTCTCTCATAGCAGTATAAAAACAAAACTGCGACGAGAGGTACCCATGGGAATACGAATAAGTTGACGGTATATATCATGTATGACGCTAATTACGGTTTTGACCAACATTTACAAACCTTAAATCATGTCTCAAAAATTTCGATTACACGGGAAAATTGCTAAAAGTTCATTAGCTGAACGTATAAAAAGTCCGGTACGGGAGTATAATAAGGAAAAGTCCGGTACGGGAGTATATTAAACAAATTGGTACGACATCATAGCATGGAAACATCACTGACGTCAAAAGACGTGGCCAATTTTGACGTTATTTTCCTCTGGTCGATCAAGAGTGGTCTACAACATGTAAACTTTTAATTCCATTGCTTGTTTTCAGTTGAAGACAGATGGTTGCTTACAGTATGCTGAAAGTAAAGCAGAATGTTTTACTTTCAGCCTGCTTTAATCTACCATCTGCAAGGATATAGGAACCTATTATATTTCATACATATATGTTGCATATTTATGACAGTATGAAGTAGTACTATTTTCTTCAGTGGAAGAATAGATTAAATGCATTAAAATGAGTATATATGGAGTAAAGGGTTAAGTAGTACATTAGACTCACTATAAATGTATGTTGTAGGCCGTTTTAAACAATATGATTTGCATAAAATCCTTTTTTTATGGGAGAGCACCATCCCAGCATGATAAATTGAATAATTGCTTAAAAACAAAGCCTGCAACCCACATATTTCTTTTTGATTTCATGTTAAGGATATTATAAAGCACACAATGTGAAATTTTGAAAAAAATCTTGGATAAGTTTCTTAGAAATTACGAAAATATCAATGATGTCATATTTTTTGTACTGTCCCATATGTAAAAGGCAGGAATCACGCTTATGTTTATTTCATGGTAATTACTCAGAAATAAAGTATGTAGCCCCCTCTTTTCTTTTTTTATTTGAACTCGGAATACTTTAAACAACAAAACAAAATTTTAAAAAAAATCTTGGAAGGAAACAAACTGTAGAAATCGTCTTTAAGCAGCCGCCTGCATAACAAGATATGTCACTGTTTGTCAGTCTTCAAAAATATTTTATTTCAAATAATACAGATCCTGGTCAGACATCGTATTTCAATGCGGTAGTTGATAAACTGCAACATTATATGTATGACTCTATGTTTTGTGTTGAGGCAAGTAGGGTGTATCGATAGGGCGCTGTGTTTGGTAACATCGTTACGTTTCGTGTGAAACAATTTTTGTCCAATAAATAATTCATAAGTCTATTTCTTTTGCCATTTGAAATTTGACATTTATATCGAAGACTATTTTAACCGTGTTATGCACACTAAAGTCTCCAGTAAATATATTTAGTTGTAACATGATATGAAAATATGACTAAGGTCTTGTATTGTGTGATTTTGTTACAATCCATTGTAGTAGCTTTTTATGCTTTATTTATACCAGTAATTGTTTGCTTACAAAGTGGTAATTTCCTAATTGGTACAGAAATATCTGTCTTGGAGACAGGTGACAACTTTACCCATTTGCTTCCAGTGGATTCTTCCATGTTTATATATTGGATTAGTCCATTTTTTATCTAAGGGATGCCTGGCCTAAATTTTCAATTTCGTTTTGTATTATATTGAAATTCCTATCAGCAAACAGTGTAGACTCTGATCAGACGCCGCATTATGCGGCGTCTGATCAGAGTCTACGCTGTTTGCCTACATCCCATATATGGGATCGTGGGAGCAAATGGTTTAATGCAGGGTGAAAGCCATGCAGAAAGCTTCTCTAGCATCTTTCTTTATTACCTTTACCCTGCATTAGGCAGTCACCTGCCTAAAAGTATCTAAACGTCTCTGCTAGAATTTTTAGAGGGGTTTTGCTGTATATAACTTGAAGAAATTGTGTAATACAGTTGTCTATTCTGTCTATTATAACTTCTTATTTATGGAGCCCAATATCATAACAGTCAATACTAAGGTCTGTTTATTGTTTGAATGACCTTGGTGATACAATATTTCTGATAACAGACATATGCATTGACTATGAATTTGCATGGGAACAATGAGAACGTGTAGTAAATGATTTCATCAACATCGCATTTGCATTAAAACGGATAAATATCGTTTTCAGTATAAACATTTTAAAAGCGATTGTAACACAGATGGGCATTGCATGTTTTACCATTGCGCCCTGTACATCTTATGGGAAACTATAATACTAAATGAATAATAAATAATAACTGAAAACTATAATACTAAATGTTTGAAACGGGTCATTAACCGTTAACCCTTCCTTCACTTCATATAAACGTGTTTTCACGCCATTGCAAGCAGACCAGACCGTCCTATAGGTGCCGTCTAACCAGGGTCTGCTCTGTTTGCCTGACATTATTATAGAACTGTCACTACAGTTTCTACCAATACCAAAACATAGATGTGTACATTTACACTTATAAACCCCAGCTTGATAAATACTCATGCAATTACAGATTTAACATTTAACAAGAGTAAATGCAAAGTAGCAATTCCATAGTTTACTCGTATTAAGAGTAATGCGAAAGTAGCAATTACGAGTATAAGCAACATTATGCAATGATACTGACTGGTTTCAGTCCAGACTAATTGTAAAATAAGACATTTAAAAAAAACACTCCTTTTAAAATGTACTCGTAAACTATTTTAGACACATCTCAACCCTTCTCATTGCAAAAAGGCAACTTTACATGCATTTCCAAATCGTATGGATCCATATGAGACACAGAGTAACTCAACGTCTCATCAAGATCCAAGCTGTTTGACACTCGATCAATAATGTCTGTAAAATCAACGAATGTGACGTTCTAAACAATGTAAAAGATTAGTGTTTTAGTAGCAGAGTTACAGATAAAGGTGCGTACACAAATACTAAAATCGTCATTTCTCCACCAAACCCTATATTGTTGCAGCAGATTTACAGATAAAGATGCGTACCCAATTACTAAAATCGTCATTTCTCCACCGAACCCTATACTGTGGCAGTAGAGTTACAGATAAAGGTGTCTACCCAAATACTAAAATCGTCATTTCTCCACCAAACCATATACTGTGACCACTCTTTAGAATCGTCTCGAAGACTGGTCACAGCATACGGTTTGGTGGAGAAATAAGGCAGTTATTTTTGAAAATGTTTTAATTTACGCATCTACTGACGGCCCTGTAAAAGTCACTTTGAAACAATTGTGAAATGCTTTATTTGTCACAATGGTTTCAAAATCACTCAGTTCTAAAAGTTTACTTTATTCTAGTAAATGCTCCTTTTCAGTAGATTGTTTTCAAAGAGGTTTTTTTTACTAAAAGTAGCCTATGATGGTTAAATGTACCATATACTATTTCTGATATCCTCTAACATTTATTCAGGGTTAAAGGGTACTTTTAGGATTCTCGTTTTCGGTGGTTATTGGCATAAATTACACAGACTGACATCTAACACAGATTTGCAATTTTAAAGGGAATTATGTCAATCATATGGGATTAGTGTAATGAAGAAATTCACGCGTCACTATCTCAGAACGAGGCTTTGTCTTCAGTTGTAATCAGTCAGTGTCAGCGACCAATGCCAGACAAATCTGAACTTGTCGTGGTAATAACGGTGATATTATCTGGGAATCCGTTCGCTTCTGTAATAAATTTCGAAGATGGACTAAATATTAGTTTTAATTTAAATCGATGCGCTACGCTAGACTAGAGGTTTTATATGAACCCTTAATGTGCGAGAACCGAGTATATAAGGCATTTGGAAACAATGTAGACCCAGATCAAATGGCTCCCTCAGGAGCCCTTTGATCAGGGGTCTGCACTGTATGTCATAAAAATTATTTTTTGTCAGTAATAAAGGTTGATACATGTTTATGTTGAAGTGATATTTGGAAAGGGAGGAGTCAGTTTTAAATATTCAGCAGATTAGAGGTTAAAGAACTATCGTGAACATTCCTTTGCTAGTCTGAGTATTAAAGGTACGATGCAGTAAAACCGACGTTAAATTACAAGTGGCAGCTTAATGCAGGGTAAAAGTCACGCAGAAAGCTCTCCTAGGAGGTTTCTGCATGACTCTCACCCTGCATTACATGTAAGCAGTCATCTGTCTGAAAGTTTCCTAAAATGTTCCCTTCTAGAATTCCGGTTTAGAGGGGAATCTGTATATATTACAAGGAAATTGCGATTCGAATTTGTATTAATATAATTGACACAGAAAGTGGTATCAAGAAACACGTAACAAAATTACTTTATGATTGTATGCATTATCAGCAAATTGGCCTGGCGGTACTTCATACTTTTAGAACTGAAAAACTAATGAGCTCTAGGGAACAGCGAGGTTGTGCATATGACAAGAACTGTATTTTGACACTTAATCATTCAGCCCATAATAGTTTATGTCAGAAAAAATATACTAACTGGCATATTAGCACATGAATTCAGAACAGTTTTGGCCATGACAGAAACTGTGGAAACATTTCTATATTATATCAAAGCAAACAGAGCAAATCCTGATAAGACCACTCTTACAGGAGCCGTCTGATTTGGGTATACTATGTTTGCAATTGCGTAGAAAGGCGTATTTATTGAGTAAATGGTTAAGTATCGTATATCCGCATGACAACTAAGTGTAAAATGCGCATTATCAGCAAATTGGCCTGGCTGTGACCCATGCATTCAGAACTGAAAGAGAAACGATCTCTAGGGATTAGTGGGTTTGTGGATGTGAAAGGAACTGTATTTTGGCACTTAAGTATCGTATATCCGTATGACAACTAAGTGTAATAGGCGCCTAATGGTCCTAGTTAATCACAGTAGACCTGTCAATGAATAAGTCATGCATACACAAGAACTATCCATTATCCTGAGACCGTTAAGACGTTTCAATCCATTGACGATTAGAGTCGATTCCGCAAATAATCTAATCGTGGTCTATTTCCAGTTACCAAGGCCACCAGGACTGTAAACGGGAATCTAGTGTCACATAAAACTCCACGGAGTTACAGTAGAAACTGTCTTAAGCGGCCATCAAAAAGAGATATAATCATGGGCCTGAAAGGCAGGTGGTAGCTTAATGCATGTCAAAGTAATGCAAAAGGTTCATATAAGAGCTTTCTGCATTACTATTGCCCTACATTAAGCAATTTGAATTTGAAGTTAATACTTTCTTTTATACAAAAAAATAACACTTTGTAAGGTTATGTTTATGTTGTTGGACTAATGTTTTAATGTTGTCGTTGGAGTAGCTATATTATAGTCCCAATATAACATAAACAGTATATGTTGGGACCATCGTAGACGTCAAAGTTGGAGTCTTACACCAGAAATAACGTAAACAACGCCCCAAAGAGCTCACGTTCAACATCCACGTTCGACCAATAGCATCGCAACTTATGCATTACACATAACTGTTAATTACATGTACCTGACATTTAACCCTTTCCCTGTTCTATATTTAGGCCAATTTTCAGTACCTACTGAATACTCATTAACAAAATAGTTATAAAGAATTCTTGAAGGTGGAACATTGTAGACATTTTAGAAAGTAAAGAAACAGATCTATCAAATTATAATAGCAAACAGAGTAGAGCCGTCTGATCTGGGTCTACTGTTTGCAAATGCGTGAAAACACGTTTATATGAGGGAAAGGGTTAACTAAATTACAGTTACTTTCTTGCATCATCTGTCCATCTTTCCAGGACTGATACATAACCTTAAGTTTGCGGTTCCTGACCGTTGTTTCTATATATTTGTAACGTGCTTAACAACTTGGTTTTCATTTCAGAACGTTATCCCTGTTATCTCAAGTAGTAACTCAGTATATCATCAGGATCAAAACTGTCACTGTTTTAACCCTTTCCCTTATGAATATTCATGTAGGAAATAATGACGTCATGAATATTAATAAGAATATTTTTTACAATGGCATATGAACATATGGCATTTTGCCTCAGGCAGAAGCTCTAGAATCAGATCTATATTACACCATAAGCAAACAGAGCAGACCCTGATCAGACGGCTCCTATTGGAGCCGTCTGATCAGGGTCTACTCTGTTTAAAGATGCGTCAAAATGCGCTTATATAAGGGAAAATGTTAATGTGTTTTAACCCTTCACCTGTTCAATATACATCTACAATAATGACATCATTATATTTGTAATATTACACGAACACATGATTGTTTTACCACGGCAGAAACTGTAGAAGCAGATCTATTTAATTCCATAAGCAAACAGAGCAGACCCTGAGCAGACGGTTCTTACAGGGGGCATATGATATGGGTCTACTCTATTTACAAAGTCAAGAAAATGCATTTATATGATGGAAAGGCTAAATAAAATGGGTGTAAAGTAAAATCAATTGTAGCAGATTACAAATTTTACAGACTTCAGTAACAGGGGGCATATGATATGGGTCTACTCTATTTACAAAGTCAAGAAAATGCATTTATATGAAGGAAAGGCTAAATAAATGGGTGTAAAGTAAAAACAATTGTAGTAGATTACAAATTTTACAGACGATAGTATTTGGCAGTGAAAGAGCTAAACTATATTGTAGAAAATGGAAATAAGATCTGGTACACCAATCACTCGTGCACTATTTAACTCTTGGCCTTCGTAAGCATTTGAACATTGCATCTACTCCATTGTTGTTTGTCAACGCTACAGTCTTTTACTAGTTATTGTCGTTCGGTAGGAGTACATTTAACTTCCAAACCAGCACAAATACATACAGTAAAATCCCTCTAATGTGACCACCAAAAAGGGGCATAATTTACAGTGGCGAAGGCACGTGGAGCTTTCTGCATAATTTTCGTCCTGCATTTAGCAACCACCTGCCTATGAATACAGCCATGTTTGTTTATTAAGTGGTCGCATTAGAGGGATTTTACTGTATATTCGTTTAAATTGTATTGTAAATTACATTTCTTGGATATAAATTGGCGACAGTTTTCAATTTATTGACCCTACCCTGATGTAAAAGAAAATGTCTAATCAAATTGTTGGTGTTTATTAGACATATTCAAAACTAAAAATATAAATTATTTCTATGAGAAACTATCGAAAGAGTTTGTCAAGTTGTACAGTTATACCCTGATGAGATGGCTCCTCTGTCTGCCAAGGCCATTAGTGACTTGTGTCCCGCACTGTAAAGGTCAAACAGTTTTTTCAGATGTACTTATGTGACTTCATGTTTTTCACATCAACTGGTGTTAAGTGCTCGTGTGGTGGAAGTAAAAAGTCGACCCGCACTTCATTCTCAGTTCTGATGGAAGTTCTCAGTGTTGTTATATGTTCTGGTCCTTTGGGATAATCAGTTTCAAAGCTTTTAGTTATGAACATTGAATACCGCTTAAGCCAGTGCTATTAGAGTAGTGAGTAGTATTGCACTTTTAATAACTGCTTATGAACAGACTCAATAAAACCATGTCTGCATTTCGCACTTTTCGCATTGTTGTTTTCGCTTTCGAAGGATTTTCTACTTAACCGTTTCACCGCCGATGTCGCATAAATGCACCACGACAAATAGTGCTGTCCCAGATCAGACGCCGCCTTTTCAAGATGGCGTCTGATCAGGGACTTCACTTTTTGTCTCAATCTCCATTTCTATATATGCGCTTTATTCCTTTGAAATTTGCATTAATTTATCTCATTTCCTTATTGTACCGAATGATTTAACAAAACTAGGATTGCAGACGACAATTATAAATTTGGCGCCGAAAGGGTTAAGCATTTATATTGTCCAGGATAGACACATTGTATTAGATTTATTTTGACTTATCATATGACATGTGCTTGTAAATTATATCTTAAAATCAGATCTATGTTATTTCATAAGAAAAGAGACCAGATTCTGATCAGACGGCTCATATGCGATAGCAGGAACACAGGGTTACGGTTACTCGGCAAATGTTTAACTATAGACAATGCTTTCTAATTCAATTTTCGAAGTAATCTTTTGATTTATTTTCAAATATGTAACGAGAGTCCAATATGTGGATCATAGTGAGAGCCAGGGTAACTTATCTAGATTCAAACTGTTTGCTGTGTTTATCGTAACCCTTTTCTCCATGAACATTTATGTAAGAAGTAAATGACATAATTGATGTTTGATACAATGAACCCTCATTATACCGGCATTCGTTACAATGGCATCCTCGTTATACCGACAGTATTCATTGAAACAAAATTACCATTAAGTCTTTGAAAAACCACTGAATAAGTAGGTGAAATGCCAATAAGACAGATGATCGCTTAATGCAGAACACAAGAAGTGCAAAAAGCTCCCAAAGGGAGCTTTTTGCACTTCTTGTGTTCTGCATCAAGCGTTCACCTTTTGGTACTAGTTTAAAACTGGCCACACAGTTCCTTTCATATTTAAAATCGTTATAACGGAAACCTCGTTATACCAGCAAACTGTCTGGAAACAAACACCTCCGTTGTAACGAGGGTTCACTGTACTTACCTATGACCGCAGGAAATTTCGGGCATGACAGAATTAGAAATATGAGATCTATATCTATGCCATAAGCAAACAGAGCAGAAGCCGATTAGACGGCTCCTACATGAGCCGTCTGATCTGGGCCTACTCTATTTGCAAATGTGAAGAAAGGCGTAACTATATATTAACGGGTTGCATCCAAACACAACATGTTAAACGTGATCATTACGGGACACATTGATGTTGGGCCTTAAAAGTCTCAAAGTTTAAAGCTAATGCCTAAGGTCTTTTTTCTTCGGTCATTATTCAATGCACTGAAAACTATAATGACACGCAATAGTTCTATTAAAGCCTTTCGATGCGGGCCACGAGTGTTCTGGCATTTGCAAACAGTATAGTCCCAGATTAGAGGGCTCCTCTAGGGGCCCTCCGATCAGATTACATGTGTATGTAATGTTTGTCATTCAAAATCCCCTAGCGAAGCATACCCCTTCATACCGAATGGACTCTATCGTTTAACGAATAATGGAGCATTTCAATTAGAAAGTTTCAGCACTCAAAGAGTTAACTCTTTCGCTGCCAATGTCGTTTCTGTAATTACCTATGCAAACAGTTTGGATCAAGATGAAACGCCGAGTAACTCGGCGTCTCATCAGGATACAAATTGTTTGTTACTGTGACTGTTCTATGAAACAAAAACGTACAAAAAATAAAAATTGTAGCAGACGACAAAGTTTTCAGACGACAAAATTTGGCAACGAAAGAGCTGAACGCTTAGTACGCGAACAACGAACTTATTATTAACCTGTGTGAACAGTCTAGGTCCAAATTACACTTATAGTATTCACTGTGCAATCTTTGTGACACTATATTTGTTACTTTAAAACAACAGTGGACGAAGCATTATTCAACCAGTGACATTGTTTCATAATAAGGGGACAACCAGTTAAGCTGGATTCGTTCAACCCTATGGGAGTAACGTTACATGGAAGTTCAGGCGTCTCTACCTCATAACAGAACTTTGTCATTGTTTTGCAACCCATTAGTGTCAATAATCAATATCACAAACATGTGAACTCCTTTTACCCTTTCGGCGCCAAATTTATAATTGTCGTCTGCAATTCAATTTCGTCAAATCATTTGGTAAAAAAGGAAATAAGATAAATAATTGCAAATTTCAAAAGAATAAAGCACATACATGTATATAGAAATAGAGTTTGAGGCAAAACGTGAAAAGGCGGTCTCTGATCTGGGACTGCACTATTTGTCGTGGTACATTTTTGCGACATTGGCGATGAAAGGTTTAATCTAATATCCCTACATGTATTTTATTTTCAACTTTTAAGTATTAACTTTAATTCTTTCCCTGTTGAATATTTATGTAAGATATACCGAATCATGAATAATATATCAGATTATTAGTTTTATAATGCTATATATACTTAGACATTGTTGGCCATGGAAGAAAGTGTAGAATCACATTCTTAACCCTTTCCTTCATATAAACGTGTTTACACGCGTTTGCAAACAGAGTAGACCCAGAACAGACGGCTCCTATAGGAGCTAGTGGAATCTGAAAGTTCTGTTTCTTCACTATCTAAATTAGCCACACTGTCCCGACTTCCATATTTCATTATAACTATTCTGGCCATGAATATTCAGTAGGTATTTAAATTTGGAATAAACATAGAACAGGGAAAGGGTTAGCTGCATGAAGCTAATCACCACTCAAGTCGCACTTGTACATCTCACCGTGATCCAGCCTGTTGAACACATTCCCTGTTCAGTATCCGTAGAAGAAATAAAGACAATATGCATATTTATTAGCTGATTTTTTATATAGGCATATGTACACTGGAAATGTTGGCATTGGTAGAAACTATAGAATCATATCTATATTATTTCATATTTAGCAAACAGAGCAGGCCCTGGTCAGACGGCTCCTATAGGAGCCGTCTGATCTGGGTCTACTCTGTTTGCAAATGCGTGTAAAAGTTTATATGAGGAGAAGCATGTGCTCCTTCAGGAGCCGTCTGATCTGGGTTTGCCCTGTTTTCTTATGATATAATATACATATGATTCAACAGTGTCTGCAATGACCTACTATTTCTGTGTCAATTCATTTACTGTTAATTATAACAATTAATCTTCTTAATATTCATGGTGGCATTATTTCTTACATGATTAATCATAGAGTAAATGGTTAAATATAGATACTAGAGTGTGATATTGCAATATCAGACAATAAAATATTCATGTATTAAAATAACGCGGCAAAAGTTTGCTAAAACTATTGAATCATAGTGAAGTACTTAATAATTGCAGTAAAAACGCGATACTTGGAAATTTAGTAATGAAGAATTTATGTTTTTATAGGCAGGTGGCTGCTTAATGCAGGATGAAGGTCATGCAGAAAGCTCCCAGAGGAGCTTTCTTGCATGACGTTCACTCTGCATAAAGCTGCCACCTGTTTTAAAGATCACTAATGACATTTGCTTCAGTGTTCGAAGTATCGGAGTTTCACTGCATCTACATATCAATATCTGACTCGTTATGTTTTGTCTCTCCCAAAATTTCAAAGGCAGGAAAATTTAGCTAGGAACAAGCTCGTTGCACCCATTTTGGCGCCTTATTTTATTTCATTTTGAATTTATGGCCGAGAATAAAACTAAGGAACCTAATATTGATATTTATATCAATATAAAACATGAATTTTTATAACAAAATGTTTTGTGGAAACAGGAATGTTTTAGCAAGCTTAGGTAATATGCGAATGCAAATATTTAAGTCTATTTGCTAAATCAGACTCCAATGTCTGCTTCTAAAACAATGATACATATATTTGTAAATTCAGCATCGGCTTTAGAAGAACGACACTATAGAACGATTATACGGTGTAGACCCAGACCACTCTTCATGGCAGAAACCCAATCACTGGTTAGTGATATGAATTGTTAAATATGGTGTAATATCTTATTTGTTTTTGTTAAAATTGCACTCTACTATATTATACTGCGGTTTTTGTAAGTGCGTTTCCCTAGAAACAGTTCTGCATCGAATAGACACAATGCAGCAGGATATTTTGGTTCATTATGTGCAAGCCTACTTTCAGTTAATTTAAAGCATCTAAATTTTCTATAAAGCTAAAATTCATTTTTACAACAGTCTTAAATTGCGATCATTCTTTTAATTTGAACATTATATGAGACTGTCTCAATTTTCTGAGGCGAATCTTTTCTGTAATTATGGCCGTATGCCGTGCTGCATGTAAAGACAAACTCAAGTAATCACTGCTTCTGGCCATTAACACTGCACTCTAAATTGTACAGTCACGTTGAGATTTATTTCACTGTCTTTCAATTAGACCAAAGAAATTCATTATCTCTTACAAATGAGTTTTATTAAACTTTTGGATTTTTTATAACATTAGAGGAATCAGTTTTAGGATTCCGGATACTATTCTGCAAATTGCTGGTCCTGTGAACCCTTTACTCCATGAATATTAATGTAAGAAATAATGACATCATGAATATAAATTAGATTAACTGTTATACTAGCACATGGATATATAGAGTTTGGCCGTGGCAGAAACTGTAGAAACATATCTATATTATGTCATAAGCAAACAAACAGAGCAGACCCTGATTACACGGCTCCTACATGTATAGGAGCCGTCTGATCCGAGTCTTCCCTGTTTGCAAAGGCACAGAAATGCATAGTTATGGAGTAAAGGGTTAACCGTCTACTCCAAAGATATGCCCTTTAACATTATGAACACCATGACATCATTAATATTAATTAGATTAACTGTTATAATTGCACATGGACACAGGGAGTATTGGCCATGGCAGAAACTGTAGAATCATATCTATATCATATCATAAGCAAACAGAGCAGACCCTGATCAGACGGCTCCTATAGGACCCATCTTATCTGGGTCTACTCTGTTTGCAAAGGCGTAGAAATGCGTATTTATGGAGTAAATAGTTAACCAATTACTCCAAAGATATGCCCTTTAATAACTTTGCAACAAAGTAGACCCAGATCAGAGGCTCCTGTACAGGTACCGTCTGACCAGGGTCTTTTGAAATAATATAGATATGATTCTTAAGTTTCTCCCATGGTCAAACTGTTTCTGGTACATGTGCCATTATCAAAAAATAAGCTAAATACATTATATCTCAAATGAATATTCATGGATTAAAGGTTAAATACACACTGTTTGACAGTGCTCTTTATGACAATATCGAGATAAACAAATATCCGTGACATACATCAATCTCCCTTTGCCGCTGTTTGAAATCTCCGACACTCTCAATTGTGTCTGTGTTGAACATGCCTCTGTAGTAGATGAGCCGAAGTCGAGTTTAAGTAATCTCTTAAGATACCGCCATAAAACGCTAACGTTTGATATGAAAATTACGAATCTCATAATACAGTAAAACCTCTCTATAACGGTCACTAAATTGTATAAATTAATTGGTATTTAGGGCAGGTAGCTGCTTAAAACAAGGTGAAAGTAAAACAGAACGCTCCTATAGAAGCGTTCTGTTTTACTTTCACCTTGTTTTAAGCAGCCATCTGCATTTAACACAATATACTTGATGTAATTCAGTGGCCGTTATAGAGAGGTTTTACTGTATACATTTAGACACGACTGTGTATCATAGAGTGAGTGGCGCTTAGCGAAAGTGAGGGTGTGATTTTAGCTGTATCTTGTCAATTATGCCTAATGTGATTAAATGGCCAATGAGTATAAAAAACGGCTAATACATATTCCGCTGTAAAACCAAATTCTGCTCAAATAGGAATCTTATGCTGTTTTGACTACTTCCGATTCAATCAAGCTTTTGACAAACTATTCGCCGAGTGTGAGACACCCTGGACTCTGTTGAGATCTAGATCCAATTTGTTTGCAAATGCGAGTCAAGTCCCGTATAGCTGGATAATGCCTAATAGTCCCAATTCACCATAGTTGACCTGTCAATTGATACAGCATGCATGCACAATAACTTTCTATTATCTCTATACTTTGACTGAGGGAAATGAATGACATTTGAAAACAACGTACAGTAGGGCCTGTCGTAAGCGACATTTTATTAATTGGGATATAAGAGTCTTAAAAAGCATGTGGTTGCCTAATGCAAGGCAATAAATAATGCAGAAATTTCCTATAGCAGTTTTCTGCATTACTTTTGACCTACATTAAGATACCATCTGCCTAACAGACATACGAGCGTACTAATAAATAGACCTCTTTTTGATGGTCGCTTAAGACAGGTTCTTCTGTACACCGACTATACCCAGATATGATAGTTCCCGGAGGAACTCTTTGATAACTGTCTGCATCGTCTGTCATTCAAAACCATCTCAAGTCAATCCTATTACTTTAACCCTTTCCCTGTTTCATATTTATTAATAATTTCTTCACTACATGAATATTTATGCACATAATCTACAAAATGGAACACGGAAAAGGACTTTGTTTCATTGTAAATCTGCATAATCAGATCTATAAATTTCCATAAACAAACAGAGCAGATCCTGATCAGACTGCTCCTATAGGATCCATCTGATCTTGGTCTACTCTGTTTGCAAAAGCGTGAAAAGGCGTTTATATGAGGGAAATGATTAAACTGAAAAAGGTAAGCAGAAGTAGAATGAATGTTCTATGTGTTGTATACACTTAGTTTATTCATCAACGTCTTGACCCACACTGTGCCAAAATGAGGGTCACCATCTTTCAGTGGAATAGTTAAGCAATTGCAGACCATTCTAATGTGAAAACTCAATATTTATACGGTTAAGTTGTTTTCATCCGACCATGATTTAAGGACATAATTGAAAGTATGTTTTCCCTATTATCATGACCCCATGCACTGTAATAGAGCAACAAATAACACATGGAAATATAACTTAGTTACCAACGCAACGGGGGCACTGTTGTCAAACAGGACATCCCTGTACATATTGGTACCTAGAGCACCTAGAGAATCTTGCTTGCATTGCAACCCTCCTTCAACTAGCGCAAGGGATTCCTGTTAAATTTTAAAGACATTACCCAGGTCCATTCAATGATTCCCCCCCATTGTTCTCAATAGGCGTGAAAGTAACAGTAAAAACATGATACAAGTGTGCAAAATATGGCAAGCCGTCTCATTCTGTCTAGAGAGGCCCTGACATACAATTAGTCAAGGGGAACACACTCAAAAGACCATTGTTGGTCAGAACCCAATAGAAGTTCAACCCTTAAGAAGCCTACCACTAACAAACAAAGGGCCATATGCAAACAGGTTGGATCCAGATGAGACGTCAAGTAACCCGGCATCTTATCTGGATCCAAGCTATTTGACAGACAACATTTTCACAAATCTTTACAAACTATGAAGCACTTTCACATTTGAAGCAGACAAGCAATTTAGCAGATGAATATTTTATAAGGATTAAATACATTAAAAAAAACCTGAGCGCTTATGTATATCAGAGATAAAACTCTGGACATTTGGCCTGCAGTAGAATCCATTTAACCTGCAGTGGAGGAGAGCTATAATATGTTCAAAGGCGCCTTAATTAAAGCTGAGAATTCAATTTTGTCTTGTAGAGCTGGCGTTCATATATACATGCCATGTTTGTTTGTACAGTGGAGAAAACGTTATCATTTCCCGTTTAAACGTATCTATACGCAAATGCATTGCCAGGAAATATTATTTTAAGAATTCCGGCAGAGGATCAAACATGAATCATTGGTGTAAAACAGAGATTCAATTGAGACCAGTAGTTTCAGAGAAGAAGACTTTTATTTTGTTTTACTATATATGAGTAATGGTAATATAACGAAAACATACCCTACAAATTTAAGCTAGGAAAAGTTCATATAAAAGAATTCTGCCCCATACACTGGCGGTCATGTTTTTTAGGGTAGGAAAGTTATATTTGATAAAAATAACATGATAAATGGTCTTCCATAGATCATTGGTGTAAAATTATTTACAATTCTGTCATTCTGATATTTTTCACAAGAAGATTTTTATTTGTGTTCAATCAGTTGCCATAGCAACAACACTTTCGATTGGATGGCTTATATTTGAAGAAAAGCTGACAGATGAACCAACAAGTAATAATCCTTTGAGGTTTTGATGAAATTGGCCCTGCCGTTTCCAAGAAGTTCTTTAAAATATATGACGACAGGCGGCGACAGACCGGGACACAGGGCAAACACAATAGCTCACTTTAACTCAAGAAACACTGCAAATAGAGTAATCACCCGTTCTCACAGCATCTCTCGGTAAAGAATTGCTGAAATATGATTTTTCGTTAGTGTGGGTCAAGTACTTTCAGTGAAAAAAAAAGACAGATTACATAGGGCAATACTTCCAAAAGAGATGTCCCACAGAGTTATTATCCTTGGACACAGCTGCCTTTTCTCCCAACAAGGTCTATCAGAATATGTAAATACTGCTCAGAAAGTTATAATTTAACCCCTGCACCCTGCACTTGATCTCAATGAGATATATTTGTATGTGGAGTGTCATGAATGTAGGTTGAGCACTTTAGAAGACATTCACAGGCCGAACGGACAAAGCGGGGCCTATATGCTCCTTCTTATAGTTTCAGGGAGCATAATAAAAAATAAAATCATATACTGCATTAGTGACAATCTAATCATTTCCAAATCATCAAATGTAAGAGACGGGCCTCACATGGAACGCTCCAGTGGTTCTTGACAGGCAGACTGCTATAGCTCTTACCATGTGCCGCATGCTTTTTCACAGGTTAGCTGTAAAGACCCAAGCCGGCCAAGGGAATGTCTTTAAGCTAGCCGAAGGTCCTTATTTTGGCTTACCGGGGAACTGGCTAATTTAATGTATGGGCAGTGGACAGGTCACACCTGAACCGGTTCGAGGCAGCATTGTGTGTATCAATTAGTGTCAATTAGTCTACTATTATTCCTTTGTCATCTTTACATTTTGTGTGTATACTGTTGAACTTCGATATCTCGAACTCGGATGACTCGAATTTCGGGATAACTTTACATATCTAGAGACACATGTGACAGCTTAATGCAGATCGAAAGTAATGCTGAAAGCGCCTGTAGGAGCTTTCGGCATTACTTTCGACCTGCATTAAGCTGTGAACTTGAGATATTGATCAGATTATAAATCGGATGACTCGAACCTCTGTTATCTCGAACTAATTTGGATGGTCCCTTTAAGTTCGATATATCGAAGTTCAAATGTATATTGGTTGTTTATTTGTGTATTTTGTATTGCACTGTGTAGTTTATATGCATTAACTACAAAAGTGAACTATTATGTTGTCCTACATCCGTAAGGCAAATATTTTATGTGTAGTGTTGTATGCCATAGCCAGATGGTTCTTGGTCGTAACCGTGTGACGTACTGGCTTTGTACATAGAATGTTGCATTTGGGTATTGGTGATCTGAGTGAGCTGGCACAAAGCTGGCATAAATATTCTCTATATGCATTTATTATACACAATTTTGTAATGTAGTTTATTCATGTGAAGCGCTTTTGAACGCACATATCCTGTGTGAAAAGAGATCTACAATGTGGTATAATAATAATAATATTATTATTATTATTAATAATAATATTAATAATAATAATAATAATAATAATTATTATTATTATTATTATTACAATTATTATCATTATTGTAATACTACTACTAATAATAATTCAGATTAATATTTTCCGTGCCAGCATTGTCGCCTGCTCGACACATGTCTGAATCCTGATGAGAATGTTTGCATATGATATCAAAGACCCGTCTTAAATGGGGAGTTAATCTTTATCCAGATCTGTATTTCAAATAAATCGTATTTCCATTTTGAAGTTTATTTCTGTAAGAATTCATTGGCCGACGTAGCCGTTAGATACACTGGACATAGGCTAGTAAACGCGAAGGCTAACATGTGAGTAATATGCAAATTGAAGTATTCGGTTCAGTTTAATCATTTCGGTGCCTAATTTCTAATTGTCGTCTGTAATCCAAGTGTGTTAAATCATTCGGTACAATAAGGAAATGAGATAAATAAATGCAATTTTCAATGGAATAAAGCGCAGATATAGAAATAGAGATTGAGACAAAAAGTGAAGTCCCTGTGCCTCTGGCGGCGTTTGTTCTTGGACTGCACTATTTGTCGCCGTGCATTTATGCGACATTGGCGGTAAAAGGGTTAACACACGTGTTTTCACAATGAAGTAGCCGTTTTCCAGAATATCAACTTGATCACTGCATTGAACAGTAGAACCCGTCTTATTTCGCCATAAAAAGAGGTATAACTATAGGAGCTTTCTGCATTACTTTTGCCCTGTATTAAGCAACCACCTTCCTTAAAAAGTCTCATATGTTCAATAAATCAATGACTGCTTAGGACAAGTTCTACTGTAATTTTATACTGTTGTTTCTTATTAAAACAGAACTGTTCAATGTTCGCATTATTGTGGAAAATGTTGAGCATAGTCTGAAAGTAGTATTTATCACGTTGCATTTGACATTATCTTGATCCACATTCTTTGACACTCATGTTGCATTTTGTAGAGAACGTGAATGTGTCTATTCTATGCCTTTGTAAACACAAAGGATCAAGACCAGACAGCTCATACAGGACACGGGTCTGCACTATTTGCTTATGTGTTATCTGATTATGTTTTCCATGGCAATAAAGTGAAAACAACAATGATTCCATGTCCAGCATTCTGCTGGTACGGGCCATCACTCATACCTTCAATATGCATAGTTTAGGATATAAAGACTATACCAAAAACTACTGCATTAGTGAATTGATATTTAACCGAAATACCCTGGTTCGATTCCCAGTAGCAATTTATAATTATACAGCAGAGTCCTAGTAAAGTGACCACAAATAAATTAACACATGGAACTTTAAAAGCAGCTGTTTGCTTAATGCAGGGCAAAACTAATGCAGAAAACTTTCAGTATACATTTTGTCCTGCATTAACTCGTTCTCTCCTAGACTATTTTAGACCCAATCTCTTTGAATGAATCTACCGAAAACGTAGGATTAACTATAGAAAAAAGGAGAAATTTAGAATTGCGTAGTTTTTAAACCATTGTTATAAATAGAGCATTTGCTCCATAGGAGCAACTGCTCTATTTATCACAATGGTTTCAAAGAATAAGTTTTATAAATGCGTAAAAAAGCATCAGTAGGAGAGAATGGGTTAGGCTACCACCTGTTTTAAAAAAAGAAAAAAAGACTTGTCCTGAGTGGTCGTATTAGAGATACTTCACTATACTACGTATGTTTCGATGTAGTGTAGTAAGACTGGATAAGAAGACAACACAAACAGCACTACTGTCACATCATTTATTTCTCTTTTACTGCTACGATTCGGAATCTGGACCAAATTGACAAACATTCAAGCATCTTCTACTGGTGCTTATGAATACCTACAAGTGTTAGTGAAACGTGTTTTAGTAATTAAAAAGTACGTGTTTGAAAGCCGAATCATCAAAAAAAAGGTCTAAGTATGGGTCTGTAAGCTTAATGCAGGTCAAAAGTAATGCAGAAAGCTCCAATTGGAACTTTCTGTATTACTTTTACCCTGCATTAAACAACCACCTCCTTTGTAAGACTCCTATATTTAACCCTTCTCTTGCTGAATTTTAAAACACATTTCTCCTTCTTTACCCATCCATGCTCTGTTGTATAATTACATATATCTTCACTGTGTACACGTATTTCGCTGTGCAATCACAGCTGTGGAGTGCACTAGTTGCACAATCAACTTGTAAATAGTGCATACCCTGATGAGACAGCTCCTGCAAGAGCTGTCTCATCTGGGTCTTCACTATTTACAGGTAGGTATATTGACGTGAATAGCAAGCGAAGGGTTAATAAACAGATGGCTGTTTAGCACTGGTTCCACTGTACTTTGAAGATTATCGTCACACATGACAACACTAATTTTCCAAGAGTAATTAATTCATTTGGGTATAAAATTCAAAAAGTGCATAAATGTTTTGGTGATCATATACAGACCGTGTTTGGAAAAGGAAGTGTTTTCCTAATAACACTAAAATATCCATACACCCGTCTCCCCTCTCAACAGTTTATAAATCGGAATACGTTAATTTGGCATAATTTTAATCAGTTTAAATTAGACTTACATAGCAGCAAGTAGTGAATATTATGATCTACGACTCCTTCAGGGACTATTTGATCTGAGTGTGCACTGTTTGCTTATGTTTATCTGTCTGAATAATGTTGGTAATTAGGGTATTATACCAGAGGTCAAGATAAGATGCGTCAATTGAAACATTTTCAAGATTAATTTCTTTATTTCTCCACCAAACGCTTTGTTGTGTTCAATCTTTAGAATCGTCTCTACGAGACTATTTTAACCCATTACCTCATAGGATATTTTTAGATCCAACCTCTTTGAATAAATCTACCGAAAAGCAGCATTAACTAGAACAAAGAAAACGTTTAAAATTGTGTAGTTTAGAAACCATTCTGATAAATAGAGCATTTGCTCCTTAGGAGCAAATGCTCTATTTATCACAAAGGTTTTAAGAGGTGACTATTACAGATGCATAGAAAGGCGTATTTATGGAGGAAAGGGTTAAAGGGTGGTCACAACATAGGGTTTGGTGGAGAAATGACGAGTTTAGTATTTGAGTAAGCACGTTTATCTGTATCTCTGGAATTACATATAAAACATTTTTTGCGAATCATCAGCAAAACATGACACATATCAGTAACTTTTGAAGAAGAACAAAAATTAAGTTAAAACAACTTTAACAAGACATAAATATAATTATTATAACCAGAAAGAAATCAAATGCCTTATTAAACCATTCTACAATACAACGGATATTTAAATTAAAACAGCGACACATTCACTGGGGAACACACTATTTAAAACAATGATGTTACGTATATATAAAAAAAACAATGTTTAACCCTTATACATGTTTATTTGCAAAAAGGAATGAACTGAACATACATACTCTATGTGCGATGCACTATGAATGCACCATGACACCTAACAGTAGTACCGTATCATCCTGAAGTGCATAACTTCTACAGACCCTAGACACACTTACGGTCCACATTTGTCACATTTACAGAAGTTGTAATAACCAGAAGTAACATAATTGGCGGCGTCATTATTTTCTCCCTAATTATCCGTCGAAGCTAGTTCTAGGAAGCTTGACAAGAATTTATTTCATATGTATAGAAACTACGGGCATACAAACTTGGTGATCTTAAAAGATCTTTAAAAGTCGTCGAATAATAGAAATCTCCAGTACGTACTTTGGTTTGTGATTACTTTAATGCGCCGTATATGTGTAAATTAATAATAATGATAAACATAATGATAAATAATATAATACAATATCATAACAACAACACAAATAGTAATAACAGTATTGATAGTAATCTTAATAACAAACCACTGCTGATGCTGCTACTACTACTACTACTACTGTTGCTACTACTACTACTGCTACTACAACTACTACAACAAAAACAACAACTACTGCTACTTCTGCTACCACTACTACTACTATTATCATAACAACTAATATTGGAAACAATAATACAAATAAAACCAATAGAAATACTACTACTACTAATAATAATAATAATAAATAATAATAAATAATAATAATAATAATAATAATAATAATAGTAATAATAATAATAAAAGATAATCATACCAATTTCAACAGGTATTTATGATGATATTAATAGATATATCGAGTGTTTTATTTTTTGGCGTTGTGGAAGCTATTTGGCGAGAAGTTTGTTACTGTGGTAGTGTTTCTGAAAGAGGAGGGGAGAAAATTAGAAAAAAATGTAACAGACGATAATTCGAACAGACGACAATATTTGGTAGCGGAATATTTAATCCTGGGCATTTGCAAACAAATTTGATTCAAATTAGACGTAGAGTTATTTGGAGTCTGATCTAATATAATTTTACACGCCCAATAGTTTCTATAATGTATTCCAATAAACAATAATAATATGACCCCTCTTCTAAGTGCGCCGATGGGCTGCGTACATTTTTATGTATATGCACAAATACCATTGTTGCATCAAAGTGCTACGTACATTCTTGGCGTATATGCACAACAGCCTCTTGGTGCATCACATTATCCTCACATTCCTTATGTATATGCAAATAGTCCTAAGGTGCATTAAGGTATGTCATTCGGCATGTATATGTACATATCCCCGCACATATCCCCATAATGTACTAAGTATATACTTGATGTATATAATATACATATAGTTCCATGGTGCGTTAACATACTACCTTTATTTATGAAAAAGCCCATGACCCCTTTGGACATAAACATACTATCCTTACATTTCATTCTCTAATAGTCACTTGTTTAGTATTCACTCATTTCCATTGCTGTGAACTATTGCTTTTACTCTAAGACATGTTAAGGTTTCATTTACACATGACGCTTTTCATTGATGTTAAATATAGTATTCAGGAGACTATCTTACCACCGATTGTACCACTAAAGTTATAAACGACAATCGCGTGTGTCCGCATAGCACATTCTAGAGATCAGCAATTAAGACTACAGTAAAAACTTGATACTACGAACATCTAGTAATGAAGGCATGGGACTGCTTAATGCAGGGTGAAAGTCATGCATGACTTTCACCTTGAATTAAGCTACCACCTGTGTTAAAAATTCAATAATGGTACCTATTTTGAGTGTTCGAATAATCGAGTTTTCATTGTAATTTCGCACGACAAAAATATCGTAAGGTATATCTTATCGTATAATTTCAGTCGTACGATATTGAGTAAGACCGGGTCCCAGAGTATCGATCGTAAGATGTAACGTTTCTTGTCATATGATACCAGTCGTACACTCTTTGGTAAGATGGGATCCACGATTACCACGATGTTTGAAGACAGTGTTACTAGTTACTCTAATCTACACAAAATATCTCAGCTCAGCTGCACTCACGGGCTGTAGGTATAGTAAATTATACGAAATCAAATTTCACAGCTCCAGAAAATGCAAACATATCAGGTGTAATAATTATTTCTCCATTAACCCATGCAATGCTAAATTCTCAAATGGACTATCTAAAGAATTCAAGCAGGTTAAGCTTACTTTGAATATTTAGGGATTTATTTTAAAGAAAAGTGTTACATGACAAACATTTTAGACCCTGATGAGAGGGCTCCTCTATGAGCCCTCTCCTGTGTCTACATTGTTTGCAAAGGACATTATTGACTCGTGTCCAACACTGTAAGGGTTAAACATTATCCTTTGAATGCATTCGAAAATACTATCGACCCATACCAGAATGCTCCTACTTGGTTAAACGATGTGGAACAATTTTAATTTAAAAAATCACAATTTAGAGGATAAAGTTATGACTGCTCAATTGATTTTAACACAAAGTCACAACTTTATATATACTCGTTTTAATGTCTTTGCAAACAGAGTAGACCTAGATCAGACAACTTTTATAGGAGGCGTCTGATCATGGTCTGTTCCTTTTGCTTAAAGAAAAATGCAGTGCTGATTGTACAGTTTCTGACAGAGCCAAACATTCCTGTGTTGATTTGTCATTACAAACACTTAGCTAATCAATATTCATGAAGTCATTACTTCTTACATGATAATTCACGGAGTTCTTTGGTAAAGTATGAAAACATTATTACAGCGACATGTTTACCTTATCTGTCCCATCTGGAGCCATGCATTTTCTAATGCAGAAGAGTCTCGCTATCGTGACCACGTCATTTAATAACACATGAGACACTGTCGAAGCAGGTGGTTGCTTAATGTAGGGCAAACGTGATACAGAAAGTTCCTATAGGAGCTATCTGTATCAATTTTGTCCAGCATTAATTAACCCATTTGTGCCGAGTGTCCCTTAAAAGGGACGTAGGCAAACATTGTAGACCGAGATCAGAGTGCTCCTGAAGGAACCCTCTGATCAGGGTCTGCACTGTTTGCTGAAGCCACCGATGTCAATGGCTTATTCCAACAAATACGTTGTTACCTTTGCAACCCCTCAAGATGAAAAATGGAGGCTTTCCACATTGAAATTTGGACGAGTTTTTTTTTCAAATAATGTGGGAGTAAATGGGTAAAACTCCAGAATTGGGATTGATTTGAGTGGTCGTATGAGCGAGACTTTGCTATACTCTGCATTAGATAAACTCAAGATACACTGGCTAATAGTATGTGATTACTACATTTACAAAAACACAAATCAGTTTGTTAATTTGAATACATATTACTTTTACTGTAAAAACAACACTTCTGGTTTTGTTTTCCTCTATACAAAAATTGTTAGTCCGAAATTAGGAAGTGTTGAATTCCATCGTTAGTGCATCTTCTGCCGGACTTCCATTTTCTATATTTGTCATTTACAAGAAAACGGCATACTATTTTCAACGTTTTCAAGATATTTCTTCCTTAAAAATTTCACACAGTTATACCCGGAATCATGTAATATGGGCATGAAAACAACGTACAACTACATTAGATGACTATACTTATTTTCATTGATAAGTTTTACCAGGATCACCACATTCAGATAGAAAACGGATTAATTGAATACATCCATGTGATAAAATAGAAAGAGGTCAAAATTGAGTAAATATATTATACTTACTTTGTATTGTTAACACTGAATGCGTGGGAACAGAGTATATTACATTTTTGCAAACAGTGTAGATCCATATCAAAGGACTTCCGGGGTCCTTTTATCAGGGTCTACTACACTGTTTGTCATAGTAACAAGTTTCTTCAGTGATTACTGTTGGTACAACACTTTTTTGTTTAACTCATTCCCTCCTACTGGCGCCTGTTGAGGCCTCAATAAAAGTCACTTTTGGAATCCATTGCGCTAATTAGAGCATTTCCACCATAGGAGCAAATGCTCTATTTATCACAATGGTTTAAAAACTACACAATTCTATAGAATTTCTTTTCTCTAGTAAATGTTCCTTATCGGTAGATTTGTTCAAAGAGGTTGTGTCTAAAATAGTCTAGGAGAGAACGGGTTAATGCATATTCCTAAATAGAGGAGACAGTCGTACATTTTAGCAGGTTAAGTGTTAAAGGTATCTTTAATGCCGACAAAAGCGCTTATGTTAAGTGAGCGCTATTGCTCTGACCTACGACTACAACTGGAACATAAAAATGCATTGCGCTGTACAATGTGGTTTTCACTTGTTGCAATAATATAATTTAAATAAAAGTACTTACAACATATATGAGTGAAAGAAAATACATATTGTGACATATATATTAATATCCATTGGTAATTTAGCATGTACATTGACTCGAATAGAACACATACATAGTTCAACATGCTGTGTTCACTTCCATTGTGCATCAAACATGCAACTTTGATATTTTCCTTACATACAGATTTCGTCCATGGAATGTCATTCAAAATATATTATGAATTTGTTAAGAAAATAATATTGAATACCTTTCATTTGCATTGAATCATGATAATGCGCTATATGTACGCACGTACATATAAGAACACATGTTTGGTTCTGATTCACCGTGACAACCTTGCTACGAGGGTAATGCTTTCTGGCATCCCAGTGCGAGGGGCCGTGTGCCTCTTTAGTGTGTGTTGTACTTCTAAGAGCTGTTCTCACCACTTACTCATTTCAGCGCTTGCATCTGAAGCTCGAATTGCTCCGAGTAAGCGACGCCAACATGATTAACATGATCTCAAGGAACGCCGGTTTGGGTTAACATCAACTGGCATACACGTTTTAACACCATCTGATGTTGCGATAACGTGTCACACATCACTACTCTCAATGTAGGTCATATCCAACTCAACACCTCTTTTCCTCAGGAATGTTTGGAATTCCAACATGCTTTTCTCCTCCTTATCAACTGCATCAACGAATTGATCAGATGACATATCATCTGTACTTTTTGTTCCCACAGTTGACGAAGGAAGCAGCGGGATCTCTTTCGTTGAGCAAAAGCTTCCCTGACTCAAGGCACTCGGTCTCCTGTTTTCTATGACCGCGTTCGTGTTGATAGAGTTACACGAAACGTATGGTGATGCAGGTGAAGACGCCCGTCGCTTTGAGATAATACTGCTTTGTGATGGTCCCTTGAACACACTATTTGCTACACTATTGGCCAAATTATGGTCAGAATTAGACTTTGTACTTATACTAGGCCCAACTTGGTTGGATTTTCTATGCGGCAATGAGTTTATAAGCGGTTCTTTTACTACTAGAGTATTTGGGCCATCTGTGCCGTTTTCAACAACCAGATGGCAATGCGGTTCTTCCTTTGGCTTTTCGTCTTCCGGTTTCTGAGGAGTTGTTCCCTCTGATTCATTCTCTATAGAATCGTTGTTGCGATTTCCAAGTGGATTTAAATATGTAGACATAGCAGCATCATTAACACATATTGGTGCTACTGGGTGTGCCTTCAATAGATCAGATATGCTGTCGTAATACTCAAAATCTTCTTCGTTTTCAAAATCATCCGAGGTGGAAACTGAACTTTCCGGATAACTCGGACGTAGAAACCCCTTCTTTTGGCGACCATTTTTTGATCTTATTCTAGACTCTGGAACAGTTATGGATTCAGATGCACCATTTGAAATATTTCTATTGTAACTCACTTTTACACTATTATTCGGGCTGAACTTCAATGTAGCAAAGCCATCGTCTATTGCCCGAGACCGTTGTATTCGCTGACTCTGCCGTCGGCGCAGGTATGGCATTCGGAGGATGCTTTTTAACAGTTCTGAATCAGTTTGGCAACCAAAGTCCTGTCTTTGGAACGATACATGTTTACACTTGACCTCCTCCGATGCCTCTTTAGAGCTTATCGTACTAAGTTTATCTTCTTCAGATGTTCCTGCGGATGCCATCTTGGCCCAAGAAAATGAAGATGCATTGTTACCGCTGTTACTGGTTGCAGGAACATGGAATGAGTTATCCCTTTTCATTGCCACTGTTACCTCCCTTTTGAGTCTTGGAACTGGGATGTGCTTGGGATTACGATGAGTTGTTCCCCCATAACGAAGTCTTTGTAAGAAGGTCTTCCGTCGATGAGTAGGAACGTGCAGTCCATCATTTTTCTTGTCTCTGAAATATATTTTATTAGATGAAATGCTTTGTGCTATATAGCTCACAGTGTAAGGCGTTATATGTGTATGATACAACAGGTCTATTTCATATATACGCCACAGTGTAATATATCATGTGTATTTAATATGAAAACCCTACACCATATATACATACCATAACGTTAGGCATAGTATGTGTATAATACAAACATATAATCACATATAGGTCAACGTGTAAGGCGTCATTAGTGTGAAAAACAACCCCTATATCAGATATGCGTCTCAGAGTAAGCCGTCATTTATGTATAATACAAAAGTTTATATACATATATACCTCACAGTGTAAGGCGTAATGTATGTGTTATACAAAATCCTATGTTATATATATCTCACACTGTTTGGTGTCACGTATGTATATATAATGCAAATGCCTATATCACACATATGTCACGGTGTCAGGCGGTATGTATGTCTTTAATACGCCACAATGTTCGACGGCATGTGTATGTAGTATAAAAGCCTATACAACATATATGCCACAGTGTAAGGCGTATTTGGTGTGTAAAATAGAAGCCTTTAACACATTTACATCACAGTATAAGGCGTCATATGTGTAATACAAAAGTGCACATCACATATGCGTCTCAGTATGAGGTTTCATATATGTAATACATTCTATATAATCTATACATCAAATTATAAGGCGTCTATGGTGTGTAATTCAATGTATAGTGTGCGTGTAGCACAACATTCTATATCACATATAAGTCACAATGTAAGTCGTTACAACGCAACGCGTCCTCTGTGTAAAATACAACATCCTATATTGTACACACGTCACAGTGTAAGGCGTCTTGTATATAATAAAGCATTTTGTATCACATATATGTCACAGTGTTAGGTGCCTTTTGTGTGAAATACAACATCCTACATTACATATACGCCACAGTGTTAGGTGTCCTGCATGTATAATACAAAATCCTATATCACATATATGTCGAAATGTAAGGTGTCATATGGGCAATTATCTCAGTTTAAGGTGTCATGTGTATGTGATACAAAACCATATCACATATGTGTCTCAGTGTAATGATTATTGTGTGTATGTGTGTGTGTAATATATCATTGTTATGTCATAGTATAAGGCGTCCTGTAATACAACATCCTATATCACACATTCGTCACAGTGTAAGGCATCATGTGTGGATGATAAAAAACTCAATATTACATATACGAGGGTCGATTAGGAAGTTTTCATTTCCTCGCAACAGTCTACAAACTTCCAGATCAACCCTCAGATATATTACAGTGTTAGACGTAATATGTGTGAAATACAACATCCAATATTATATATATGTCAAAGTGTAAGACGTAATATTTGTATAGTACTAATTGTAAAAAATAACCCCATATGTGTTACATTGTAATTCATCTTTATCTAGATAGTATTCTTTAGTTGGTTCTATAGTAAAACATCCCTTGTTAAGAATGTTGTTGAAAATGCAGCTAGCTAATCTTTATAAGGTAATTATCTTAGTTTTTATATCATATATATCTCCTACTTTCAGAATATTTGTATGCGTAATATAACATCCTATAACACATACATGTCATAGTGCAAGGGGTATCATGTGTGTAATACAACAACCTATATCACATATATGTCACAGTGTAAGGCACCATGCGTGTATAGTACAAAACGCACATTACGTCACAGAGTAAGGCACACTGTGTGTATAATACAAAATTATATATCACATATACGTCATAAGGTAAGGCGCCATGTGTGTGTTATACGGTATCCTACATCACATATACGCCACAGTGTAAGATTTCATGTGTGTATGAAAAAGTAGTAAAGTCAATTTGGAAATGCCACACACAAGACACTCCCCAAACATCAACAAATGCAAAGCCCTATATTGCATAAATGCCACCGTGTAAGGCGTCTTGTGAATGTAATACAGCATCATATATCAAATACAATATCGTACTTCACATATACGTCACAGTGTAAGGTACCATGTGTGTATAACTCGAAACCTTATATTGCATATATGCCACTGTGTAAGGCGTCTTGCGTATGTAATACAACATCTTTTATCACACATATGTCTCAATGTAAGGTGAAAAGTGTGTGTAATACAAACCAATATCACATATATGTCAGTCACATTGTATAGTCTTGTATGTTTAAAGTATTATACTTTATCAAATATTCGCATCACAATGTTTTATTTAATTTTCAAACATTGAGCAGCTATCACAGTCGTTTTGACAGTTAACATTTAGCCTGCTATGGGCGGATGAGTGGTATACCTATGCAAACAATTTAATAAGCAAAGAGAGTAGGCCCAGGTCAGACGGTCCCTATCCCAGCTTTGTTTGCAAAGGCATTAAAATACGTATACAGTAGAGAATCCCTCTGCTGCGACAACTTAAAAAATAACCATAGCTGTTTTTATAAGCAGATGGTTGCTTAATGCAGGTCGAAAGTTATGCAGAAAGCTGTATAACTTTCGACCTGCATTAAGCTACCACCTGCCTTTGCCACAAATAATTATGCCCCTTTTTGGTGATCGTATTAGAGGGTTTTTACTGTATATGGAAGAAAGGTTAAAGTAAAAGGCATTAATTGTTTGTTAAACATTTTTTGATTTATTTTGTACGGCGTGTATATTAAATATTACTTTGATTAAGCACTTAACGACAAAATACGAAACATATAGTCAATATTATTTCAAATGAATTAAAATAAGGAATCAATATCAGCTTAACCAAATTATCTGTAGATAAAATAAATTTTTAACCTTTCTCTTGCTGAATTTTGAAACACATTTCTCCTTCTCTACAAATGCCCTTTTGTATAATTACATAATTATATCTTCACTTTGTACAAGTAGTTCGCTGTGCAATCACTGCTGTGGAGCGCACTGGTTGCACAGTCAACTTGTAAATAGTGCAGATCCTGATGAGACAGCTCCTGCAGGAGCTGTCTCATCTGGGTCTTCACTATTTATAGGTAGGTATATTGACGTGATTAGCAAGCGAAGGGGTAATGTTTTACCTTTCCAGTGTTTCATACACAGTTATATTATATCTATGATATTATACAAAAAATAAAATGAATATTTTGAAACATGACGACCCAATTTCTTTAACCCTTTCCCTGTTACCTATGGTAATTGCCGTAAAAAGATTAAACAACATTCTTAACAAGGGATGTTTTACCGTATAAGCAACTAAAGAATCATATCTAGATTATTCCATAAGCAAACAGGGCATACCCTGATCAGATAGCTCCTTCAGGAGCCATGTGGTCTGGTCCTACTCTGTTTACAAAATCACGAAAAAGCGTTTACATGAACGAAAGAGTTAAACTCAACTGATATCAACAGCAACCATAATATCTGCTTAAACTATTTAACACAGTATGCATATTGTTATATTCAAGTTAAGTCTATGACAAAACAGGATACCAAGGAAATATGAAGCAATGCTCTGCCACATGCAAACTACGTGTCAATGTTACAACATGACAACGGTATTATATTACTAATGTCTTAACCTTGACCTCGCTGTGAAACAAAATGTCTTCTTAAATTTGGATCTAGGGCAATTTTCGATCAAGCTTCTCAGAAACTAATCAGACAAAAGTGCCTACACAAATACTAAAATCGTCATTTCATCACGAAACCCTTCTTCGAGACGATTCTAAAGAGTGGTCACAGTATAGGGTTTCGTGGAGAAACAAAGGAGCTATTCTTGAAAATGTTTACATTTACTCATTTTATCTGGACTTCTGCTAGTGACCGAGTGCCAAACAGCTTGGATCCTGATGAGACGCCCAGTTATATCTCGATGAAAGCTATTTGCAAATACAACTCAGCGGATAATGGGATAAGGGTTAACCGTTCGCTTGCTATTCACGTCAATATACCTACCTGTAAATAGTGAAGACCCAGATGAGACAGCTCCTGCAGGAGCTGTCTCATCAGGGTCTGCACTATTTACAAGTTGATTGTGCAACCATTGCACTCCACAGCAGTGATTGCACAGCGAACTGCTTGTACACAGTGAAGATATATGTAATTATACAACAGATTATGGGTAAAAATGGAGAAGTGTGTTTTAAAATTCAGCAAGAGAAGGGTTAATTATTAATCGAAGTCAATTTTTAGTCGAACTTTTCCTGTTCTTTATTCTCTTACCTAATTAGGTCAATGCTTTCGCCAGAGGCACAGGAAATAGATCCAATGTGACACCGGACATCCTTTGACGTAGTGAAAGCACTTCTCGTGTTTTTCTCGGGGGCCCAAATGATGATGTATACCTTTGGGAAGAAGAGCAATATCAGTGCCACATAGGCACTCAAAGATATTGACACTGACATTGTGATCACTTTCCTGTCGCTTCCAAAATAAATCGCCATGAAACCTAACCATATAACACATGTGGTGTACATGGAAAAACCTATAAACTTGGCTTCGTTGAAGTTTTCCGGAAGGTTTCTCGTCTTAACGGCGTATAGAGTACACATTATGATCAAAACTAAGTCGAATCCTAGGGGAACAATGATACCCATCGTGGTGGTGTTACACACGAGTTTGACTCTCCTTGGCTCAGAATAATCCAATTTTGAATCTGCCGGTTCTATGACAAGCATTATGGTAATAATTGCGCATTCAACACCTATTAATATACATGTCAATATAACCTGTGCCGAGGCGCTCATAAAGCGTGGTTTCTTTGTTATTATTTTCTTAGTTCCTTCTAAAATTCTCGCAATCCTGTTTGTTTTAGTGACCAAAGAGCCATAAACAAGCGAAAACGATAGTCCTGGAAGAATTCTCGTAAAGTAGCACGATACCAGACTTGGTCGAGCAACTAGAACAAAATTGCTGCAAAACGCTGTCAGAACCCCCAACAGGATGATGTACATGAGTTCACGTGTTGACGCCTTGACAACAGGCGTATTGTTGTGACGCATAAATACCACACCTATCCACAGTGTGACGGAAATCCCGATACATGCCGTAATCAGAGCCACCATGCCCTCTGTATCCCACCACGTGATGTACGCGATAACTATTTTGATACATTCTGAAAATATGAAGCAGAACAACAGATAAATGTGCGTACTCAAATACAAAACTCGTCATATTCCCACCAAACCTTATTTTGTGACCACTCTTAGGTTGAGAAATGAAGAAGTTATTCCTGAAAATGTTTTAATTTAAAAATCGTATCTGGACCTGTGATGAAGTGAGGATTGTTAAGAAAAAACTGAAAAAGGAACGAATGATACCAAATTTCATTGTTCAGTATCCCTTATGTTTTATTTGATAACCATGTACACTTTTGTTCTTATATCTTAAATGAAAATTGTATGTATCTATGAATGATTATGTATGTGTTCATTTTCATATCGCTTAACATCGGAAGGAGAGCTCGGTGCGTGAGTAGTGTTGCACTTTTAATAAGTAAAAACCCCCTAATGCGACCATCCAAAAGGGGCACAATTCACAGTGACAAGGGCATCGGGTAACTTAATGCAGGGCGAAAGTTATACAGAAGCTTTCTGCATAACTTTCGTCCTGCATTAAGCAACCACCTGCTTATAAAGACAGTCATTTTTGTTGATTACGTGGTCGCATTAGAGGGGTTTTACTTGTAACTGCTCATGAACAGACTCAATAAAACCTAATCTGCAGTTTTCTCTTTTTGCACTGCTGCGTTTGATTTCGAAGGATCTCCTACTTTCAGAATTTATGTACTTCACAACAGCAGGTGTTAAGTGCTTGTGTGGCGGCCTTAAAATTCTCCCCGTACTTCATTCTCAGTGTATGTTCTGGTCATTAGTGAGCATTAGTTTCAATGTTTAACGTTTTGAAAATTGAATACCGTTTAAGCCGATGCTAGGGGGCTTTAATAGTGTTGCACTTTTAATAACTGCTCTTGAACAAACTAAATAAAACCGAGTCTACAATTTTCTCATTTTGCATTGCTGCTTTTGTTTTCGAAGGGTCTCCTATTTTCAGAATTCTTGTATTTTATGTGCTTTTGTGGTGGCCTTAAAATTCGCACTGTACTCAATTCTCAGTGTTGTTATAGTTTTCGATGTTATTATTAGAATTGGAAAATGAATACCCGGTGCGATAGGGGGTGGGGTGGGGTGAGTAGTATTGCACATTTAATAACTACTCATGAACATACTCAATAGTAACCGAGTCTACAATTTTCTCTTTTTGCATTGCTACTTTAGCTTTCAAAAGATCACCTACTTTTAGACGTATGTGTTATCCTATATATAGTAAAACCCTTTCTGTGTTGGAAACGATGCACTAATTCCTTTGCAAACCATGCAGACCCGGATGAGAGGGCTCATGGAGAGACCTTTGTATTGGGGTTTTCATTGTTTGTCATTTTACACTTCCCTTTAAGAAAATATCTGAATATTCACGGCAAGCTTGACCTGTTTGAAGTTTGAAATAATCAAGTTGACAATTTAGCATTTAAACGGTTAAACTATTTTCTAAATAAGGGTCCAGGGTAATAAAAGCTCAGAATCTGACCAATGAGATGCTTGAAAATGGTCTCAGACTGAAGCAAAATGTTTTATTACCTCGGGGCCAGACCATTTATGTTATCAATTAATCACATTGGTTTGTGTAAGTCTGGTATAAGGTTATACATGGAAACAATTCTGCTAAATTATTTTGAAATCATCTCAGTCGTTTCAGAAAGAAACTTCAGAAAAACAACCAAAGCCTTTTCTTCTGGCTGTTATGGTTAACAGAATTCTACATACATGTAGTTCCAAGTATTTGAACAAAGTTGACATTGGATAAAGACTATTTTCTGTGAAGAGTGTTTACATTTGGCAAATGAGTGTTAGATGAGATGATTCCGTAAATTATGAACAACGAGGGACGACGACAACGGACGGATACAACATAATCATGGAAACTTGTCTTAACCCTTTCGGCGCCAAATTTCTAACTGTCGTCCGCAATCGAAGTTTGTTAAACCATTCGGCAAAATAAGGAAATGAGATAACTAAATGCAAAATTTAAAGGAATAAAGCACAGATATAGAAATAGAGAATGAGGTCAAAAGTGAAGTCCCTGATCAGACGCGAAAAGGCGGCGTCTGATCTGGGACTGCACTATTTGTCGTGGTGCATTTATGCGACATTGGCGGTGAAAGGGTTAAGTACTTCCTACTCAGCTGAACTAAAATTGTAAGAGTAGCTTTTGAATGCCAACGGACTTGTTTGTTTTCAGTATTTGCATTTTACAAAACTAGAGAGACGAATATGTAACACAGTTCTGTAGGTTTTGGTTGAACATCTGTACCGTATACCAGCTCTAGCTCAGAATTAGAGTATCAATCCTTTCGGTGCCAAAATAAAATATCTGCTAAGAGTATCGTCTGATTCAGGTAACACAGTGGTGTTTTCTTCAATTTCATTACAAAAATATAATCTATAGTTGAATTTCGATATCTCTAACTGGGATAACTCGAAGTTTGGGATAACTCGAAGTGAAAGTTCGATCCTTACAACATTTAGAATACGGAATTGTTCTAAAATCTATAACTACACATACCTAGAAACACGTGTTAAAGATTAATGCAAGTAGCAAACAATTCTGAAAGCACTTGCAGGAGCGTTCAGCAATACGTTAGACCTGCATTAAGCTGTGAACCTGATAAATTGTTCAGATTAAAAATCGGATAACTCAAACCTCGGGTATCTCGAAGTAATTTGTTTGGTCCCCTGAAGTTCGAGATATCGAATTTCAACTGCATATCAATCAGCTTAGATCTTGTGGAGACTCGGTTATTTGGTGGCTCCTCGGGAATGTGTGGAAATGGTATCACGAATTCGCCTATGGCGGCGAAAGAATTAATAAAGCTGTAATTGTTTTAGCTACCTGTCTGGTTGCTGTCAGGCCACCATCCTAATTCGCATGGACGACATGTATCACTGCTGTTGATGATTTCGTTATCCTGGCACGGTGTGCACACCCAGCAACATGCTATATTGCCACTGACTTTCTGTAAGATAATAATAACGGTCGATGTACTGTCAACTTAAGAACGTTTGCATGCCAGTAAACCTGTTACAATGCAATTTACTGTAATGCGTTTGTAATAAAAAATGTACAGTAACACCTCACTAAACCGGGCGTTTAATTTAGTATGATATCACGAAAAGTGACAACTTAATGCAGGATGAAAGTCATGCAGAAAGCTCCTCTAGGAGCTTTCTGCATAACTTTCACCCTGCATTAAGCATTCACCTGTCTAAAAGTATCTTAATTCTTCTCTACTAGAATTTCGGTTAAGAGCGGGTTTACTGTATTCCATTCCTTTGTTAAAGTTTACTATTTAATCTGCAGGTTGAAATAACTCACGAAGATACGTGAGCCAGGTGTTGTAATATATAAGCACACACATATGGTCACAACACCAAAAACAGATATGTATATGCTTAAACTTGCATTTTGGAAATACTTGTTTTGAGTATTTTGTATTTCTTTAGGTAATTTCTGTGAATTCAATAATTTACCAATCTTGCACGTGAGTGTACATGTATCAATAGCATGCGTGTTTAACCCTTTTGGCGCCAAATGTTTAATTTCCATTGTGGAATTTTCTTCAATCTCTTCTCTGAAACGTAAGACGTGTGTCAGGCAATTTGGATCCTGATGAGACACCGATTTACTCAACGTCTCATCTAGATTCAAACTGTTTGAAAGTTAACTACAGATTAGTCCACTGTGAGGCACTTTCGGGCGACTTCGGTGGTGAAAGAGTTCAAGTAAAAAGAAAAGCCGTGCCTGTATCAGACACTGTGAGCAATGATGACCGCGTAACGGGTTGTTAAAAGCCGTGCCTGTATCAGACACTGTGAGCAATGATGACCGCGTAACGGGTTGTTTATGAGTTTTGCTGATGTGTTGAAGGCAGGCAAAATAGTTGGTTCTACATATCCCGTTTTTTGTGTGAATAATTATGACCAAAGTAATGACATCAAACATATTAACTAACTGCAGATTTATAATGAAACAAAATATGAACAAGATAATAGTTTGAGCATGACAGAAACTTAGAATCCGACCAATAGTAGAACCTGTCTTAACCCATTATCTCATAGGCTATCTGTAGACAGAATCTCTTTGAATAATTCTACCGAAAAGGAGCATTAACTAGAGAAAAGGAAACTTTTAGAATTTTGTAGTTTGAAACCATTGTGATAAATAGAGCATTTGCTCCTATAGGAGCAAATGCTCTATTTATCACAATGGTTTCACAAAATTACTTTTACAGAGTCGTCAAAAGTCGTCAATATGAGGGAAAGGGTGAAGTAGTAATATGTTTATTGAACACAGGAGTCTTAAGAAGCAGGTGATTGCTAAATGCAGGGTAAAGGAGCTTTCTGTATCACTTTTTTCCTGCATTAGGTCTCCACCTTTTTCAGAATTCCAGATATTGACTTCTTTTTAATGGCCGCTTAAGACAAGTTCTACTGTGTATTAGTTCAGAAACAAACAGGGCCGTTTGATCTAGGTCTATCCTGATTGCAAAGCAGTTATAAACCATCTATGTGGTGATCTAGGTCTATCCTGATTGCAAAGCAGTTATAAACCATCTATGTGGTAAACGTTTACATTGTTAGGATAAATTTTATGTAATCAAAATACACCTAATATCGATTTCTACAAAATGCACGCTTTATTTTAGAATTGGCATTTACAGTTAGAATAATTTGTCTAATAAATAAATGTTCTTCCTGTAATCAGACAGTAATTATATGATAACAACAATGATTTAGAATGTTAATATTTTTGAAGTGTTCCATATTTAATTTTCAGAGAAGACATTCTTTGTGGAAGCGGGGAGAAACAATAATACATATGGTGTGAACAACATCTACATTTACCACTGACCCTCTGTTAAAAAAAGAATAAAAGACAGGTGTAACTTTGTAGTATTGTAAACAGTATATGTGCCAATATAGACGCAGTATAACATTTTAGTTATCTAAATGATCTGAGTATAAATACTGAATGCATCTGTGTGAAATACATGTATGTTTTCTTTACTTATACGGATTTAAGCATTTTTCTGTGATAAAACTGACTATCAATAATTGTAATAAATACAGAGTGTATAAATCAGAGACTCAATAAATACACTTTCCAAAAACGGAATCTTATTGAGTCATTCTGTTCCTTAACCCTTTCAGTGCGGGAAACGAGTCGCTGGTGTCCTTTGCAAACAATCTAGACCTAGATGAGAGGGCTCCTCTAGGAGCCCTCTCATCTGGGTCTGCATTGTTTGTCAAGTTACGAGTTTCTTTTAAATTGACCCATTTGGATTTTGGAATAGTCCATTTGACAATACAGCATTGATAGGGTTAAGGACGCACCAAAGATGCTTAACGTTAATTAGTCAATAAATCCTGACTATTTTCGGCGCTTAAATTATGAACGCGTGCCGCGTTTGACTGCATCATTCCTAGAATATCTTCTATAGTGCCGTCTTTGACGTCATCAAGAGGGAGAAAATATCTCTCGCCCCGCCTTAAGCATCAATCAGCCAAACATTAACCCTTTACACGTTAAATAGACATTGCCAGTAAAAGTGATGTCTGCTATAAACTCGTCACATTTGCTTTTCAAAAAACCATGACCCGAGTATTTAATAGTTCGGATCCTGTGGCATGAATAGTTGTACGAGGTCTCATCTGGATCAAAGCTATTTGAATACACCAATTCGATGTATCATACACTCAGTTAATTCCCAATATAACCCTGTAGAAGCATGTTACCAGTAGTTTTTAAAAGGTTTACTACCTAATTTATTATTTCCAACAGCTTATGAGTTCATAATGGAACTGGTTTTCACTATCAGTGGACATTCAGAGTAAGGCATATTAACCCCTCCCCCATATAAACGCCTTTTCATGCGTTTGCAAACATAGTAGACCCAGATCAGACCGTCTGATCAGGGTCTGCTCTTTTTGCTAATGGAATTTGATAGATATGTTTCTTTAGTTTCTAAAGTGGCTACAATGTTCTACCTTTCATATTTCATCATAACTATTTTGTACATGAATATTCAGTAGGTATTGAAAATTGGACTTAATATAGAACAGGGAAAGGGCTTTCTGTATTATAGGCTCTCACCTGTTTTAAAAATCCTGAATTGGACTCCTTTTGAGTGGTCATATTAGCAAGACTTTAAAGTAGAACAGTTTTTCATTATCAGTGCACCTTCAGATTAAGGTATCTTACAATGGTCTGAGACGAGCGAGTTTTTCATCACTGTGCTTACAATATGCATACTGAGCCAAACGAGTATTAATTGTCAATGTGCTCCATCGCAAATATATGTCCAAGAACGCGACACCTGGTTGTATTAAGTCATTTTACAGCGAACTCTCGTTACAACGGAGGTGCTTGTTTCCAGACATTGTGTTGGTATAACGAGGTTGCCGTTATAACGAATACCAAAAGAACCATTTGGCCAGTTTTAAACTAGTACCAACAGGTGAACGCTTAATGCAGAACACAAGAAGTGCAAAAAGCTCCCCAGGGCAGCTTTTTGCACTTCTTGTGTTCTGCATTAAGCAATCACTTGTGCTATTGGCATTGCACCTATCTATTAAGTGGTTGTTTCAAAGAGTTAACGGTAATTTATTTTCAGTGCATACTGCCGGTATAACGAGGGTTCACTGTAAATGTGTTTGCTGTAAACTTTGTTGTTTGCTATAATTTATAGTTTGGGTCCTGATGAGACGCCGCGCTACTGGGTGTGGTATCTGGATTCAAACTGTTTGCATAGATAATCACAGATGCGACATTGGCTGCCAAAGAGTTAATATTTCATTCATGGTTGAATTCGATTTGTTTTAAACACAAAATCACAGTAGTAAACGCTTTGGAAATTGTCGAGACACGTTTGCAATAAATCAGATAAAATTACCTATCTGTCAAATGAAATACTGCAAATACATTCTTTATTTGCATTTTCAAACTGAACCATTTCCTTAATTACATTTTATGTAAGATATAATTACATTATGAATATCTATTAGTTGATATTTTGTAATGGCACATGAACAAGGGAATAATTGATCAAGGCAGAAAATGTAGAATGAGATCTTTATTATTTATTAAGCAAACAGAGCATAGTTCAGACAGCTCCTACAGGATATGAGCATGATCGTATTTACGAATTCGTAAATAATGCGCTAGATAATGGGTTGGGCATACGTGAAACATATTATTACGTTTTTACGACAAATCACTACTACTCCGATAGAGGAAATTATCGCATAAATATTCTATTGTGCAGTAATTAAGACTAACTTCTTATGACAGAAATTATCTAAGTTTTAAAATAGGACGGTCGCAACGTCTACGATCGGTAGTAAGACGACTATACTGGCTCTGTAATATGTCAAGTTGGTAACGAACGGCAATATCTACCTTGTTCTGGGGGATTCTTAATCAGTAAAATTATGGAAGCGTGAGATCGATCGGAATAAATTACAATGTATATTTAACCCTTTCCTCTATAAATGCGCCTTTCTACGCCTCTGTAAAAGTCACTTTATGAAACCATTGTGATAAATAGAGCATTTGCTCCAATAGGAGCAAATGCTCTATCTATCACAATGTTTCAAACTACAAAATTCTAAAAAAAATCCTTTTCTCTAGTTAATGCTCCTTTTCGGTAGATTTATTCAACGGGTTAAAACAATAGTGCCAAAAACTGACAATGAGCTCATCCAGGACCGAATTAATTAGTAGGAACTTCCTCAAACAAACAGTCATGACTTCAAAATGGCTGAAACAATATAACTGGTAATCAAAGAAGACTAGAGCTATTAAGCTCTAGACATTACTTCCAAGTTTGGATAATGTTTCTCAAGATAGAGAGCGGACAGCTTTACAAGAGGCTGAACGCATGTCCGCCCATGAAGCATGGGGAACATACATGTGTACCATCTTAAGATAGGTGTATAAAAGGTTGACTCCTCAGAAAAAGTAAACTGGTGTTTAACCCTTTACTCCATAACGCCTTTACGCCTTTGCAAACAGAGTAGACCCAGATCTGACGGCTCCTATAGGAGCCATCTGATCAGGGTCTGCTCTGTTTGCTTATGATATAATAAATATGGTTCTACAGTTTCTGACAGTGCCAAAAGTTCCTTCTTCATGTGCTTGTATAACAAATTAATCCAATAAATATTCATGACGTCATTATTTCTTATATGCATATTCATGGAGGAAAGGGTTAATCAGTAGTTCAGGTCTCACCTTTACACTTCCTTTTGGGCATTCTTCACTGCATATTGATCGGGTGACGTTGGTAATATTCGGCCAGTAGATCTTATAGTTGTCCAGTACCAGCTCTCCGCTATTCCACGTACCTATAATCTCATACCTGTAGACGGGGTTCCGTCTCCAGTTATGTTGTTTCTGGTAGTTCACAATATAGTACCTGTAACACAAATACAGTAAAAGTCCTCTAAACTGGACGTTAAATTTAGTCTTGTAGCCAGGTGGCAGCTTAATGCAGTGTCAAAGTCACGCAGAAAGCTTCTCTATGAATGTTCTGCATGACTGTCAGTCTACGTTAAACAGTCACCTGCCTAAAAGTGTATAATTTCTTCTCTACTATGAATATGGTATAGAGGAGTTTTACGGTACCGTACTGTCTCTAATAAACGCTCCTGGTGTAACATTTTAAGATATGATTCTTGCATTTTGTACACATGTTGCTGCTTAATAAAAACGAAAGCAATGCAGAAAGCTCATACGGATGGAGTCTTTCTTCATTGCTTTCAGTCTCAATAAAGCTAACACCTGTATTTTGAAAACCCTATATTTCTTTATTTAATAGTTATTATACAGAAACCCCCTCTAAACCGGGTGTTCAATTTAGTCTAAACATCGGCACTGGAGACAGGTGGCAGCTAAATGCAGGAAGAAAGTCATGCAGAAAGCTCCTAGAGGACCTTTTCTGCATTCCTTCATCCCTACATTAAGCAGCAATCTTCATAAAAGTGTCTATATACTAGACTTCAGATTTAGAGGGGGCGGGGGTGTAAAGGATTTTGGTTATTTTATTCTTTGTAGTTTCTACCAATAAGAAAGCGGCGTTCATTAGAGTGGGTGCGTGTATTAGGGACAATATGGTATGTACATTGTATAACTTAGTGTAGATAGGCGTTTGTGCAGAAATGAATGAGTTATTCTTGAAAATGTTTTAATTTACGCATCTTATCTGGAATTCTGGTATCCTTAGTAAAATGTCCTGTATCAAAGTTTGAGGAGACACTGTTTTATGCAGCAGAATAATGATTACTTGCAAGAGCAAAAATATCACCTTGGCGGAGGGTCGCCAGAATCATCGAAGAACACGGACTCCGATTCGAATTTGAAGGAGACATTTAGGAGATAGTTGAGGAAAGTTTGTCCATCTACAGGAGTGATTTTCTCACAGGTACCCGTCACATTACCGCACACATCCTGTTGCATGTTGTGAAGCGCATGCGCAAGAGCGTAGATCGCCTTGACAACGAAACCGAGTTTGGCGTCTTGAACCAGATCCGTTATGACCTCATTACCTTGATACAGAAAACAAAAGAACAAATCAATATCATACAGTAAAATTAAACCCCCTTTATACCGGAATTATAATAGAGAAGAAGTTAGATACTGTTAGGCAGGAGACTGTTTAATGCAGGGTGAAAGTCATACAGAAAGCTCCTAGAGGAGCTTTCTGCATGACTTTCACCCTGCAATTAAGCTGCCACCTGTCTTCAAGACCGACATTTACACTAAATTGGACCGCCGGTTTAGAGCAGCTTTACTGAGTATCACAATTTACCTATACCCCGATGTTTAAACCAAACACTGTCAAATGCTAAGTTTTGGCGCTGGTATAATTGTGACAATATCTAATCTGATCACTATTTTGATAAACTAATGGCCGAGTGTCAGACAGTTTTAATCCTGAATAGATGCAGATGTCCTCGACATATCGGTACCATTGTTTGCAACTGCGAGACAGATCGCAGTTTCTCAAAAGCTTGATCGAATCGGTAGTAGTCTAATTTCACCAGATCCGTGTTTCAGCAGATACAGTAAATCTCTTCCAAAGTTACCTAATATTGGGTCGTAGATATATTGCAGGTGATAGCTAAATGCAAGACAAAAGTTATGAAGAAAGCTCTTATAGGAGTTTTCTGCATTACTTTAGCCCTGCATTATGCAATCACCTGCTTTATATTATGTCAATTTCTTTTTAACAACGAGGTAAGGTGTAAGAGAATATAAAATACAATGATTAACTTTCTGAGTACCATACCTCCGTGTCCCATTCCCTCCTAGACTTGTTCTAGACCTATTCTCTTTGAATAAACCAACCGAAAAGAAGTATTTACTAGAGAAAAGGAAAATGTTTAGAATTGTGCTGTTTTGAAACCATAGTGATAAATAAAGCAATTGCTCATGAGGAGCAAATGTTCTATTTATCACAATGGTTTAAAAAAATGGTAATACCATCTTCCCCCTATTCTTTGTTTGTTATGTCCATGCATCTCTTTGTCTTTTATATACATGTACAATTGCTGTATGTCGTTGTGGTGCTGTTTGGGCGGTTGTGTGATTTGTATGCGTACTTTAAAAGACGCGTCAAAGGCGTCAGTAGGAAGAACATGAGTTAATTAATATTCAGAATGAGAGGAGTCGATATGAATTATTCAACAGGTTAAAGGTTAAATGTAGCGTACCTGTACATGCCGTAGTTTGCGTTTTATCTTGTTCCTCTAACGATAGCCAGGGGAGATAACACTTGAACTTCCACTGCCAGAATTCTCTGAACCATGGATTGCGACTGTTGTTTTCTGGCTTCAGTGATCGGAAATAACTGTCGAAGTATGGAATAGGCTTGGACATGAGCTTCATAGTTATCGCTCCAGTGGCGATATCCTCAATGTTCGCTACTACATCCGGTCTGTCCGCCCAACCGTCGCTACAACAGACAGGGAACTACATACTGTCAACGACCTCGATAAAAATACACACTGGGGTGAAACATCTGCTTGTGCTAAGCTAAAAGTCTGACTTGTTACAATTTTTAACCCTTTCCAACTTTAATATCCATGTGAGAAATAATGACATTATTAGATGTCTACATAAGTGTTAGCTTTAATAGCATATGAACACGTGACAGTTTTGCTCAGTCAGAAACTATAGAATAAGATCTATAATCTAACATAAGCGAACAGAGCAAACCCTGAGCAGACGGCTCATACAGGAGCATCTGATCAAGGTCTACTCTGTTTGCAAAGGCAATAAAGCGGTCTAATCTGGATCCAACCTGTTTGCAGATGCGAGTCAGATCACGGGTTAATAATATACCTAACAGATAAAATTACTATACGTACACATTTGCTTCGTTACCTTGCAACAATTTGAAATTTCCCTATCCCTTGAGAAAGTGGATTTCTTTGTATGGCCTCCATCAAACGTCGTGCAGCCATCCCCTCACAGAAGCAGACAACAACTCTCGCATTTAACGACTTTAGCAACATCGTGACAATGTGATCGAAAGCGATGTTGTTTTCAACCGAGGGCGCCGACTCGGACACGGCAATACATACATTCGCCTGTTTCGCAAGATTCTTGAAAACCTCGATACCTCGTTCGCCATAGTTACCTGAAAATACATAGAACAAACTATATAGACTGGAACATACATAGAATAATAATATATAACCTGTAAAAACACAAAAACAATATTATATAGATTGGAAAATAAATAACAAAACTGTACACTATAGAATTGAAAATAAAAAAACCCTGATAATATAGACTGGAACATTCATAGAATTATAATATTCCATACACTGGAAAGTACATAAAAATACCATACAATATAGACAATAAATACATAGAAATAATACGCAATATAGACAAGAAATACATAGAAATAATATACAATATAGATAAGAAATACATAGAAATACTAATACTATACAATATAGACAAGAATACATAGAAATACTATACAATATAGACAATAATTACATAGATTTACTATACAATATAGACAAGAAATACATAGAAATACTATACAATATAGACAAGAAAAACATAGAAATAATACACAATATAAACAAGAAATACATAGAAATACTATACAATATAGACAAGAAATACATAGAAATACTATACAATATAGACAATACATACATAGAAATACTATACAATATAGACAAGTAATACATGGAAATAATACACACTATAGACTATAAATACAAAGAAATAATATACAATAGACAAAAAATACATAGAAATAATATACAATATGGACAAGAAAATACATAGAAATACTATACAATATAGACAAGGACTTGATAGAAATACTATACAATATAGACAATAAATACATAGAAATACTATACACTATAGACAAGAAATGCATAGAATTACTATGAAATATAAACATGAAATACATAGAAATACTATACAATATAGACAATAATTACATAGAAATACTATACAATATAGACAAGAAATACATATAAATACTATACAATATAGACAAGAAAATACATAGAAATACTATACAATATAGACAAGAAATACATAGAAATATTATACAATATAGACAAGAAATACATAGAAATAATACACAATATAAACAAGAAATACATAGAAATACTATACAATATAAACAATAATTACATAGAAATACTTTACAATATCGACAGGAAACTACATCGAAATACTACAGAATATAGACAAGAAAATACATAGAAATACTATACAATACAGGCAAGACAATACTTAGAATACTATACAAGACAGACAGAAAACACATAGAAAACCATACAATATAGACAGGAAAAGTACATAAAAACATTATACAGACTGCAAAACAATACTATATAAGCCGTCTGATCAGTGTCAGCTCTGTATGCTTATGAGATTGTATAATTTCTACAACCGCCTAAACCAATCCCTGTGTTCATAAGACATTATAACAATCAACTAATTAATATTAATGGCAGGCTTATTTCTTACATGAATATTCATGAGGTAAAGGATAAGCAAATACATGCCATCGGTTCTGTGTGATATACATTTTCCCAGTGTGAGTTATCGCTTGTTATAATAGATACAACTTTTTTTTTTTATATAACTCGGGTTAGACAGCTCCTGTAGGAGCCGTCTGATCAGCGTCTGTTCTGTTTGCTTATTGAATAATTTACAATATCTAATTGAACAGTTTAATATGTTTTCACTAAAACACTCCTGTGCTTTTATACCAGTATAAAAATCCTAGCTAATTAATGCTAATGATATAATCGGATTGTGTACTCTTTTAATAAAGGCACCATTTTGCACACCGTGCTTAACTTTTTCGCTACCAAATTTTGTTGTCTGCAAACATTGTCGTCTGCTACAATTTTCGTTTGTTTTTTAGTCTTCTTCTTTTTTTGATTAAAAAAACCCAGTCACAGTAACAAACAGTTTGGATCCTGATGAGACGCCGAGTTACTCGGTGTCTCATCTGGATCCAAACTGTTTGCATAGGTAATCACAGATGCGACATATGCAGCGAAAGAGTTAAGTAACAGAGTTAAGCGTTTACGAATGAAACTGACAATGAAATAGATAAGTGTTAACCTATAAGGTCCGGTAGGCTATACTTTCCCTCCGAAGTCAGCTTCAAAAGATTCGTTTCAAACCTTGACAACCCTTAATTAAATGCAAATTCATGGCCGAGCTTCCATTGATAATAAGCACGTTGTCTACCGAACAGACTAGCGTAATTCTTTCTCAGATGCAAAGAGAATGCTCATGTAAGAAATACTACATCAGTGATTATTACTTTGCTCAATTTTTATAATAGAAAATGAGTACAGGAATATTTAGCCATGCAGGGAATTATGTAATCAGGTCTATATCATGTCATAAGCAAACAGAACAGATCCTGATCACACGGCTCAATTAGGAGCCGTTTGATATGGGACTACTCTGTCAGAAAATGCGTGAAAAGGTGTATTTATGGAGTAACCACATATTCATGTCCTTTGCAAACAGAGTAGACCTATATCAGACGGCTCCTTTAGGATCCGTCAGATCAGAGTCTTCTCTGTTTGCTTATGAATTATATGATAAGATATGATTCTACAGTTTCTGCAAAAGCCTAACACTCCTGTGTTCATACGCCGTTATGAAAAGGTCAGTTAATAATTATTCTTAACCCTTAGCTAACTAAGCGTTAACCCTTTCGGCGCCAATTTTCTAATTGTCGTCTGCAAACCAAGTTTGTTAAATCATTCGGTAAAATAAGGAAATGAGATAAATAAATGCAAATTTCAAAGGAATAAACCACAGATATAGAAATGGAGTTTGAGACAAAAGTGAAGTCCCTGATCAGACGCCGCCTTGAAAAGGCGGGGTCTGATCTGGGAATGCACTATTTGTCTTGGTGCATTTTTTTGCGACATTGGCGGTGGAAGGGTTAAAGGCGTATCTATGGAGTAAAGGGTTAAAAATATGTTCTGGCGTCCAAAGAAGGTGACATTTAGGAACAGTTTTGTAGCATGTGACTATGTCAAATATAATAAAGAAACTATTATAGAAACCACGCAAAAAATCTTAGTAGTATCCAGATAAATAAAGATAAAAGCATCAATGGATTAAAATATAATTGATAAAAACATAATATTACATGAACGCACCGATATTCAGTATTAAGATGTTTGGTACCTGACAAATCAGCTTAACGGGATTTGTCTATGAGATTAATTGCCAATTGTATTCAACAACTCACTTAATGAATATTCATGTAAGTAATAATGACATAATTTATTACATTAATCATATCATGGGGCATGCAAATAAGAATCTTTGGCCATGATGGAAGCTGTAGTATCAGATCTAAGTTATTTCATAAGCAACCAGAGCAGACTTTGGTCCTTAGGGCTCCTACGGGAACTTTCTGATCTGGGTCTAATATGTTTGCAAAGGAATTAGTTTAAAGGGCGTATCTACGAAGTAAAAGAAATTGATTACAGAATAAATTCCACTTCTGCCGGGGTCTATAGAAGCTTTACACCCTAACTTTATTTAAATATTGGTATTACTCATACTATGTCGACAGCTCTAGTACAGTAAAACCTCTCTATAACGGCCACTAAATTACATCAAGTATTTTGTGTCTAAGGCAGGTGGCTGCTTAAAGAAAGGTGAAAGTAAAACAGAAAACTCCTATAAAGCAAGGTGAAAGTAAAACAGAACGCTCCTATAGGAGCGTTCTGTTTCACTTTCACCTTGCTTTAAGCAGTCACCTGCCCTAAATACCAAATAATTAACACAATTTAGTAGCCGTTATAGAAAGGTTTTATTCTAGTAATCAATCTTTCACAAAGAAAACTTAGACAACACTTGTATGTTAGCCTATAGAGATAGACGTTCAGTTCTATGACCGACATCACATACCGTTGTGACGTATTTACGGCCGTACAGAACAATCTGTCTTAAACCATTACCTCATGGGCCATTTTTAGATCCAACTCCTTTGAACAAATCTACCGAAAAGGAGCAGTTATTAGAGAAAAGGAAATTTTAAGATTTGTGAAGATTTGAAACCATTTTGATAAATAGAGCATTTGCTCCATAGGAGCGAATTCTCTATTTATCATAGTGGTTTCAGAAAATGACTTTCACAGAGGCGTCAAAAGGCGTTATTTTGAGGGAATGGGTTAAGCGACCATCAAAGAGATGTTTACCTATAGCTTTTTTGAAAGACAGGTGGTAGCTATGAAGTCAAATCGACAGGACTTAATTAAACATTTGTTTTATATAAAGTATGCATTTTCAGGAGAAACGCACTTGTTAACACTAACATGTATGCAGACCATCTTAGTACTCAATATACAACTCAATTCACATTTTTCTTTCATGTAATGATATTTGCTCAGAATTGAATTTATTGTGACTAAAAGTATTGTTAATCAGTCTTAAAACTCAATTGTCCTATGTGACATGTATTATGTTTATGTATTTATAACAATAATATACATGATTGTACAAATTGAATAAACATATGTTCTGTTCTGTTCCTAATGTATGCCAAAAGGCCTATAGGATCTTTTTACATTACGTGTGTTCTACAATAAGCAATCACCCGCTTTTTAAGACTCCTATGTTCAATAACTCAATGGCCGCTTAAGACAAGTTCTACTGTAGATATATTCAAATCTCCCATGTCTCCGCCAAATCCTACCTTGTCGGTACTCATTAGAATACAGTGCTCGCTCTCTACAACGACACACTTTGGGATACGAAAATTGTATGTGTTATTCAGAGGGAGATGTTATAGGGAGGGAAAATCAAACATAATTAGCTTGTTTGCAGATCTCCAGATAAGGTGTATTTCGAGACCTAAAACTGTTATGCCTCAATCAAACCTTATGTTGTGACCACTCTTTAGAATCGTCACAAAGTGACAATTCTAAAGAGTGGTCACAACATAGGGTTTGATGGAGGCATAAAGAAATTACGATGGAAATAAAGTTGTTTCTTGAGCCGTGTTGTTTCGGAAACAGTGACATGCGTTGTTGTACGGAGGGAGTCGTTATCGAGAGGGTCGGTGTAGGGAGGGAGCACTGTACCATCGGTGAGGACGTGTGATTGTAATAAGTACCAACAAGATATGGTTTTGTCTGGTAGCCAGTGCGGTTTTCTTTTTTTGGTGGTGTTTGGCTGCCGTCCCTTTCGCCACTGCCTTGAAAATATTCACGTGCTATTATTATGACGTACTATGTAAACTAGATGATATACATTATGAATGAGTCTGGAATAAAATATTTGTTCTGTTCCTTTTGTGTGTTTTTCTCAATTTCGGTGGGGAAATGTAAATAATAGCTTTTTTCTACTACTGACATAATATAACAGACATTTGCATATTTCCATCACTTATGTCAACGAATTCTATATACATGTATGTTCCGGAATTTGCCATTTTATGCAAAGGTTGATTTTGACACAAGTATTACGAGTGGTGGAGTGATACACGCCACAGGTCATTGAACGAATACAAAAGAACATGTCTTAAGCGGATATCAAAAATGGGTATAACTATGAGTCTGTAAGGCAGGTATTTGCTTAATGCATGTCAAAAGTAATGCAGAAAGCTCCTGTAGGAGCTTTCTGCGTTACTGTTGCCATGCATTAAGCAACCTGTCTTAAGCGGACACCTAAACAAGTATAATCATGAGTCTTGAAGGCATGGGTTTGCTTAAACATGTAAAAGGTAATACAGAAAGCTCATGTAGGAGCTCTCTGCATTACTTTTGTCATGCATTAAGCAACAACCTCCATTTGCATACTTCCATCACTTTATGTCAACGAATTCTATATACATGAATGTTCGGAATTTGCAATTTGATGCAAACGTTGATTTTGATATAGTATTACGGTGATGGAGTCATACATGCCACAGGTCATTGAGCGAATACAGAAGAATCTGTCTTAACCGGCTATCAAAAATGGGTATAACTATGAGTCTGTAATGCAGGTATTTGCTTAATGCAAGTCAAAAGTAATGCAGAAAGCTCCTGTAGGAGCTTTCTGCATTACTGTTGCCATGCATTAAGCAACAACCTCCATTTAAGACTCTAATGTTCAGTGGCCGCTTAGGACAGGTTCTATTGTAGTGCAATTCATAATTGTTGCTAATTATCGGATTTATCCTTAGTATTAGAACACCCGATCTCCAACCTCAACTTGTTTATAAAACTGAATAAGTCAATTTTGCAGCATTTCGATAAACTTTGACTGACATAGTAGCAAATAATGAAGAGCCGGATAAAACGTCCCCCTGAAGGAGCTGCAATATTTGCCTATGTTTATCTGTCCAAATATTTAAGTAATTAGGGAACATAGTAATGCATGTTCAAGAAAGTACAGTAAAACCTCGGTAAAAACCGGACGTTCAATTTTGTATAAATATCGGTCTTTGAGACAGGTGACAACTTAATGCAGGGTGAAATTTATATCTAGGAGCTTTCTTCACAACTTTCACTCTGGTCTAAGTAGCCACCAGTCTAAAAGTATTTAAACTCTTCTTTACTAGAATTTCGGTTGAGAGGGATTTTACTGCACATTCTAATCCAAACGCTGATGTTTTCATATAACTATATATGGAGGAATACAGACTACAGTGCATTTAACTCTTTTCACCATATAAACGTGTTTTCGCAAATTTGCAAACAAAGTAGAACCAGATCAGACGGCTCCTATAGGAGCCGTTTGATCAGGCTCTGCTCTGTTTGGTAATGGAATTTGAAAAATCTGTTTCTTTACTTTCTGTAATGGCTACAATGTTCCACCTTCCATTTTCATGATAACTCTCTCGTGTATGAATATTCAATGGGTATTGAACTTTGAAATAAACACAGAACAGGGAAAGGGTTAACGAACAGTGCCATCATGCTGTTCTTCTTGTAAGACTGCTAGATTACCCTGGTTACTCAAGGTATTGAGACATACACTAATCTCACTATTCTTCCAATTTGTAAAGCTAAATAGGTCAATTTCTCACTAGTTTGCTATTAAACCCCCAGTGGTGTTTTTGCTGCTGACCGTGCCAAGGCGGTACTCTCTTTATCACCCTTCCTTTTGTTTGCCTTGCATCTTTGTGCTTGTGGTTTGTTCATGTTGTGGAACGTTTGTCCCTGGTTCTTGTGTGTCTTTTGGTGTTTTCTGTGTTCATTTCGTGTGTGTGTGTGTGTGTGTGTGTGTGCGTTTGGGTGTGTGGTTGTGTGTGTGTGTGTGTGTGTGTCATGCTGTCTATCGGTGTTTTGGTGGTGGTTGCGTCTTGCATGTGGCTTTGCCTGCTTGACTTTACTACTTTTCCATTTATTCCCTCCTAGACTATTTTAGACCCAGCCTCTTTGAATAAATCTACATGTATCGAAAAGGAGCATTTTCTAGATAAATAGAAACTATTAGAATTGCGTAGTTTTCAAACCATTGTGATAAATAGAGCATTTGCTCATTTAGAAACCATTTGATCTGGGTCTACACTATTTACCTATATTTATGTCTATATTTTAGGTAATTATATATAATATATAAATGCATACCACAAACTGAGCATTCTTATTCAAACGCTGATTTTTAACCCTTTCCCTGTTCAGTATTCATGTAAGAAATAATGACATCATGAATATTAATAAGCCAAATTTTGATAATGAAATATGTGCACAGGATTTTATACTTTGGCAGAAAACTTTAAAATAAGATATATATAATTCCATAAGCAAACATAGCAGACCCTGATCAGGCGGCTCCTGTAGGAGCCGTCTGATCTGGGTATACTCTGTTTGCAAATGCGTGAAAACACGTTTATATGAGGGATAGGGTTAATATAACTATCAGCGCAGTAATACAGGTTACTGAACGAAAAGCGCCATCAACATTATATTTCTTCTAAAATTGCTAGCTGTAATATTCCTCGTGAGCAGATGTTTAAATTCCCTGCCGGAAAATAACATTGTTTCATTTTACCACTACTTTTTTGCTTAAATTCCTAGACTTTATTATGTTAGAACTGTATCATAAAACAGACATACAGTTTGATTTATCAAAGGATAGACATAACCGCTCGCACGTAAAATAGCTTCAATAATCGTAGCTTTATGTTCAACTGTGTCTAAGTAACAGCCAAAAGACAAAACGACTATCTTAAGTTGACAAGTTTTCACTATGAATGCTCATTTTACAGCCGACTACAATATAAATAACGTCGGCAATGTTGCATCGATTTTTGCACGGTGCCAAATGCGTATTCAATTTTACTGATTTACGACATCAGATTTTGCAACCAAATTGTTCCATAAACACCCCATTACTGTTTGAATGCTACCGTTACGATCATAGAAGGCAATTCGAAGAATGCAAATTTTGTTTTGTGCAAAACTGTTGGAATAACATTTTGTGGGCAAATACTTGCATCCACTTTACACGAAGGGTAAATCATTGTCAATCTAACTTTTGTTTATTTGTTTGTTTTTGCTTTTAACTTTTTATCTGATGATTATTCATGTAAGGAATAATGACAATATTAACCCTTCTCTTGCTGAATTTTAAAATACATTTCTCCTTCTTTACCCATGCTCTGTTGTATAATTACATATATCTTCACTGTGTACAAGTAAGAGTACACCCAGGTCAGACGGGCTCCTATAGGAGTCGTCTTTTAAGGGTCTGCTCTGTTTGCTTATAAAATAATATAGATTTGATTCTACAGTTTCTGCTATGGCAAAAACGTCCTCCTCTGTCCATTTGCCGATGCCAAATTTAATCTAACTCATACTTATTATATCATTATTTCTTACATTTATATTCATGCAGTAAAGGTCTAAAGAATTGGGCATGGCCACAAAACGTAAATGTGACGCTCTCTGGAGAAAATGAACTTATTGCATTGTACGCATTGGAAACCCGAGGTTATAAAACTTTTTGCTTGAGTCTGAGATCACTTTCAAGCATCTGATTGCTCAGAATCTGACCAATCGGATACTTGAGAATGACCTCGGACCCAGACTCAGAAGTTTTATAACATTGGACCCAGATCAGACATAATGTATATTAGAAAGTATTAGATCTGCATTATGTAACCACCTGCCTTTTAAGACTCCTGTGTTTAATAAATGAATGGCCGCTTAGGACAGGTTCTACTATAATTGATTGTAGATTCGCCATCAGCAGCGGACTACATTTTTTACATAACTGTTATGTTCTTATTCTAATGGAGTTCAACTAAATGTATAGAATCCTAACTGCTAACTTCTCTTAAGTTGTCCTTAGCATATCCATTAAATATGTATACACATGTTATATCGATATAACATATATTACATGTATATATTATCTTTGAAATGAATGCACACTCTTTTGTATGCACCACTGTAAATCCAGACATGTTTTCGCCTGTACTTTACTTGTTAAAACCCATGTTTTATGCAATAAAACGATTGATTGATTAACCCATTCCCTCATAATCTCTTTGAATTAATCTACCGAAAAGGAGCATTAATTAGAGAAAAGGAAATTTTAGAATTTTGTAGTTTGAAACCATTGTGATAAATAGAGCATTTGCTCCTATAGGAGCAAATGCCCTATTTATCACAATGGTTTCACAAAGTGACTTTTATAGAGTCGTCAAGAGTCGTCATTATGAGGAAATGGGTTAATATCGATATGATAAGGACCTGTCTCTAACTTGGAACATATAAAAGATGTTTTCCTATGGAGCGAGCTGTTTGATACCAACATTTCCTTACCAAATGTTTTGAAATATACCACATGTTACAAGATAACTTAATGTACAATATACAAAACCCGAAAGGCTATCGTTATGATAATTTATAGGGAAATGATTTACTTATATGCCAAATACTATGTGGCACACACACACACAACGTAATATAAAGTGTCACAAAATAGCTTAATGCATGTTACCGGTCAGAATGTAATGTTGCCATACATTTGCTTGTAAGGGGTTTCAGTAGAACAAAAGACAGATTTGTGCCACATAATGTATCTATAATTTATCTAAAATGCATTTTAGAACGGGAAACATTAGTACAGAGGCCGAGATAAGATGCTTACTTTGCAATAGTTTCAATAATAGCTCCTTTATCTCTTTTGAACACTATATACCCTATGCCACACTTTGAATCGTCTCGACGAGACCTTTTGTGAAGAAATGACGATTTTGGTATTTAAATAAGCAGTTTTATTTATTGCTCTGAAGTAAATAATTTCACCAAGACAAACTAATATCCGCCGAATATCTTATTATATCTAATAAATAACATAATGCTTGCTTAGATTTGGATTTTGGTGCAACTTTGATTACTTCCAATACGACCAAGCTTCTTAGAAACAATTGATTGAGTGTCAATCAGCTTGAATCCAAATTGTTCGCAAATGCGGGTCAAGTCACGAATAAACTGGATAAGGGTTAACATTTTATTCCATAACCCTTTCCTTGTTTTGTGTTCATGTAAGAAATAAATGACAACATGGATATTTAGTAGCTCAATTCTTATAATATAAACATTTAAAGGAATAGTTTGCCTTGATAAAAACTGTAGAATAAGATCTATATCATGTCAAAAGCAAACAGAGCAGACCCTGATCAGACGGCTCTTATAGGAGCCGTCTGATCTGGGTCTACTCTGTTTGAAAATGCGTGAAAAGGCGTTTATATGAGGGAAAGAGATAAATACGCCCTTTAACGCATTTGCAAATAAAGTAGAAGCCGCATGGCCAGGGTCTGCTATGTTTGCTTTTGAATATAGATGTGATTCTGCCGTTTCTGTAATAGCCTTACTTCCATGTGTTCACACGCCATTTTAAATACTATTATAATAAATATTGATGATGTAATTATTTCTTAAATAAATATTTATGGAGTAAGGGGTTAAACCTAAGTGTACTATCGTGATGTTGCATATATGTTCGGACGTTAAAAATAGGTTAATCCTTTCAACACTATTCGCGCTTGCACTGTTTGTCATTCAAAATATGTGCGACACGTATGGGCTATTTCACTCTCATAAAGCAGGATTAAAATGGTAATCACACAATTACAACATCCCTTTACATTTTTTTTATTCCAAAGGGAAACCTCACGTGGTTCAATAACTTCAATTTATAATTGAAATACTTGTGTCGTAATTGATAATTTGCATCAACATATCGCTTATTTAATATTGTTCGATTATTCGAACACTCAAATGCATACCATTATTGCAGCTTATTGCAGGATGAAAGTCATGCAGAAAGCTCCTCTAAGCCTAAACGGACATCAATTTTTCATTAGTAAAACTTCGAATAATCGAATGTTTATTTATATACTTTATATATACAGTATATACGCAGAAGTTAGAATTACAATTCTTAATTATGAACTTAATAAAGTAAATATAATGATATTGTTTTTAACCTATAACATCTATTTTCATATAATCTCTCTTACAATCAGACGTTTACAGGGAGGCAATGACTGTTTTTTCTCTTGTCCTCTTTGATACATATATATTCCTGAATTAATCCAATTAATTTGCCTTCCTAGCCAAATACTGGCTTAACCGTAAGCACACTATGTCTTCATACCAATCAGGAAATAAGATTGCAAGCCTATGTCTCTCTATTCCTTTTACCCCCAACATCTTCAAATAGGATTGTAAATTATCTAAATGATTCGACGGTTTTGTAAGCCTGTAGGAGGATGATCCCTGCCGAAGCGTTCTCCGTTGATGAATCATATAAAGAAAAGCCAAGAGCTATCATATTGATACACGCTATATACATAGCGTTTAATCCAAAGCAATCATACGGTATGACTTTTGGCAAAATCGGATATATATATTGATGTACTAGTGCAATCAATTGTATCGCACGTAAGAGGATCAACAGAAGATGGCCTGTTTTAGTTACACTGACAGAGGTCGAGCTAAGATGCGTAAATTATAACATTTTGAAGAATAACTTCATTATTTCTCCATCAAACCCTATGTTGTGACCACTCTTTAGAATCGTCTCTTCGAGACGATTCTAAAGAGTGGCCAAAACATAGGGTTTGGTGGAGAAATGACTATTTTAGTATTTGAGTACGCACCGTTATATATTGCTCTGTACGCACAATGGTACACTTTAGCCGCACGTTTGAGGATCAACAGACGATAGTCTATATTAGTTACACACAGCTGTCCAGAAAAGATGTCTAAATTAAAACATTTTCAAGAATAACTCCTTCATTTCTCCACAATACCCTATACTGTGACTACTCTTTAGTATCGTTTCTAGACTATTCTAAAGTGTGGTCACAGTAAAAGGTTTGGCGGAGATCAGAGCTATTCAAGTATTTATGGAGAAATGACGATTGTAGTATTTGAATACACAGCTCTGGTTAATACATATATGCATTTCAGACAATTGTATTCAATCCTTTTATCGCCATTCAGAATGCAAAACCATTCAAATGATTTAATATCCCCAAGTGACTAGTTCTCGATGCAATGAATTTAAATTCTTTGTATAAATGAAACATGTCTGTAGTCAGTCAAACCAGTCATAGTTTATGTTTCAGTCATTTTTATAACTGAAAGTCGGTAAATGTAAATTTATTCAGAAACTGATTTTATTAAATATTTGCATCTATGGTAAGACTCCAATCAAATTTGGTGTAGCAAAATACATGCATCATTCATATTTCATGGAATTCCGACTACATATTTGGACAGATATTTCCAGCTAAATATAAGTACAGTAGAACCAGTCTTAAGTGATCCTCAAAAGGAGGTGTAACTATGAACCTATACGGCATGCGGTAGCTTAACGCAGGTCAACAGTTATGCAGAAAGCCCATATAGGAGCTTTCTGCATTACTTTTACCCTGCATTAAGCAACCACCTGCCTTTTAAAAATCCTATGTTCAATAAATTAATGGTAGCTTAATTAAGTCAGATTCTACTGTAAGGGCTAGTAAAGTTTGCGTTTACATTGCATACATCTTTATCTGTGCAATTTTATGGCAAATGCGTTGCAGATGTTGTAATTTACTGTTGAATAGAAAAACATATTTTTATTTTCTTATTACCATCTCAATTATTACCCATGTTTCCAAGAAGGTCAGTCCGTCCATCCGCCTGTCTGTCCATCCGTTCGTCGGCAATTGCTTTAAACGACATCTCTGAAACCGCATGGTAGAATGTAACCAAACTTCAGATAAATGATCTTGATAATGAAGCTCTATCAGAATTGCTAAATGAATCCGGATCCATGAAGAACTCCGGTTGCCATTGCAACTAAAAAGAAAAATCTTTAAAAAAATGTTCTCCGAACCCAGGGGTCAGATTTGAATGATACTTGACAGAAGTAGTCCTCTGATAAACCTGTGCAAAAAATTCTAAAATGATGTTGATATCTCAAAAAACATGACTGCCAGGGACGGGGCTACTTTTCCGCCAGTCTTTCAACGATGTCAGCTCTTTGAATTGAGTATGGGAATATATAAGAAGGTCCGGTATAGCTGTGGCTTTCATAAAAAACATGAATGTCCTATTTCAGCCAACCAATGTCGCGCTTTCTGACGAATGCCGTGAGATTGAAATTATACTGCTTTACGCAAACCTCGGTGATAGTAATAAAACAGCACTGTAGTTTATAACATCACTATTTTCACAATACTACAAATTGTTTGCAGGAAACAGAACTGCACGTACGTGTACTTAAATTGTCTGTTTAGTTGGCAGGATGCATTGATGGTATTGAAATTTCTATGCACCAGAGAATTAATTACAGACCGCGTCTGTCACATATTTCTGAAATGTCGTCTTAACTCGCATTTTCAAAGTGGAAAGGTCTTTCAATGTTTAAACCCTTTCACCGACAATGTCGCATAAATGCACCACGACAAATAGAGCAGTTCCAGATCAAACGCCGCCTTTCAAGACGGCGTCTGATCAGGGACTTCACTTTTTGTCTCAATCTCTATTTCTATATCAGTGCTTTATTCCTGTGGAATTTGCATTTATTTATCTCATTTCTTTATTGTACCGAATGACTTAACACAAATTTGGTTGGTTAACGTGAAGTTGTTTCACTTTTTTGAATTAGCTAACTAGTTTCAACATCAAAACGAAACAAAATGTTCCAACATGATACTCAGTTTAAGTAAGTATTGAATGGTTTTGATTACTGGATGGTACTGGGTGGTCTATTTTACTGATGGCTCTTTTTACAAATGATGATAAAATGATGATACAGGTGGTGGTAGAAGTGCGTAGCAATATGATGTTGACAAATGCAGAACATCTGATGATAAATACGTTCCTGGTCGAATGTTTTAGTTTGAAAGTTTACAAAGTAACAGCAAATTGTGTGACCTCTTCTGGCAAACAAAGGACTGTATGGAGATTGTAATTATCTTACCTGTGTTCCTTAATCCTTTCACCGCCAATGTCGCATAAATGCACCACGACAAATAGTGCAGTCCCAGATTAGACGCCGCTTTTTCAAGGCGGCATCTGATCAGGAACTTCACCTTTTGTTTCAAACTCTATTTCTATATCTGTGCTTTATTCCTTTGAAAAATGCATTTATTTATCCCATTTCCTTATTTTACCAAATGATTTAATAAAAGTGGTTTGCAGACAACAATTAGAAATTTGCCACCGAAAGGGTTAAGGGAACACTGAGGTCATTCCTTTTAATCTTGTTAAATGTGGTCGTTTACCGGGAGATACATAACAGGCATAAAGATGCACAACCTCGATGAGAACAAATTATAAATAACATACCATAGAACACAAACGGTTGTTTGTATGTAATTATCTATCTATAGCTTTGGCTCAGATATTATCCAGTTTGTTTAGAAAGCAGTCAAAATGCGTTCATTTCTACTTAAAACAGACATTTAAAACAGTAAGATAATCGACGATGCATCTCAATATCAATTCATAAATTGCAAATTATATGCAGTATTTCTTCCATTTTATTTAGTAAATCTGTTAAGGAGCATGTCTTTTGAAATATTAATAACCAAATATTAAAACAAACATCCACAATTAGCTTTTATCCCGCTTTTCGCAATCTGACTATCATTTCCTTACAGTTTGGATCCAAGCTCGGTGACTTAAAGGATCTAAACTCTTTGACACTTGGAAAATAATTTCTAAAAAGATTGTTCGAATCGGAAATAGCCAAAATTGAACAAGATTCGAATTAGAGCAACCATTATTGTTTTCACAGCGGTAAGGGCTTATAAACGAATACATTAGTTTAGCGTCTGCGGAATATTGATGTTTGTATTCAAAATACCAGTTATGGAATACATTGTGTATATAGGCGCAACGTTTAACCCTTTACTCCATAAATACGCCTTTCTACGCATTTGCAAAACGAGTAGACCCCAGATCAGACGGCTCCGTCTGAACAGGGTCTACTCTATTTGCTTATGATATAATATAGATACGATTCTACAGTTTTGCCATGGCCAAAAAGTCCTGTTTCCGTGTGTTATTATAACAAATTAATCTAATTAAAAATTATGACACCAATATTGCTTACATGAATATTCCTAGAGGAAAGGGTTAAACAAAAGCAGATGCTATAAGCCCGGCAGTCTAGGTCGCAAAGCGCTCATATATGCGAGTATGTAAGTGCAACACTCAGAGAGACGTTTCTTGTATTAACCCTTACAGTGCGGGACACGAGTCATTAATGTCCTTTGCAAACAACGAAGACAGAGAAGAGAGAGTTCCTTTCGGAGAAAAATCCCTAAGTATTCTAGATAAGGTTGACCTGTTTAAATTTGGGGATAGTCCATTTGAATACTCAGCGTTGTAAGGGTTAAATATATTGCAGTGTCACTTTGGGATAAAGCGTTTATATACTTAACCAATATCTCTTCACATGAGTAGATAAATCGCAAAATTTCTACCGAATATACACTGTAAACGAGGTCTCCATTCTCACAAGAGACACTGGAAAATATCTCCCGTATAATTGAGAAACTAAGGTAAGACGTTACATCACAATTAACCAACCTCAATAGAACCCGTCTTCACGGGACAACCAGACTTTATGACCGACAAACGGTATAAACATTTCTTCACAGTGTAATTTGGACCAAATGCGGTGCAGATTGAGAGCTACTATTACATGTGCATAAATATTTTATCTGCTATGTTTAAATCGGGGAACCTTATTAAAACGCTTTACGACCATGCGTCGTTCCAAAATTTGCATGGCTTTACAGTAAAACCTCGCCAATCTGAACACTAAGATAAGTATCATCCTGGGTCTTTAACTTGTAGCCTAGTGAGCAAATTTTACACAATTTTATCCCCACTACATTTTCAAATTTAATCAGTTTGTCTTGCTGCATTCTACCGGGGTGTCAGACAGTTTGTATCCTGATGACGCCGAGTAATTCTACGTTTAATCTGAATCTAGACTATTTGCAGAGGTAAGCAATGATTTGCCGGTAGCAGGCTGAAGGTAAAGAAGGTAGCAGCTTAATACAGCATGGGAGTCATACCGAAAGCTCCCCTTGGAGTGCTGCATGACTTTCACCCTTTCACGCATTTTATTTCATTAACGTTCATAAACCAGTGTATCACCATAGGTACACGATTGATTGGACCGAAAGCAACATGCTTATAGAGATCCTGTCCTCACATAACGATGTATTGGTGGATATTTGCTATAATAAGATAAATTCTGTGTTTGCCGAAGAAAAAACAACAACCCAAAACACACATGCCCATATATGTACATATTTGCGAAGAACATGTGAATTACCATCAACTCCAAGCAGGCACTTGATTACGCACATGTTTTTCTCATTCAAACATAACAAGGAAGATTAATAATAGATATACTAACATAAAAAAGAAACACAAAACGGTCAAATGGAAATGGTAATTCAGATGTGAGTAAAAGACACTGGCTGACGTGGGCCCAGTTGGAATGCTCTCCAACGTAAGAGCTGCATGGGACCTAATTAAACCGCTTCGATTCCAAAATACAAATGTAAACATTTGTCCTGCTTTAAAAATACTATTATCAGTTATTTTGTGCATCTAGTGATGTGTCCCCAATTAGAAACGGTCTCAATGATACAGGACGAATTGGTCTGACTGTATTCTAAAGCGTCAAATACTGTGGTTTATACACACAAGGAAGTTGTCTCTCGATATCGATATAAAGGCACAGCGAAGATTCTGCAATATTCTTTTGGAAGAGTGTAAGATTTAGAGAGCTACTTTTTGTTCTAAGGCTTGTGGCGCATTTGAGCTCCCCAACCCCAATCCCTCTCCGTGTTAAATCGTATAGAGGTAAAGGAGACATTTTTCGATTAGAAGGTAGAACGGAATATGTGTTTAATTTTGGCCTGGTATGTAAAGATTGAAGGTTGTGTCGGTTTCTTAATGGATACTAAGTTTTGGTACCTACACAAGCCAAAATGTTCATAACATCGGGATCAGGGCACATATTTAAACCAGCAGCGCAATGATGTTGCCGGATGTTATCTTAACTGGTGAAACTGAATAAATGGCGTAAGTGCGATATCGTCGGGAATAGTAACCACATGTATACATAGGTCAATATTAAATCGATACTTTTGGAAGACTGAAACAATTCTGGTAATAACGATATATAAAATCACGTTTGAAATGCTACCAAAGAGGCAGAAAGCAAACCGTTTATCCTAGTTTAACCCATTCCCTCATAATGACGACTTTTAACGACTCTGTAATAGTTACTTTGTGAAACCATTGTGATAAATAGAGCATTTGCTCCTATAGGAGCAAATGCTCTATTTATCACAATGGTTTCAAACTACAAAATTCTAAAAGTTTCCTTTTCTCTAGTTAATGCTCCTTTTCGGTAGATTTATTCAAAGAGGTTGTATCTAAAAAAAACATGAGGTAAAGGGTTAACCATTTATCCTATTAAGATTCATTTCAGAAATAATGACAGTATGAATATTATCTGGTTGTTTTTTCTTTTATAAAAGCATTATGAACGAGGGAATCTTCACCATAGCAGAAATAGATCTACAGTGTGTTCCCTCCCTACAACGGCCCTCTCAATAATGATTCCCTCCTTACAACAACGCATGTCACTGTTTCCGAAACAACAAGGCTCCAGACACAACTTTTTTCCATCGTATTTTCTGTATGCCTCCATCAAACCCTATGTTGTGACCACTCTTTAGAATCGTCACTTTGTGACGATTCTAAAGAGTGGTCACAACATAGGGTTTGTTTGAGGCATAACGGTTTTAGTTTTCGAAATACATCTGATCTGGGAATCTGCAAACAAGCTAATTATGTTTGATTGTCCCTTCCAATAACAACTCCCTCTGAACAACACATACAATCTTCGTATCCCAAAGGGTGTCGTTGTAGAGAGGGAGCACTGTATGTTATGCCACAAGCAACCAGAACATATATGTGTCTCCCCTGTTTGAAAAGCTGTCAAAAAGCGTCTCTACGAGGTTAAGAGTTAAATGAAAAATGTTCAGGTTCAGCTGCGTTAATTATAGTTACAATCAAATATATGTACAGCCATACCACATTTAATACAGGATTTGAATATAGCCAGTCTATCACGTAAATGCGATTAAATATTCTCAAAGTATTGTATTTCTAGACAGTAATACTATTAGCTCGATAACTCCCCTATATAATACTGTTACGTATATTGCTTAGACAAGAGTCGATCACACGTATGCAGTTCTAATTATATGATAAACGTCTCGTCCATTGACATGTGTTTTTATATTCTCTAGCCAATATTACAATTGTTTACTTAATACAATTGGTCGCTTTATTCTGTTTTTGCATGCTTAGTTAATCTCGAGACCATCTTTGCAATAGCAAGAGGAACGCCCGAAATAACCGTCCCTATTTGAATTTTCTGACATACTCGTCATTTTGATGACGTCATAATTCACAACAAACTCAGTGCACTCTTTCCTAGTTTTACAGAAAACGAAAATTCTGAAAGTAGGAGATCCTTCAAAAGCAAAAGTAGCAATGTGAAAAGATTTTTTTTTAGACTCGGTATTTACTGAGTCTGTTCGTGAGCAGTTATTAAAAGTGCAACACTACTAATGTCCCCCTAGCACCGGCATAAGCGGTATTCGATTTTCAAAACTAACAGCATTGTAACTGATGATCCCGAAGGACCAGAAAAATATAACAAAACTAAAGCTAAGACAAAATATGGCTCATAAAACATAGATCTTTGTTAACGTTATCATTCTGAAAATGCTGTCTGCCAAAACTCAGATATGTTGCAGTTGTACCAGCGTGATGATAATACTACTAATAAAACGAGCTGTAATGATATGTTTGTACTTCTACGGTAGTTCTAGATCTAGATCAACTAAGTTTATCAGTCAATTATGTTTCAGTGAGATTATTCTATCAAACATTCTTTATTTAATGTATTTCATATAACTGCCGACAAAGCAAAGAGGCAATTTGGATCGGAGTAGTTTTCTTAGAATGTCAAGCCAAGCAAATGAGACCAACACCACTCAGCAATACCAACCAGTCCTTCTCATCAATGCCTGCCTTAATGCCAATATGTTCCACCACTCCATAATATCCTATGTACATATAATTCAAAACCTTTACGGCCTCCAACAAATATCTTCCGTTATAATATGTTATGCAAACGGTAATTTAAATATAAAAATAGTTTTTTATGTTTCTTTTTATAAATATTATAGGCGTTTAATATAATTCTCTTTAATAATAATGTATTATTCTAGGCAATTAAAAGTTTCAACAATTATGCTGGTATGTTTATGTGTGTTGGCATTTGCCGAGATTGTTGACCCAGATCAGAGGGCTCCTCGATGTGTCCTCTGATCAGAGTATGCACTGTTTGTCATTCGATTTATCTAGCAAATAGAATCGTTTCATACTGAATTGACTCTATAGTTCTACTGACCATTTAATTTAAATATTCATATTGAATATTTATTGATTGTATTAGCGTACACTGTCTGGCAGAAATTATGTTTTGTAGAAAGTGTTATTAGACGAAAGGCAACTGTATATTTCAAAGATAAAAAGTGTGTTGCATTTGTAACCTAGTTACCAATCCATTTAAAGGATAAGAAAAACAAACACTTTATTTAGTGTATATGTTGAAACAAGCGTTAAGCAATCGACTGACTGCTGTATTTATAGCTTGGTTCCATGATAATACGGGGGATGTGGCATCGATTTTGCAGAATGCCAAAACATATTATTCAATTTTGTTGATTTACGACGTTGGATTCTCTAATCAAAATGTCTCATAAACACCCGATTACTGTTGGAGTACCATCACTGCGATCACCAAGGAAACTATCTGGCACTGTGAAACTGCGCTTGTCTAATGGTGCTATCGGTTCAGTTTCCGCAGGTATGTGCCACAAAAAAGTGAATGAAAGAAGAGAGTAAAGGAATCGCAATATCTGATTCGATAAAACTGATTCATTAGATACACATATATAACGAAGAAAAGTAGAACAGACGCCACACAGAAGATACCTCACGAAAGGTCATAGTAACTCTAAAAGCGCAAGTAAAGTGCGTGCGCACATATACGAACACACACAAGAGAAGTGCGTGCGCACATATACGGACACACACAACATTGTCTGGTCAACACCTACAACATGTCTACGCTATTCAATATGTGTCGCAGTGCCGTTAACCCTTTCTTCCATGAATATCCATGTAAGACATAATGACATCATGAATGTTAATTAGATCAATTTGTTATAATAGCGCATTCAAACAGGAAATAGTGTTAATGGCAGAAACTGTAGAATCATATCTATATTATATCATAAGCAAACAGAGCAGACCTTGAACAGTTGGCTCCTGCAAAGGCGTAGAAAGGCGTAATAATGGAGTAAAGGGTTAAACTGAAACTAAATCAAACATGTCGAAAACAAAAGACAAGATGTGACGCCACAATTAACACAAGAGTAATATAAGCATAACGTCACAAAACCCATTTACTGAAAGGTTTTGTACTGGTTGAATTGGGTCTAGGACACTGTCACGCTTAGTGATTAGTTAAATACACAGACTGGAACTATACCATGTCTTGGTCGAATCAAAGGTCGTTTCTCTGAAGCCAGTCGCAAATGTACTCGATAACTATCCCGAAGTAAGACCAACTGTAGTGAAGCCATTCGGGATACAAGCAAAGAGGGAAGCATGTTGATCGATCGTAGAGAAATCGACCGTCATTGGAGTTCGAGAGAATGTTCACGAAACTTGTACCCATGTTTTAGATTTTTTTCTTCAGAAATGACACGATTGGAATATTGATATCCTCAGCAGAGGAACATGCCCTATCAAAACGAATTATTTGTGAAATATAAACTTTGTATGATGTAGCACGAGGACCTGAAACTTAACCAGGTCTGTGACTAGTGGTGCGCAACCAATATCTTGATATAATGCATCTCCGTATCGCACAAAAAAAGGCGAGTGATTCATAAACATCCGAGGTCCACATGATGTAATGCTTAACACTGCCTAACACGGTTAGTAGTGCAATCGAGAAATAGTTTACTTTCTCTTGCAAGGTTTTTCATAAATAAGGGCGTTGAGTTGAGTTTTGATAAAATCATTTGATGGGGGTAGTGTATAAAGAAGAAAACATCTTAGGCACTACTTATGAAAGTTTGGTACCTTTTGATCTGTAATTTAGTAAAAACTTTATTAGGGTTCTTAATTGACCACAATAGATATATTTACAGAATTAAGTAATACATACAATTTTACGTGTTGTTTAAACTTAAACTTAAATAAGCAAGATGTCTTTTCTCTTTTCAATATGTTCCAGAAATATGTCACGTTCTGATGACGAAACTGAACTATATGTTTTAGTATTTACAATCAATATGATGACCTTATTCGCTGCTTTTTGATACGCTACAAAACCGTATTTAGAATCAGACGTAAATCTAGATTTTGGCGGAAGAAATTGGCTGCTTGAATTATAAAACGCAATTCGGGTATCAAGTACATATATATCATATAAAACTGTGTTCTTCTAACCAGAAAGAGTGTTTAATTCAGCATGTTAAACGACACCATTTTATACTGAAGTTCTGCACTGTTCAGCAATGTGGCCTCAGCATGTGTCAAGATCATATTAAAGCAGGTAGCCTTACTTCGGGCCTTTAGTTAATAATTTAAATCAGACCAACTGTAAATATGATCGTGATTTAATGGTCTTGTCAATGAAACTCATTAAACATCATTGCATATTGTAGAAAACAGATATTAACACGCATTAACAACAGTGTGCATCCAGTGGCTTTTTGCATTTTAGAGAGCGTATTCACAGGACGCTTTAACCCTTTCACCGCCGATGTCGCATAAATGCACCACTACAGTTAGTGCAGTCCCAGACGCCTTTTCATGGCGGCGTCTGATCAGGGACTTCACTTTTTGTCGCAAACTCTTCTTCTAGATCTGCGCTTTATTCCTTTGAAATTTGCAATGATCTATCGCTTTTCCTTATTTTACCAAATGACTTAAAAAATTGCATTGCAGACGACAGAAATTTGGCGCCGAAAGGGTTAAAACGCTTTAAATTGTCAGTACATTTTGTCACATACAGTAAACCCCGTCTATAGAGACCGATATATAACTATATTGGTTTCTAAGCAGGTGGTTGTTTAATGCACGACAAAGGTAATGCACAAAGCTACTATATGTTTGCATTAAAACGTTTACCCTTCATTAAGCTACCACTTGTCTATATGCCCGTAATTAAATATATGTTTGTTGTCTCTTGAGCAGGGTTCACTGTATTACATAATTATATTTGGTAGTTAATTTCAAGTAATACACTACTTAGTTTACATTATATTTTGTAATATGCACAACAGTGTAGTATGATTTAACGGCACATACTGGTTTGACAAAGAATATGGTCGTAGGTTCTTCAAGGCAAAACCTAGAGAAGTATATATAAAGAGATAATTGGAAGTCATTAATATATCATGTTGAATTTGATCGACTGAACGGCTTCACAACAGTTGCTCCTGACTTCAGCAAAGTAATTTGAGTACTCGTATTTGACGGATTTTCACAGTTGTTTTTATGCAATGTTTTACACATTTTCCTGTGTTGACCGTCTTCTATATTGTAGGAAAGTCCGGCGGAGATACCTTTATTTACACTATTTGTTTAACTAGGGTGACTTTGAGATAATTGTGAGCCATTTGTTCTCTTTGATTTTATGGCAGAATGCATACAACAAAAATGTGACGTGTATTTTGACATGATTTTCTTTGAAAAAGACCCTTAGTGGTCGAAATATTAGATCAGAGCTATTCAAGTATTTATGAAATCTATATCATTTCATAAGCAAACAAACAGCATACCCTGACCAGATGGATTCTACAGGAGCCATCTGATATGTTTATTATATTTATGCATATTTATGGAGTAAATGGTTAATATAAAGGGATTAAAAAACATCATATTGATGTAGAATGCATTTTCACCCGATTAGAATTCGCTTAATGGAATAAGATTTAGACAATGAACAGTAAAACTCTAAACCGGAATTCTAGTAGAGAAGCATTTAGATACTTTTAGGAAGGTGGCTGCTTAATTCAGGGTGAAAGTCATACAGAAAGCTCCTAGAGGAGCTTTCTGCTTGACTTTCACCCTGAATTAAACTGTCGCCTGCCCCCAAAACCGATATTTATACTAAATTTGACGTCCGGTTTAGAAAGAGTTTACTGTAATTTATATGCGTTACATGTCTCACACGGAGAAGAAAGACGATTGAAAGAACTGCTCGGCCTATACCTTAATCTGCTGAATTATTGAAAATGGCTTCTCTGTTTCTTAATGTTGATAAAATCATATGTTGTATCAAATTGCATCACTGAAGAAAAGGATTCGTATCACAAACAGTGCAGACCCTGGTCAAAGGGCTGGCATATGAGCCCTTTGATATGGCTCTACACTTATTGCAAAGGTCTTGTATACTCGGTTCCCGCATATTAAGGGCTAAGCTTCTACATCTGAATGCAGGTGCTGACGGTGCAAGCTACTAAATCACAAAATCAATCATAACTCCACATTGTACTGTACAGAATTATGAAAGGGCTCATCATGTTAGTCAATTCAGATTGAATTTAATTGAACCTTAATCGATGAATTTCTTTGGTATCTTACATATCATTGCAGTCACGGTATGTAATCCAAAATCAATTGCGTCCCATGTCACTTGATTTATACGGAATAATGCAAATTAATGAAGAAATAGGCAATAAAAAAGAAATATGTGCAACGTTGGACTATCGTATGTTCTTCTATAATATGCGTACTCGAATAGTAAAACCGTAATTTCTCCACTAAACCCTTTGTTGTGACCACTCTTTAGAATCGTTTCTTCGAGACGATTTTAAAGAGTGGTCAAAACATTAAATTTGATGGAGAAATAAAGGAGTTATTCTTGAAAATGTTTTCAGTTACGCATCTTTTCTGGATTCCTGAATATGTTCATAGAATAACAAGCGACCATTTCAAAGGATTAACGCAAAACTATTACAACTACACCATATCAGGCAAAACAATGATGACCGTTACGAACAGTTTGGCACCAAATGAAACTCAGTGTAGTTCGGTGCCTCATCAGGATCCAAACTCTTTGACACACAGTTCATGAAGAGGTAGAGGAAGTCCCTACAATGAACGCATATTTTCAATAATGCCATAAAACTTAATATTTGTTATGTTCAATCATTATTATGAAGATTGTCAATTTGAACTTATATCGAAAAATGCCCCTGTGATACAAAATAAACGGTTTTCATCGATACTTATAATTTTTGTTCTACAACAAAATATTATCGACCTTGGTTGGACAGTTAACGCAACTAAAACGCGAGCCGAATAAATACTAATAAATTGCCGAAAAACATATCAAACGTATGAAAGTCGTGTCTTCTTCAGTGTTTATTCGATTGGTTTTCTTGTGATATACTTCTTTTCATCATTTAAACAAATGAGTTTTGTATATTTTAAAACGTGTCGAATGTGGGGACTTCCCCTTCAACCTTTTTGCATATTTATATAAGATATAATGACACCATGAATATTAATAATATTAATGTTTTTAAAAATGGCATATGAACACAATGCATTTTGGCTCAGGCAGAAACTACCTCGCTGTGAAAAAAAGTATTTTTTGCTCTATATTTGTTGCTCTATAATTTTTGCTCTATCTAGAGCTGGTGCAATTTATTACTACTTCCGATTCGATCAAGCTTTTGAGAAACTATTGTCCGAATATCAATCAGTCTCGATCTATATAAGACACCGAGTAACTCGGTGTCTCATCAGGATTCAAACTGTTTGACATAAGTTGGAAAGAAAAGTTTGGAGTTTCAGGTTACCAGAGCTACCGACGGTGCCCAAATACTAAAATAGTCATTTCTCCACCAAACCCTATACTGTGATCACTCTTTAGAATCGTGTCGAAGAGACGATTCTAAAAAGTGGTCACAGCATAGGGTTCGGAAGAGAAATAAAGGAGCTGTGCTAGAAATGTTTAAATTTACGCATCTTATCTGGAGCTCTGACGGGTTACTATGAGCCGTGTGGATTAAGAATGACTTAACACTTACCTCACTGTAACAAATAATATTTGTTCAAAGTTGGATCTGGTGCATATTCGAACAAACTTTTCAGAAACTAGTGACCGAGTGTCAAACAGTTTGGATCATGATGATTTGGCGTCTAATCTGGGTCTAAACTGTTGGCAAATACGAGTAAGCGGAATAAAGGTTAATAGGAAATGAGAAAATGCAAAATAATCAACACTGTCTATTTCTTGTGAAAGGATTACCGTGTTTTGCTATGGCTGGGTGCTTTTTATAAGATTTAGGAAGTGCAAATCCGTTTCTCTGATCCTGTTTCGATTGAAGTCCAATGTCTCCATAAACACGATGATGCACAAACAATTAGTCCTAAGAAATAATTAATTTAGCGTTTTGCCACACCAACATACATGTGCTTACAGAAGTATTAGAGTTTTATTGGTGAACATGACGAAGATTGGAAATGATTTAGTTAATTAAAGAAAAACAGAAAACTGTTGTGCGAATGTGGTAAACTGTAAACACTGGACACAATGATCTAGAGATTTTTATCATGGGACGTGAGATGAAGAATTGAGAAAAGGAAAATTCTAACTTGTGTAGTTTTGAAACCATTGCTCCTGTTTATTACAATTGTTTCAGAAAGTGACTTTTACAGAAGATTCAAAATGCGTCAATATGGGGGAATGGGTTAACCGGTGTCTTATTAGTGTACATGTATCCTGTTGTTCACAAGGAAAATATTTTTATGTTTAATTTTAGCTATTATACCGTTACTGGTTGGGAACTTTGAGGTGTTAACACTCCTGTATTAAAAAAGATATAAATACAATCAGGTTTTAGCGGTAAATAGTGGTCACCTGGTTACGGTGCATGCCTCTATAGATGGAACCTTTTTGACGCCTATTTAGAGCCAGACCAGACGACTGGAAGCTGTCTGATATGCGTCTACTCTTGCTTATTGAATAATATAGATCTGACACTACAGTTTCTGCCATGGTAAAAACTTACCTTGTTCATATGCTTATATAACCAGTTCCTTCATATAAATGTTTCTTATGCATTTGCAAACAGACGACTCCTATAGGAGACATAAGATAAGGCTCTGCTTTGTGTACTAATGGAATTTGATAGATCTGTTTCTTTACTTTCTAACATGGCTACAATGTTCCACCTTCCATAGTTATTATACCTATTTTGTTAATGAAAAAGCAGTAAGTATTAACTTTTTGATTGAATATAGAACATGGAAAGGGTTAAATTCACGATGTCTAAATGCCTTACATACATATTCATCAGGTTAAAACTTAGGTATAATAGCAAACTCCTTACGCTAAACTGATGCTTAACTTCTGCATATCACATCAAGTCCATAAAATTTTATGTGCTACTTCACTGGGAAGTTAAAATTAAAAATCTATATATTTAATTAACAAACAGAACAGACCCTAATCAAACGGAGCTATTTGATTTGGGTTTGCTCTTTATGCAAAGGTGCCAAAACGCGCCCATATGGAGCAACGGGTTAAACAAGTTCCCATTTAACTGAAATGTATCTTGATGGCGTTGTAAAATAAAAGAGTAAATGTAAATTGCAGCTATTGTCCTCATTTATCCATGCGATAAAACGTTTCTCGTTTAATAAAACACATTAAGTACGACGGTATACAGTAAAACATATCTATAACAGCAATTAAATTACATCAAGTATTTTGTGTTAAATCCAGGGGGCTGCTATATATATAGGATCGTTCTGGTTTACTTTCACCTTGCTTTAAGCAGCTACCTGCCCTAAATACCAACTTATTAACACAATTTAGTGTCCGTTGTAGAGAGGTTTTACTGTATTACAAATGTCAACAATAGCATAAGTTGTAAAAGGCATGTGATCTTTATGACCTGCAACAGATAATGGCTGGAAAGTTGAGCAGAGTCGTAAATAGAAATGGGTATTTAGTAGTGTCAGGTATGAAGAAGACTATTTTCTATATTTCGCCATTTCCTGCATTGTTGGTGCTATCAATAAGACAAATCGTTTATCGTCTCACTAAATCCCTAGAATACGACACTACGTTATAATTGTTAACGCTGTCACAAGTTTTACAATGCGTGTGATCTTTATGACATCCAAAAGATAGCTGGCAAAAACTGTAGAATAATATCTATATTATTCCATGAGCAAACAGAGCAGTCTCTGATCAGATGGTCCCTACAAGAACTGACTGATCTGGGTCTACACTGTTTACAAAGGCATTAAAATGTGCATATATGGAGCAACTTGTTAATTATTATTTAACCTGAATAGGCTCTGAATAAACCTACCGAAAAGGAGCATTAACTAGAGAAAGGGAAAAAGTTTAGAATTTTGTAGTTTGAAACCATTGTGATAAAAAGAGCATTTGCTCCTATAGGAGCAAATGCTATATTTATCACAATGTTTCAAGAAGTGGCTATTACAGAAGCGTAGAAAGGCGTATTTATGGAGGAAAGGGTTAATCAAATATATATCGCTACGCCATATTCCATTGAGGCTCATCTCAATACCATGTCGATTCAATAACGTGCCCAGTGTTGCCTGGCGTCATTGAATGGTTCTCTAAAACAACTGGTTTGCTTTATTGTTGTAAGTAAATGTCATATTTGGTGGTAATTTCTCTCGAGCATTAAACATCTGTAGAATGTTCTAGTGCACTATTTCTTAATTCAGCACCATACGTTTATCACCGAAAGGAACACCAATGTTAAAAGCAAATACCAATATTAATTGTACATACAATTATTTAGTACGTCATAAATTCATACATGAAAATAATAATTATAGTTTTTAACACTTACATTTATATTCCAAATGAAACAGCGACATGTGCAGTGGAACTTCCCTAAAGCGACCACTTGATAAATAAGCGCAGCATATGTGTACTTTAAAACAGGTGGCTGCTTAATGCAGGACGAAAGTAATACAGAAAAATCCTATAGGAGCTTTCTACATAAGCTATGACATACCATAAAAATCCAGAACTAGACTTCATCTGAGCGGTCGTTTTAGAGATGTTCTATTACATTTACAGTAAAACCGGAATTCGAGAAGAGAAGAATTTAGACATTTTAGGCAGGTGGCTGCTTAATGCAGGGTGAAAGTCATGCATAAATCTCATAGAGGAGCTTTCTTCATGACTTTCACCCTGTATGAAGCTGCCATCTGTATCCAAGACCGATTTATATACACAGTAAAACCCCTTTAATGCGACCACCAAATAGGGGCATAATTCTGGGTGACAGAAGCAGGTGGTAGCTTAATGCAGGTCGAAAGTTATGCAGAATACTTTCTGCATAACTTTCGTCTTGCATTAAGCAACCACCTGCTTATAAAGGCAGCTATGGTTCTTCTTTAAGTGGTCGCTTTAGAGGGGTTCTACTGTATATAAACGTTACACAGTAAATGTCTCTGTGGAATTGTATTGAAACAAAAACAGTTTACAAATGATTAGTAAAATCGATTGCATCACGCTTTTTGTTTCGATTGCATCGCGCTTTTTGTTTCGATTACATCGCGCTTTTTGTTTTGATTGTGAAACAATTTCAAAAATCGTGAGAGTAAACAAGAATAGACGGTCTCTAAATCCAGAAAGAACTTAACTGTGAATTTATTAGATATACTTAGCAATTATTCACGAGTACTGAATAAATTGCGAGAACAGTCAACTCTCGAGACATAATAAACTACTTTTTGATTTCAGTACAGGGACCTTTATGCGTAAATAACAATGCGAAATTGAAACGAACATTAAAAATAAAACTCTCTCAGTGTCATACAGCATTGTGTTTTAACCCTTTCCATTATGTACGCGCATTTTACGCATCTGCAAACAGAGAAGACCCAGATCAGACGGCTCATATAGCAGCCGTCTGTTCACGGTCTGCTCTGTTTGCTTATGGTTAAATGTCATGTGTTCATAAGCCATTATAAAAAATAATCTTATTAATATTCATGACGTCATTATTTCCTATATGAATATTCATCAGGGAAAGGGTTAACCATTTACTCCATGAAATTCATGCAAGAAATAATGACAATAAAAATATTAATTAGATTAATTGTTATAATAGTACATGGAAATAGGCATGTTTGGTCATGGCAGAAACTGTAGAATCATATATATATTATATCATTAGCAGACACAGCAAACCCTGATCAGAGTGACCCAACATTAGCCGTTTAATCTAGGTCTACTCGGTTTGCAAAAGCGTAGAAATGTGTAATTATGGTGTAGGTAGTTAAAATTACAAGAACAGCAAACGTTTCCTGATATTCTTTTACTACGCCTTTGCAAACAAAAAGGCACAGAAGACTCCTCCTCTTAGCATATGATATATGATAAATATGGTTCTACAGTTTCTGACATGGAAAAAACTTCCTGTGTCAAAGTAAGTACTATTATAACATATAATTCAATTAAAACTTACTCTTGATATCATTATTTTTTCATGAATATTCACGGAGTTAAGGGTTAACCTATTGCTTCCGTGCAATGATTACATGTTCCTAAAATGTATAGTCAAATATCCAATTGTACATAATAAAAGTACACGGTAACTGTTCCTATGTATTTCATCCGTTGATCTGGAATCAGCTTACAAAGTGTAGGATCTGATCGATTATCCCATTATCAACTGATAAAAACATTTCTTGTCACGGGAATCGAATAGAATTTCATTCAGACAGTCTCTAAAATCTCAGGAGACGCTTGTTTGATTAAAGATTACTTGATATGAATGGTGCAGCAATAACGTATTAATGTTGAAATGCTCGTCCCCTGAAGACAAGTAGGAACCATAATACATACTTGATAAACCTTTTCTTTTGAACCCTGCAATGTGTTTGGTCTATAAAGGCATTAAACTCTTAATGTAATTCAAGGTATCTGAAAACTATCAGTATTATACAAGTTTTTCAGCAAGTACGAGCGTATATAGGCATTTAGCAAAACACTATTACCCTAAAACAGATAGCGTACTATCTTTGTTATGTATGGTGTCTTATTATAGAACTTGGTACATGTATAAATTAGCGGTGTAGTCAACCAAAGGGTTAGTTATGATTTATGCTTACATTGTGTCAATAAGTGTGAGTATAGTTAACCCTTCTCTTGCTGAATTTTGAAATACATTTCTCCTTCTTCATCCATGCCCTGTTGTATAATTACATATATCTTCACTGTGTACAAGTATTTCGCTGTGCAATCACTGCTGTGGAGTCACTGATTGCACAATCAACTTGTAAATAGTGCAGACCCTGATGAGACAGCTCCTGCAGGAGCTGTCTCATTTGGGTCTTCACTATTTACAGGTAGGTATATTGACGTGAATATCAAGCGAAGGGTTAAATAGTAATCATTTGAAAGTGCAGTCAAAGTGATCATATAGAAAAAAGGATCCAATGTATTATATTAATTCTTATCAACTCATGCAGTAAATCAGATCTGAAATCGATGAACACGGAAAAGAAATATATATGGCTTTTTTTTAACTTTACCAGTTAGCTACGTATTATCACGCATTTTGCAAACAGAATAGACCCAGACCAGAGACTCCCGTAGGAACCGTCTGATCATGCTCTGCTCTGTTTGCTTAAGGACTTATATAGATCTGATTCTACAGGTTTTGGCTATGGCCAACATTCATGTGTCTTTACGGCGTTATAAAAATCAGCTAATAAAAAGAACTTACACAAATATAATGTATGTCTGTATTTAACGTTTAGACCCAAATATGTCGTGATAAAAACATTTTGGGACGTGAACAGGAGCCATATAACCGAATGGGCAGTCATATAAGCCTATGCGGGATATATAATAGATTTATTTGAAATAATGACAGAAAAATGTGTTGTTCAGTATTCCTGATATAAAACATTTGTTATTCCAAATCAAAATGTATCATAAACATTCAATTATTCTTCGAATTAAATGCCACTTTTACGATCAGCGACAAAAATATCATGCAAACCACAAGTAGTGGATGTCGTGGATGGTATCAAAATAACTTCGTAAAGATTCGCGAAACGTCTTGAATTAAGACACACAAATACGGAAATCATCTGCTTTGCCAATTAGAGTCTAGGCCAATTATATACACTGAATAGAAGCTATAAATGCTGTTTTTCATTTACGAAAGAAAGCTACATATAGTGAATAGAGAATTGTTTGATAATGGCTTCATTAAGTCTGAAAAACGAAATAAACCCCTCTAAACCCGACGTTCAATTCAATATTAACCCATTTGCGCCCAGTGGATTCTTTCATGCGTATATCTTGGATTAGCCGATTTTTTATCTAAAGGATGCCCGGCATTTTCAAATAACGCCCAGTTCTAGTAATAATGGAAAATATGAGTTGAGTCCACTCAGTGACATGGGGTATTTGTTAAAATACAGTAAAAACCCTCTAAATAGGATTTCTAGTAGAGAATTAGATATTTTTAGGCAGGTGGCTGCTTAATACACGATGAAAGTCATACACAAAGTTCATAGAGGACTTTCATCCTGCATTAAGCTGCCATCTGTTTGTAAGACCGATGTTTATACTAAATTTATCGTTCTGTTTAGAGGGGTTTTACTGTACATGTTTTACAAAGCAGTGTCAACTTTTTCGTATCAACATTATGAATACGTGGATGTTGTTCCAATACACTCAGAATATAAGAACTATTTGGAATGTAGCATGTATAGGTTAAGCTTATTCGTGAAACTGTTAATACATGTCTAATGTCATGAAATAACGCACTGCTTATTTAACATATTCAGCCTTGTTGGACTCATCCATTGTTTGTGGTAGGTATTCCAACGTCTTGGATTAATACATTGCTATTTTAACATTCAAGTGTCTTGGATTAATGCGCAACTCGTTTAACGTATTCAGGCATGTTAGATTAATGCCTTAAGTTCTTTTGACGCGTATTGGAGCATTTTAGACTAATCCCTAGCTCGTTTAATATACAATAAAACCTCGATTATTCGAATTTTCGTTATAAACGAATTTAGACCCTTTTAGGCAGGTGGCTGCTTAATGCATGATGAAAGTCATGCAGAAAGCTCCTAGAGGAGCTTTCTGCATGACTTTCACCATGCATTAAGCTGCCACCTGTCTTAAAGATCGATAATAATACGTATTTTAGTGTTCGGATAATCGAGGTTTTACTGTATTCAAATGTCTTGAAATAGCGCATATGCAAACATATGTAATGCATGTCCAAGCGTCTTGGACTTTATACAATCCATTTGACTTATTTAAACATCTTACATAAATACACAACTCATTTAATGTATTAAAGTATCCTGCATTCAAATCTCGTTTAACGTATCTAAGCTATTTGGATTAATCGCTGCTCGTTTACCGTATTCAATCATCTTGGATTAATGCATTATTCGTTAAACGCATTCAAGAGTCTTGGAATATGGTATTCTATGCACAAGTTTAATCATGACCAATTTATATTCTGTAATTCTACCGAAAAAGCCATTTCCATGAAAGTGGCCCATTGACTCCTTTGCAAACAGGGAAGACCCTGATTAGACGGCTCATTTATGAGCCGTCTGATCAGGATCTGGTCTATTTGCCTACAGAATGATATAGATCTGATTATTTTCTGTTATGGTAAAATAATTATGCATATGCCATAATGCAAAAAGCCCCTGTTTAATATTCATGATGTCATTATTCTAATTTGAATATTCATCAAGTAAAAGGGCACTCAGAGTATTACAGAAGACATGAAATGAAAACACCGGTCATGTTCATATAATGACTATCCCATGCGTTCTTCACGGATGTTTCCTTACCAAACCAAATGCTGCTAGTTTGATACCAGTTATTTCCAGTACAAGCCCTATCCCGTTATCCGCGACTTGTTTCGCATTATCAAACAGATTGGATTCAGATGAGACGCCGAGTGACTAGGCGTCTCATCAGGATCCATGCTGCTTGACACTCGGTTTCTAAATATTTTGATCGAAACGGAAGTAGTCAAATTGCGCATGATCCAAATTTAAGCTCACATGTTTTAGTCACAACGGGGTAAGCTGTTAAACCTTACAACATTGACTTTTCAAATGGACTATTGCAAAATTAAAACAGGTTTAGCTTACTGCGAATATTTAAGGATTGTTTCTACAGAAAAGTGTAACATGACAAACAGTGCAGAGCCTGATGAGAGGGCTCCTCTAGGAACCCTCTCATCAGGATCTACACTGTTTGCAAATGACAATAGTCACTCGTTTCCCGCATTGAAAGAGTTAAAACAAACCACATGGTACTCATAAACTTAATGTAGCGCTTATCAACTCAAAAGACCATCATTATGACGGCTCACATGTCCTGTAAACAATTTGTGGGGAAAAGATTGAATTATATGCTAGCAATAAACTTCATGAGAAATATGATCACGCAAGAAATCTCGTTCGATACTAAGTATCGGAGAAATATCAAATGATCCAGCCGAACAAATCTGCATTACACAAAAATGCATTAACATGCAAAATAATGATTTTTAAAGTATTTATTTTAATTTTACTGGCATTCTGAATAAAATTTTGAATAAATATGAGAACAAGTAAACCTTTTTACTAGTGTTGGGAATCGGACCTAAAATGTTTACTCGATGATCGGCGCATGTTCGCGATCGATCATCGATTTAAAATCACGATTAAATTCTAATATGACGGGCTTATTTGAGTTTGAGTGAAGGCCAAGTACATGTATATGGATTGTGGGTTTGCAATCAATGTATATCCAGACCAGTCTTTTCGACTAAAACATGAAATTTGATAAGAGTAAACTCTGTTTTAATCTTCGATTACAAAATGTTTCTGTTCGGTTAAAACAATGTGACAAATAATGTGTATAACCCTATTAGATGTTTGTCCTCGTCTGGCTTTTACTGTTTGATAAACTGTATGGCCTCTATAAGGTTATGTATAAATCGTTGACGATGGTCTGTCCTTTTTCGATCATCACATCGGAGCCTCCACGGCGTGATCGCCGAAAGAAAAAGAACTATCAATTTCCATTGGCAAACAGGACAGACCCTGATCAGACGGCTCCTATATATTACTCCTTTTTACATACATGTAGTTGACAAAACGTCTTGTCTGAATTATCTAGTTCAAAATTATATTTGTCTGTTTATAGACCAGGCGTTGTAACTACAGTCAAATGATTCTCCTAGAAATCCTCTGATCTTGATCTGCACTGTTTATTATTAAAGTTCTGTAGCACAATTAACCGATTCCCTCATACTGACGCCCTTTGGCGCCTCTGTAAAAGTCAGCTTTGGGAAACCATTGTGATAAATAGAGCATTTGCTCCATAGGAGGAAATGCTCTATTTATCCCAATGCTATTAAGCTGCACATATAACTTTATACTATATCAGACTTCATGCTTAACACTTTTCATGCTGCAGAATACTGATGGCTGCTCAAATTATGATATTCTGTAATTGTATTTACATATGAATCGTATTTAACCCATTTGCTCCCAGTGGATTCTTCCATGCTTATATATTGGATTTGTCCATTTTTTGTCTAAGGGATGTCTGGTCGAAATTTTCGTTTTTGTTTTGTTTTATATTGAATTTCCTATCAGCAAACAGTGTAGACTCTGATCAGACACCGCATATTGCGGCGTCTGATCAGATTCTACATTGTTTGCCTACGTCCCATATATGGGATCGTTTGCCCAAATGGGTTAATAAACGACTGACCGAGTACCAAAAGTTCACTCGGTCATTCGTCTGGATCCAGACTGTTTACACATGCCAGTCAGGCAATGTGCTAAGGGTTAAGGAATGATTGGTTTTGATTATTTACCGAAAAACCCCAAACGGTTTGGTAGACCAAACATATTTCCTTCAATATAATTATCTCTTAACCCTTATTCTGCCGAACGTGACTTGGTCACGCATTTGGTAAACAGTTTGGATCGTGATGAGACGCCGAGAAACCAGGCGTTTCATCAAGATCCAAGCTGTTTGTCACTCATACAATCACTTCCTAAATGCATTAACCCTTCGCTTGCTATTCACGTCAATATACCTACCTGTAAATAGTGAAGACCCAGATGAGACAGCTCCTGCAGGAGCTGTCTCATCAGGGTCTGCACTATTTACAAGTTGATTGTGTAACTAGTGCACTCCACAGCAGTGATTGCACAGCGAAATATGTGTACACAGTGAAGATATATGTAATTATACAACAGGGCATGGGTAAAGAAGGAGAAATGTATTTTAAAATTCAGCAAGAAAAGGGTTAAGATTAGAAGGTGGATGAAAACTACAGCATATCAGAGATTGGGCAGACAATGTCTATTGCAGCGAAATAAGAGTTAAATAAATATGACAGACAGACAGTCGTGAGTTTAGACATTTAATTTTTACGTGGAGTCATGCAAGAAATTTCAAATTACGGACAGTAAATGGGTAGAAAAATAAAAGTGATTTACTGTGAAATAAAAATATTGGGAGCCACAAAATTGTCTTCATTTGTTTAAAGTTTTCATATATGTTTTGGTTTTTAATTAGTTAGACAGTTTACTAACTCGATCGAGTTTCGGCAAATGACAAAAAAATGCTTTAAATTATGATCTAGATTATGCTCGCGATAATACACTAAATTATACTCTAGACCATTCACAAAATTATGCTCTAGATTATACACTAAATTATGCTCTAGATTATGCACAAACTTATTCTCTAGATCATGCACAAATTATGCTATATATTATGCTTTAAATTATACTCTTGATTATTGATATTCTTGTTGTATATATATATCATGCAATGAGCAGCGCCTGCTCGGGATCCACACATGATGGCAAAACATTGAATGCTTTCTGGAGACCGTGGTCGAGTCGGAAGTAATAAAATATTGAAGTAGATCTGGGACTAAGGATATGAAATATCTGAGTCCGTGTCCGAAATTCAGTCTCAAGTATCTGATTGGTCAGATTTTGAACAAGCAAGATGCTTGAAAATGATCTCAGATTCAAGGAAACCTTTTATATAGGCCAAGGTTTGTGTAGGTACGTTAAACAGCTTACTTCATGAATATTCAAGGAAAACTCAACCCATTCTAAATATAAATTAACTCATTATCCCATGTTGTCATATAAAACACGCGAGTACATTGCTATGACAAATAGTAACAGAGCAGACCCTGATCAGGCGGTCCAATACAGCTACAACAGAAGTCGCGTGTCTGTTCTATTTGCAGATGTGTCAAAATGCGCCTATATGGAGTGGCTATAGAAAAAAGGTCAACTTTGATGTACATTTAATGTATGATTGATCTGAAATCAATGTAAATTCAACATTGACTGAGACGCCTTCAGACACAGTCTATATCAGTCGTGTTAACTGTTCCATTGCCGCAGTCACCGGAAAGCAACTCATGAGGCTTTCCGTAACGGGCGAATCTGTTTTAACCTTTGCAAATAATTTGCATTAACTATTTCCTTCATGTGAACGCATTTTGAACGCATTTTGAAAGCATTTGGAAACAGAATAGATCCAGATCAGACGGCTCCTGTAGGAGCCGTCTGATCAGGGTCTGCTCTGTTTGCTTTTGACATGATATACGATCTGATTCTTCAGTTTGTCAAAAGAAATAATTTCTTTGAAAAGTTTACATTATAAACATTCAGCTAATAAGATTTAATGTTCATGTCTATTTGGTCCGGATCTATTCTGTTTGCTTAGATGATATAAGTATAGCTCGTTCTACGTTGTTTACCGTGTTAAATTTCCCTTGTTACATGCACTATGGTAATGTTGGCATAATTAGTATTCGTGAAATCGTAAATTCTTTCATAAATGTTTCGAGATATAACCGTTGCAATTCTTAAAGTACCCAAACCGAGGATTTATCTGTGATTCAAACCCTTTGAATGTTGATTTTTCAAAATGGATTTGTCCAGCATTGTTTAAAAGTAGATTCCATTCAGTGAGAAGGGAATAAATCTAATCGAGGGTTTTGAAAAGCAAACGGTACAGACCATGATCAGAGGGCTAATAGAGGACTATTCTGATCTGGGTCTACAACGTTTGCAATTGCCTGTGCACTACTGTCCCTCATTCAAAGAGCTAGACCTGTGTATGGCTTGGTCGAACTTGCTTCTTATTTCTAAAAAATCTAAGACCAATTGGTGGTGCTTATTCATAGAACACTTTATTTCTTCACATTCTTTATTGATGAATAATCCATGAAAAAAGACCTGACACGATCGGAAACATATGTCAGTTATTTCCAAGACGTTATTTGGTTTGGGGTTTGGAATATATGCAGTTAACTCTTTTGGCGCCAAATTTCTAATTGTCGTCTGCAATCCAATTTTGTCAAATAATTTGGTACAATAAGGAAATGAGATAAATAAATGCAATTTTCAAAGGAATAAAGCACAGGTATAGAAATAGAGATTGGGACAAAAAGTGAAGTCCCTGATCAGCCGCCGCCTTGAAAAGGCGGCGTCTGATCTGGGACTGCACTATTTGTCGTGGTGCATAAAGGCGACATTGGCAGTGAAAGGATTAAATAGCTCCTAACCGGACTTTTAGTAAAGAGGGAAGTTTATGCACGATAAAGTTATGCAGAAAGCTACCAAGACCGTTATTGATACCAACACTCACTTAAAAGTCCGGTTCAAGGGATTTTATTGTATTATATGTAAATAGCTTCATCATTCATGTCTTCATGAGAGTAGGGTTGCAAACAAGCCGCGTGTGGTTCAGCAGAGGCAGAGAAAGACCCTAAGCATGTCTGAGTCAAGTATCATAGAACCTGTATTAAGCTGCCATTCATTTATTGAACATAGGGGTCATAAAACGCAGATGGTTGCTTAATGCAGGGCAAAAGTAATACAGAAAGCTCCTGAAGGAGTTTTCTGTATTACTTTTTACCTGCATTATAAAGTCCCACATGCCTTACAGACGCATAATTAAACCTCTTTTTGATGGCGCTTAAGACAAGTTCTTCTGTAAATCGAAGTGACTCCTAGCAAGCTTTCAGCAAGGTCTCAGACTGGAGACTGTATTGTATTGCATCATGATAACATACTAATATTTCATTGTTATCTGGAATTATGTCTGGATAGAAGGCCATTGCAATATTGTGGTTTGTATTCCATTGCTCATAACAATTATTATCTTATTGTGTGGATATTTCTGTCTTGTCTCAAGCAGTTGTTATCAGTGGACAGAAGAGCTACGACACTCTACTGGTGCCAAGTGACTGTTCTGGATCAAGGGACGCTTCAGTTCGCAGATAACAACAGGTGATGATATCTTGACACAGGTCCAAAATATCCAAATAAAACTAGTCTAATCTAAACATTTGAAAATCATCACTGGCAGATCCAGAACAACATATACAGTTGCCATTTCAATCATTGATCCCTTCAATGTCGCAAAAATGCACCACGACAAATGGTGCAGTGCAAAAGGCGGCGTCTGATCAGGGGCGTCACTTTTTGTGTCAATCTCTAATTCTATATCTGTGATTTTGCGATTACTTATCTCCTGTCTTTATTTTACCGAAATGTTTCAACAAAATTGGGTTGCAGACTACAATTAGAACGTTGGCGCCGAAAAGGTAAAAGCGTGCATGTAAGCTCCTTAACCAATTGGACTGGTTCATCAATTTTAAATGGTGTGGTTATTTCATTCACTAGAGGACAATAACAAACACTGCAGACCCAGACCAAAGCGTTCATCTGATCGAGTCAAATGTGTCTGTACAGTGGCAGGGTATACTGTTTTAACACATCCCCTTATATGCTATTTTTAGATCCAACCTCTTTGAATAAATCTACCGAAAAGAATTTTATAGTTTGAAACCTATAGGAGCAAATGCTCTATTTATCACAATTGTTTCAATTGGAGATTTTTACAGAGGGGTAGAAAGGCGTATCTATGGAGGAAATGGTTAAACAGAAGAACTTGTCTTAAGCGACCATGATCAGCCTGTAAGGCAGGTGGTAGCTTAATGCAGGTCAAAATAATGCAGAAAGTTCCTATAGTACATGGACACAGGAATTGTTGGCCACGGCAGATACTGTAGAACCGTAAACAAACAGAGCAGATCCTGATCAGACAGCTGTTATTTGCAAATGTGTTGGAATGCGTATTAATGGAGTAACGGATTAGAACATTTTTCCCACCGTAGTTCGCATTGTCGGTTCGTATTGTTGATAGACAATAGTCTCTTCAAATGACACAAAATATGCCTGACACTTTTGAATAAAGTTGTGTGCATTTTCATTCAAGAAAATGGATATATGCAAATAATGTACAGTGCGCTGAAATAACGTCCTGCAAGGTTTTCATTAATCAATCAACATGCTCACCATATGCCATTTCAATGTTTCCCTACTGCCACTTCAAGTCAGTACTATTTGTTTTATTGGCATGCTCTTCGTGTATCACATACATATTGAAGTATAGTCCAGGCATGCTTTCAGTTTTAATTATGTACCTATGTTTATGATCTACGAACTTACAACTCTCATCTCATGCTGTACGAAAAATTCAAATATTGAATGTTGATACCGGTTAATATATGTATAATATCAAAAGGACTGATAGTATGATGTTACTATTCGTTTTTTACTAGTTTACGGTTTGTTATAACATAAAAGTAAAGACTTTATAGCCACAGTGGGAATGTTTTGTCTATTTTATAATGTGTTAGAACATCGTCGCTCCAGACCGGTACTCCTGCTTTCACCATATGGTCTATTTTTGTAATGTTTTATATTGTACCTGTTTCCTGTCTTGTGCGTTTCTTCACGTTTTGTCTTGTAATTGTGCTGTTTTGCGTTTGATGATGTTTGATGCCGTGCCATTTTGTGTGTGGCGCTCCATGTATGACTGTTTGTTCTTCTTGTGCAAAGTGTAATAGCTACAACAAAAATGCTTTACCTGGAATTACTGCCATTGATTACAGTAGAACCTGTCTTAAGCAGTCATAAAATTGATGTCTAATTTTGTGTCGGTAAGGCAAAGTGCAGTTTAATGCAGATCACAAGTATTGCAGAAAGCTCCTATAGGAGCTTTCTGCATTACCTTTGTCCTACATTAAGCAGCCATATGTTTTAAGACTCCTATGTTCTACAAATTTAGAGGCCGCTTATGTTAGGTTTTACTGTACTTCATTAATTTACAGTAACAGCTCTTTAGGACAGTGTATCAAATGATGAATAATGTATCAAGGTGAACTTATTACATGTGAAAGCAAAGGTTGTACTGAGAAAAAAGTATTAATTATTGATTCACCGGAGGGAATTTGAACATCGTATACTGTTTAATTGGAGTCGATAAAACAACTAAATGAACTTAATACTATTGTGAAATTTCTTCACACTGAAATTTAATCTGACAAATGCTTCTGTGTATTGCATTTCCCAGTGTAGTTTGTTACACAGCAAAAAAATGTGTATTGCATGATGTTGTTTGCTGTATTTCCAAATACACGGCTAACTGTTGGGTGTTGCATTTCCCACAACAGTTAGTTACATCGCAAAATGCAGGATGTTGCATTTTCCAGTATAGTTAGTTAAACAGCAACACGCAATGTGTTACATTTACGAGTTAATTTGGTTAATGACAAATGGTGTGTGCTGCATTTCCAAGTACAGTTAAGTTACACAGCAAAATGCTGTGTGTGGCATTTCCCAGTACAATAAGTTACACGGTAAAATGCAGCGTGTTACATTTCTCAGTTTGGTTTGTTACACGACAAAATGATGTGTTGCATCTCCAAATACAGTTAGTTACACAGCAAAATACATTGTGTTGCATTCCCAGTACAGTTAGTTTCATGTCGAAATGCCGTGCATTGCATTTATTATTACGTTTAGTTACACGGCAAATGCTGTGTGTTGTATTTCAAAGTACATTTAGTCACACAGCAAACTGCTCTCTGCTGCATTTTCAAGTACAATTAGTTACACGTCAAGATTCTGTGTGTTGCATTTCCCAGTATAGTTTGTTGCACAGCAAAAGGCAGTGCAGATCATTATTAGGGAGCTTTAAGAATGAGATTTTCTTGTGTCCCTGACAACATAAAAAGAATATATTTGATTGCATATATGACTGTTATATTTCAAAGTATTGAACTATTAAATCACTTAACCCTTTCCCTCATACAGACGTGTTTTTCACACACTGTTTGCTAATTGAATTTAATAGATCTGTTTCTTTGCTTTCTTAAATGGCTACAATATTCCACCTTCCATATCTAATTATAAATATTTTGTCCATGAATACTCAATAGGTATTGTCCATGCCACATGATGTCTGCTTATAAAGTAAAGAAGTAAAGCATTTTCTTAACTTGTCTGTCTTAACCCTTCTGCCGCCAAAACAATTTCGTCTGCTAAGGTTATCGCCTGCTTCAGGTTTCAAATTGGAGCTGTCTTCAGCTTCTTCTTAAAAGTATAGTGTGCCATCAGAGCCAGAGGTATACTTGCGTACTCAAGTACTAAATCCCTTTGTTTGACCACTCTTTAGCGTCGTCTCGAAGAGACGATGATAAAGAATGGTCACAACATACGTTTTTGAGAAATAAAGAAGTTATTCTTGAAAATGTTTAAATTTACGCGTCTTATCTGGATCTCTGTGCATAACAGTCATACAGTTTTGCACCAAAAGTTTCAAAATGTCACCTCGGTTTCGTCTATGATGGCGATATAGCATACGTATACCATTTTAAGTTATATACTGTAAAACCTCTCCAATCCGGAATTTAGTAGAGAAGAATTTAGACACGTATAGGCAGGTGACTGCTTAATACAGGGTTAAAGTCATACAGAAAGCTCCCAGAGGAGCATTCTGCATGACTTTCACTTTGCATTAAGCTGTCGGCTGTCTCCAAGATCGATGTTTATACTAAATTTAACGTCCGATTTACAGGGTTTTTATTGTAATACAGAAAAGCATTTGTATTTTATAATTTGAAAGTCTACTAAACTCCAAAATTCAAAGTAAACACGCTGCCAATAAAGTAAATACATTGTCTAGACTGTTTATGCCAAACATTCAGCCACTATGCCAAACATTCAGCCACTATGCCAAACATTCAGCCACTATGCCAAACATTCAGCCACTATGCAGGAAACTGTTGGAGACAATGTAATTATTATCTAACATGCACTTAGTGAAAAACAAAAGAAAGTAAACATAATAGACTAGTCTTCCACGAAAGCAAGGGCTTTCTTAAGAACGAATAATGGCTTGAAACCTCTAAAATTTTACAACTGAAAGTTTAGGAGTAATTTCGTGACAAAATATCTAAGTGGCAGATTTGAAATAAAATTGTTCGTTTCTATAGTGATGCGTCAATTTACTAGTAAAGCAACATCCATGCAATAACTTCTGTATTCATTATTTCTTGCACAGAAGAACAGCTGCTAGTTCTGCTCGGGGTTTCTTCTGTGCACGAAACAATGCAATTTGTGCGATACACGGAACATCCTCTGATCTCTTCATCCATTTGTAATTAGCTGGACGTCGCGATATGACTGGAATGCTGTTAACTCTTTCCCTGTTGCATATTCATATAAGAAATTATGACGTCATGAATATTAACTAGGTTATTTTTTATAATCGCATATGAACACAGGCAATTTTGGATCAGACAGAAGCTGTTGAATCATATTTATACTACACCATAAGCAAACAGAGTAGACCGTGATCAGACGGCTCCTAAAGGAGCCGTCTGATCTGGGTCTGCTCTGTTTGCAGATGCTTAAAAATGCGTTTACATAATGGAAAGGGTTAAAACGGCGTAAAACCCCTCTGCTCATTTGACTTATCTTACAAACAGTGGTAATTAGGAGCAACATAAATAGTTAGAAACCGTTACCATTATCAGATGCTCCGGATATATTTAGAGCTTCTGATTAACCCTTCACCTATTGAATATTTATGAGTGACTCCAATTATCATAAATACTGATAAACTAATGTCCTTATATTGGTAAAACCCTGAATGCATTGCTATGGCATATAGTATAGAAACAGCTCTGTAACAAAACAGAGCAGATCCTGATCAGATAGCTCCTCTAATATGCTTTGTCCGGACATGAATAGAAACTTGACCAATGTCAAATGTGATCAACGAAGCAACGTTCTTAATAAGCTTCTGCTGTAGAACTCTTTTCTCCCTGTCACTAGTATGACAGCAGTATGTTAACCACAATCAAGCAGAACTAGCTCACACACACTGTTCTAACCAGTCATCTTATCAACGCAAACACAGAGTAAATAGTGTTTTGTAGAGTAGCACGGATCATGTTAACTCTTTCGGCTCCAAATTTCTAATTGTCGTCTGCAACCCAAATTTGTTAAATCATTCGGTAAGATAAGAAAATGAGACAAATGAATACAGAATTCAAAGGAATTAACCACAGATATAGAAGTAGTGACTAAGCCAAAAAGTGAAGTCCCTGATCAAACTCGCCTTTTCAAGGCGGCGTCTGATCTGGGACTGCACTATTTGTAGTGGTGCATTTATACGAAATTGGCGGTGAAAGGGTTAAGTTGAACAGAAACTATGAATAAAGAAAGGAATTTTAGTCATTTTTGTCCTTGTGGGTACAAAAAAGCATTGAGAGTATGTTAACACTTTCTCTGTTTAATCTCGTATAATGAATAAGGACATCATGAATATGTATTAGCTGAATTTTATGATGGCATATGTACACAGTGTTTTGTTTCAGACAGAAACTGTAATATCAGATCTATATTATACCATAAGCAAACATAACATACCCTTATCAGACGGTTCCTATAGGAGCCATCTGATCAGGGTCCACTCTGTTTGCAAATGCATTAAAAGGCGTTTATATTAAAAAAAAGTAAAGTACCTAGCTATATAGTCTACTTTCAGTCCGAAGGACCGCTCAGTCGACTGTACATTTACTCCCCTGGTCATTGAATCATTCGCCTACAATATTAAGCACTGCTAACATACGGCGCAATCATGCAGCCGCAGTACCGGTTTGTGACCCTCACAGGTACCCATTTTAACCCCTGGGTGGAAAGGAGGCGCGGGTGGGAGACAGTGAAAAGCGTCTCTGAAATGTCCGGGAGGGACCGGGATATATAAGAATTACTATGCTAGTAGTTTGGAAGTTCAGCTGTATTTTGGCGAGTTAGAAAAGTTGTTAAATGCGAGCCTTGGCGAGCATTTAACTTCTTTTCTGACGAGCCAAAATACAGCTGAACTTCTAAACTACTAGCATAGTAATTCTTTTATCATGCAACTCCAAGAAAAATGGAGAAAATGAAGAAAAAGAAAGATTACTAAAGCGGTTTCGTCCGCTGAATGAAAATACATGTAAGTACGTATTGCGTGACGTCATATTGGCATGCAGCGACGTCATCGACTTTTACAATATAAACAAACTTGATTTAATCCTTTTATATGGACAGATAGTTCAGACAAAGGTGAGAAAATGTGTTAATTTGATGTTTATGTTTAATTATGCCTTTTTCGTCCTTCTGTTTTCCTCCTATTGGCTGAACCAAACTTGCATTCCAGTCGGGTCAGTACACATGCACTATACCTCACAAAATACAGCGTCGACGTGGAAAATATTATGCTAGTAGGAAGTGACTGTATTCGGTGACGTTGCATGATAAATGAAGGAAAAGGTTAATAGTTCACAGTAGAGCTGTAAACTCATGATTACTGGGATGTAGTGGGAGTACATAAAAATGTAATCCAATATAACAATAGGGAGGGTATCGCTTTTGTATATTCCTCTTAGTGACACTAACCTTAAGCCAGCTGAGCAAATTATCTACAAACATTTAATTAGATTGTCAAACAGTTTGGATCCTGATGACACGCCGAAGTACCCGGCGTCTCATCTAGATCCAAACTATTTGCATGGGTTATCGCAGACATGTTAACTGTATTAAACCGAGAGTGGCTCTCAAACTGATATTCTCCTTAACAAGACTAAAAGACATTGTATTCTCGGCTTCATATGTCTTAGCCATAGTAAATTACCGACTCTATGTTACTATTGAGTGTTGTAATTGTGTTATCTCCTGCGTAAATTGCTCTAAACAAGATTGGTAGGGAAACAATCGAGTATTCCTACATAATTCTTTGAATACGAACAATGCATATATTCCCTTAATGCGGGCAGTCTGAGATGAGGCTAGTAAGTTCGTAGATCATAAATATCGATATGGGCGTAATTCAAGCATTTATGTTTCAATATAAGCTCCATTTTCGTCCACAAAACCAAATGCTGTGAAGTGGTAACTACATAGATTTTAATGGAGAAATGATAATTTAATCATAGGTAAGAAGTATAGATGAGCTGTGCAAATTGAGAATTTTTCAATAATATATCCTTCATTTCTGGTGGAGAAAAAACTATTTTAGTAATTAAATATACAGTAAAAACCTCTGTAAACCGGAATTCCAGTAGATAAGAATTTAGATACTTTTAGGCAGATGATAGCTTAATGCAGGGCGAAAGTCATGCAGAAAGCTCTGCATGACTTTCACCCTGCATTAAGTTGCTACCTTTCTCCAAGACCTATATTTAAACCAAATCGAACGGTTTAAAGAGGTTATATTGTCCTCTACTTTATCTATTGGCCTGTAATATAGAGTTGCATAACATAAAGTGAAGTGTTGAACAGCAATATAATAAGCTTACAGTAGTTCCTGTCTAAAACGACCATTAAAAAGAGATCTAAATATGGGTCGTTAATACAGGTCAAAAATAGTGCAGAACGTTCCCATTTCTGCATTATGTTTGATATGCATTAAGTAATCAACTGGTTTTTAGACACCTATGTTCAGTAAATGATTAAGTTGTTTAACCCACTCCCTCCTATTGACCCCAGTTTTGAAACCATTGTGATAAATAGAGCATTTTCGCAATAGGAGTTAATACTCTATTTATGACAATGGTTTCAAAACTACAAAATTCTAAAAGTTTTCTTTTCTCTATTCAATGCTCCTTTTCAGTAGATGTTTTCAAAGAGGGTTGGAACTAAAATAGCCTATGAGGGAATGGGGTAAGAAACCACGTACTTATCACTGACAAAGTATCTAAGTAACTGTTCCAGAATTGAGCTAAGTAATACACTCTTCCAAATAAAATAACAAACATTATCTATATCTTTAGACTAGACTAATTAACACTTTACTCCATGAATATTTATGCAAGAAACAATGCCGTTATGAATATTAATTAGCTGTACTCTTGTAATGACCCCCTGAACACGGGGATATCTGGTCAATACGTACCCTGTAGAATCCGATCTATGTTATTTCATAAGCAAACAGAACAGACCCTGGTCGGACGATTCCTTAAGGAGCCGTCTGACCTGGGTCTGCTCTGTTTGCGTAAGCATAAACAGCATATTTATGGAGCAAAGGGTTAAATAAGATAAATAAAATTAATTAATTTAAATAAAATAAAATAAAAAATATAAATAAAGAAAGAAAGAAACAATTAGAATAAATATGTTTAAACTAAATAAGAGAAACAAACCATTTCAAATTAACTAATAGAGATTAACCTTTTGCCTGATGAATATTTATGTAATACATAATGACATCATCAATATATACATGTATTAACTGGTTTTTAAAATGGCGTATGAACATGTTTCCAACATGACAGAAACTTCAAATCAAGATCTACATAATTCCATAAGTTATCATGATTCGTCTGGTCTGGATCTACTCTGTTTGCAAAGGGTTAATCAAAGTTTATGACATAGTCATAGAATTATAAAATATCATTAAGCCATATGTTTGGTGCTCATTACATAGTCATGTATATTACACACATACACAAAAATGCTCCTTGCATACACAAAAATGCTCTCAACACGGACAAAATAACGGCAGTGCTTTGTTGAACAGTAATTTTCACACATGCGAATATGTCACACGTGTGGAAATTTCGTACGAACTCCTCACACATGTGTGATAAATTCGTACGAAAACTGGTCTGTCACGAATTTGTGAAAATTTCGTTCTGTGCTTCTACCCCATTTCAGAGTAGAAACACATGTAATGTTAAGAAAGTATAAACAAGAAAATTGATCATACGAAATATTCACGCATTATAAAGTTACAAAGAACAACTTTTGCTTCTCAGATAGATTATGGGACATATTGTGTTTGTTCTGTCTGATAGAACCTTCGTATATCATTGGATGACGGAACATATTGAGTAGACGGTCCAAATAGAACTTTGGATCAATTAATTAAAGGTCAATGTCACAAGGGGTAAAATGCCATAATATTCAGCATTCAATATCTTGATAATTTTTAGTCATTGATACATTTTTTCACAAGTTGATTGCCGTCAATATATTTTAAAAGTTCAAAATGCAAGTGTAAGGGGTCACTTAGTCTAAGGTCAGGGTCACAGACACGAACTCCTTCAACATTCATCAGATGAAAATCTGTTTGATACAAAAGATTAAAAAAAATATTGGTCTCAATGAAAAGTAGATAACTATAGCTTTGGATCTATAGGAGCCGTCTGATCAGGGTTGCTAATGGAATTTGATATAACTGTTTCTTTAGTTTCTAAAATGGCTTCAATGGCATAAAAACCATAAACGAATATCAATCAAAGGATTAACACTATGATAAACCCTGATATACTATCCTTTACAGAGATAGAACACTTTTTCCTAACATCTTTACATGTCTAAGCAAATTATCGGCTCTGTGTCACAATATAGCGTGATAATTGAATTTTCTCTCTTGGAGGGTGTCTTAAACAAGATAGCGTGGTAATACTCGTATGTAATTATTAGCGCAGGACAAATATATACCTTCTCTCAATTGGACAATCTTCACGCAGTCCCGTATATTCGAGAAAATGAAAGCTTTTTTCGGTAAACCATAGGATATGTATATATACATAAACTATTACCATATATGGTACCATGAGAGTTTATGAGATGATATTTAGCATTCCAAGCAAACTTCCGTCGGTAAAATGTCGCCTACGTCAGATTTAAAATTTGATTCGTCTTGCAATAGTTATATAGTACGAGCGTCATGTAGTGCGAGTGTTATATAGTACAATGGTTATATAGTACGAGCGTCATGTAGTGCGAGTGTTATATAGTACAATAGTTATATAGTACGAGCGTCATGTAGTGCGAGTGTTATATAGTACAATGGTTATATAGTGCGAATGTCATATAGTACTATGGTTATATAGTATGAGTGTCATATAGTACAGTGGTTATATAATGCGAATGTCATATAGTACTATGGTTATATAGTATGAGTGTCATATAGTACAATGGTTATATAATGCGAATATGATATAGTACAATGCTAATATAATACGAGTGTTATATAGTACAGTGTTTATATAGTACGAGTGTCATATAATATAGTACAATGGTCATAGAGTACGAGTGTCATATAGTACAATGGTTATATAGTGCGAATGTCATATAGTACAATGGTTATCTGGCACGAGTGTTATATAGTAAGAATCAGTTGTTTGCAAATGCGCCAGAATGCATCTCTACCGGGTAGAGGATAGCGCAGTGGCCAGCTTTACTAAAGCTCGTACAACAGAAAGCATCGGTCGATCTAACGTACGACTATCACAACTTCTAGTTGCGGTCGTCGCATGCTAGAACTTATGATAATTTCTGTTGTACGAAGTAAGCCTTAATTGCTACAGTGAACGCTCATTATACCGGCATTCGTTGCAATGGCACCCTCATTATACCGGCAGTATGCATTGAAACAAAATTACCGTTAAGTCTTTGCAACAGCCACTGATAAATAGGTGCAATGCCAAGAAGACGGGTGATCGCTTAATGCAGAACACAAGAAGTGTCCCCAAAGGGAGCTTTTTGCACTTCTGGTATTCTGCATTAAGCATTCATCTGTTGGTACTAGTTTAAAACGGGCCATATGGTTCCTTTCATATTTAAACTCGTTATAACGGCAACCTCGTTATACCGGCAAAATATCTGGAAACAAACACCTCCGTTGTAACGAGGGTTCACTGTATATGCTAGAAAAGGCACCTCTATCGGGTAGAGGATAGCACAGTGGCCAGTCTTACTAAAGCTCGTTCAACAGCAAGTATCGTACGTTCTAGCATAAGACGATCGCAAGTTGCACTTTATGAATAAACAATGCAGGTAGTTTCTTAATGCAGGTCAAAAGTAATTCAGAAGGAGGAACTTTCTGCATAACGTTGTGTCCTGCATGAAGCTACTACTTGCTTTAAAGACCGAAAATAAGATATCCTTTTAGATAGGAAAGCAGGAAACCTTCGGTAATTTCTGTTGTACGAAGTTAGCCTTAATTGCTGCCTGCTAGAATGTGCGATAACTATGGCAATCCAAGAAGTAGCGATTGATATAGCCTTTAGTAAAAAGGGTCCCATTCATGGCAGTAACGTAATAACTACTGATGGTACCGATCTTTGACAAACAGTGTAAACCCTAATCAGACACCGCAAGGGGCATTTTACCTGTGACACAGCTAAATAGCAAACGCGTCTCGTATTTTCCCACGTCTAATTTCTCCCATAGGATTCGTATTTTGGATCGTCAAGAAATTTAAGAGACACGTAGCTATTAAACCTCCATTTAGCACTGTCGGAAAAAAATATTCCGTGGGCCGTAATCGAATTTGTTAAAGGAATTGAAGACTTGGAGTGATTAACCCATCTCATGATATCAAAACGATGTCAGCTGGAAATTGCATTACAATCAGTTTCAAGAAGAAATATCCAGTCGACTTAATTGCTTTTGAAAACTATTGGCCGAGTGGCAAACAGTTTGGATTCTGATGAAACGCCGAACTTCTCGGTGCCTCGTCCGGATCTAAGCTGGTTGTAAGTGTCGGTCAAGATGCACTTGACATGGAAAAGAGTTAAAAGGGGAGGTCCCTATATTCGACGCGTTTCAAAAATACCTAAAATATACAAAACTCATTTGTTTAAATACTGAAAAGTAGTATATTGCAAGAAAACCTATCAAATAAACGTTGAAAATGACAAAACATCCATGTTTTTTTATATCGACGATCCCGATTTCATTCCCCGATGTTTCAGTTTTATTCGGTTTGGGTTTTAGTTTCCTGTCTGTTCGCGCTAGTTGCGTCACTCGGACCACTTCAATGAAAAGCTGATACGTAAAAATACAGGGATTGGATGATCATCGACAAAACGCGGAAAAATTGAAGGGAAAATACTTTGTTGTAGAACAAAATATTAAACGTATTGATGAAATCAATTTTTTTTGTATCACAGGGGCATTTTTCGATTGAAGTTCAAATTGATAATATTCATAATAATGATTGAGCATAACAAATACCCAGTTTTATGATATTATTGAAAAAATGCGTTCATTGCAGGGACTTCCTCTTTAACCTTTATCATGCAGTAAACTATTGACTCTCCATTAAAGAAATACCGTAGATTTATCAAATTCCATTAGCAAACAGAGCAGACCCTGGTCAGACGGGCTCCTATAGGAGCTGTCTGATCTGGATCTCCTGTTTACAAGTGCGTGAAAAGGCGTTTACATGAAGGAACGGATTAAGAAACTTCTGACCGAATGTTTAGAGCTTGAGTATTGATGAAGTGTCGAGTTACTCGACGTTTTATCTGTACCTAAACTAGTTCCAAATGCCAGCCAGGTCGGTCTCAACATAAAGGTTAAATATCCAGTTCATGATACCAATGAAAAAAAACCCATAGAAGTGTTTCTCTTGAATCACAAACTAAACTTGACTGAAATATTACCAAACAAACTTTAAAAACAACAACAGCATTAAAACTGATGATACAAATATAGCACAACCTTTCAGCTAGTATCATAACGAGATTCGTTCAAGCTTTGAAGAATCTACTGAATGAGTTGAGTATCAAACAGCTTGTATTCGATGTCTCATCTAGAAGCAAACTGTTTGGAAATGGCAACCATATTGTACTTATGCAGCATACCAAGTTTGAGCGTCTTATTGCTTGGATAGGAACTGCCAAGGATATACAGTAAAACCTCTCTATAACGACCACTAAATTACATCAAGTAGTTTGTGTTACAGGCAGGTGGCTGCTTAAAGCAAGTTGAAAGTAAAACAGAACGCTCCTATAGGAGCGTTCTGTTTTACTTCAACCTTGCTTTAAGCAGTCACCTGCTCTAAATTCCTACTAATTAACACAATTTGGTGGCCGTTATAGAGAGGTTTTACTGTATATTATATAATATATACGGTAGGGTCTCAATTATGCGAACACATAACTTATCAACATAGGAGACTGTAAAAGCAAGTGGTTGCTAAATGCAGGTCAAATGGGTAACGAAAATATCATATAGGAACCTTTTGTATCACTTTTTGTCCTGCGTTAACCCTTACAACGCTGAATTTTCAAGTGGTCTATTCCAAAATTCAAACGGGTCAAGCTTATGATGGATAATTTTTGGATTTTAAAGAAAAGTGTAACAGGACAAACAGGGCAGATCCTGATGATGAGATGGCTCCTCTATAAGTCCTCTCATCTGGGTCTACACTGTTTGCAAATGACATACAAGGCTCGTGTCCCGCAATGTAAGGGTTAAGCTACCACCTGTTTTAAATAAATCCAGAATAAGACCTCTTTTGAGTTGTCGTATTACCGAGACCTTACTGTATATATAACATACCAGTCTGGCTCCATGCTTATAAAGCTTCTAGTTGAGTCTGAATTTGTTCTCAAGCTTTTGATTGGTCAGATTTGAGTTCTCAAGCTTTTGATTGGTCAGATTTGAGCCTTTGGCTCAAATCTGACCAAAGGCTCAAATCTGACCAATCAAAAACTTGAGAACGATCTCAGACTCAACTAAAAGTTTTATAAGAATGGACCCAGATGTGTACACTGTGATATTTTTGAGTAGATCTAGAGTGCTTATTGCTCTTCCTGTTTATATGCTATATGGACATTTTATAACTGAATACAAAGTTATTGGTGTAAGAATGAAATTAAGACAGCTTTAACCTACTCAACGAATCAGAATCAGAACCAGAAATAGAATCAAATCTAAGTGAATTAAGAATGAAAGTCTCGCCAAACTCTTAACAATTAAATAAGAGCTTTTTTTTTAAATATCCGGCTTCATGATTGGTCGAAAATCATAATCATAATCATAAGAAAACGGAGCAGACCCTGATAAGATGGCTCCTATAGATACCGTCTGATCTGGTTCTACTCTGATCTGGTTCTACTCTGATATGGGTCTAGTCTGTTTGACAAGTTAGTAAGGGCGTATCTATAATGTAAAGGGATACTTAAGACGCGCCACTTGGAAAAGCGATTTCCTGCTTTCCTATCTAAAAGGATATCTGATTCTGGGTCTTGAAAGCATGTACTGTAAAACCTCTCTATAACGGCCACTAAATTACATCTAGTATTTGTGTAAAAGGCAGGTAGTTGCTTAAAGCAAGGTGAAAGTTAAACAGAACGCTCCTATAGGAGCGTTCTGTTTTACTTTCACCTTGCTTTAAGCAGTCACCTGCCTTAAATACCAACTAATTAACAAACTTTAGTGGCCGTTATAGTTTTTACTGCAGTAGCTTAATGCAGGACAAAAGGTTATGGAACTTTCTAAATTACTTTCGTCCTGTATTAAGCAACCACGTGCATTGCTTATTCATAAAAGGGGTCTCTATATGAGTGGTTTTAATATAACAATGCTGAATATAATGAATGGAGTTCAATAAATGATCCTGAAATGAAGTTTTACCGAAAATGTTCAAGCTGTGTAAAAAAGCATGGCTGCAAGAGATCGAGCTAATTTGCCATATATGGTCATATAAAAAATTTGTGAAATATTCTCTGAAACTTCATGCTATATTCATTATTTATTTTGAAGGACTATTCTTGTCATGATCTTATTCTAAATTTGTTCAAGCGATGTTTCACGTTTAAGAAAGTGGCCAACAGGGACGTAGCTAAAGTGGTTTTAAGGAAATATCAAAAACGTCTTTTTCCCTGAAACCATATGTCAGATTTCAATATAATTTGTAGGAATGTTCTTTAGGCGACACTCTTCCTATATTATAAAAGCGATGGTGACCTGTCATAAACAATTTGTCACGTGGGGAGGGCTAATTTGTCTCGTTTGGGAATCAGATAGTATCAGGCCTAGAGTTATGAAACTTTTAAAGGTTATTGGGAATTATGATATCTTGCACACTCGGGTATGGTTAGCTACGTACTTACCTCACATAAACGCATTTTCACGGATTTGAAAACAGAGAAGACGGTTCCTATAATAGCTCACAATGTGTGCACAATAATTCACAGCTTGTACACAATAACTCATAAGGATTACACAGTAGCCCACAAGACGTACGCATAACTAATAACTCACAAGTTGTTCACAAGGTTTCCACAATAACTCATAACTCACAGGTATACACGAATATGTACACAAACACTCATAGGGTGTACACTGTAATTTACAAGGCCTACACAACAACCTACAAGTTGTACACAACGTGTACACAATATCCCACAAGTTGTACACAAGGTGTACACAATAACCCACAAGTTTCACACAAGGTGGACACAATAACTCACAAGGCCTATTGACACAAGTGAGCGAGCAATTAATGGTCACTATTACAAGGTAGATGTTAAGCTTTTACTTCATGAATATTCATATAAGAAATAATACCTTCATGTATATTTCTTCGCTGATTTGTTTTACTTTGGCGTATGGACGAAGGGGGTTTGGCCAAGACAGAAATTAAATTCAGATCTGTATTGTCCTACAAGCAAACAGAGCAGACCCTACAGGAGTCATCTGTTCTGGGTCTTCTCAGTTTGCAAAGGCGTTTAAAGGCGCGTCTATGAATAAAGTAAAGCGTTTAGTTAAATACGTACTACATGTAACAAAATTATTTTGTCTTTTATTTCTCCTATGTTACTCAGAGAGTCATCAGTTTTTATTCTGATGTCGTCTAGTCTGGATCCAAACTGTGTCCATGGATTAGCGCGAAGATTCGCATCTAGAGCGTGAAAACAGAGTTTAGTTGCATATTCGCCAGACTCAATCATGCTTGTGATATTGAAATTTCAATTGACCTTTTATAAACAGGAATTCATATTAATTTCAGTCTTTCAGCAAAATGCCATAGCGCCAAATTCATAAATATTAGTGTTAAATTCTACAGAAAGTCAAAATTACGACTGAATTAATCGTCAAAAGACAAAATGTCAACCATCAAATAAAACGAGGATTGTGAAGACTATTACACGATACTCTGGGCTTGAATTTACAAATGAAACGTCGTGGGATTGAAAACTCAATTCTTGCAGTATTCTAAACGCTTTACTCGATGAATATTCATGGAACAAATGATGTCATTAATATTAATTAGCTCAATTTTTATCACGGGATTTGGACACATGAATTAGAAAATAAATGTAGAGTCCGATCTATATTATTTCATAAGTAAACAGAGCAGAATGATACTGATCAGGCGGCTCCTATAGGATCCTTCTGATCTAGGTCTTCTCTGTTTGCAAAGGGTAAAGTATTGCAAAAGGAGCTAGGGGACATGCTTGTAAAGATCCATGACTCGTATTGTTAAACATCTTCAGTTCAATTCCCATGCTGCTTTCCGTCGGTATCTTTATTGTCTATTTAACGTGTTTATGGCGTTTCAGCTGAGATGAGTTAGGTGCAAAAAAAACAAAACATTTGTGACACTGCTAAACAGCTTGCTTGAAGCAAAGATACCAGAATTCTTCATTGAATTAGAATATCAGATTTTATTTGTTGAAACTGAATATCAGAAGGTTAACTGAAATAAAATGTCAGAAGTTTTGATGAATAATGTTCATTTAAAAGACATAAAGGAGCCTTTTATATGCTTGCTTATAACACAATAGTGATCTGATTCTAAAGTTTCTATCACGATAACATATTACATGTACTTAGTTTAGTGGTAAATGCTGAACCAGAATAATCATGAATTCACGAATGATTGCATAAATATTCACGAGGGAAAGGGTTACAGATCAGGGTCCATGCTTATAAAACTTTTAGTTGAGTCTGAGTTCGTTCTCAAGTTTTTGATTGGTCAGAGTTGAGCCAAATCTGACCAATCAAACGCTTGAGAACGAACTCAGACTCAACTAAAAAGCTTTATAAGCAGGGACCCTGATCTCGAGCAATGTTTACTTATTATCGATTCGTCCAGGCCTTTAACACTAACCCTTTCTCTATAATTACGCCTTTTAGCAAACAATGTAGGCCTAGATCAGATAGCTCCTGTATGAACTGTTTGCTACAGTGTCTGCCATGGCCAAAACTTCCTGTGTTTAATAGACCATGTATCTATAGGAATGTATTTGTTTTATAATAACTATCAACCCTTTATTCCATAAATACGCCTTTCTATGCGTTTGCAAACAGAGTAGACAGATATCAGGCGGCTCAGGACTATAGGAGTTTTATCATATTCTGCTCTGTTTGCTTATGATATTATTATTATTATTATTATTATTATTATACCACATTTATATAGCGCTCTTTTCATACAGGATATGTGCGTTCAAAAGCGCTTCACAAAGATACATTTTCTGTACAATAATGCGTAAATTACAGAACATTTATATATAATATAATATGATATAATATAGATTTGATTCTACAGTTGCTACCATGGCCACACATAGCCATGCCCATGTGGTATTAAAACAATTAAGCTAGTTAATACCCATGATGTCCTTCTTTCTTACATGAATAATAAGGGAGTAGAATATTCATAGAATAAATGGTTAAGAAACATCACACAGCAGAGTATTTGTACTCGGAGTTTCGTCTGGGTCCAAGCTGTTTTTAACCCTTTCGGTGCGACATTTCTAATTGTCACCGTCTGCAAACAAATTTTGTTCAATAATTCGGTAAAATAAAGAAATGAGATAAACAAATGCAAATGTCAAAGGAATAAAGCACAGATATAGAATTAGAGTTAAGACAAAAAGTGAAGTTTCTGATCAGACGCCGCCTTGAAAATGCGGCGTCTGATCAGGGACTGCACTATTTGTCGTGGTGAATTTTTGCGACATTGGCAGTGAAAAGGTTAAATGCTAACCAGGTCGCTCTTGGCAAGGTTAGTGTTAAACGAAATTTGAATTTATCTCTTTGGATATCAGAGACAAATTGATTACCTACTCCATTCACCAGGGTCCAAAGAATTTGACAGTCTGGTGGCATTTAATTGAAGCAGACGACAATGTTTGATAGACAAGTGTGCAACGAGTTTTCCGATTACTCTATAATTATTCATACAAGTAATAAGTTATGACGTCAGGAATATCAAAAGCTGAATTCTTAAAATTCAATATTGGAATGTTTGGCTATGGCAGAAACTATAGAAGCAGACCATTCCATAAACCAACATGACAGCCTTGATCACTTAGTTCTTACAGGATCTGTCTGGTCTGGTGTACTGTTTGTAAAGGCGTTAATAGGCGTACAGTAAAAACTCGATACTACGAACACTCGATACTACGAACACTCAAATACGTACCGTTGTTGATCTTAAACACAGGTGGCAGCTTAATGCAGGGTGAAAGTGATACAGAAAGCTCCTAGAGGAGCTTTCTGTATGACTTTAACCCTGCATTAAGCAGCCACCTGCCTACATAGACATACATTCTTCATTACTTACATTTCGTAGTATCGAGGTTTTTGCAGTATATATCAGGTAAATAATAATTCAAGTCTTCTATTTGCCTCCAGTTGGCCACAGTACGTATTTACACGATCTTGTGCATTAACCTATTCCTCCATGAATGCGTATGCAAGGAATAAAGACACCGTGAATATTAATTAGATTAATTGTTATAATAGTACATGGGCACATGAGTGTTTGGCCATGGCAGATCATTTAAAATCATATCTATATTATTCCATTAGCAAACAGAGCAGAACCTGATTAGACGGCTTCCTATAGGAGCCGTCTGGTATGGGTCTACCCTGTTTGCAAAGGCCTAGAATGGGTTAAATAATTTGAATTCATCCATTACTCCCCGATAACAATAAATGTCGGCACAAATTTGGATCTGGTGCAGTTTTGATTACTACCGATTTACAAAAAATACATTTTAGAAAGTATTCACCGGGTGTTAACCCCTTTCGTGCCACAATTACGGGTCTATGATACATGTATCACATGCAAACAGGTTGGATCCAGATGAGACGCCGAGTAACTCGGCGTCTCATCAGGATCTAAACTGTTTGTTACTGTTACTATGTTTTTGAAACAAAAATGAAGAAAATAAAACAAATGAAAATTTATAGCAGACGACAAAGTTAGCAGACGACAGAGTTTGGCAGCGAAAGGGTTAAACAGTTTGGGTGCTGATGATTGCCATTACGCGTGTAGTGGATTTTCTTTACTGTAACAGTGCTAAAATTCTAAACCCCTAGCTCTTTGCACGTCAGCGGCGAATTCAAGATAATATTTGCAAGCAGTTTGGGTCAAGATAAAACACTGACTCACTCGGTGTCTCATAAGAATCTAAACTGTTTGGCACTGATAACATTCTTAACCTATTCCCTCATAGGTTATTTTTAGACTCAACCATCTTTGAATAAATCTACCGGAAAGGAGCATTTACTAGAGAACAGAAAAACAATACAAGTGTGTAGTTTTGAAACCATTGTGTAATATATAAATAGAGCATTTGCTCCTATGAAGCAAATGCTCTATTTATAACACTTATTTCAAAAAGTATTTTTTACAGTGGCGTTCAAAGGCGTCAATATGAGGGAATGGGTTAAATAGAAAGTTAGGAAAATGTATTAAAATATGTTATTCAGAATAGCAGTATACGACACTATTTGTAGACTCTAGGAGCCCTCTGATCTGGGCCTACACTGTTTGCAAATACCAATGTATGCGTGGCCAACATTCAAAGCGTTAATATGACTATTTCACAGTACGTTGTTGATAGGACATATCTGGCCCCCGGAGCTAACCAATGTAATTATGAGAGATAAATTGCATTATCTTAAATGACAAAGTGTCTAGGCAACGGATATTAGTTCACCATTTACCTCTTGAATATTCATGTAAGAAAATGACATCGTGGTTTATCAGCTGATTTTTATAAAGGATATGTGAGCATGTAGTGTTTTTTGCTATTGGCAAAACTGTGGAATCAGCTCTATATAAGTCCAAGAGCAAAGAGACAAAACATACTCTAATCAGGGTCTGCTCTGTTTGTTTATGAAATGATATTAATTTTATTCTACATTTACTACTAGGTTCAGAAATTTACGTGCCCATTCGCAATTATAGAAACTAATCTAATTAATATTGATGATGTCATTTAAGAAATGAATGACGTGCTTCCGGTGTTCATGAGGTTATGCAACGCATAGCTTTACGAGCAAAGTTAGTGAAGCCCGAAGGGCTTCACGTGAATCTTTGCTCGTAAAGCTATGCTTTGCATAACCCATGAACACCGGGAGCACGTCATTTATTTCTTATATTTATATTCCATTGTATTTCTTATATTTAAGAAATGAATGACGTGCTTCCGGTGTTCATGAGGTTATGCAACTTTCTTTTTAGAATAAGGTTATATAAGGACGTTGCAGGGCGAATGTAAATATTATCCATTGAGTACAGGGTTAATATATGACCTGTGCTCATGGATAGCAAATGTTGTTACATTATGACAATATCCCTTTTAGTAACTTCTCTCCCGGTCCATTCCTTTTTACAGTAAAACCTCCTTAAATTTCTCTCTGTTTAGGTTATAAAACATAGAAAGTGTAGGATTTAATTTTTTTTTTATAAAACATCGTGTTCATTATTTTGTCTTGCTTGTATTATCCATTGCCTAAGGTGAAGAACTTTTGTAAAATAAAGTTGAACCTGGAAATAACCACTTTAACATGACGTAGTTGATGCGCATTATGCAACCAGCTGCCTTTTTGTTTTTACGCCTTTTAATGTCTTTACAGGGGTTGTCTGTTCAGGCTCTGTTATGTTAGCTTACAGATTATATAGATTTGATTCCATAGTTTCTTCCACACTCAAACTTTCATGTGTTCATATGCCATCATAAAAATTCATCTAATTGAAATTCATGATGTAATTATTTTTGCACATGAATATTCATGGAGAAAAATGTTACAAGATGTTTTACTGTATCGATTCATCCTCTCTGGCTTGTTTTTGTCAGTTCTAGTTTCGGTGTCGCTCATTCCAGCTCATAACATTGTCATTCATTTTCACCAACGTCACTTGCTAACCCTTTCGCCGCCATAGGCGAACCCGTGATAACCATTGCAAACAGTTTGGATCCAGATGAGATGCCGAGTAACTCGGCATCTCATCAGGATCCAAACTGTTTGTCACTGGCTATATTTGGTAAAGGAATTGAAGGAAACTTTATTTTGAAACCTGACACGGTCGATGATCATAACTAACGAAATTTATTTCCCAGTGCAAGACTTAACCCCGATTTGGCAGTCTAAGACTTAACCTCTCTTTGGCAGTGTAAGACTTACTCCCTATTTTGCTGTAACAAAACCTATGTCTGGTCGACCTGTGATCTGGAACATTTTTTCTTACTTTTTCTTTTATTTGATTTACTTTTTAGAAGCTAATAACCGCCTGCCAAACAACATGGGTCTTCATGAAGCGCCTACGCATTTGTTTTCAAATGTTAGTCAAGTCGTGCATAGCCTAGCATGGCAAAGGTTAACCCTTATAACGTTGAATCGTCAATTGGTATATTCCAAAAATCAAACAGGTAAAGGTTATGGTGAATATTTATTTATTTATTTCTAAAGGAAAGTGTGACATGACAAACAGTATATACCATGATGAGAGGGCTCCTCTAGGAGCCCTCTCATCTGGGTCTACACTGTTTGCAAAATGACATTAGTGACTCGTGTCCCGCACTGTAAGGGTTAAATTCCTAATCAAATTATCTTTATGTCTTTGCATGAGTGTTGTAGCAGAATTTACAAACAGCAAAATAGTTATCTTATTGTAGAGTACATGTTCCCTTTATGTTACACGCAATATTGATGGATATGTTCCATTTAGATCCGAGTCCCGTATCATCATATTTTACGCCTCCGTTCATTACGGGCCGTGGGAAAACAGTAGCAATTATTTCCATGTTAATTAACAAAATCTGATACTTTAGGAACTGAAACTGTGCAAAGTAAGGTTTTAACCCTTTACTCAATAAATATGCATTTCTACGCCTTTGCAAACAGAGTAGACCCAGATCCTATAAGAGCCGTTTGACCAGGGTCTGCTCTGTTTGCTATTGATATACATATACATGTAGATATGATCCTACGATTTCTGCTATGGCCAAAAGTCCATGTGTCCATGTGCTATTATGGCAATTAGTCTAATTAATATTCACGACGTTATGACTATTCATTGAGTAAAGGGTTAACTATTCCAACAGAATGAGAAACTGTATGTTCACAACCATTATTACGTTTATAATGGCTGTATTGGTAAGCATTGACCATTCTCCGTCTAATCGCCACGAGTCTCACATTGCAAACAGCTTAGATCGAGTAACTCGGTGTCTCATCAGGATCCAAACTGTTTAACACTCGTTTTTTCAAAACCATGATCGAATCGGAAGTAGTCAGTTGCGCCATAGTTTTGAAACCATTGTGATAAATAGAGCATTTGCTCCTATAGGAGCATATGCTTTATTTATCACAACGGTTTCAAATTTGACTAAAATGCTTCGATATGGGGCGAATGTATTCAAGCTTACATAACAAGACACAACGTTTATCAAAGTCTACTGCCCTTAGCCTTGGAGTTTTGTTCCATAATAATGTTTTCACAGTTCAGATTGATGTTACGCACGTGCGTAAGTGCGTATCGCTAGCTACGCCCCTGCCGACGTAGTTTCAAATAGTGAAGATTCCTGAAAGAGCCGGTTGATGCGGGTCTGTACTACAGCTGAACTTCGCTATATCGAACTCGAACTTCGGGATAACTCGAACTATTAAAGAGGAAGTCCCTACAATGATCGCATATTTTCAATAATATCATAAAACTTGGTATTTGTTATGCTCTATCATTATTATGAAGGTTCCCAATTTGAACTTATATCGAAAAATGCTCCTGTGATACAAATAAACCTATTTCATCAATACTGATATTTTTTGTTCTACAACACAATATTATCGGCCTTTTCCGTTAAATTCTTCCGCGTTTTGCCGATGATCACCCGATCCCTCCATTGTTTACGTAATAGCTTTTTCGGAAGTGGTCGGAGAATCGCGAATAGGGCGAACCGTTACGAAACTAAAACTCAACCCGAATAAAACTGAAACATCGGGGAGTAAAACCGGGATCGGCGATATCAAACACATGGATATTTTGTCATTATAAACGGTAATTGGATGGGGCTTTTTGCGATATACTACTTTTCAGCATATAAACAAATGAGTTTTGTATATTTTAGGTGTTTCAAATGTAGGGACATCCCCTTTAAAGTTCAGTCCTTCCAAAACTAAACATATCTAGAAACACATGTGACAGCTTAATGCAGGTCGAAAGTAATTATGAATGTTCCTACAGGAGTTTTCAGCATTACTTTAGACCTGAATTAAAGGGGAAGTCTCTATATTCGACATGTTTCAAATGTGCCTAAAATATACAAAACACATTTGTTTCTGTGCTGAAAAGAAGTATATCGTAAAAAAACAATCGAATAAACACTGAAGAAGACACAACTTTCATACGTTTGATATGTTATTCGGCAATGTATTAGTATTTATTCGGCTCGCGTTTTAGTTTCGTTAACTGTTCGACCAAGGTCGATAATATTTTGTTGTAGAACAAAATTATAAGTGTCGATGAAAACTATTTATTTTGTATCACAAGGGCATTTTTCAATATAAGTTCAAATTGACAATCTTCATAATAATGATTGAACATAACAAATATTAAGTTTTATGACATTATTGAAATGTTGCGTTCATTGTAGGGACTTCCTCTTTAAGCTGTGGACTTGAGATATTGGCCTGATTAGAAATCGGATGGCTCGAGCCTCTGTTATCTCTAACTAATTTGTATGATCCCTTGCATTTCGAGATATCGAAGTTCAACTGTATTTGCCTAACTGCATATTCAGTCTAATGTGAAGAGATCCAAGATTACTGTAATGATATTTTCTGACTTTTTGACACTACACCAACGGTATCCTGAACGAATTATTTTCTCATTTCAGTTCGCCATCATATGACAAAAATTATTTCTGTCTGTCTGGCCATTGAGTATCTGCCTATTTTATTGACAGAGTATGTCTTAATTGGTTCTCTCCGTTATAAGACCTCGGGGTTATAAAACCCTTTGCTTCAGTCTCAGTCTAAATCGTCTGATTTGAACTTGCTCAAAATCTGTTCAATCTGGGCCCAAGGTTATAGAACTTCTGAGTCTGAGTCTGAGATCATTATCAAGTATCTGATTGGTCAGACCAAGAAAGACCCCAACTGATAGCTAGTCTTCGGTAGAATAGGTCATCTAAAAAACTGATATAAGAGATTTTCTCCGTTTTTAACTACTTATCTAATGAATGTTCATGAACGAAATAATGTCATCATGAATATTAATTAGCTGTTTTTATAATGGCACATTGACACTAGCAATTTTGGTCATTGCAGAAACTGTAGAATCATATCTATATTGTCCCATGAGGAAACAGAGCAGACCCTAATCAGATGACTCCCGGCCCTACTCTGTTCGCGAAGACGTGGGGATGCGTGTATAAGGGTTAAAGCAATGTGAAATTTTCACAGAAAGCTCATCTTAGAGCTTTCTGCATGTCCCACATTGCACTGCAATCATCCCTCTGCATCCCTAAAAATATTTTTTTCTTTACTACAAACTCAAAAGTTGGCGAGGGTTTATTGTATATCTTCATTAACCCTTTTATCGTTGAAAATTCGTGTAAGAAATGTATATTTATTAGCTGGTGCATTGTTTATTTATAATGGCACATGTACACAGAACGTTTTTGGTATTGGTAGAAATTATAGAATCAGATCTACGTGTATATTTTTCCATAAGCAAACAGAACAGACCCTGATCAGACGACTCCTACAGGAGCCGTCTGATCTAGGTATACTCTTCAAAGGTGTGAAAATCGTTAATATTAACTCTTTCGGCACCAAATTTCTAAGTGTCGTCTGCTATCCAATTTTGTTAAATCATTCGGTAAAAAAGGAAATAAATGCAAATTTCAAAGGAATAAAGTACATATATATAAATAGAGTTTGAGACAAAAAGTGAAGTCCCAGATCAGACGCTGCCTTTTCAAGGGATCTGGGACTGCACTATTTGGCGTGGTGCATATTTGCGACATTGGTGGTGAAAGGGTTTAGGAAAATGTTATATGGTTGCTATAGAGGCCCTACAATGGTTGCTTATCGTAGTCTACACTGTTTGCAAATGAACAAGACTCGTTATTTCATTGTCACCTTAATGTACTTCAGCATTTCAGACAACTTGTTTCAAAAGTCTTCGTATCTTTCCGACAAGTCGATGATCATACGCCGGTGACTAATCATTTGTGATAAAAAGAATAGTTTAGTTCCAGCGTGAATATAAAGGAGATTTAACCCTTAAACCTACTGGAAAATTAATGTCTAAAAAACTCATCAATTTCAATACTTACTGTCCCTGATACGTTCCAGCTTTTAAGAAACCATTGATCGAATATCATAGAGTGGGGATCTTAATCTGGATTCAAACTGTTTGTGAATAATGAGGTCAAGATTAGAAGGAAAAAAGTAATTCAAGTAAGGATTGAACGCTGAAAACAACCTACCATTCTACCTAGTAGATAACGTCTACACAATTCACTCTTACGAACCAATGAAGTGTACATGCAAAATAGTTAACCAATGATTCATTCGTTTCTACTAAACTAAATTCTCCATTTCTTCTAAAAAATATAACCAAATATCAAACAGTTTGGATCCTGACGAGGCGCCGAGTTTTACTCGGCGCCTCATCAGGACCCAGACTGTTTGCATATGTTATAAGGAATTCACATCTAGCGTAAAGACAGATGAATTGCATGCGTTGCGTTTAACTCTTTCGTCGCCATAAGCGAAACCGTGATTATCTTTGGGCAAACAGTTTAGATCCAGATGAGACGCCGAGTAACTCGGTGTCTCATCAGTATCCAAACTGTTTGACACTCTAATTATAATATGGAAAACCTGAAGACAGCCCAAATTTGAAACCTAAAGCAGACGATAAACTTGACAGACGAAATGTATTTAGCAGTGAAATGGTTAAAGGTTGCGTGGGGTACCGGTTTGCTTTAATCCTGTGAAACAATTGTGTTCCCGGTCGATGGTTTTAATCAATCTTTAATAGCAATGTTTGCGGATATCTTCCATAGATAAGGTGCCTAATTGCAGAATTTAAAGAAGGTTGGATTGTAAATGCTAGGGATTCACCTACGTGGGGGGAAGGGGGGGGGCGGTATTAGCAACTGTATTTTGTGTTCATGTGTGTTTGTTTTGTTTTTTGTTGGTTTCTTCTCTTTTTTGTTGTATGCAGAATACATTATGTCTGTATTTTGATGAGCTGTTATGCTTCAACCGAAATAAACAATACGTTATGTCATGTTGTGTATATTTATATAGAAGTATAAGGTATTTCATACATGTACTTTTCACCCTTTCTCTCATATAAAGTGGTTTCAAGCATTTGCAAACAAATTAGATCCAGATCAGACGGCTCATAGGAGCCGTCTGATCAGAATCTGCTCTGATTGCTAATATAATTTGATATATCTGAATATTTACTTTCTAAAAAGGTTACAATGTTCCAATTTCCATATTATATTATAACTATTCTGTCCATGAATAGTCAGTAGGTATTGAAAGTTTGAACAAACGTAGAGTAGTAGTAGTAGAGAAAGGGTTCATAAACATTAAACAGGCGCCTAATCCCACCACGACTGCATGGTTGTTGCATACAGTTGATACAAGACGAAGGCTTTTGATTTTTTACATGTTTCGAAAATAACATGTACAAAGTAATTCGATATTCAATATACAGATGGTATTTTTCGTCATTATAGTTCGCTAAGTTGTTTGAAACCGTGATTATATTTGTTTTTTTCTATGAAAAGAGGAAGAGAATATATTTAAAACAAAAGAATTCTAGCAGACGACACTACGTGGCGGTAAAGCATAAACGACTTAAGTGAGTGCTCATTGATGTGCACTTATTGCTGAGAAATCATTGGAGGGTACTCATTGGTGGATACGTTTTGGTTGGTACTTCTATTAACCCATTACATCATAGGCTATTTTTAGATACAACCTCTCTGAATTAATCTACTGAAAAGGAGCATTTACTAGAGAAAAGGAAACTTTTAGAATTGTGTAGTACAGAAACCATAGTGATAACTAGAGCATTTGCTATCACCATAGTTTCAAAAAGAGACTTTTTCAGGGGCGTAGAAAGGCGTATTTATGGAGGAAAGGGTTGGATAAATGCTCTTGAGCAGACTTAATAAAACCGAGTCTTTAATTTTCTCTTTTTGTATTGCAACTGTTGGTTTAGGAGAATCTTCAAAATTCAGAATTAAAGTACTTCATAACAGCAGGTGTTAAGTGCTTGTGTGGCGGCCATAAAATGTCGCCCGTACTTCATTCTCAGTGTTGTTATACTTCTGGCCCCCGTTCCACGAACATTCTTAAGTTCACTAAATGTCTTAAATCCTTAACAGACTTATTAAGAGACTTAAATTAGCAGTCTTAAATATTCAGTGCGTTTCACGAACATTAGCAGGCTTAGCAGGCTTATGTCCAAATATCGTTCTTAAGTCTGATAATTTAAGAACACTATCACTCTGTCTTAAATAACCACAACAGTCTTAAATATGGCTGACTTTCAAAGACGTCTGCGCCGTAGAATCAATCATGTTGTAATATTAAGGACAAAACAATGTTTTTAGCCAGACCCCGAAGTCATAAAACCGTTTGCTAGGGTCTGAGACCATTCTCAAACATTTGATTGGGCAGATTCTGAGCAAGTTCAGAACCTGACCAATCAGATACTTGCAAATGATCTCATCTCACACACAGATTCAGATTTTTTATAACATTGGGTTCTGATGACATGGTGCAGGGAAACGGGCCTTCCCAATTTTCTGACAATCTGTGAATGCTATGGAAAGCCGTTTTAAAAGAAAATATACTTTGAGAATCAGAACCTGGTAAATGGCAAAGTGTGCAGATGACAATGACTTTAAGTGCAAGCTGAGAAGCGCTTGTTTTATGGAAACTTCTACATGTATTTGAATAAGTTGGTACTGTAAAATCTCGCTAATACGACCACATAATTCACTAATATATGAGTCTGAAAAAGCAGCTGGTTGCTTAATGCAGGGCAAAAATAATGCAGAAAGCTCCCATAGGAGCTTTCTGTATTACTTTTGTCCTGCATTAAACTACTCCCTGTTTTAAAAAGCCAGAATTATACTTCTTTAGAAGTGGTCGCATTAGCAAGCCTTACTGTTGGTGTATGTACTTAACGATTCTGCTCGAGCACCGAAGACCCATAGATATGACGATAAGAAGGCAATTAGCGGTGTTCAGCTGACATTCACGACGTCAAGTCTTGATTATGCATTCAGAGGAGTGTGGCAATCTTTACTCTTGCCTCGCTGTAATAATAATGTCTGCACCAAATTCCAATCTGGTACAATGTTTTATTTCCTCCCGATTCGTTCGAGATTTTGGGAAACTATTGACCGAATGCCAAACAGCTTGGATCTCGATGAGATGCCGAGTTACCCGGCGTATTATCTTAAATACAAGCAGTTTGCGAATGCGAGTCAGGTCGCGGATAGCGGCAAAAGGCTTAACCCATTCCCTGATGAATATTCATATAGGAAATAATGACGTCATGATCATTAATAAGATCATTTTTTTGTAATGGCATATGAACACAGGACATTTTGCCTCAGGCAGAAGCTGTAGAATCAGATCTATATTACACCATAAGCACTCTAGGAGCCGTATGATCTGGATCTACTCTGTTTGCAGATGCATCAAAATGCGTTTACATAAGGGAAAGGGTTAAGTTCTGATATTGACAAACAGGACATGACTGTTATTAGCAAACATATCATATAGTAGCCATTTGATTCAGACCTGTTCTGTTCAGGCAAATGTATGAAATCGAATTATCTAAAGTTGGCAGTTATTATCTTAACCCATTCCCTTATACTGACGCTTGTTGTCACCTGTACAAAAGTCATTTTTGAAACCACTGTGATACATTGTAGATAGAGCATTTGCTACATAGGAGCAAGATTCGTTGTGACACCTTTTTCTCCCTTATCTCCAAAGTAGCAAATGCTGTATTTATTACACATGTTTCAAAACTATGTACATGTAATTCTGAAAGGTTCCTTTCTTCTAGTAAATGCTCAATTATCAGTAGATTTATTCAAAAGAGGTAAGGTCTAAAAATAGTCTAGGAGGGAATGGGTTAAGATAGCTAAACCAATTTCTGTCAACTCGATAAAACGTTTCCAGTATCAGTCAGCCTTTAACATGTTACAGGCAAATCAGTGATTGTATTTACATTTGTATAGACAGTTAGGAAGAGTAGCTATCAGGTCTAAACTATTTGACATTCTGGTTACGGTAATGTACTTCTTTTTAAAAAAAAGAAATGAGAGACAGTCAGTACCGAATTCTGAATTAGACGGCACTTTTCTATTGACAAAATAAAAGTTCAAGATGCCTAAATTTTGAGCACTTGGTGAGTTCGATTATTGCCTCGGCCAGCAACTCCGTCATCCTTACAAATGTCATAAAATAAACTTACAGTTAACTATTCATCTTGTGAATATTCATGAAAGAAATAATGACATCATGAATATTTATTAGCCATTTTTATAATCGCATGTGAACACACTGTCAGGAAATTCCGCCACGGCAGAAACTGTACAATAAAATGTATAATAGGAATAATCAGACGCGGTTCTATCCTGTTTGCAAAACTTCCTAAAGTCGTCTCTGTCAGATACAGGGTTAAATAAAATTTAGTTACGTGAAGAGATTCGTTGTGACACCTTTCCCTCCCTCCAAGGACAAATCAAGTTTTAGAAAATAGATACAAGGAAATAAAAGACGTGGCACCATTTACACGTAAACAATAGCAGTATCTTTGAACCGCTTTTACTCATTCCCTCATTCGCTTTTTTTTTTAGATCCAACCACTTTGAATAAATCTACCGAAAAGGAGCATTAACTAGAGAAAAGGATTTTTTTTTAGAATTTTGTAGTTTGAAACCATTGTTATAAATAGAGCATTTGCTCATATAGGAGCAAATGCTCTATTTATTACAATGGTTCCAACAGGTGATTTTTACACAGGCGTAGAAAGGCGTATTTATGGAGGAAAGGGTTAATCTTTATACATATTGCTATTACCCTCTGTTATTAGTACAGTAAAGTTTCACAATATATGAACACATGAGTCTGTAAAAGCAGGTGGTTGCTTAAGGCGAGGCGACAAAAAGTGATGCAGAAAGCTCCTATAGGAACGTTCGGCACAACTTTTGTCCTTCATTAAGCTAACATCTGTTTTTGTTTCAAATCCAGACTTATATTTCATTTGAGTAGTCGTATTAGCGAGACTTTGTTGTACTGTTCAAAACAATCCGCATATCAGTATGGACTACTTACTACGTGGGCAATGTTTCGCTGGACTTTTCCAACTGAACTAACTAGAAGTTCATGTTTTTTTAGCTTTTTCATTAGCATTCACTGATGTGTGGAAATGACTTTTTGACAATTATGACAAGTTTGGCTGTACATGTAATTATCACCCTTACCTGACCTCTGAGTCACATGTTCCTGATAGGGTCAAGACGATGAGCTGTCCAAAATCTGATTAAGACAATAATGATTTGGCAAATACATGTGCGATAATGTGTCTTCTCCGCTTAATCTTTAGTGCACTGTGAGCGCGTACAAAATACATGTACAGTAAAACTTCGATTATCCGAACACTAATATACGTATTATTATCGATCTTTAAGACAGGTGGCAGCTTAATGCATGGTGAAAGTCATGCAGAAAGCTCCTCTAGGAGCTTTCTGCATGACTTTCACCATGCATTAAGCAGCCACTTGCCTAAAAGGGTCTAAATTCTTCTATACCGAAAATTCGAATAATCGAGGTTTTACTGTATATCCATTAACCATTCGGTCAATAGTTTGTTAGCCCTTTCTCTGTTGGGTTTTAAGAAATGCCATCATGAACATCAGGGTCCCATCAGAATTGAACATAGAAGGTTAAAGAAATGAGAAATGAAAAATACGTGATCATGGTGGCAAAAATTGGAGCCAAACAGTTTGAAGATTTATAACTATATCACCCATTGTGTAGACAATATTTGCACTATCCACGTGTCAGCTATGTATTATATTTCTGAGGCTGTTTAATAGTTTGTTTCGGTTTGTAGCTCAGAGCGGTAGTCTTGCAGCAACTTCATAAGCTATTTTAGACCAAACCTCTTTGAATAAATCTACCGAAAAGGAACATTTACTAGAAAAAAGGACAGTTTTAGAATTTTTTGTGTACAATGCTCCCTCTCTACAACGACACCCTTTGGGATACGAAGATTGTATGTGTTGTTCAGAGGAAGTTGTTATAGGGAGGTAAAATAAAACATAATTAGCTTGTTTGCAGATCTCCAGATAAGGTGTATTTCGAGAACTAAATCCGTTATGCCTCCATCAAACCCTATGTTGTGACCACTCTTTAGAATCGTCACAAAGTGACGATTCTAAAGAGTGGTCACAACATAGGGTTTGATGGAGGCATAAAGAAAATACGATGGAAAAAAGTTGTTTCTGGAGCCTTGTTGTTTCGGAAACAGTGACATGCGTTGTTGTAAGGAGGGAATCGTTATTGACAGGGTCGTTGTAGGGAGGGAGCACTGTATTTGTTTTAAACCATTGTGATAAATAGAGCATAAATTTGCACCAATGGAGCAAATGCTGTATTTATCCAAATAGTTTCAAAAAGTGACTTTACAGAATCAATATGATGGAATGGGTTAAAATACATACACAATATACATAAACCATTTTTTCTAACCTGAAAAGAAGTATATCGCAAAAAACTGTCGAATAAACGCCTAGGGAAAAGACACTTTAATGTGTTTGATACTGAAGACCCAAATGTTATACGCTGGTTCGGGCTGCGTTTTAGTTTCCTAGTAACTGTTCGAAATAGGCCGAAGGTAGTTTAACCCCCTTTCCCTCATATAAACGTGTTTTCATTTGCAAACAGAGTAGACCCAGATCGCCGTCTGATCAGGGTCTGCTCCGTTTGCTAACGGCTACAATGTTCCACCTTTCATTTTTCATTAGAACTATTTTGACTATGAATATTCAGCAGGTACTGAAATTTGGAATAAACATAGAACAGGGAAAGTGTTAATTTATAAGTGTCGACCAAAACAGTTTATTTCGTATCACAACGGCATTTTTTCGATATAAGTTCAAATTGACAATCTTCATAGGACAAGCACGTTTTTTACTTCATTGAAAATATGCGTTTATTGTAGAGGCTATCACTTTAACCAGTTAGCTATTACATACACATTTTTACGACTTGCCTTTGCAAGCAGGGTAGACCTGTAGAGATGGTCTGTCTCTGTTTACTAATGTGATACAATAGAACCCCTCTAATGCGACCACTTAATGAATTAATATTTCTGTCTTTATAAGCAGGTGACTGCTTGATGCAGGACGAAAGTAATGCAGAAAGCTTTCTGCATAACTTTCGTCCTGCATTAAGCTGCCACCTGCATCTGCCACCAAAAAGTATGCCCCCTTTTTGGTGGTCGAATTAAAGGGGGTTTTACTGTATATAGATCAGATGACCAAGAAATCATGTGTTCATATACTGTACCATTATAAAATTTCACGATTTCATTATATCTTATATGACTAGAACAAGAGATAAAAGAGCGTACTCATATACTTAAGTCATCATTTCTCCACCAAACCCTATGTTGTGTGACCACTCTTTAGAATCGTCTCTTCGAGACGATTCTGAAGAGTGGTCAAACATAGGGTTTGGTGTAGAAAAAATGAATTATTCTTGAAAATAATTTAATTTACGCATCTTATCTGAACGTCTGATGACCAAGAGGGTTATTTATAACATCACTATTTACCTTGATACCTACGTATTCGGACACCTCCTATTTCTGCATTTCCCCGTCTAGATAAATATTTCCTATCATTTTTCCCACGAATAACCTTCCCCAACGGTATAATTTAAAATTCTCATAACTCAAAACACCGACAAATTTGCCATATTTCTTCAAAATGGAGAAATGATTCAATTACTCTGTGAAATATTGAATGTGTTAACTATTACTCGTAAAATTATGAAATATGATGTTTGAAAACAGGAGCTTATTTCTATCAATAAACAAAAATTATCGATCGAAATTGCCACTTACATAAACGTATTTGCAAACGGAAAGACCGAAACAAAGTTCACGAGGAAAGTACATCGTGTCTAACACTATGAAATGTATCTGTTACAGTAGAAATTGCGATTCAGGATAATCGTCGATTCTCCTAGGACAGATTGCGATCGCAATCTCTCCTAGGACAAACTCCGATCCTCTTTTTAAATCATTCACAAGTATGTGTTGTTTGTCATGTTTTGAATATAGACTTGTGAACTTAAAATAATATATTCTTCCAGTAGAAGTGTGGATTTTCTTTGTAGAGTTAAAGTGTCATATATAACACTAATAATAAATTCTTCTAGTAGACTTGTACATTTTCCTAGAATAATTTAAGTGCCATATCTAAAACTAATAATTGAAATTCTTCCAGTAGAATTGTAAATTTTCATTATAGAATTACAGTTTGTCCTTGGACAGACTGTGATTGAAATCTGTACTAGTAGAATCGTTGATTGTCTTTACGATGTGTTAGGATCAGAGTTTATCCTAGGAGAGAATGCGATCGCAATCTGTCCTAGGAGAATCGACAATTATCCTGAATCGTAATTTCTACTGTGACAGATCCATTACCCCGTTATTAACCCTTTCCCTGTTCAATATCCATGTAAGAAACAATGCCAACTTGAATATTTATTTTAGATATTAACTTTTCAAGGAGAATCAGGTTTATATATCAGGTCGAAAGCAAGCTGAGCAGACCCTGGTGGGACGGCTCCTATAGCAGCCGTCTGATCTGGGTCTGCTCTGTTTGCAAATGCATGGATTTGATGCAATGTTGACGTCTTCTGAATCGATCAAGCTTTTGGTGTTTGGAATTTGATCGATATGTTTTTGTCTAATTTCTAAAATGGCTACAGTGTTACGCCTTCCATATTACATTATAACTATTTTGTTCACGAGTATTCAGTAGGTATTGAAAGTTAGAATAAACATAGAACAAAGAGCGTCGGCGTAGACTCCCTATATACACATCTTATTTACAGTTCTGGGTGCATCGACAGTGGAATACAGAATATTGTTTCAGTTGTCCAAATGAGATGCATTAATTAAAACATTTCCAATATCTACTTCTTTATTTCCCAAACCCAATGATGTGACCCCTCTTTAGAATCGTCTCGAAGAGACGATTTTAAAGAGGGGTCACAACATAAGGTTTTGTGGAGAAATATGATTCAAGTATTTGAATACGCACGTTTATCTGTAGCTCTGCGATTCTAATGAGTAACAGAAAGATAGAGTTTGACGGAGAAATTCTAACATTTGGTTAACATAGATTCCCTATATTCACATGGTATCTACAGCTTTGGGTGCCTCGATAGTGGAATACGGAATACTGTTTATAATCAATACAACAGTTTGTCATTATTACAGTAATCATCTTGTAATTTGCGTTTATTAACTTGTGATTGATGTGAAATTTCGTTGACACACGATGGAGTTAAATGATTGCTTCAATTTATAAGTATAATTTGACAGATATAAATGTCACAAGCAGCGTGTCAAAGCAGTACTAAACGACACACGCCATGTCCGCAGTGTTAGGCCGGAAATATTAATATTCTGAAAATGGGTGATCCTTCGAAAGCAAAAGTAGAAATGCAAAAAGAGAAAATTGCAGACTCGATTTTATTGAGTCTGTTTATGAGTAATTAAAAGCGCAACACTATCCAGCCCCTTAGCACCGGCTTAAGCAGTATTTAATTTTCAAAACTAATAACATCAAACCTAATGACCCCGAAGGACCAGAAAATATCACACAACCTCCCTTTTAACCGAGTTAATGTTGCCACCACATATTCTCTATATTACATCAAGACGTCATGTAGAACTATACATTGTAGGATCCGTCATAACGGCATTTGTTGTCCAAATAGGTTATCTGATAAAAAGAATATGATGTTCGTAGTCATTTTGTACAAACTGATACTGTCGCCAATATATAGCATGTGATATATTTTTATGTCTAAATTCCTGTACAACAAAATCTAGTGACAGACCCGTCAGTTAAGTAGTGCCAGACCCGTCAGTTAAGTAGTGCCAGACCAGCCAGTTAAGCCTCACCCTCTGGTTTGATAACACATTTGAGAAACTACTGACAAAGTTTCATACAACTACATGTACATAGGAACCTTTTGTATAAAATTTACCCTGCATTAAGCTTCGCTACCATCTATTTTTAAAAATCCAAAATTATATTTCTTTTGAGTGGTTGTATAAAAGCGAGAATTTACTGTATCTAAAGACAGGAATCGACATGAATTATAACTTGTGTATAATAAATGCATTAATCCGTCATATACGCCATTACCACCTACAGTCGACCGATTTATTTAACTTAAACTCTTTCGCAGCCAAATATTGTCGTCTGCAAAACGTGTCTTTTGCTATAATATTGTAGCTTATATAATTTTCTCAAATTGTCTTTTAAAAAACCATTATCACAATTCCAAACAGTTTGGATCATAATGCGATCCTGCATTAATTAACAGGATCCAAACTGTTTGCATAGGTAACCACAGATGAAACAATGGTAGCGACAAAATTAAAAAAAATATTTATTATAATTCATGCTGCAGTGAACCCATGCTAATTACCTGACAGGTAAAACCGCTCATATCTGCATACTCATTCATGATTTATCAGGGAGTACCTTAATTATCCTAAATATTCGTTCAGAAAAATACTTTAACCCATTTCCGTCATATAAACGCCGGCTCGCGCATTCGCAAACAGAGAAGACCCAGATCAGACGGCTCCTATAGGAGCCGTCTGATCAGGTTCTGCTCTGTTTGCTTTTGACATGATATAGATCTGATTCTACAGCTTTTGTCAAAGCAAAACGACCCTAAAAAGTTAACATTATAAAAATTGAGCTAATGAATATTCATATTGCCATTATTTCGTACATTAATACTGAACAAGCAAAGGGTCGAAAGTACAGAACTAGAAGAAACTGTTCATGATGTTGAGGGTCTTCACTATTTGCTGCTATTGTTATCAACCAAATTGAATTTTCAGCTTTACAAAGCCATGGAGATTTACAGTAATATGAGCCGCAGACTGTTGCAGATATATCAATGACAGCACTAGAAAAGCGGCTTCGAACAAATGGATGAAAGAACTGCAAAAGTAGACAGATTCGCCCAGTCTGTACTGTCTGTAATTTACATTTCATCTGAAAGAAAACTGCGTGACTTCCAAACTGTAGTTATAAGTTTTATATACTTGTACTATATACTCATACGTTTGCTTTATCAAAACATTTCTGTTCAAAAATATAATCAGGGTGTCAAACAGTTTGGATCTCGATAAAACAGTTGAACAAGCCCTTTTAGTACGTTTAAGGTAAAACCAACCAATGTCCAAGAATCCGTTTTATGAAAATGTCGTATGGTTAATATTATCGTAAGTTATAATATACCACAAAAGCTAAGTTACTTGCATAGCCGATATTATCATACATTCTCTGGAGGAACTTTCTACCAAAGGAACTGCCGATAATTTTAACATACGAAGGTCACAACTTAAATAAATTGCAATCGTCATGCATTGATAACACTTAGAATGGTTGCAGTCACATGGTATTTCTTTCCAGAATTTACACATAGAGTAAAACCCCTTTATCACTTTATCAATAAGCATAAGTGTCTTTAACCCTTTCCTTGTTCTATATTTAGTCCAATTTTCAATATCTACTGAATATTCATAGAAAGTATCATTTTCACTGCGTTGCTCAAACGTGTGGTGGAATGCAGTCGCATATTTATTCCATACCAATGCTCCTAGACAAGAATACTTAAACCTTTAGCCCGTTTGGGCAGTCCGTGAACTCTGACCTTTGAAGATAATTTGAATCATAATTAGACGCCGAATAAACAGTAAGTGAAGTAAGTGGTTCAAAATACGTACGTATATTATCACAGGTCTATTTGATACCATAGACGAATTCGTGATAACCTTTGCAAACAGTTACACCGAGTAACACCAGGGTCCAAACTGTTTGACACTTGTTATATTTTTTAAAAGAAATGTAAGGAAACACCACTTTGAAACCCGAAGCAGACGACAATCTAAGCAAATGAAGTTTATTTGGAGCTCGGCTTAAGCATGCATTATTATTTGATAGCGGGTTTAGGTTAACTGCCATCATCATAGACGAGATAATACACGTACGGTAAAACTCATCTAAACCTACCACCAAAAAGAGGTATAATTTGGGGGTCTTAAAAGCAGGTGGTAGCTTAATGCAGGACGAAATTTACACAGGAGCTTTCTGCATTACTTTCGCCCTGCATTAAACAACCATAACAACCGTTAAATATAAAATCACAGTAAACCATCTAAAGCGACTATATATACCAAAAAAGAGGTATATATTCTGGGTCTTAAATGCAGATGGTAGCTTAATGCAAGACGAAGGTTAAGCAGAAAGCTACTGTAGTGCTTTACTGTCGTCCAGTGTTAAGCAATCACGCGCATGTAACCCTTTACGCCATAAATACGCCTTTCTACGCATTTGTAAACAGAGTAGACCCAGATCAGACAGCTCCTATAGGAGCCGTCTGATCAGGGTCTGCTCTGTTTGCTATTGGAATTTGACCGGTTTGTTTCCTTACTATCTAAAATGGCTACAATGTTCCGCCTTCCATTTTTCATTATAACTATTTTGTCCTGGAATATTCAGGTATTGAAATTTGTAATAAACACAGAACAGGGAAATAGTTAAGCGTGCTGAATAAACAACGAAGCTAAACTGCAACGGTCGATCGAGCATGCTCCATGTATATGTTTCCACTTGCATTAACTGTTTACCTCATGAATAGTCATGTAGGAAACAATGACGTCATGCATACTAATTAGCTAAATTTGTTATAATGCTATATGAACACAGATTGTCTTGCTCATTGCAGAAATTGTATAATCATATCTAAATTATTTCATAAGCAGACTGAACAGACCAAATTCTGATCAGACGGCTCTTAAAGGAACCGTCTGATTTGGGTCTAGTCTGATGGCAAAGCCGTTACTGAAGCGTGTATTCTAATAAAAATCCCACACTACAAAAGAAAACGGTTGATATTGGTCGGAACTGTTTGCAAACCAATCCTCGAAGGAACTCTTTCGTATTCCGTAGGCATTTAGTAAAGTTTGGTAGATATCTACTTGCATGTTTAAAGAATTTGAGCAAATAGCCAAGGTATGTTGTGGTCTCAACACTCCTATAATATTAGTTATGCAGTGTTTAGTGTTCCTAATATGGACTATACACTGCCAGCAAATATTTATATGGGACGAGGCGAAGCCGAGTCCCATATTAATATTTGCTGGCAGTGTATAGTCCATATTAGGGACACTAAGCACTGCATAACGAATTTGTCTTACCGACTACCTTTAATTTCAAGTATTTACACGCATGTTTGCATCATAGGCCTACGTGTATGGCTTGCCGTAGGGAAGCAGGGAATTACTTCCCTTTAATAGAATTAAATAAAATATTTTGTATTTGCCTCAAATCTCGTTTATATATTTTGTTTTTTCTTTTTTATCATTGTAAAACTAATTAATGTTTATATTTCAATCCAATTAAAGCATAAATTATATGTATGCATTTTTTAAAACTGTAGTGATAAATATAAAATAATATTATAATTAACAGAAAAGCATATGGCTGTCAAATAAGGGAAGTAACTCTTGTAAATTTAGTACCCTCATAAGGAATCTATGGGGGTTTCTCGTGACCTCTATTGACCAATGGAATGACAAGAATTTTGTAGGAGGTAAGATAAGTATCATTATGTGTTTTCAAGAAAAGCGGTAGTTTTATTCATGGTGAAAGTCATCCAGGAATCTCCTAATTCTTCTTTATTAAACAAGATATACTGTAGAAAAATATATAATGCTAACGACTATTTTATTTTTGCAGAAACGGGGAGTTGGGATCAACAATCGTTTTTATAGTTGCATTGACTAAAGCACTCGTTTAGTATGTAGTAATCCCTTCGACGTTTTACAAAAACAATGACAATGCATTTGGACAGCTTCTAGCTTAACCCTTTTGGCGCCAAATTTCTAATTGTCGTCTGCAATCCAAGTTTGTTAAATCATTCAGTAAAATAAGGAAATGATATAAATAAATACCAATTTCAAAGGAATAAAGCGCATATATAAAAATAGAGATTGAGACAAATAGTGAAGTCCCTGATCAGACGCCGCCTTGAAAAGGCGTCGTCTGATCTGGGACTGCACTATTTGTCGTGGTGCATTAATGCGACTGCGGCGGTGAAAGGGTTAACCATGCTGTCAGAATAAACACATTATCTCATTTTCCCTCGATGAACGTTTTTAACGTTTAATGTTTTCCCTGCGATTAAAGTTGTTAAGGTTTTTTACTATTATTAAAACATTGCCGAGCATGCGTTGAATGGTATTCGGACTGATACCTTAGATGTATATGACTAAACTGAATGAATCTATTAGAATCAGAAATAAAAATGTGCCCCGCCCAGTGTTAAAGATCAATTATGGTATTTGTGTGTTTCTACTGTACTAACTAACCCTAGACGCATTCTAACATGCATAATAGCGAGAAAATTACTTTCAGTATTAATCATCGACTTTTAACGCTTACCGCTATGTGAAAAAATAATGCCTGCATAAATTTTTATTCGTGTAATTTTGACCATTTCTGTTTCAATCGAGCTAATAAGAATATATTGACTGAGTGTCAAATAATTTGGATCCAGTCTGTTCTGCAATGGTGTACATATTCTCCATGCGAAATATTCTCCCGTTTCTTCAAAGAGCATTTTCTGTCTCATTTTACCTTAAAGTTCGTCAGTCTTGTTCATTGGTTTCTTGTCCCCAGATAGCATAATGCGTGTCCAGGACAGCCATCTTCCTGTTTGCACTGGGTCTGAGCCTCTGAGATTATAAAACATCTGCGTCTAAATCTGAGTTCATTCTCAAGATCAAGCTCAAAATCTGACGAATCAGATGCTTGAGAATGATCTCAAACTCAAGAGAAACGTGCATGATCTTGATGGTTCACTTCAAAATAATTGGTTTCCCTAGTCGACTATAATAACCTCAATTCCTTTTTGGCACTGCACTTTGAGCACCTCGACTGTTTTTTCGTGTGCCTGACATGGGGTCGAAAACAGAGAAAAACAACAATTTCTTATCGTGCAACTACGTACATTTGTTATTATAAAAGTGTTCGGTAAACATAAGAGCTCTGTCAGAGAACTCTGATCTGAAGTTGTATAATTAGTTGCCTGGTGTATGCATGTCATTCTAGTCAGTCGACTTAAGAATGACATAGAAGACACAGCCGAAATTACTTCATATAGCGTTATGTAAAAGTATAAGAAATGTTATGCAAATATGCCAAAGAAGGACAAAGATAACATGATCCAGTGTGATGTATATAGAAAAAGAAATCAATCAACTCAGATTTTGTCGGCTTATAGTCTTTGTATTTACATCCACGGCCGTAAGTCCATCCATACATTCGTCTTTTTTATCTCTCCGCTCCTGTTTCTATTAATCAATCAATATTTTCATGGATCCGCATTTTATATTATTCATGTAAACATTGATTTCATGACCTTCTTATACGACATAATCCCTCTAAACTAAAAGTTGAATCATTATCTATGCAATAGGAACATATATGCTTTAGGTTATAAGAATTTGAACATTAATTTTAAACATTGAACACTAAGTTGTAATGTCAATTATTTTAGTAAGTTATCAACCGTTTTCTGTAAAATATTCCTTTGCCGAGCATTTTGTGTAGTACAGAAAATTCCTACCAATCAACAACGCGAAAATAGCCTCAATAGTTCTGATTTTTTTAAACCAGGTGGTAGCTTAATGCAGGACAAACGTGATACAGAAAAATCCTATAGAAGCGTTCTATACGACGTTGTCCTGCATTAAGCTACCATCAGCTTTAACAGACTATTGCATTAACTCTTTGCACGCTAGCGGCGAAACTGTGATTACCTATGCAAACAGTTTGGATCCAGATGAGACGCCGCATAATGCAGCGTCTCATCAAGATCCAAACTGTTTGTCATCTTGACTATATTTTCGCAAAAAAAATGAGAGAAAGTATATTTTAAGAATTGAAGCAGACGACAATTGTTGCAGACGAAAAATTACTTAGCGTGCAAAGAGTTAATAACAACGTGATCACTTTAGTGAGACATATTATACTGAGAACACTTTCATGTGTACAGTAAAAACTCGAGCGTTTAGTAATGAAAACTTTCTGCCTTTTTAAGCCGGTGACTGCTTAATGCAGAGTAAAAGTCATGCAGAAAGCTCCTAGAGGAGCTTTCTGCATGGCTTTTGCCCTGCATTAAGCTGCCACCTGTCTAAAAAATAGATAATGATACGTATTTGAATGTTCGAATAATCGCGGGCTTAATGTACATTGTATATGCATTTGACAATCTGGTACGCAGCAAGTATGTAAACTTTGCACCAGCTTTTATCAAGTGACGTTTTCATCGTTTTTTCGATTTCGAGCTTACTTTGTTCATGTAATTGATATTCTTTCTTCCATTTAAGTTTGCTTGAGGCACTGCTTTACAAAAAAGCAAATTATTGGAATCCTGTTATTCATAGTATTATTACTGCAAGCAAAAGAATGCTGCCAAGCAACTACATTTTCCTCTTATGTCCATAACAACAGGTGGATATTGTCAAATTGATTAATTTCGGATTCATGGTGAGTTTGTAAGTTTTTTGAAGTTAAAAAAACAGACAAATTATTCATACACCAGGGGTATGGCTTTCTGGTCGAGGTTTTGTTTGCAGCATAGAAGCAATCAAAGAACCCCTATGAAAGTTTTCTGCGTTGCACTCGTTCCATATTAAGCTAACATATACTTAAAATCCCATAACAAACCTCCTTTCCAGTAGTTGATGTATAACTGTTTGACTCTGTTTATTGTTTAACCCATTCCCACATAGGCTATGTTTGGTTTCTTACCTCTTTGAATAAATCTACCGAAAAGGAGCATTAACTAGAGAAAAGGAATTTTTTAGAATTGTGTAGTTCTGAAACCATTTCGATAAATAGAGCAATGGTTTCAAAAAGTGGCTTTTACAGAGGTGTAGAAAGGGGTATTGATGGATGAAAGGGTAAAAATTGTAGACCCAGATCAACAGTTCTACATGGCGATATAACTGGTACTGGCAACTAATAGTCATTGTAGACCAAGACAATTTGCTGATGCTGAAATAATACTTTTAGGAACTGGAGTCAATAAGTTGTGAAAGACTATTTTTATGCGAATGGATCTTGTAATTTCATGTGTAATAATTATTTTGGAGACAGTAAATTGTCAAGGTTTTTTTCGTTGCTGTTTCCTAACTGTTACAGCTCACAAATTGCATTTTATTCATTTGATTGATATCATTTCAATAGGGCAGAAGACAAGTACAACAAAAAAAGCTGTCACTTGTAACCCATTTACTCACTCTGTACACATCTTGAGCCATTGCAAACAAAGTAGGCCCACGCGACACCTAGTTCTGTGATGTACATATACTCTAATTATCCTAAATATTTTGACACCCAAATATATTTCTCCTCCCCAATGGTTTCTAAAGCTGAATTAGTCAATACTGCACCGTTTTGATAACTTTAAATTAGACTGACAGTAAATAGTGAAGACCCTGGTCATATATTCATCTTACAGGAGCCGTCTGATCTAGAGCTACATTGTTTACAAAAAACATATAGAGTCTACATGTATATCAATTGTAAACCTAAATTTTACATGTATGATATGAAATGTATTTAATACCAGCACATAAGTGCAAAAACTGAACTTTAGTTTCCAAACTGTGTATACGGTTTTAACTCTTTCAGTGCGACAAACGATTAACTAATGTCCTTTGCAAACACTGTAGACAGAGATGTAAGGAATCCTATAGGAGCTCTCTCACCAGAGCTTGCACTGTTTGTCACGTTACACTTTTCTTTAAATATTATACTATTGACAAAGCTTGGCCGTCTTGAATTTTGGAAAAGTCTATTTGAAAATTCACTGTTGAAAGGGTTAAATATACTACGTCGTTAAAGTTAATTACAGTGCAAAGTCGAATGGAATCTCTCACTAATAGGACCTATGCATGTGTGATAGTGTGACAACTGGTGGCTAGAAAACGAGAATAGAGCGATAACATAAGCAATCGGCTTTAAAAAAAAAAAAAAAAAAAATATTACAAACCCTCCAAATGTGATACGGTCAATATTATATACAAACCTACATCGTACAAATATAATTTAACACATATCTTATATAAAGTATTTAACCCTTTACTTCATTAATACGTCTTTCTAAGCTTTTGCAAACAGAGTAGACCCAGATCAGACGGCTCCCATAGGAGCCGTCTGATGAGGGTCTGCTCTGTTTGTTTTGATATAATATAGATACGATTCTACAGTTTCTGTCAGTTCCTGTATCAATGTACTATTATAATAAAGTATTAATTAATATTAATGACTATTAATGACGTCATTACTTCTTGCATAAATAGTCATGGAGGAAAGGGTTAAACCTATCCGACACTGTATATATGATGCGTGCTGGATATCAAAATATCTCATTCTCAGCCAATCCCTACTAAGGTGTCAGTAATATTTGTTATATAGATGATATATTGTTACAATAATTTGCAATATGAGTTTGCCCTTTCACTGCAGTTCGTAGACACGCGTGCCATCAGCTTACACTGAAATAAAAATCACGGCTTAAAAGTGGTTATCTGGTCAAAATACCGAACATGTATGTTTAATCTGCGGTCACAAGCTCATGCACAACCCTACGGAAGTTTTTACACATTATAATTTTAAATGTCTATTGTTTGAAACCGCACAACCCAGAACGTGCAAAAGAATGGAGACAGACATTTGATTATGATTTTATTTACTGCAAATTAATCTACACGAATTTGATACAAATTAAAACCCGAGTTTTTTATATAAAATCAGGATCAAATCTGCTTAACCCTCTCACCGCCGATGTCGCATTTTAAAATGCACCACGAAAAATAGTGCAGTCCCAGATCAGACGCCGCCTTTTCAAGGCGGCGTCTGATCAGGGACTTCACTTTTTGTCGTGTTCTCTTTTTCTATATTGTGTGCTCTATCCCATTGAAATTTGTATTTATTTATCTCATTTCCTTATTGTACAGCATGATTTAACAAAATTTGGATTGCAGACGACAATTAGAAATTTGGCGCCGAAAGAGTTAATCAAATGTCTGAATTCTACCTGATAGAGACGCCTTTACACGCATTTGCAAACAAAGTAGACCAATATTAGATAGTCGTCTGATCAGGGTTTACTCTGTTTGCTTATGAAATATTATATATTTGATAACATCATCACCTGTCCCAAGCGGCCATTTATCTAATGAACATATAAGCTTTCTATATTACTTATGCCCTGCATTAAGCTACCACCTGCCTTACAGAACCCATAATTAGACCTCTTTTTGATGGCCACTTAACCCTTCGCTTGCTAATCACGTCAATATACCTATCTGTAAATAGTGAAGACCCAGATGAGACAGCTCCTGCAGGAGCTGTCTCATCAGGGTCTGCACTATTTACAAGTTGATTGTGCAACCAGTGCACTCCACAGCAGTGATTGCACAGCGAAATACTTGTACACAGTCAAGATATATATAATTATACAACAGCGCATGGGTAAAGAAGGAGATATGTATTTTAAAATTCAGCAAGCGAAGGGTTAAGACAGGTTCTACTGTATACAGCTTGTGACATGGCTGAAATTTATCTACTTCATGACATTATTATAAAATTCAGCTGCGTATTCAAATAGTCATTATTTCATGTAAGAATATTCACCAAATAAAAGACCAATATCAGCAATCTTTCTTCACGAATTTAGATTTTGAAAACTAATCAAATCCTCGTGTTAACCCTTTACTCCATAAAAACGCCTTTCTATACTTTTGCAAACAGAGCAGACATGGATCAGAAGGTTCCTATAGTTAATTATGATTTTATAATTTCTGCCAGTGCCAAACTTTCGTATGTCCATTTGCTATTGTAGCAATTTTATCTAATAAATATTCTTGACGTAATTATTTCTCACATGAATATTCATAGAGGAAAGGGTAACACTCATATAAAATTCGTTGACAGTGAGTCTGATTTCTCTAGAATTTGTTACAGGAGTTTAATAAAATTCGGTCACAGTGAGCCTTATTTCTCTAGATGCTGTTATCATTTTAAGTTTTTAACCCTTTCGATCATATAAACGCGTTTTCGCGCATTTGCAAACAGAGTAGCCCCAGATAAGACGGCTCCTATAGGAGCCGTCTGATCATGGTGTGCTCTGTTTGCTAATGGAATATGATAGATCTGTTTCTTTACCTTCTAAAATGGCTACGATGTTCCACCTTCCATTTTGTACTACATGTATTCCTAATTTGACCATGAATGTTCAGTAGGATAAATACAATATTGAAATTTGGAATAAACAAAGAACTGGAAAATGGTTGAAGAAGTTTAAAATGCGGTAATGGTGAACCCTATCTCTCTTAGACGCTGTTATAAATTTAAAGAAGTTTACAGTGCGGTCACAATGAGCCGCTGTTGTAATGGTAAGACAGTTTAAAATGCGGTCACAATGAGCCTTATTTCTCCAGGCGTTGTTAGCACGTTAAAGAAGTTTATTAATATGTGATCGCAATGAGACTTATTTCTCTGTCCGCGTAATGTCATAAAATTATTAGCATGTATGATTTGAATGCTAAAATTATGTTTTGTTATGTGCTCAAGCGGTTTGCTTGACTTTGATTATATCTTGTATCGTACAATGTATAGGGATGATAAACTGCATATGTTTAAATCCAAAATAAAGTGTATTCTGATTCTGATTCTGAGTCTGTCAATTAATATTGATTCCTTTTTATCATTGTAATGGCATGTTGAGTTTTCGTGAGCACATGATAGGCTTATACATATTATGACATGACGCAAGGCGAAGTGTGAACGTACAATAACTCGTGAAAACAAACGAAACATCTGCCACCGTAAACATTCACATGTGGCATACATACTGGAGTATCACAGTTGAATTTATTATTCGATGTACTCGTTTAATATTAATCATAGATCGCGTTGAAATATATCTTTTCTGTGGCAGGTAATAAATAACAATGTGCTAATTGTTTGACAAACCACTGACATCAGTATAAATATTCACGATAAACAGCATTGTATTCATCTGAGATATTACAACCGATATATCAACCAGTTTGGATAAAGATGAGTTACCGAATAGTTCAATCTCTTGTAATGTTACAAGGTCTGTAGGTCAAAACTGTTTGGACATGTTTAGCCAGGTCAAACTTAACAAGTTTTGATTGTGCCTTTCAGTATTGTTTTCTTATATATAGTTTAAAGAATCTTGTCATACATAGCCTATGGTCCTGTCGTTCTGTGTACTAAACAGTAATACAACTTTAAAATATACAAATGTACACTATAATTATAATGATTGAAGAGTCTATAAATTCTTAGCCTACTGTGAAAAATTAATGTCTGCTCCAATTTCGATCTGGTGCAATTTTGACTACGTACGATTCGATCAAGGTTTTGAGAAACTATTGACTGAGTGTCAAACAGCTTGAATTCAGATGAGACGCCGAGTTACTCGGCGTCCCATCTGGATTCAAGCTGTTTACAAATATGAGTCAGCTCGCGGATATGTGAATACATGTTCAATGAAACCTCGAAGGAATCAGCTGTTGTATGATACATTAGTATGATTGAAATATGATACCTCACTAGAAAAGAGATTTATTGTGGTTCGAACTGGACACATGTCATAGGACAATATATGTCAGTGGAGTAAGCCATTCAGTCAGCAAGGCACCAATTAACCCTTTCCGCGCTCCAAAACTGATTGCCTGTTCAAGTTTGAATCTGGTGTAATGCTGATTACTTTAGGTTACTTTCGATTCGATCAATCTTTTGAGGAGCTATTGACCGGGTGATAGCTTGGGTTCTATTGATACGCCGAGTAACTCGGCGTGCAGTCCAGATCCAAACTGATTTTGAATAAGAGTCAGGTCGCGGATAGTGGGGTAAGGTTTGAAACACTTATCGATATATCCAATCAAGTTACTGTACAAAAGAAGCTGTACTAAGCGACAACCCATTTATTGAACAGAGGAGTTTTAAAAAGCAGGTACAGTAAAACCCCTCTAATGCGGCCACTAAAGTGAGGAGTAGTACTGGGTCTTAGTGGCAGGCGGTAGCTTAATGCTGGACAAAAGTAATGCAGGAAGCTCATGCAGGAGCTTTCTGCATTACTTCGGCCCTGCATTAAGTAACCACCTGTTTTCAAGACAACAATGTCTCCTCATTAAGAAGTTGCTTTAAAGGGTTTATACTGAGTTATTTAATGCTGGGCAAAAGGAATAGGAGCTTTCTGCATTACTTTTGACTTGAATTAAGCTACCATCTTCCTTTCAGGCCCATAATTATAGACCCATGATTAGACCTCTTGTTGATGACTGCTTAAGACAGGTTCTATTGCATCTATTTAACATATCGATAGGCGGTCGATAACAAAAATGCTCTGTATACATAGTTCTAGCGAAATGTGGGGAAAAGAAACATAATGTTTAGGTCGACCATTCTTGAAACATTTTTCCCTTTTTGTAGCCTATACTTTTTTCGCGTTACTTTAATGTTGTAAAAATTGTTTTGGTTAAACACACACGGTTCCATTTAAAATGTAGTTTGTTGCTTTGTAAACAGAGCAGAACTAGACGAGCTGTCACGTTGAACTGAGACTTTCCAACCGCTATATATTATTTTCGTTTACCATGAGGTATAAAACTGGTGGAAAAGACAGTGTAACTGAAACATCTTTCGTACGAAATAGTACCGTACCGTATTTGATAAACCGTACCGTATTTGAAGAGCAGGGGGCACACAAGTGGTTCATATGTCGCACACAACTGTATTACACGATCAGTTTCAGAACATGTGTAAATCGATAATTTGTGGCTCATATATAATCAAATTACGTCCTCATATCTTCAAATAAGACACTGTTGTAGTTGTTGTTGTTTTTTCCAAAATATTTTACATATCAAAATGAAGTACGCTCGGTAAGCACACTGATGGGAATTTGATTCACAAACGTTGTACCACATTTTGATCTCAAGTGAGGATTTCCGACAATATATCGTGTACAGTAAAAGCTCTCTATAACGGCCACTAAATTACATCAAGTATTTTGTGTTTAAGGCAGGTGGCTGCTTAAAGCAAGGTGAAAGTAAAACAGAACGCTCCTATAGGAGCGTTCTGTTTTACTTTCACATTGCTTTAAGCAGCCACCTGTCCTAAATACCAACGAGTTTACACAATTTAGCGGCCGTTATAGAGAGGTTTTACTGTATTTGATGGTCGCATACTTTGATGGTATTTGGTGGTCGCATAAGTAGTTGAATTAGAACTCACAACGTCTGCTACAAAAATGAATAAAAATTCTCAACATGTCTTACAAACAAAAGTTGAATTAGAATTCACAATGTCTGTTACAAAAATGAATTAAAATTCTCAACATGTCTTACAAACAAAAGTTGAATTAGTATTCACAACGTCTGTTACAAAAAGGAATATTAGTACTCACAGACACATTGTTGAATTAGCCACGTTTCTTACAATTAAAACAGTGTTGAATAAGAATCCACAACGTTTCTAACAGAAAGAAATTGTATCGCATTTCAAAATGCTTCTAACAAAAAGAAATCGAATTACAATTCAAAAGGTTTCCTACAAATAAGGTTAAATTAGAATTAACAACGTTTCTTATACCGGTATATTATGAAAAATGTATGTTACGTAAAAATAGAATTAAACTATCCACGACTTTTGAAAACTACTTAATTCACATTAAACTAAGAAATTAAGGCTAAGAAAGATAAAGTTGGTTGAACGAATGCAACCTAGCAATGTTTTTAGTTTCCCCTGGTTACTTTATTTGATGGGTAAATGATAATTTCATGAACTTATTATATATTTTGTTTTGTTTTCTTTTATTATGAAATTCATTCAGACAGTAAATCAATTATTGACTACCTTATCCATCCATTTTGTTCATGTTTTACTAATTCAAATTTATTTTCATTTCACCAGTATTATCCATGAGCAAATTCAGAATGATTTTATCTGTGTTTATTTACAGTCTTAAGTTGTATACTTTATATCTCCAGTACTTGAAGTAGCACATTTGCTTCCGTTTCCTGGGGCCGGAAACATTTCAAATAGCAACATTACCGTGAAACAAATGTAAGCATTTAAATGGTTTGTACTATTCTATGCCCGTTCATTGTCATATTCCTATTCACTTATACATGCACATACTACAACAAGTGTTTCACATCATGGAATTTTATCGTTATCAATCGAAGCTGCTTCCCCATTATTCCATAATATAAGCATGTCAACGCATTTGCAAACAGAGTAGACCCACATCAGACGATTCGTAGGAGCTGTTCATTTTGCTTATTGACTAATATAGATCTGATTCTATAATTTCTGTCATGGCCAAAACATCCTGTATTAATATGCCATTATAAATGTGCATTTAATTAATATTCATGATGCCATTGTTTCATTCATTATTAGTCATGGAGTAAATGGTTAGAATCCATATACTTTTATATTATACTTATTTTGGTACTAGAAGTACAGCCTATCTCCCTAATGCGAACACTCAAGTAAGTATTGTTATCCGCCCTTAACCCTTTCCCTGTTCTACGTTTATTTCAAATTTCAATACCTAAAATATGGAAGGTGGATCACTGTAGCCATTTTAGAAAGTATAAAACAGATATATCAAGTTCCATTAGCAAATAGAGTAGACCCTGATCAGACGGTTCCTATAGGAGCCGTCTGATCTGGGTCTACTCTGTTTGCAGAAGCGTGAAAAGACGTTTATATGAGGGAAAGGGTTAACCTATTCCCACATAGGCTATTTTTAGATCCAACCTCTTTAACTAAATCTACCGAAAAGGAGCATTAACTGGAGAAAAGGACAACTTCAGAATTTTATAGTTTGAAACAGTTGTGATAAATAGAGCATTTGCTCCTGTAGGAGCAAATGCTCTATTCATCACAATGGTTTCAACAGGTGACTTTTGCAGAGGCGTCAAAAGGCGTCAATATGAGGGAATGGGTTTAAGACATGTGGGAGCTAAATGCAGGGTTGTATACTTGCAACAAACTCATATGGGAGCATACTGAACGACTTTCAACCTGTATTAAAAAAACGTCTGCCTAAACTATTCTATTCTTCTTTTCTAAAGGTTCCGCCTAGCGAGATTTTACTATATCAATATGAAATGTATTTCTATCATTTAACATGGTAAAAGGAAACCATGTTTACCTCAGATAAGATGTAAGATAACTATTATTATTATTGTAAGATTATTATTAGTATTATTGTTCTTTAGTTTTCAAACGTTAAAACGAAATGTCTCAATCATGCGGTATAAAACCATATCACGTTCGTTTTGCTGGCAGCCAGATATGATGGAAATGTCTCAGACACTCAATGAATTATGTACAGTAGAACATGTTCCAAGCGGTCATTCATTTATTTAACATAGGAGTCTTAAACAGCGCGTGGTTGCTTAATGCAGGGCAACAGTAATGCAGAAAGCTCCTATAGGAGCTTTCTGCATTACTTTTGACCTGCATTAAGTTACTACCTGCCTTACAGGCCCATAATTAGACCTCTTTTTGGTGGTGGCTTTAGAAATTTCTACTGTATATGAAGCTACATGTAACACGATGTGATTTGATCAATCCGCTACAAAATGCCTCGCTAACCGTTTGGCAACCATATTGTGAAACAATTGTCACCCACTTTACCTTCCTGAATGCGAAAATTGAACTGGCATTATCATACAGTGTAGACCAATATAAGAGGGTTCCTCGAGGAGCCTTCTGATCTGGGTCCCGGGTTTGCCGTTCTAGGTCTACTCTGTTTGTCATTCAAAAACATCTCAACTTTTAATATCATATGCACTCTGTCGTGAATAAATGATGGAGTCCATTCCACGTTGAATGTTTCAACATTTAAACAGTTTATGCTTAAAATAGTTATATTGCATGATCGTTTTCAGATAATTTTATTCTGAAATAAACTGGCTCATGATGTACAAACGGTTGACTAAAAAGACTACTGTTTGCGAACATAACATGTATTTGCCAAATGAAAGCTGGAGCTTATGTATATGTACAGAACTGTAAATTAGAGGGGTATTTATGAACTCTAAGTAGATGGTTTTTTTGTATTTACAGTTGAACTTCGATAACTCGAACTTCAAGGGACCATACAAATTAAATCGAGATAGCACAAGTTCGAGTCATCCGATCTCTACTCTGAACAATTTCTCAATGCCACAGCTTAATACAGGTCTAAAGTAATGCTGAAAGCTCCTACAGGAGCTTTCAGCATTACTTTAGACCTGTATTAAGCTGTCATATGTGTTTCTAGATATCTGTAGCGATACATTTTAGAGCAATTATGTATTGTAAGTTTTGGAAGGACTGAACTTTTTGTTCGAGTTACACCGAAGTTCGAGTTATCCGAGTTCGAGATATCGATGTTCAACTGTATCCACCAAACCCTATCTTGCTGCTACTAGACGCTTCTCCGGTGCGATTTTAATAAGTACATGTAGAAGCAATATATGCTTTGGCTGAGAACTACGATACTTTGATAGATCTACAAAACTGCATGCAGTTGATAATTGTGCCAAGGTTCCCCAGACAATTTCCCAGATACATGCATACATTTTGAAAAGTTATGAATATAGATCTCTCTAGGTATTCAATCGAGTATGTACCGAGGAAGTCACGTGCAAGTCTTATGCTAATATGATAAACACTTTGCGTTTTTTGTTGATAAATAATATCGGGAAGCGCTTGTCTTAAGAGAAACACTCCATCGACTAAAGCAAAACATTTGGTTTCGCGTGAGACACGGCGCTCCTCTGAAATATAACATATGAGCCGACAAAGGAAAGCTGACATGTGTTGTGAAGTCTTTGTACACTGTTTTGACATATTCTCCTATAAACGTTTATTCCTTTACCTGATGAATATTCATTTAAGTAATAAGTACTGTAGGGATATTAATTAGCTGAGGTTTTGTTATGATATTATGAATGCATTTATGACAAGGGCAGAAACTGTAAAATAAAATCTTTATCATTTGAGCAAACAAAATATATCCTGATCAGACAGCTCCTACATGTATAGAAGATGTCTGATCTGGATCTACTCTTTATTTTGCAAAGGCGTCAAAGGCCGTCTCTGTTATGTAAAGGTTTAAACAAAGGCAGGTTTTTTAGTGTTACCATCTTGATGAGACGGTGAATAACTAACCGTCTTATCCAAATACAAACTTGAGTAGATCCAGTCTTAACACATTCCCTGATATTGATGCCTTTTGATGCCTCTGCAAAAGTCAACTGTTGAAACCATTGTGATAAATAGAGCATTTGCTCTTATAGGAGCAAATGCTCTATTTATCACAAGTGTTTCAAACTACAAAATTCTAAAAAGAAATCCTTTTCTATACTTAGTGTTCCTTTTGGGTAGATTCATTCAAAGAGGTTAGGTCTAAAATAGCCTATGAGGGAATGGGTTAAGCGACCATTAAAATAGGTCATATTAGGTTTCTGTTGTACATAATTAATATTATTGGTGTCATGATTTCGTACACGCATATCATGCGGTAAATATTCCAATACCAAAGTAAATCTATCTTTCACTTTCAAAGACATATCAATAGTAGAACGTGTATCAAAGGAAGCCCGAGCCTCATCAAGATGCAAACTGGTTGCAACGTATACAACTTCAATAGAACTTGCTTTCAACGGCCATAAAAAAGAGGACTTATTATGGGCATGTAAGGCAGGTGGTTGCTTAATGCAGTTCAAAGTAATGCAGGTAGCTCCTATAGGAGTTTTTGCATTACTTTTGCCCGGCATTAAGCAAGCACCTGTTTTAACACTTCTGTGTTTAATACACGAATGGCCGCATAAACAAGGTTTGCTGTATGCGTGTATCAAACCACCGTGCGCAAAGTATAACAGCTAAACAGCAAGTTTGTTAATACAGTTTATGCGGTTCCTTGTAGTTAGTGATTTCGTATTTATTGTATATTTTTGCATATATTTCATGACCGGATAGACAATCATGTAGTTCCTTCCGGCTAGTGATATCATATATATTGTATATCTATTGTATACATGTATATGTCATTGTCTGGATAGATAATCATGCAGTTCGTTCCGATAAGTGATTTCATCCATGTGAAGCGCTTTTGAACGCACATATCCAGTGTGAAATGAGCGCTGTATAAATGTGGTATACATGTATTAATAATAATAAAATTCTAAGAGTGATGAGTCTTATTCGTGCAGTTTCTGTTTAATGAAAACAAACGATAAGTCACACGTGTCATCATAAGGCATATATCAATTTAATTATAACAATTCATTATATCACATATTTTTTGAAAATTTCTAACCCTTTGAATGTTGTTGCTTAATGCAGAGCAAAAGTAATGCAGAAAGCTCCTATATGAACTTTCTACATTACTGCTGCCCTGCATTAAGCTACTACCTGTCTTACAGACCCATAATTAGACCTCTTTTTGAGGGCCACTTAAGACAGGTTCTACTGTAATTATACTTACAAACAAACTAGATCTACATGTAGTAATAGAGCAACTCGACATCTACATGTAATAAGCACCTAAATCTTTTGACACTCTGATTGTGATGGAAAAGGAGTTTCTTCAATATCTGAACTAACTAAAATTTTCATTAAACGAACATTTGCACAGCATGCCAATTATTATTGATCCATTAAATAATTTGTCATCAATTTGCAAGTACATGTAAATAAAACAATTGACATTTGTTTAAATTCCTTACAAATCGCCCCACGCAAATTTAACTTCGACATGAAACACATCCCATCCTCTCTCCTCCTCATACTCTATCTGTCTCTCTGCCTATCTCTCTGTCTCTGTCTCTCCCTGTCTCACTGTTTGTCTGTCTCAGTATTTCTTCTGTCTCTCTATCTCTATCTAAACTATTTTGATAGATCAAAACACCCCTTAGGTATTGGTCTGTTGTTAGTAAATTCCACGAAGACACGTTAAGTAGACAGATGGGTCTTACTCTTTTGTTACCTAACCCTTCGCTAGCTGAATTTTAAACTACATGCCCTGTTGTAAAATTACATATATATTCGCTGTGTACAAGTATTTCGCTATGCAATAACTGCTGTGGAGTGCAGGAGCTGTCTCATCTGGGTCTTCACTATTTACAGGTAGGTATATTGACGTGAATAGCAAGCGAAGGGTTAACACTTCCGCTGTTGTGTATTGTAGTTTGCAATAGCTGTCGTCTGATTCAGCTTAATTGTTAACTGTTGATGCTTTTCTTGTTTCAAGAACGTACTGACAATACCAAACGGTTTGGATCCTGATGAAACGCCGAGTTACTCGGCGTCTCATCTGGATCCAAACTCTTTGCAAATGGCAACACAAATACGTCCCATGGCGGCCAACGAATTAGCCAGACTACTATGTTCATACATTGCTTCTGGTCAGGGATATCTTAACCCTTTTCGTGCTATTCACGTCAATATACGTACCTGTAAATAGTGAAGACCCAGATGAGACAGCCTCTGCAGGAGCTGTCTCATCAGGGTCTGCACTATTTACAAGTTGATTGTGCAATCAGTGCACCCCACAACAGTGATTGCACAGCGAAATACTTGTACACAGTGAAGATATATGCAATTATACAACAGGGCATGGGTAAAGATGGAGAAATGTATTTTAAAATTCAGCAAGCGAAGGGTTAACAACCCAACTAAATTGGAATATGAATATTTAATACCCTCTCATTATTACAAACACTAAATCAATTCTCCTCAATAGCCAAGCAGCACTTATTGTTTACCTGTCGAAGCAACCTATCCCATTTCCCAAAAGACATGCTCTTGTATCAGACGAAATCCTTTCGACGCGAAATAAATTGTCGTCTGCTTCGGTTTCCTTTAATTTCTTTACATAACTATAATCATTGTCAAACAATATGGACCCTGAGGAGACGTCACTGTACGCGGCGTCTCCTCTGGAGTCAAGCTGTTTAATCAGAGATTCACCCATAGCTACGAAATAGTTAAATACGGCAAACCCCTCTAGTCCCACTAAAAAGATAAAATGCGTAAATTTAAACAATAGCTTCTTTCTTTCTCCACTAACCCTATTATGTGACCACTCTTTAGAATCGTCTTGAAGAGACGATTCTAAAGAGTGGTCACAGTGTATGTTTTCGTGGAGAAATGGCAATTTTAGTATTTGGGTACGCACTATTATCTGTAGCTCTGTCTGGTAATAGCTTAATGGAGGACGAAAGTTAAAATATTCAGAAAATTTGTTGTTAAAGTAGCAGAAGAAATAATCTGATAAATATTCATGATGTCATTATTTCTTACACGAAAATTCATCACGTAAAGTTTAATATCCAGTTTAGAGACGGTCTGTAATATATGTACGTATGTACGAAACAGTATATCAGTACGACAAAGCAAGGTTGCAGATACAATGTAAGAAGTGTGTTTTAGAAAACCTAATTAGAAATGTTTGATATTTCCCTATCAAACCCCGTCTTGCTGCAACTTATTTGAACCGCCTCTCCAAGACGATTCAGACGAGTTGCAGCAAGATATGACTTGTAAAGAAATAAGATCTTTTGAGTGATGCTCCCTACGCACCTTTAAAGCATTGACAAACATTACAAAGCCACAGCTTGCAAATGGTGAAAAGCACGGTTTCTAAGAACGCTTTCCCAGGAGACATTCTCTGCACTAGGTGTCGTGTTGCTCAATAATTATGTCTGCTGGCGTTTTGAATTGTATCATCATGTTTCGATTTGCACGGGCTATGACTCAATAACACATGTCTTGCAACTGTCAATTTAGACTGCTCCATCTGATGTCGTCAAACGACGTCTGTTCTCGGAGGAGATGGTCAGCATTTCAGATGATAAGAATCTAACAAAATTGCTCAAAGAAAATATTTGATGGTCACCGTCAATATGCCGAAATAGTACGCATTCAAAACTGTCCGCATTGCCCATGAAAAAAAGTATGAACATTGATTAGAAAATATATAAACAAACAGAGCAGACCTTTATCGGAAGATTCTTAACCCTTTCCTCCATAAATACGCCTTTCTACGCCTCTGTAAAAGTCACCTGTTGAAACCATTGTGATAAATAGAGCATTTGCTCCTATAGGAGCAAATGCTCTATTTATCACAATGGTTTCAAATTACAAAATTCTAAAAATGTCCTTTTCTCTAGTTAATGCTCCTGTTTGGAGGTTGGGTCTAAAAAAATAACCTATGAGGGGAAAGGGGTTAAAGAAGCCGTTTGATCTGGGACTACTCTATTTGAAAAGGCGTTAAAAAGACGTATATATGAAGTAATGGTTTATAAAAAAGCAAAACCATATCACATCGGTCTCTAGTCTGTGTTTGCAATGTTTGCATCTATAACACGCACTCGGTGTCTCGTTAAGATCCAACTTCTATGTAGATAACATTAAAACATGCAGTGAATATGTTCTAACGACGAAAGTTTCGCCCAGCATGCTAAAGGCATGTTCCATTCGTTTTAACCCTTACTGTGCGGGACACGAGTCACTAATGTCCTTTTCAAACAGTGTAGACCCAGATGAGAGGGCTCCTAGAGGAGCCCTCTCATCAGGGTCTGCACTGTTTCTCATATTACAATTTTCTTTGGAAAATCTCTAAATATTCACCATAAGCTTGACCTGTTTGGATTTTGGGATAGTCCATTTGAAAAGTTAGCGTTGTAAGGGTTAAGCAATACCGTTTTTTTAGGGAAAACAACCATTGATAGTGACTGTCATTAAATCTTCACCACATACAGACGCCTTTTGAAAACTTTGCAGAGTAGACCCAGATCAGTCGGCACCTGTAGGAGCCGTCAAATCAGAGTATGGTCTGTTTGCGTATGGACTTATATAGATATGGGGCTTAAGTTTCTGCCAGGATCAATACCGTATGTGGTCATATAACCATAATAAACATGCAGTTAATATATATCCATGAGGTCATTATTCCTCTCATGAATATTCAACAGGTACATGATTAACCAATACAGTGCGGGAAACGAGTCTTTGCAAACAGTGCAGACCCAGATGAGAGGGTTCCTTAAGGAACCCTCTCATCAGGCTCTGCACTGTTTGTTAGGTTACACTTTTCTTTAAACAATCCCTAAATATTCACAATAAGCTTGACCTGTTTGAAATTTGGAATAATTTATTTGAAATTCAGCATTGTAAGGGTTAAATCGTTTCTATGTTGATTTACCAAGAGAACAACAACGCTTTACACAGCTAAGCCTTATTATTTTCTGAGTGCATTATGCATTATGATCTAATCTCTCCTTCATTGAGAGTTGTTTCTGAATTATTTTCTTTTGATCATGTGACCTTACCAGAAGCACTTAGATGTTAAAAGTTAACAGAAACCTGCCTAATACATCTATGACAAAAAATGAATACAGTTAAAAATTAAGTAACAAAGAAAACTGTTTCAGTGTGTTGTCCGTTTATTCACAGTGTTTATCGCCATAAAGAGATATATAAATGTATATTTGTATGTTGTACTTCCCTCCTCGAAGTTTAAATTGTCTTTCTGTCAACTGACTTTAACTACTCCAAATATTCAGTTACCCAGCGCTCCTTCTTCACCAATATTAAAAGCTGGATAAGTCCATTTGCCGCCGTTTTTGAATCCGTAAATCATACTGATATAGTACCAATCGTGCAGACCAAGATCAAACTGCTAGTCCTTGCCTAAGTGTTTGAGTGTGGTGTGTTTATGTGTGTGTGTCCGTCTGTGTGTGTGTGTGTGTGTGTCTGTCTGTGCCTGTATGTCTGTCTATCTGTCTGTGTACATGTGTGTGTGCATGCGAGTGTCTGTTCGTGTATGTGTGTCTGTCTGTCTTTTTCTGTCTGTCTGTGTGTATGTCGGCGTGTGTCTGTCTGTCTGTATATATGTGTGTTTGTAATTACGTAATTACGTAATTACGTATGTACATATGTTTGTATGTATGTACGTATGTACGTATGTACGTACGTACGTATATATGTACATTATGTACGTATGTATATATGTACGTACGTACGTACATACATACATACGTATGTACGTGCGCACGTACGTATGTACGTGTGTATGTACGTGCATATGTACGTACATACGTATGTACGTACGTATGTACATACGTACGTACGTATGTAGTATGTATGTACGTATGTATGTACGTACGTACGTATGTAGTATGTATGTACGTACGTATGTAGTATGTACGTACGTACGTATGTAGTATGTACGTACGTACGTATGTACGTAACGTACGTACGTATGTATGTACGTATGTATGTATGTATGTATGTATGTATGTATGTATGTATGTATGTATGTATGTATGTATGTATGTATGTATGTATGTATGTATGTATGTATGTATGTATGTATGTATGTATGTATGTATGTATGTATGTATGTATGTATGTATGTATGTATGCATGCATGCATGCATGTATGTATGTACGTCTGTCCGTCTGTCTGTCTGTCTGTCTGTCTGTCTGCCTATATCTGTCTGTCTGTCATTATACTAAGTGTATTTATGGTATGCATACACACCACTACAAAATAATTACGCCTTTTCTTAAGAGAAATGTAAATTGTATCTGAATCAAGGAGCTGTATTTTTAATGAAGGCTGTCAGTGATTCTTTGCTGTACGTGATGGAGCGATCTTCATCGCAAGACCCCGTTCTATGTCGCTATTAGCGTATAAATGTCAAACAGCGCTTATTTGAATGAGTAAAAAGCATTCAGCACATTTCACGAAAAACTGTGTTTAACCGTAATTTCTGTCGCAATCGAATCCGCGAATCATATTTGCAAACAGTTTGGATCCCGATGAGACGCCGAGTAACTCGGCGTCTCATTAGGATCCAAACTGTTTGACAATCAGGTTATATTTTTAAATGAAACCGAAGAAAGTACCTATAATGACACCTAAAACAGGCAACAGTCTCAGTAGAGGAAATTACTTTTGCAGCGAAAGTGTTTATAACCATTGTCCTGCTATTCGCGACTAGACACGCATTTCCAGACAACTTGTATCCACACCAGAACCCGCTAAATTAGCGTCTCATCAGGATCAAAGATGGCCGACACTCGAACAATAGCTTTTTAAACAATTGGTGGAACTAGAAGCAATAAAAGGGCACATGATCAAAACTTGAGCATATATATTTTCACAGAGGGGAAAGTGTTGACGCTGTTATGAAAAGCGCCTTCAATTTACGATAGTATTCGCAAGAGAGTCCTCGAAAATGTTCTAACATAGATTTGTAACACCTTTCTAAGTTCAACAGCGTCTTTTAAACATTTGTAGTATTTTACATTGTATGTCATTTAGTTATTCGAGTATGTATCCTCTCTCTAATTTTAAACCAAAAGGCAGTTTAATTATTTCAATGTTTAATTTTCAAAATGGTATAGTCCATTATTATTTAAAGGTAGAGTTCATTTAGTATGAAAGAGTATACATTATAATTTGTGAGAGGATTTTGAATGACATGCAGTGCATGCCCTGATCAGAGGGTTCCTCTAGAATCCCTCTGACCTGGGTCTACACTGTTTTTAACGACATCCCGTTTGTTTCTCGCATTCAAATGATTAACAAAGTAAAATTTGAAATGAAGAAAATATTCCAAAATAGGGATTTAATATAATACATAAATACTTGAACTGCTCTGATCTAATATTTTGACCACTAAGGGCCTTTTTCAAAGATTATCATGATAATCTTTGAAAAAGGCCCTTAGTGGTCAAAATATTAGATCAGAGCAGTTCAAGTATTTATGTAAAATTTGAAAGGTTAAACCTTTACTCTATGAATATTCATGTAAGAAATAATAACACCATGAATATTTATTAGATTTATTTTATAATAGCACATGGACACAGGAAATTTTGACCATGGCAGAAACTGTGGAATCATATCTATATCATATCATAAGCAAACAGAGTAGACTCTGATCAGATGGCTCCTAAAGGAGCCATCTGATCTGGGTCTACTCTGTTTGCAAAGGCGTAGAAAGGCGTATTTATGGAGTAAAGGGTTAAAGATTGTTTTCGTTGCCAATGACGAATCTGTGGCCACTTTCGCAAAGCAGTTTAAAAACGCAGATGGGATGAAAAGTAACTCAATGTCTCACAACAATCCTGTTTGATGTTGTGTTTATTTTTTGTTGTTATTTTAACAAAAAATGAAAGGAAAGTAGCGCACGACAACATTTTGCTGGCAAAACCGCAAAACAGGATTTAACAATACACGCATGCTTATTTGCGCGTAAAACATGTGCAGTCTAGCAACTTGTGGTAACATTGGCTGACCCCATGTATCGTCTCACATCTTTCCGCCTGTTGCTTTGAAATGCACACCACAAAATAGAAAGCAAAAAATAACGCAGAGTTGTAGTTAAAAAGCGTATTTAAGATATCTAAGTACATCTAACGTATTTTTTATATTTCTCCCCTTTACCCTATACTGTAGAATCTGTCTTAAGCGGTCATAAAACAAGGTCTAACTATGGGCTTTTGTATTTTTTAAGGCAGTTGGCAGCTTAATGCAGGTCATATGTTTGCCCTGTATTAAGCAACCACGTGCTTTTTGAGACTACTATGTTCAATAAATGAATGACCGCCTAGGACAGGTTCCACCGTATTGCTGATATTCTTAAGAATCGCATTAACCCGTTCCTTCATATATACGCCTTTCTACGCCTTTGCAAACAGAGTAGACCCAGATCAGACGGCTCCTATGGGAGCCGTCTGACCAGGATCTGCTCTGTTTGCTTATGGAATAATATAGATATGATTCTATCGTTTCTACTTTGGCAAACATGCCGTGTGCTAATACGCCGTTTTAAAAAAAATAACGTAATTAATATTCACGATGTCATCATGTCTAACATAAATATTCATAGAGTAAAGGGTTAAATAGGTCGTTCTAATCAGGGGCGACAAGATACTATTTGGCTGGGAGAACTAAGACATTTTGATAGATCAGTACGAGCCGTATCTACACCTCGGTTATTAACCCATTACCTCATAGGCTATTTTTAGATCCAACATCTTTGAATAAATCTACCGAAACGGAGCATTAACTAGAGAAAGGGAAAATTTTAGAATTTTGTAGCTTGAAACCACTGTGATAAATAGAGCAAATAGGAGCAAATGCTCTATTTATCACAATGGTTTCACAAAGTGACTTCTACAGAGTCGTCAAAAGTCGTCAATATGAGGGAAAGGGTTAACAGTGTTCAGGAAAACAAAAACAAAAATGTATTGTTTTTGTAACAATCTGTGACATACTTTTTGAATCATGAAGTAATAACAGCTTAAAGGATAACTCGTGCGTCTCGGTAATTGTGACTGTAAACAGACGAGCATTATGTGCTGTATTGGCGCAAAAAGTTCCCCAAGTGCATGTTTTGATACTTGTAAGAACGAAATATCAAACATTCGCTTATTAAATAACATCATTGTGAGCAAACCTGGCAATAACGTTGGAAATAGCTTATACTTGTGATGTTCTATTGTTTGAGCCAAATTTCTATTGCCTAAATAAAAGCAATCGAATGTACACTTAGAATCGCAGTAACCCTTTATCTCATGAATATTAATGTAAACAATAATGACATCATGCATATTAATTAGATGAACAATTATAATGGCATATGAGGTTTTTGTTCATGGCAAAATCTGTGCAATCAGATCGTTATTATTTCAAAAGTAAACAGTGTATACCCTGATCAGACGACGCCTACAGGAGCCCTCTGATCTAGGTACATGTATACTGTTTGCAAAGTGTTCACTCACCTACAAGAATCGGGTATGGAATTGCTGGCACCATACAACTACATTTTATTCGATTTAACAGTGAAGTGGGTTAGTTCTGTAAGTTCCACTAACTCAAAGGACAGAAAACAAGTTGAAAATTACGAATTTACGGGTTTAATCCTATACCTACACACATTTGCAAACAGAGTAGACCCAGATCAGACGGATCTGTGTCAGATCTATCTGATTATGAAATAATATTGATCTTATTTTGTAGTTTTTTGCTATGGCCAAAAATCCTGTGTCCATTGGCCATTACAAATCAATCAGATAATAAAGTTTCACAATGTTATTATTTCTTGCATGAATATTCATGAGGTTGATTAGTAAAATGTTTGTCTTTCTTATTGGAATAATGCAAATTGTTACGACCCTCTTGTATATGTTACAGTCAATCTGTATAATCAGTTATTTCATGAAATGACTGAAATTTTCAGTCATTTCGTAATATGACTGTTTCACTTAGTCATTTCACGAAAACATACTTTTATAACTTCTTAAACATCAATGAAACATAGGTATTAAAGGTTAATTATACTAGCGATAATAACACTTAACCCGCTGTGAAAAAAATGATGTATACTCTAATTTGGATGTGGTGCATTTTTGACTTCCTCTGATTCGATCAAGCTTTTTAGAAGCTATTGACAATGTGTCATTCGGCGTCTCATCTGGATCCAAACTGTTTGCAATTGCGAGTAATGTTGTGAATAACGGGACAGGTTATCAATGTAAAACTAATTAATTACCTATATGTATAAATACATTCAGAGACAACATGAACCATGTGAAGTAACTCGATTCTGAATGCAGCTGGCTGGTTACAAGCTTTCTGACATTGTTCGCCACGCCTATGGTGTATCATGCATGTAACGACTATATAATAGAATAGTTGTATACAATCAGAAAGTGTGAGTCTCAGTTTTATCACATGCTCTGTCTCGTGTGCTTGATAATTAGTTTATCACACATTTGGTTTCTGTTTTGTCATTTATTTAAAAAAAACAAAAACATAATGACGTTATAAAAATATGAATCTCCCCAGCTATGAATAACAAGCGAGGTGAAATTCAAGTGATTGTAAGAAACTTTGAGGCGCTTCAATTTAAATTATTCTGTATACACTGTAAAACCCCTCTAAATCGTACGCTCAAATTACAGTAAAACCTCTCTATAAAGGCCACTAAATTGTATTAATTAGTTGGTATTTAGGGCAGGTGGCTGCTTAAAGCAAGGTGAAAGTAAAACAGAACGCTCCTATAGGAGCGTTCTGTTTTACTTTCAGATTGCTTTAAGCAGCCACCTGCCTTTAACACAAAATACTTGATGTAATTTAGTGGCCGTTATAGAGAGGTTTTACTGTAGTATCAATACAGGTATCTAAGACAGGCGGTAGATTAATGTAGGGTTAAAGTCATACAGAAAACTACAGAAGAAGCTTTCTGCACGGTTTCTTCCCTGCATTAAGATCCCATAAATTAGTTTTCTGCACGACCTTCACCTGCATTAAGGTACAAATTGCACAAGAATACTTATCTATTTGTTCCTTATTAATTTTCTGGTTTAGATGGGTTTTACTGTAAAGACGAAAGTAACTAGACGATATCTGAAAGTCACTTTACAATAAAATAAAATAAATGAAATAAGATACACTGTAAGAATTGAGCAGACAGAGTGATATCTGATAAAACAAAATTATTAATTATCACCTGATGAAATCTGAAAGCTGATGAAATTTTGAAGCTTGCAACAGACGAGAAGCTTAGCAGATTGCTTTGATATATTATCCCTTTCCTTCATATAAACGTGTTTTCAATTATTTGCATACAGAGTAGACCAAGGGTAGACGGCTCCTATATGAGCCGTCTGATCAGGGTCTGCTCTGTTTGGTAATGGAATTTGAAATATCTGTTTCTTTACTTTCTAAAATGGTTACAATGTTCCACCTTCCACATTTCATTATAACTACGATATTTTCCATGAACAATTAGTAGGTATTCAAATTCGGATCAGGGTCTGCTCTGTTTGTTAATGGAAGTTGAAAAATCTGTCTCTAATTTCTGAAATGGCTACAATGTTTCATCTTCCATATTGCATTACAATTATTTTGTTTATGAATATTCAGTAGGTAATGAAATTTGGAATAAACCCAGAACAGGGAGGGGTTCATATTGACTCTGTTAAAGTCACTTTGTGAAACCATTGTGACAAATAGAGCATTTGCTCCTATAGGAACAAATGCTCTATTTATCACAATGATTTCAAAATACAAAATCCTAAAAGTTTTCTTTTCTCTAGTTAATGCTCCTTTTCGATAGATTTATTCAACGAGATTGCATCTAAATATAGCCTATGATATAACTGGTTAACAAGACTTATGGAAGATACGAACTGTTCTATAAAAGTCTCATATTTCCCAGCCTAACCCTATCTTGCGGCAACTTATTACAGTAGAACTTGCCTTAACCCTTTCCCTGTTGCATATTCATGTAAGAAATAATGACGTCATAAATATCAATAAGATTACAGTAAACCCCCTCTAAACCGGACGTTCAATTTAGTATAAATATCGGTCTTGGAGACAGGTGACAGCATAATGCAGGGTGGAAGTCATGTAGAAATCTCCTCTAGGAGCTTTCTGCATGACTTTCACCCTGCATTGAGATTCCACCTGCCTAAAAGTACCTGAGCTCTTCTAAAACTAGAATTCGGGTTTAGAGAGATTTTACTGTATTTTGTACACAGGAAATTTTGACCCAGACATAAGCTGTAGAATCAGATCTATACTACACCATAAGCAAACAGAGCAGATCCTGACCAGACGGCTCTTACAGGAGCCATCTGATCTGGGTCTTCTCTGTTTGCAGATGCGTAAAAATGCGCTTACATAAGGGAAAGGGTTAAGTGATAATTTATTTCTTAAATATCAGTCTTAAAAAGCAGGTTGCTGCTTATATGATGCAGGGGAAAAGTGATAGCGAAAGAAGCTTTTTCTATCAATTTTGTCCTGCATTAAGCTACTGCATGTTTTTGGAAATTATTTTTAATAGCCACTTAAGACAGGTTCCAATATGTATACAATCGTCTCGGAGAGGAGATTCTAACGAGTTGAAATAAGATAGTGTTTGGCGGAGAAATATAAAAAATATGTAACCCTTTACTATATTAGTCGTCTGATCTGGGTCTACTCTATTTGCAAAAGCGTGAAAATGGGTCTATATGAGGGAAATGGTTGATTAAACTAGTCGAGGCGACTTGTGTGGATCAAACTTTTCTCATAGACAGATTCACATGTCAGATATGATAGGGCTGGCAATTATGGGATGTAATTTATGATAAGTTCAGTGTCCAATTAACATTATTTATTGCTAATGATGTTTCATGATCGCACTCGCTGACTGAGGGAATGGACCATTATATTCTCTAGGTTAGGAACCTTAGTCTAATTGCCAATCACAGGGGCATAGATAAACTCTTCATAAATCAAACTGAATAACTCATTTGTTTCTCCAGCACCCAGCCCTATGTTGTGACCATTATGAATTGTCACAACATATAGTTTGGTGAGAAAATGACGATTTTATCATTTGAAATACGCCCAATTCTATGGCACTCCTCAGTCAGAGTACAAAGAACTTGTATTTAGTGGCCATCAAAAAGAGGTCTAATTATGGGTCTGTAAGGCAGGTGGTAGCTAAATGCAGATCAAAATTAATACAGAAAGCTCATAGGAGCTTTCTGCATTAATTTTGCCCTGCATTAAGCAACCATCTGCTTTATAAGATACTCGTGCTAAATAAACGAATGGTCGCTTAAGACATGTTCTACTGTACAGAGTGTTTTTCTTCAATAGGCCCTTAACGATGCTCATTGTCAATAATGAATCCAGTAACTACAATACAAGCCTATACCACAATGGCTAAAATATGTTCAAGTGATGTTGATACGTACAATGTAGGTCTCCTGCCTTGAGTCGACATAAAGTCGTACAATATCAAACACATTTCGAATTAGACCTGTGTTTAGAGTTTCATTACCTTGTATATGCAACATTGCAATCAAATACCCGTAAAGAAAACTACCTAGACTAAAGCTCAGCGGGGACGAAAGTACGGACGGACGCGAATTCGTGTCAAGTTTGACTCTTTTAGCTGTATTCTGTTTCACCTGGGTCCGAGGTAATAAAACTTCTGAGACTGAGTCTGGGTTCATTCTTAAGAATCTGATTGGTTAAAGCTCAAATTCTAACCATGCCGATGCTTAATAATGAGCTCAGCTTCAAGCAAAAGGTTTTATAACCCCAGGTCTGATGTTATTGCATCTACTTGTAGATCTATTCTGAAGATCTGTAACTTATTGTTTTATTTATCCAGCAGAGGACAGTTGTCCAGAACGAAAAGTTCTGAGTTTGAGTCTGAATTCATTCCTAAATATTTAATCTGTCAGACGTTCAGCTTTCTCTAAGTCTGATCAATCAGATACATGATAATGAACTCAGACTCAAACAGAAATACATGTAGATGGAGTGAAGTAATGACAATATTCATACTATCATATCTGTTTGATCATGTTCTGTGTACATACATGTACATTTCTTTATTCAATGATGTCTAAATTAGTACATAACTTTGAAGACTATTATTTTGACACATCAGGCAGAAAATCCAGAGGTTTCACAAAGGTCAGTGTAAGGCCATGTTCTCAATAGGCACGAGTCCTGTCAGTGCGTTACAACATATCGATCATATAACGAGCCCACATCAGTTAATTACCTTGTAGAAGTAAAAACAGTAGTAACTCTTACCCTACAGTGAAAAAACGGCTGCTTAAATTTGGATCTTGTGCAGTTTTGACTGCTTCCGATTCTAAAGTATTGACCGATTGTCAAACAGCTTGGTATTGACCGAGTGTCAAACAGCTTGGTATTTGACGAGTGTCAAACAGCTTGGTATTGACCGAGTGTCAAATAGCTTGGTATTGACCGAGTGTCAAACAGCTTGGTATTGACCGAGTGTCAAGCAATTTGGTATTGACAGAGTGTCAAACAACTTGGAGCCTGATGAGACGACAAGTTACTCGGCGTCTCATCTGGACCCAAGCTGTTGCAAATGCGAATCAGCCCATGGATTGTGCCTTAACCCATTTGCTCCCAGTGGATTCTTCTATGCTTATATATTGGATTACTCCATTTTTTATCTAATGGGTGCCTGGCCTAAATTTTCAATTTCGTTTTGTTTTATATTAAAATTCCTATCAGCAAACAGTGTAGACTCTGATCAGACGCCGCATTATGCGGCGTCTGATCAGAATCTACACTGTTTGCCTACGTCCCATATATGGGATCGTGGGAATAAATGGATTAAGGTTTACTTCCAATGATGCTTGATAAATATGTGAGGTCATGTCAAAGTTAAAGAAAATTTTAGTTTAGTGAATATATATTCAACCTTGTCATACGAAGCCAATACTAGACTATGAAAATTATGCAATATAAGACTAAGCAAACAATATAGAATCAGATCAACCAAAACTTTACAACGTGGCATCTGAATTGGTTCTGTATAGTTTGCCATTCGTCAGAGCATTTCTATCTTGTCCACTTGTGTTACAATCAATGTACAAACTGAACAGAGAGTGTGTTTTAATCGCGACGACTGGCATGTCTTGTTACAACTCAACACAAGAAAATCATTGATGCGAAGCATCAAAAGGCGCGTATTACTGAATAATAATAAAATCTATTTTATATAATATTTAAGTAATGTCAACAAAATGTCTAAATGTTTAGACTACTCATATGGCCTTAGTAACACAACAAAATTCTTCATTTTCATCACAAAGGGCCCTTGAAACGGCAGCCATTTCAGTCGGGTGACCCTAGTTATACAATAACCCTTTCAGTCTCACACTGGATCCCTTATTCCTTTTCAGGCTAAATATTCATGTAAGAAATAATGAAATCATGAATATTTATTAGCCCATTTTTTATAATGGCATAAGCACAAATATTCAATTTCTAATCTGAACAATTTCTTAAGTTCACAACTTATTGCTGGTCTAAAGTAATGCTGACAACTCCCGTAGGTTTTTAGACATGATAGTATTCATTTCATACTGTATATTATCCAATTCGAGATATCAAAGTTCAACTTTATGTCTAAATGAAACGCCAAAGAGTATCATATGTAACTGTAGCCTATCTTGATACTTTGAACGTAGAGTTACTGGCCATCTCTCAAGATCCAAACTGCCTAACGTACAGTAACAGTGACTTTTCATGTAAGTGTCTTTACGACAATTAATTAGTGGCATTTTCATAAAGAATTTTGAACACTGGAAGTTTACCATGGCAGAAACTTTTGCATCAGTTCTATATTAGTTCATAGGTAAACAGAGAAGATTCAGCAGGAGCCATTTATTTTGAGTCTACTCTAGGTTTACCCTGTTTGCAAAGGTGTATCTATGAAGTAAAATGTTGTGCATGGGTCTTAAATCATGCTCTAGCATAAAATGTGTGTAAATATTAATTAAAAACACTAATTAATACATATTATTAATAACCCGCAGTTCTTCATTCAATTACATTAAGACCTCCTTTCGAGGGATTTACTGTGGCGAAAGGAGTAAGTAATTCGTTTTCCCTGTAAATGTTATATTAATGATGTGTTCATATATTCAGGCTTTTATCAGTATATTAATGCCAAATATATTTAAAATATATGTACATATCATTTATAATAACTAATAAATAGCCGTTATTAATTTTTAATCCTCTTTTCGCCTCCTTTCGCCCAAAGTCCTCCTTTCGTGTTTTAGGCATACTCGGTTTCGCAGCATCTTAGACATTTTCTCGGTGATTATCGTTGATGATCTTGCCGTTGTGGTATTACCTTTTGTATTAGCCCCGACCATAGGGGAAATAATTTTCTAATATTTTCATTTCCAAAATACATACAATTATACAGTGGAAACAAAGCTGTCGACCTGTTTCCAACTATATAGAATTGTATTATACCAACCATACTGTTTTTACACTCATAAACCACAAATTACAATTCCACCATATTCTCACAAGTCTTGATAAATCAGCCCTCCTACCAGTGAAATTCCACAAAAGGCGTTCCATATAGACGCGGGAGCTTATGCTCTCGCGCCAATAATCACATCCCTAGTGCGATTCTAATGAGTTGCACCAAGATATAGTTTGGCTGAGAAATATAAGTTATGATAGATCTACAGCCCTGTGGTTCTAGTCTCGTTGCAAACCGTAACCCTTTACTCCAATGATACGCCTTTCTACGCCTTATCAAACAGAGTAGACCCAGATCATGCGGCTCCTACAGGAGCCGTCTGACTTGGGTCTGCAAACACTCTAAAAGGCGTATTTGTGGAGTAAAGAGTTATGAGGCATCGAGTTACTCCGCGTCTTATCTGCATCAAAATTGTTTTACAAATGACCGCCAGGCCGTCGCTCTTAGCAGAATAAGAGTTTAATATCTAGTTATGAACCAAGTCTATATGGTAATTGTACAGTAAAATCCTTCTAAACCGGATGTTCAGTTTCGTTCAATTGAAATATCGGCATTTGAGACAGGTGGCAGATTAATGCAGGGTGAGAGTTATGCAGAAAGCTCCTCTAGGAGCTTTCTGCATTACTTTCATCCTGCGTTAAGCAGCCACCTGCCTGCTTAAAAGTATATAAATTCTTCTCTATTAAAATTCATGTTAGAGACGTTTTATTGTACTTTACTAATGACAAACGTAAAACTTAAATGCGTATTCAGACCCCGATATAAATAATTTCTTAACCTTTAACTTGCTTTTGTGAATTGACAATTGCATTTGTAAACAAATTTGATCCAGCTGATGCAGAATAATGTGTCGTCTCAAATCCAAATTTGCTGGACACTGTGATTTTAGATTGAAAAAAAAGATATTGAATAAAATTAAGACATTTGTAACAAACAAGTTTTGCATATGGCAATTATTTAGTATGCAGCGATAGTTTTTCAAACATTCATTCCGTGTAATAACCAAATTGGATATTGATGACAAACCGACAGGATTAATATCTCATCTGGGTCTATATTATTAACCCTGCTGCCAAACTCTGTCGTCTGCTAACTTTGTCGTCTGCTACAAATTTTCATTTTTTGGATTTTCTTCATTTTTGTTTCAAAAACATAGTAACAGTAACAAACAGTTTGGATCCTGATGAGACGCCGAGTTACTCGGCATCTCATCTGGATCCAAACTGTTTACATAGGTAATCACAGATCCGGCATTGGCAGCGAAAGGGTTAAAGAAGGTTATCAAAATGTCACGAAGAGCGTAAATAAAGATTTACCCTTTCCCTGTTCGCTATTTATTCCAAGTTTCAATACCTACTGAATATTCATGTACAATTTTGTTATAATGAAATATGGAAGGTGGAATATTGTAGCCATTTTAGAAAGAAAAGAAACAGATCTATCGAATTCCATGAGCAAATAGAGGCGACCCTGATCAGATAGCTCCTATAGGAACCGTCTGATATGTTTCGACTGCGTTTAAATGCGTTTATATGAAGGAAAGGGTTAAGCATAGATTATTTAAGATAACTGAATAAAATAGGAGTCGGACAGGAACATAAGAAATGAATGACAACGTAACCAGACGGGATCATATGACAGTCGACTGTTACACATGTTAACTCTTATATATACGTATTTGCAAACAAAGTAGACCCAGATCAGAAGAATACTCGGGTGACTCCAGTAGTAGCCGTCTGATCCTGGTCTGCACTGTTTACTTATGAAATTATATAAATATGATTCTGAAGTTTCTGCTTTATTTATGTGTCCATATGTCATTTAAAATAAATTAGAAAATAAATACAGTAAAATCCCTGTAAACCGGAATTCTAGTAGAGATGAATTTAAATACCGTAAAGCAGGTGGCTGCTTAATGCAGAGTGAAAGTCATGCAGAAAGCTCCCAGAGGAGCTTTCTGTATGACTTTGACTCTGCATTAAGCTGTCACTTGTTTTAAAGACCGACATTGACACTAACCTTTAAGCAGGTGTCTGCTTAATGCAGAGTGAAAGCCATGCAGAAAGCTCCTAGAGGAGGAGCCTTCTGCGTGACTTTCACTCTGCATTAAGCAGACACCTGCCTTACAGGCCGACATTGATACGAATTTGAACGTCCGGTTTAGAGGGGGTTTACTGTATTCATAACATAAATTCAGGGTTTCCTGTAAAGGATTAATATACTGCAAGCGTAAGTGTTATTCCTTGTGAACGTTTTGGCTCCAGATGATGTTTTCAATAGCCGGGTATCTCATCCGTACGATACCGAATGATACACTTGATGTACCCTAGTTACCCCAAGTATTCGGATACTATGATGTTCCTTTCCATGGGTTTGTATAGCTAAATAAGTCAAGTTGGTATCACTTTGATAACTTTAAAATAAACTTACATTGCAACAATAGTGTAGACCTTGAATCTGGGTCTGTACAATTGGCCTAAGTTTGTATATCCGAATACCTGTGGTATTCAGGATATTTCTGAAAAGGAAACTAACCAGACGCTTCCAAAACAAAATAAATAATTCATTGAGCAGAAGGCACTTTTAAATTATAGAATATGTTTCATAAGGGGAGAGGAGTTCAATTACAATGGTTTACCTTCAGAATGCACAGTGGAGATGTAGGTCCAGTTGAAACGAATTACCACGTCCAGCATGGCTTGAGCCTGATACTTGTCCGAAGGGACGACCCTTACAAAGTACTGATATAGGTTCTTGTCACTTAGGTCCATACTCGTGGCAGAATATCCGATCTGCGGGATGTGGAACATCTGTAACATATTCTGAACTTGTATGGTGTTTTGACTCGAACCTGGACCTATCAACCCGGCAATGGGCTTAACCTTTGACCTCACACCACACATCGCTAAACTATCGTTGCGATTACCACCATCTATGCTAGCAATAGACGTCTTGATAAAGTCTATGCTTTGCTCAAGGGCGATGGGAGAATACCAGCATGAGTCCCGAATATCCCAACCCAAGGTTATATTAGGCAGAATGTTTGGATCGTTGTTTATTTCCTCGAGGGTCAAGAAAAACATTTCCGTCCTGTGTATACCGTACTGTTCCCAAATCTTCCCGCATGAGCGCGTGTACCTACTTGTATCGTGGGGCTTCCGATGTATTGGGAACAAGGCCCCTAAAATAATATCCCCGTTCCTTCGGGCTGAACGGTGATCCCCTGAGCAATCCAGAACCACTACGAGAAAATTTATACAAATCAGCACACGTGATATATCTACTTTCATTTTGTTAACTTTGATCAACTTTGCTTCATCATCACTCCGAGTCGCTCCTGTAACGAATCTCCTCACAGCTTTGTTCCGAATTAAATTTTATCGAAACACGTTTAGTACAATTTGAATAACATATTAAATACTCCAAGTGCATTTTAATTAATCCCATATCCACTTTAAACGTCACCGAATAAAAACCTTATCCAAATAATTCACGTTCCTCCTTGTTTAAACAGCGAGAGAAATGCACCGTGTACACATTACTTAACATGTACATATTTAACGTTCAAGCGACAGATGCGGTTTTGAGGTTTTGACCCGCAATGTAAAGTGCCTGTAAAATACTTGTACTGCGCCTTGTCTAGTTCTCAGTACCATCAACTTCTCACATACCACACTGTACTATCCACTGAACAGATGCAGCCGCTATATCCGTTTTTTGATGCGCAGTAATACAATTGATTCTTTTACAGTTAGACATGAAAACTGAAACTGCATGATTAACAAATCAGCAATTAATCTTTTATCTGATGAATATTCATGCAAGAAATAATGACATCGTGAATATTAATTAGATGGAATTTTATAATTGCATGTGAACTCGGGATGTTTTGGTTCCTGTTGGGGCAATCTGATCCGGGTCTACTCTGTTTACAAAGGCATGTACAGGCTTTCCTACGTAAATGGTTAAATAATTTCAGTACCGATTTTAAGGTATTAAGGTACATGTATTAAATAACTGTATTATGCCCTGGTGTTGGCACGACTCCTCGTCTCTTATCGCAATGAGCGAAACTGTGATATACCTTTGCAAACAGTTTGGATCGATCTACTGTTTGTCACACTACGTTTCAGAAGAAACTAAATGACAACCCATTTCTAATGTTTACCCTTTCCTCCATAAATACGCCTTTCTACGCCTTTGCAAACAGAATAGACCCATATCGTCTGATCAGGATTTGCTCTGTTTTCTTATGTAATGATGTCGATCTGATTCTACAGTTTCTGCTTTAGCAAATGTTTTATGTGTTAAAAATGCCATTTTAAAAATTAATCTGATTAATATTCATAATGCTATCACCTTTTTCATGAATATTCATGAAGTAAAGGTTTAAAACACACAACACTGTGCGCAGACGAAATTTATTTAGCGCCAGAAAGAGTTAAATTTTAACTTATCACTTCTGTCATTTACATTCTGTTTCGTATTCGAACTTAATAATCACATAAGGAAACTATTTCACAAGGATTTGAGTTGCAAAATCAAAGAATAGAGAAATAAACATGTCATTTAGAATTCCAAATGTAACTCCAGTGGCGGCGTCTTCGAAACTATCCGGTACTGTGTGTACATGCTGTATCGGGCAGATCCACTGCATTAACAGTCCGGGCCAGATTCCCAATATCCCCTTCAGATGCCTAAAAGTGCCGCCTGCTATGTACAGTGCTATGGTATCTGACAACAGTCATCTGCTTCTGTCCTACCTAATAATATCGCATGCTACAAAAGTCGTCCGACCAGCATTCTACTGCAGTGAGAGTCGTCTGCGATAGTCCTGCGACAACAAAGTCGTCTGCTCGACCCTTTATTATAACAGAATATTCTTAATAATAATGTTCTTTGTCATTTGCAAACAGTTTAGACCCTGATGAGAGGGATCCTAGAGGAACCCTCTCATCAGGGTCTGCACTGTTTATCACGTTACACTTTTCTATAGAAAATCCCTAATTATTCACGTAAGATTGACCTGTTTAAATGTTGGAATAGTCCATTTGAAAATTCAGCGTTGTACAGTGCTCCCTCCCTACAACGGCCCTCTCAATAACGATTCCCTCCTTACAACAACGCTTGTCACTGTTTCCGAAACAACAAGGCTCCAGAAAAATCTTTTTCCATCGTATTTTCTTTATTCCTCCATCAAACCCTATGTTGTGACCACTCTTTAGAATCGTCACTTTGTGACGATTCTAAAGAGTGGTCACAACATAGGGTTTCCTTGAAGCATAACGGTTTTAGTTCTCGAAATACACCTTATCTGGGGATCTGCAAACAAGCTAATTATGTTTGATTTTCCCTCCCTATAACAACTCCCTCTGAACAACACATACAATATTCGTACCCCAAAGGGTGTCGTTGTAGAGAGGGAGCACTGTACGGGTTATACAATCCTCCACTACAGCGGCCGTTTGTTAGGAAACTTTCGTAAGTTACAACACCGTAGTCTACTTAATTTCACTTTATCCCATTCCCTGTTCAATATTCATAAAAGAAATAACAAGCGAGGTTTTACGCAAGCGTAAAATGGCTGTGTAAAAATGTTTCAGCATGGTAGGAGATATAAAACAGAGAGCAACATTATTATTTGGTAATTTTGATTATGCAAGGACATACAAAGTTCTGATCAAAGACGACCAACTGACTTCTGAAATATAAGCAACTTTTCCTCTAAACAGGTATGAGTTTTGTTCCAGTTGCTTTTGCTGTGCTTTTTAGCGTTTATAACAACCTTTGCAAACAGTCTGGATACAGATGAGACGCCGAGTTTTGTAAAGGCGTAGAAAGGTGTTTATATGAAGGAAAGGGTTAACCCTTTCCCTGTTCTGTGTTTATTCCAAATTTCAATACCTACTGAATATTCATTAACAAAATAGTTATAAAGAAATATGGAAGGTGGAACATTGTAGACATTTCAGAAAGCAAAGAGATCGATCTATCAAATTCTATTAGTAAACAGAGCAGACCCTGATCAGATGGCTCCTCTAGGAGCCGTCTGATCTGGGTCTACTGTGTTTGTAAATGCGTGAAAACACGTTTATATGAGGGAAAGGGTTAACTCAGTGGCTGTAAAAACGGCATCTGTGACCACCGTCTGGTCTTAAACTACTGTTTGCAAATGCATGAAAAGGGGGTTAATCCTTTCCTTAGCGCCTTATCACGCATTTGCAAACAGGGTCGCCCCAGATCAGACGGCTCCTATAGGATGATATAGTAGCAGACTCTACAGTTATAGTAGAATAAGTTATCCATAGTTATTGTAGAATAATTTATCCACAGTTATTGTAGAATAAGTTATCCAAAGTTATTGTAGAACAAGTTATCCACAGTTATTGTCAAAGCAACAAGATTCCTTGAAAGATTTACTTTACAAAAAATCAGTAAATTTACCATTCCCATCATATAAACGTGTTATCACGCATCTGCAAACAGAGTAGACCCAGATCAGAGGAGCCGTCTGATCAGGGTCTGCTCTGTTTGCTACTATAATTTGATAGATTTATTGCTTTACTTTCTAAATTGTCTACAATATTCCACCTTCCATATTTCCTTATAACTATTTTGTTAATGAATATTCAGTAGGTATTGAAATTTGTCCTAAATACAGAACAGGGAAGGGGTCAACATTCATATTATCATTCCTTACATGTATAGTGAACTGGGAAAGAATTAATATAGGGTAAAGATTAAGAATTATCATTTGTTTGTACCTGAATTGATAACACATTCTGTGCAGCGTAGTCTTGATTAATAATCACATTTTTAACATGACCCTACACCCTAACTAGGACAAAATCCATAACATTGTTGTGAAAAATAATGTCTAATCAAATTTGGATCTGTTCAGTTTTGCTTCCTTCCAATCCGATTAAGCTTTTGAGAAACTAATGACCAAGTGTCAAACAGCTTGAATCCTGATGTGACGCCGAGTTACTCGGCGTCTCATCAGGATCGGAGCTGTTTGCAAATGCGAGTCGGACTGGATAGCAGAATAAGAGATAATTTACATAGATATTGAGACCTAACCCTTCTCACTACAAGCGTAATCAGACTCGTATTTGCATATACAGTCAAACCTCGATTATTCGAACCCTGAAATACGTATTGTTATCGATCTTTAAGACAGGTGGCTGCTTAATGCATGGTGATTTTCACCATGCATTAGGTAGCCACCTGTCTAAAAGGGTCTAAAGTCTTCTAAACAGAAAATTCGAATAATCGAGATTTTACATGTACATGTAAGTTAGATTCAGATGAGACGCCGAATAACTCATCGTTTCATCAGGATCCAAGGCGGCGTCTGATCAGGGACTTCTCTATTTGTCTCAATCTCAATTTTTATAGATGTGCTTTATTCCTTTGAAATTTGCATATATATATCTTTAATTTATAACTTAAAAATGCGCGACGCGTTTCATCAGATCATCAGATGATGAAACGCGTCGCGCATTTTTAAGTTATTAATTAAAGATTTTAAAATATATATAGCCTTTCCGGTTGTATTCTATTGCCAGTTATATTATATATATATATATATTATTTCCTTATTTTACCGAATGATTTAACAAAATTGGATTGCAGACGACAATTAGAAATTGGCGCCGAAATGGTTAAATGAAAGAAAGGGTTAAATTCATTAAAACTCGATGGAGAAGGGAGATTAGGTGTCCGAATTCTTTGGATAGGATAATATCTCAACAGTGGTCAATCTTATATTATCTTGCTGCTATTCCCCTACAAATACAGGACGAAATACAGCCATTCGTGTCCATATACATAATTCGAGCAGTGCTAGAACAAAAAAAGAAAATTAATTCCCCATACATCAATTATTTTCGATTAAGTTTAACTGTCACTTATCACATATTGTACCCAGCCATTATAACAACTGTATCACAGATTCGCTACAGGCAGCGAAAGGGTTCTGACTTGGAGGAGAATCGAGGAAATATAATTATTAACCCTTTACTCCATGAGTGAGTGAGTGAGTTGGGTTTTACGGCACTGCGACACTGAATAGGTCATATAGCGCCGATGAATGATGAACATTTATGTAAGAAATAATGACTTCATGAATATTAAATAGATTAATATATATAATGCCACATGAACACAGGAATATTTGACAGAAACTATAAATCTATACAGTAAAGCCTCTCTATAACGGCCACTAAACTACATCAAGTATTTTGTGTTAAATGCAGGTGGCTGCTTAAAGCAAGTTGAAAGTAATACAGAACGCTCCTGTAGGAGCGTTCTGTTTTACTTTCACCTTGCTTTAAGCAGCCACCTGCCCTAAATATCAACTAAGTAGCACAAAATAGTGGCCATTATAGAGAGGTGTTACTGTATTATTCCATACGAGCATATTCTAGTCTACTCTGTTTGCAAAGGCGTAGTAAGGTGAATCGTTAAACTCTAAAAGAATAATAAATACCTACTTTACCGTTTTTTACTCTAAACCAGAACTACAGATAAAGGTGTGTACTCAAATGCTAAAATCGTCATTTCTCCACCAAACCCTTTGTTGTGACCATTCTTTAGAATCATCTCTTCGAGACGATTCTATAGAGTGGTCACAACATAGGATTTGGTGGAGAAATAAAGAAGTTGTTATTGAAAATGTTTCAATGTATGCTTCTTATCTGGACCTCTGCTCTACGCATAACGTTTTGAATCTGAACTATGTTTCTAGTACAATGCTTCTTTCAGTACTTTTGTCTCATGTCATCTAACCATATTGGTTTTTTTAATCCGATTATTAAAAGCGAATCTCACCAGACGTGTCTGTGGGCGTCTGATCTTTCTCCTGCAATCTGCCTCACTGAGACAGTTTATCGCTTAAAGGTGTCTTAAAAAGCTATTAATTCTGTCACTAATCAGTTTATTGATGCCTTTCCTGCGTTTGACTGTATTTCCGGATATTTGTCTACGAAATAGTATACCCTTACACGTCAAAATGTAGAGAAAATATTTTCAACAACCGCAGGCCATTTAGAAGTCGTTGTGCCAAGATTAACCCTTTTCATGCTTAATATTTATTCAATATTTTATCACCTGATTAATGTCCATGAACAACTTCAATAAAATGAAACATGGAAATTGTCACCATGGCGTTTGATACTCAGTTAGAATTTTCTGAACCCCCCCCCCCCCAAAAAAAAGCATTAAAGAATCAGAACTAAGTACAATTGTTCCAGATCAGAGTTTGAACAGGCAAATAATGTGAGGGTTAAACATTGGGGATGGAGAAGATGAGTGACAAGGTTATGGGTCGGAATGAGCGTTACCGAAACTAGAACTGACAAAAACAAGCCGGAGAGCATGAATCGATACAGTACAAAATTTTACCCCGTGAATATCCATGTAAGAAATAATGTCATCATAAGTATTAACCATTCGCTTGCTATTCACGTCAATATACCTACCTGTAAATAGTGAAGACCCAGATGAGACAGCTCCTTCAGGAGCTGTCTCATCAGGGTCTGCACTATTTACAAATTGATTGTGCAACCAGTGCACTCCGCAGCAGTCATTGCACAGCAATATGCTGGTACACAGTGAAGATATATGTAATTATACAACAGGGCATGGGTAAAGAAGGAGAAATGTATTTTAAAATTCAGCAAGCGAAGGGTTAATTGGATGATATTTTACAATAGCATATGCACACAGGAAAATTACACAGGAACTATATTATCAGATTTATACATTCTATAGGCAAACTTAGCAGACACTGATCAAACATTTCCATCAAGAGCTGTCAGATCTGGGTCTACTCTGAATGCAAAATGCATGAAAGTGCGTTTGCGTGAGGGAAAGGGTTAACTATGTTTTGTGAGTGTAATAAACAATGTAAATAACTCGCAGACCACATCACTAATAGATAAAGGGCGCATAACAAATACTAAACGATCACCATTTTCTTAACCATTTCCATCATATAAACGTGTTTTCACTCATTTGTAAACAGAGTAGATCCATATCATATGACTCCTATAGGAGCTGTCTGAACAGGGTCTGCTCTGTGTGCTACTGGAATTTGAAAGATTTATTCATTTCCCTGTTCTTTGTTTATTCCAAATTTGAATACCTACTGAATATTCATGGAAAAAATAGGTGTAATGAAATATGTAAGGTGGAACATTGCATCCATTTTAGAAAGTAGAGATGCAGATATATCAAATTCCATTAGCAAACAGAGCAGACCCTGATCAGACGGCTGCTACAGGAGCCGTTTGATCTACGTCTTTTCTGTTTGCAAATGCGTGAAAAGGCGTTTATATGAAGGAAGTGGTTAAAATACAGTTCATGCACTAAACATATCTTATTTTTACGATGATTATACACAGTATACACCCTGTTGATGATATTCTACGCAACCAGAAACATATCCTAAATAGACTGGTAACATTTAAATAGCTGAGACTGTTAAAGCCATATAATTATATACAGATGACTGTAATGAAGACTCTATTTTCTGTTGTTTCTGTTTCGAGCGACAAGAATTATCAAACAATTTATTTCCACGTCAAGTAACACATCAGACGCCAATGACAATGTAACTTTCTAGTAGTAATTCCATGTTTCATCTATTCTGGAACATAGCTTCGGGTTTCGGTGTTTTTGAAACAATGACAAATCAAATCAAGAAGTATAACAAAGAAATGGGTGCCATATTAACACCATTACCTGCTTGAGACGCACGTTCACCCATTCGAAAACAGAGTAGACCCATAATGAAACAATATAGATCTAATTAAATAGTTTCTGTTTTGACTAAGTTACGCGGCGTTTCATGTACGTAGATCCAAGTTGTTTGCGAATTAGCGGGGTAAGGTTGAACCCATTCCCTCATAGTCTATTTTAAAGGAAGTGTTTAGAATGGTGCAGTGTTGAAATCATTGTGATAAATAGAGCATTTGCTCCATAGGAGATTAATTTTATTTTATTTTCCAATAAGACGACGGTGGCCTACAAAGCTGCTTTTAACCATTTACTCATTGAATATTCATGTTAGAAACAATGCCATCACGAATTAATTAGATGATTTGTTTTTATAAATAAATGCCTAAAATGTCATACGAACATGTGAAATGGTGGCCATGTCAGAAACAAAATAATAATTCTTATGGAGCAGATCCCGATCAGGAGCCGCCTGATCTGCAGGAACTGTCTCATCTGGGTCTTCACTATTTACAGGTAGGTTTATTGACGTGAATAGCAAGCGAAGGGTTAAAACAAAATTACTTCCATTTATCAGTGACCATTATACAACTTCACTCAACAGAACATTCACGAAATTATATACCCTTGCAAGTAACGCCAATGCAAGAAGGCGTTGTTGCATTTAAATGGCATTTAAAAGTAGTTTTAGGAAGTGTTCGGTTTAATCTGGTAACTATTACAATGAAACCTCTTTAGGATGCATAACGCTACTAACTTTATTGCCTATTAACTATTTACTCCATGAATATCCATGTAAACAATGTATGTATAAATATTGATTACTTTAATATTTGAAATGGCATATTACCAAGAAAGATTTTGTCCTTGGCAATAACTGTAGAATATAATTCAACAATTACACAGGATATACCCTGATCAGACTTCTTCTATAGGAACCGGTTGATCTGTGCCTACGCTGTTTGCAAATCTATTAAAAGGCGTATCTATGGGGTAGCGCGTTAAACCCTTGCAACACTTATTTGTACACATTGGTCCGTGTACATATTGGTCCTTTATCGGCTAGATGTTACATCACTGCCAATGGTGAACAATTAGTTTTCAACTCAACAGACTGTTAGACATTAAGTCGTTTACCTAAAAGAAATAACTATCCGCGACTTGTCTCGCATTTTGTCGCATTTGTAAAACACATTAGACCCCTATGACACGCCGAGTACTTCGGCGTCTCTTTAACACTTTCGGCGCCAAATTTTCTAATTGCCGTCTGCATACCACTTTTCTTAAATCAGTTAGTAAAACAAGGAAATGGGATAAATAAATGCAAATTTCAAAGGAATAAAGCACATATATAGAGCAAGAGATTGACACAAAAAGTGAAGTCCCTGATCAGACGCCGCCTTGGAAAGGCGCCGTCTGATCTGGGACTGGACTATTTGTCGTGGTGCAATTTTGCGACATCGGCGGTGAAAGGGTTAAGATCTAAGCAGTTAATGCTCGGTCAATAATTTGCAATAAACTTAGTTGAATCAAATAGTCAAATTTGTACAACATTCGAATTTGAGCAGACTTTATATTTCACAGTGGGATAAGGGTTAAGAGTTTAACCCATTACATCATAGGCTATATTTAGACACAAACTCTTTGAATAAATCTACCAAAAAGGAGCATTTACTAGAGAAAAGGATTTTTTGTGTAATTGTGTAGTTATGAAACCATTGTGATAGGAGCATTTTGCCCTATTTATCACACTGCTTTCAAAAAGTGGTTTTACAGAGGCGTCAAAAGGTGCCAATATGAGGGAATGAGTTAAGAGAAGGAGAACATTTACAGTAGGTCAATGATCATGTGAGATGATGTTATTTAGTGCATTTTGTCATCAATAAGGTCATTCCTTGAAATATTACGATAATACATGTAACACTTGGCCCGTAACTTATCGATTTTCCATATAGTCAATGACCGCAGCATCGTGAGTCCGATCATAACCTTCGCAGCTGAATGAAGTGTATAAAACATCAGTGATTTGTGTACCTTGCAGACGAGTATTTAATAACGACAACCCTTTGAATGCGGGAGATGAGTGAGATGTTATCTGCAAACAGTGTATACCCAGATAGGAGGACTTAAAGAGGAACCTTCTGATTAAGACTTATACTGTTGCATATACTTGCAAAATATACCCTTCCGTAGAGAATGAACTCGTTTGTTGAAAAGTATCGGGACATTCCACTTTGAAAATTCAGTAGGAATTCAATGAGTTATAGCAAGTCGATATTTCATTTGCAACCTGGCTGTTTAGACTATCAGGCCTTTATTTGAACTGACTTTCTTGTATGAGAAAGAAACTCTTTATCACCAAAGTGCAAAGTGGACGATGTTAAATACAAAGTGTTGTTTAATCTTACAATCGCCCGAATTATTTGCTTCTTGCGATGATTTAACTGATGAAATGACCATTGATACGGTTTATACAAGTCCATTACATTACAACGACATTTAAAAAATAGAACTAATTGTGAGTCATTAAGGTGTGTGGTAGATGTTGATTAATGTGGGACAAAAGTAAAACAGAAAGCCCAAATTCTCAATTGATTTGTTCTGCATTAAGGATACACATGATTTTAACTGCATTAGTCTGTATTAAGTTACCAACTGTTTTTGTCTTTATCGAATCAATAAGCAATAGCTTAACCTTTAGCCTGATATGGGCGGATGAGTGAATACCTATGTAAACAGTTTGGATCCAGATGAGACGCCGAGTAACTCGGCGTCTCATCAGGATCCAAACTGTTTCACCCTGATTGAATTTTGGTAGACAAATTGACTATAGCTTGATTTTTGAAAATGTTGTAGGTGAAAAATTCTGTAAAAATAAATTGCTCAGCAGGCTAAAGGTTAATAAAGGGTTAACTTACTGATAATTAATGATAGATGGCGATTGATTATAATGCTCTGCAATATTTTTTAAGATTATTTCGGATTAGTTGAATGGAACTCTTCCAACAACGCCTTCTTTTATCTTGTAACTGCCTCGGAGACAAATATTTTCCAGCAATCACATAAAACAGAACAAATCGACTGAAAGATAGACAAGCGGTCTAGTTGACAAAGTCACAACAAAAGAACAATAGGACTAAGTTATGAAAATTTGTTATACCTCTGACAGTTATATAACCAATCCTTTGAGCACGTACATTGTCTCGTCTGATTTATGATTACACAAACTGTGTCGGAAGCAATTGTGACAAACTATTACGCCAGTCGTTTCTTGAAGAAATAGCAAAGGAGACAACACTAACATGAATTAACCCTTTCCCTGTTCAATATTTATGTAAAAAAGTATGACATTTGCCCAAGTTTTATAATGTAAACTTAGAAAACGTAAAAGCAGATCACATGGTAAACGTAGAAATGGTAATATTAAGCGCAAATTTCGTCTTAATATGTCTGTTCATGATTTACATACTATTCTTAACGAAACTGGCAAATATGCTATGCTTTTTTGTTTATCATCTTTGCCATTTTCTTGTATTCGGTCCATTGACGAGGAGGCTGATAAAAATGTATGCATACAGACCCACTGATCAAAACTGCCTCAATTATATAAAGTTACACACAGCATGTTCTTCGTCATCATATTGATAAAGAATCTGAACATAAAATACATTTTCTTAAACTTCAATTCATAAATGAAGGTATCGATTTTATTGATATTCAAAGTATATTTCGTGATAAGAATGTAATCGATACTATTCCTAAATATTTCATAAATACTGAATCACCTATTATCTGCTATAACTACAATAAACCAATAAGGAACGTTATCTTTAACTACAATAACATTGTATCTGACTTAAATATTAATGTCAATACCCCTACTTCTTGTGACTGTAGCACTTCAAGCTTTTGTTATAAACCAGTTGGTCACGTCATTACTGGTAATTTTAATATTATTAAAGATAAACGTCTCAGGAACGTCCTGACTAAAGGACCCAAATATAGATTACATTCCCTTATTGAATTTGACACTTGTACTCAATTTGCTGAAGCTATACAAGAACTCTAAATCAAATGGTGTCGACAAGAACATGCTGATGTAATGCCCTTTCGGATTGGAACAAACATGTTTTTGACATTATTGATACACGTATTGCTTTTTACAAATCAAATTAACATCTATTACCACCTCGACCTAGAGTTACATTTCGATATCTGAAGAAAAACATTTCGAACTTTCATTCTAGTTATGTTCTTGCTCCTGCTGACAAGGCAACAAATAATGTAATAATTATGTGAATATTGTATTATGTTGATGTTTTGAAGAAGGAATTAACTGGTTCACAGACATATATTACAGTGCAAACCCCTAAAAAAGATATAGTCTCGGAACATGTAAAATGTGCAATACTTTTAAGTCTACTCCTAACGTAAAACAACATAAACTTTCTACTATGTACTAGATTCCTAACCTACATAAAAATCCGTATATTTTATTTTTTATTGCTAACTCTAGTTATTGTACTACTACTAAACTATTTAAACGTTTAACGTCGTGTCTTACTACTATCAAAGAACATGTTAAACGTTACTGTGATAAAAATATATGACAATTCTGGTATTGTTTGGTCCATAAAAAATTCAACTGATATTTTAACTAAACTTGAAAATGAACAGTACAACATTTCTTCACTGAGCTCTTATGATTTCTCTACACTCTATACTACTCTACCTCACCATCTTATAAAGGATAAACTGATTAAATTGATGGAAAAACCTTCGCCAGGGAAAATAAAATGTTCCTAGCTTGTAATGTTCAACGTTCATTCTTTTCGAATTCTGAAGTTGAAAATTACGTGGACTTTTAGATAACATATTTGTGCGCTATGGGGATACCATATATCGTCAAGTTGTTGGTATACCTATGGGAACAAATTGTGCCCCTCTTGTTGCAGATTTGTTTTTATATTGCTATGAGAGGGATTTCATGCTTAGCTTAAAACCTGATACACAATCTGATATTGTTAGTGCTTTTAATAAAACGTCTCGGTATTTAGACGATATTTTGAATTTAGATAATCCTTATTTTGAAAATATGGTTTCTTCTATTTACCCAAAATAACTTACTTTCAACAAAGCGAATCGATCCGACATTCAGGCTTCCTTTTTAGATGTGAATCTTTCATTCACTAATGATAAAGTTTTGTCTAAAATATACGATAAAAGGGAACACTTTGATTTCAAAATTGTTAATTATCCTTTTCTAGATGGAGATGTTCCCCGGTCTACATCTTATGGGGTTTACATTTCTCAACTTATTCACTTCGCCCGAGCCTGTTCTTTGCTAGAATATTTTAATAGTCGTAATTTAGCTATAACTCATAAACTTCTTAAGCAAGGCTACAGATATAATAAAATTTGGAAAGCTTTTTCAAAATTTTATTATCGAAATTTACCCCTCAATATAACTGCAATTTACGGACGTTACTGCAACAAGGTATTTCTCACCCAGATTTCTATGGTGATTTTATTTACAAACTTGGGGGTCATATCCATTTTCACGATTTGTTTATTAAACGCATTAAAACTTTTAGGAAGAAAGGTTATGAGTCTATTAGATTGCAACACACTGCATGTTTGGTTATCGACCCCTTTACAGTCGGTCGCTACGCTTCCTCCCTCTTTGCTTGCACGATGAGAGGCCGAGGGTAGTACTCTATGATGGTATACTCTTAAACCCAGAAATGGGACGAGCTTACCAGACTCATGTATTACCTTTTCTCTGTCCTGCCCTTAACGGCTTCCCTGCAGTTGCTCCGTCTTCAGCAAAGCCATTGAGTACATATTTGACGGACTTTCACAGTTGTTATGCTTTGTTTTACATTTTGTAATGTGATTAATGTGTTCTGTGATGTGGGGAAGTCCGGCGGGGATACCTTTATTTACAGTGTTTGTTTAGGTAGGATGACTTTGCGATACGTGAGGTTAGGACGTCCGTAAACCGGTTTAAACCAGCTATGTGAAGTTAGCTGTGAGTTGAGGGTTGGGGGTTGGACATTCATTTCTATAATTTGCGTGCGAATACCCAAAATGGTAACGAAACCACAGCCAGAAGTGAGTTGAACATTCGTTCCCTATAGTGCGAACGCACAGCTAGAAGTACATTGCTGGAAGTGGGTTGGACATTCAAACCACATGATCACATACTAAATCGAATACACTTCTAGAAGCGAATACCCAGCCAGAAGTGAGTTGGACATTCGTGAAATGAGAACCCACAACTGAAAATCGAATGTCTAACTGGCAGTGGGTTGGACATTCAAACACATGATCACACGTAATTCGAATACTCTTCTAGTCGCGAATACCCAGCCAGAAGTGAGTTGGACATTCGTGAAATGCGAACCCACAACTGCAAATCGAATGTCTAACTGGCAGTGGGTTGGACATTCAAACAAATGATCACACGTAATTCGAATACACTTCTAGCCGCGAATACCCAGCCAGAAGTGAGTTGGACATTCGTGAAATGCGAACCCACAACTGAAAATCGAATGTCTAACTGGCAGTGGGTTGGACATTCAAACACATGCTAACATATTAATTCGAATACCCTTCTAGCCGCGAATACCCAGCCAGAAGTGAGTTGGACATTCGTGAAATGCGAACCCACAACGGAAAATCGAATGTCTAACTGGCTGTGGGTTGGACATTCAAACACATGATAACATGTTAATTTGAATACACTTCTAGCCGCGAATACCCAGCCAGAAGTGAGTTGGACATTCGTGAAATGTGATCCCAAAACTGAAAATCGAATGTCTAACTGGCAGCGAGTTGGACATTCAAACACATGATGATATGTTAATTCGAATACATTCTAGCCTCGAATACCCAGCCAGAAGTGAGTTGGACATTCGCTAAATGCGAACCCATAATTGAAAATCGAATGTCTAACTGGCTGTGGGTTGGACATTCAAACACATTCTAATATATTAATTCGAATACCCTTTTAGCCGCGAATACCCAGCCAGAAGTGAGTTGGACATTCGTTAAATGCGAACCCACAACGGAAAATCGAATGTCTAACTGGCTGTGGGTTGGACATTCAAACACATGATAACATGTTAATTTGAATACACTTCTAGCCGCGAATACCCAGCCAGAAGTGAGTTGGACATTCGTGAAATGTGATCCCAAAACTGAAAATCGAATGTCTAACTGGCAGCGAGTTGGACATTCAAACACATGATGATATGTTAATTCGAATACATTCTAGCCTCGAATACCCAGCCAGAAGTGAGTTGGACATTCGCTAAATGCGAACCCATAATTGAAAATCGAATGTCTAACTGGCTGTGGGTTGGACATTCAAACACATTCTAATATATTAATTCGAATACCCTTTTAGCCGCGAATACCCAGCCAGAAGTGAGTTGGACATTCGTTAAATGCGAACCCACAACGGAAAATCGAATGTCTAACTGGCAGTGGGTTGGACATTCAAACACTTGATCACACGTAATTCGAATACCCTTCTAGCCGCGAATACCCAGCCAGAAGTGAGTTGGACATTCGTGAAATGCGAACCCACAACTGAAAATCGAATGTCTAACTGGCTGTGGGTTGGACATTCAAACACATGATAAGATGTTAATTTGAATACACTTCTAGCCGCGAATACCCAGCCAGAAGTGAGTTGGACATTCGTGAAATGTGATCCCAAAACTGAAAATCGAATGTCTAACTGGCAGCGAGTTGGACATTCAAACACATGATGATATGTTAATTCGAATACACTTCTAGCCTCGAATATCCAGCCAGAAGTGAGTTGGACATTCGCTAAATGCGAACCCATAATTGAAAATCGAATGTCTAACTGGCTGTGGGTTGGACATTCAAACACATGCTAACATATTAATTCGAATACCCTTCTAGCCGCGAATACCCAGCCAGAAATGAGTTGGACATTCGTGAAATGCGAACCCACAACTGAAAATCGAATGTCTAACTGGCAGTGGGTTGGACATTCAAACACATGCTAACATATTAATTCGAATACCCTTCTAGCCGCGAATACCCAGCCAGAAGTGAATTGGACATTCGTGAAATGCGAACCCACAACTGAAAATCGAATGTCTAACTGGCAGTGGGTTGGACATTCAAACACATGCTAACATATTAATTCGAATACCCTTTTAGCCGCGAATACCCAGCCAGAAGTGAGTTGGACATTCGTTAAATGCGAACCCACAACGGAAAATCGAATGTCTAACTGGCAGTGGGTTGGACATTCAAACACATACTAACATATTAATTCGAATACCCTTCTAGCCGCGAATACCCAGCCAGAAATGAGTTGGACATTCGTGAAATGCGAACCCACAACTGAAAATCGAATGTCTAACTGGCAGTGGGTTGGACATTCAAACACATGCTAACATATTAATTCGAATACCCTTTTAGCCGCGAATACCCAGCCAGAAGTGAGTTGGACATTCGTTAAATGCGAACCCACAACGGAAAATCGAATGTCTAACTGGCAGTGGGTTGGACATTCAAACACATGATCACACGTAATTCGAATACCCTTCTAGCCGAGAATACCCAGCCAGAAGTGAGTTGGACATTCGTGAAATGCGAACCCACAACTGAAAATCGAATGTCTAACTGGCTGTGGGTTGGACATTCAAACACATGCTAACATATTAATTCGAATACACTTTTAGCCGCGAATACCCAGCCAGAAGTGAGTTGGACATTCGTTAAATGCGAACCCACAACGGAAAATCGAATGTCAAACTGGCAGTGGGTTGGACATTCAAACACATGATCACACGTAATTCGAATACCCTTCTAGCCGCGAATACCCAGCCAGAAGTGAGTTGGACATTCGTGAAATGCGAACCCACAACTGAAAATCGAATGTCTAACTGGCAGTGGGTTGGACATTCAAACACATGCTAACATATTAATTCGAATACTCTTCTAGCCGCGAATACCCAGCCAGAAGTGAGTTGGACATTCGTGAAATGCGAACCCACAACGGAAAATCGAATGTCTAACTGGCTGTGGGTTGGACATTCAAACACATGATAACATGTTAATTCGAATACACTTCTAGCCGCGAATACCCAGCCAGAAGTGAGTTGGACATTCGTGAAATGCGAACCCACAACTGAAAATCGAATGTCTAACTGGCAGTGGGTTGGACATTCAAACACATGCTAACATATTAATTCGAATACCCTTTTAGCCGCGAATACCCAGCCAGAAGTGAGTTGGACATTCGTTAAATGCGAACCCACAACGGAAAATCGAATGTCAAACTGGCTGTGGGTTGGACATTCAAACACATGATCACACGTAATTCGAATACACTTCTAGCCGCGAATACCCAGCCAGAAGTGAGTTGGACATTCGTGAAATGCGAACCCACAACTGAAAATCGAATGTCTAACTGGCAGTGGGTTGGACATTCAAACACATGCTAACATATTAATTCGAATACCCTTCTAGCCGCGAATACCCAGCCAGAAGTGAGTTGGACATTCGTGAAATGCGAACCCACAACGGAAAATCGAATGTCTAACTGGCTGTGGGTTGGACATTCAAACACATGATAACATGTTAATTTGAATACCCTTCTAGCCGCGAATACCCAGCCAGAAGTGAGTTGGACATTCGTGAAATGCGAACCCACAACTGAAAATCGAATGTCTAACTGGCTGTGGGTTGGACATTCAAACACATGCTAACATATTAATTCGAATACCCTTCTAGCCGCGAATACCCAGCCATAAGTGAGTTGGACATTCGTGAAATGCGAACCCACAACTGAAAATCGAATGTCTAACTGGCTGTGGGTTGGACATTCAAACACATGATAACATGTTAATTTGAATACACTTCTAGCCGCGAATACCCAGCCAGAAGTGAGTTGGACATTCGTGAAATGTGATCCCAAAACTGAAAATCGAATGTCTAACTGGCAGCGAGTTGGACATTCAAACACATGATGATATGTTAATTCGAATACACTTCTAGCCTCGAATACCCAGCCAGAAGTGAGTTGGACATTCGCTAAATGCGAACCCATAATTGAAAATCGAATGTCGAACTGGCTGTGGGTTGGGCATTCAAACACATGACCATATGTTAATTCAAATACACTTCTAGCCGCGAATACCCAGCCAGAAGTGAGTTGGACATTCGAGAAATCCGAACCCACAACTGAAAATCGAATGTTTGACTGGCAGTGGGTTGGACATTCAAACACATGCTAACATATTAATTCGAATACCCTTCTAGCCGCGAATACCCAGCCAGAAGTGAGTTGGACATTCGTTAAATGCGAACCCACAACGGAAAATCGAATGTCTAACTGGCAGTGGGTTGGACATTCAAACACATGATCACATGTTAATTTGAATACACTTCTAGCCGCGAATACCCAGCGAGAAGTGAGTTGGACATTCGTGAAATGTGAAACCAAAACTGAAAATCGAATGTCTAACTGGCAGCGAGTTGGACATTCAAACACATGATGATATGTTATTTCAAATACACTTCTAGCCTCGAATACCCAGCCAGAAGAGAGTTCGACATTCGCTAAATGCGAATCCACAACTGAAAATCCAATGTCTAACTGGCAGCGAGTTGGACATTCAAACACATGATGATATGTTATTTCGAATACACTTCTAGCCTCGAATACCCAGTCAGAAGTGAGTTGGACATTCGGGAAATCCGAACCCACAACTGAAAATCGAATGTTTAACTGGCAGTGGGTTGGACATTCAAACACATGCTAACATATTAATTCGAATACCCTTCTAGCCGCGAATACCCAGCCAGAAGTGAGTTGGACATTCGTTAAATGCGAACCCACAACGGAAAATCGAATGTCAAACTGGCAGTGGGTTGGACATTCAAACACATGATTACACGTAATTCGAATACCCTTCTAGCCGCGAATACCCAGCCAGAAGTGAGTTGGACATTCGTGAAATGCGAACCCACAACTGAAAATCGAATGTCTAACTGGCAGTGGGTTGGACATTCAAACACATGCTAACATATTAATTCGAATACCCTTCTAGCCTCGAATACCCAGCCAGAAGTGAGTTGGACATTCGTGAAATGCAAACCCACAACGGAAAATCGAATATCTAACTGGCTGTGGGTTGGGCATTCAAACACATGATAACATGTTAATTTGAATACACTTCTAGCTGCGAATACCCAGCCAGAAGTGAGTTGGACATTCGTGAAATGTGATCCCAAAACTGAAAATCGAATGTCTAACTGGCAGCGAGTTGGACATTCAAACACATGATGATATGTTAATTCGAATACACTTCTAGCCTCGAATACCCAGCCAGAAGTGAGTTGGACATTCGCTAAATGCGAACCCATAATTGAAAATCGAATGTCTAACTGGCTGTGGGTTGGACATTCAAACACATGCTAACATATTAATTCGAAAACCCTTTTAGCCGCGAATACCCAGCCAGAAGTGAGTTGGACATTCGTTAAATGCGAATCCACAACGGAAAATCGAATGTCAAACTGGCAGTGGGTTGGACATTCAAACACATGATCACACGTAATTCGAATACACTTCTAGCCGCGAATACCCAGCCAGAAGTGAGTTGGACATTCGTGAAATGCGAACAAACAACTGAATATTGAATTTCTAACTGGCAGTGGGTTGGACATTCAAACACATGCTAACATATTAATTCGAATACCCTTTTAGCCGCGAATACCCAGCCAGAAGTGAGTTGGACATTCGTGAAATGTGATCCCAAAACTGAAAATCGAATGTCTAACTGGCAGCGAGTTGGACATTCAAACACATGATGATATGTTAATTCGAATGCACTTCTAGCCTCGAATACCCAGCCAGAAGTGAGTTGGACATTCGCTAAATGCGAACCCATAATTGAAAATCGAATGTCGAACTGGCTGTGGGTTGGGCATTCAAACACATGATCATATGTTAATTCGAATACACTTCTAGCCTCGAATACCCAGCCAGAAGTGAGTTGGACATTCGTGAAATGCGAACCCACAACTGCAAATCGAATGTCAAACTGGCAGTGGGTTGGACATTCAAACAAATGATCACACGTAATTCGAATACACCTCTAACCGCGAATACCCAGCCAGAAGTGAGTTGGACATTCGTGAAATGCGAACCCACAACGGAAAATCGAATGTCTAACTGGCTGTGGGTTGGACATTCAAACACATGATAACATGTTAATTTGAATACACTTCTAGCCGCGAATACCCAGCCAGAAGTGAGTTGGACATTCGTGAAATGTGATCCCAAAACTGAAAATCGAATGTCTAACTGGCAGCGAGTTGGACATTCAAACACATGATGATATGTTAATTCGAATACACTTCTAGCCTCGAATACCCAGCCAGAAGTGAGTTGGACATTCGCTAAATGCGAACCCATAATTGAAAATCGAATGTCTAACTGGCTGTGGGTTGGACATTCAAACACATGCTAACATATTAATTCGAATACCCTTCTAGCCGCGAATACCCAGCCAGAAGTGAGTTGGACATTCGTGAAATGCGAACCCACAACTGAAAATCGAATGTCTAACTGGCAGTGGGTTGGACATTCAAACACATGCTAACATTAATTCGAATACCCTTCTAGCCGCGAATACCCAGCCAGAAGTGAGTTGGACATTCGTGAAATGCGAACCCACAACTGAAAATCGAATGTCTAACTGGCAGTGGGTTGGACATTCAAACACATGCTAACATATTAATTCGAATACCCTTCTAGCCGCGAATACCCAGCCAGAAGTGAGTTGGACATTCGTGAAATGCAAACCCACAACGGAAAATCGAATGTCTAACTGGCTGTGGGTTGGGCATTCAAACACATGATAACATGTTAATTTGAATACACTTCTAGCCGCGAATACCCAGCCAGAAGTGAGTTGGACATTCGTGAAATGTGATCCCAAAACTGAAAATCGAATGTCTAACTGGCAGCGAGTTGGACATTCAAACACATGATGATATGTTATTTCGAATACACTTCTAGCCTCGAATACCCAGCCAGAAGTGAGTTGGACATTCGCTAAATGCGAACCCACAACTGAAAATCGAATGTCTAACTGGCAGCGAGTTGGACATTCAAACACATGATGATATATTATTTCGAATACACTTCTAACCTCGAATACCCAGCCAGAAGTGAGTTGGACATTCGGGAAATCCGAACCCACAACTGAAAATCGAATGTCTAACTGGCGGCGGGTTGGACATTCAAACACATGCTAACATATTAATTCGAATACCCTTCTAGCCGCGAATACCCAGCCAGAAGTGAGTTGGACATTCGTGAAATGCGAACCCACAACGGAAAATCGAATGTCTAACTGGCTGTAGGTTGGACATTCAAACACATGATCACATGTTAATTTGAATGCACTTCTAGCCGCGAATACCCAGCGAGAAGTGAGTTGGACATTCGAGAAATGTGAACCCACAACTGAAAATCGAATGTCTAACTGGCAGCGAGTTGGACATTCAAACACATGATGATATGTTAATTCGATTACACTTCTAGCCTCGAATACCCAGGCAGAAGTGAGTTGGACATTCGTGAAATGCGAACCCACAACAGAAAATCGAATGTCGAACTGGCAGTGGGTTGGACATTCAAACACATGATCATATATTAATTCGAATACCCTTCTAGCCTCGAATACCCAGCCAGAAGTGAGTTGGACATTCGTTAAATGCGAACCACAACGGAAAATCGAATTTCAAACTGGCAATGGGTTGGACATTCAAACACATGATCACACGTAATTCGAATACACTTCTAGCCGCGAATACCAGCCAGAAGTGAGTTGGACATTCGTGAAATGCGAACCCACAACTGAAAATCGAATGTTAAACTGGCAGTGGGTTGGACATTCAAACACATGCTAACATATTAATTCGAATACCCTTCTAGCCGCAAATACAAAGCCAGAAATGAGTTGGACATTCGTGAAATGCGAACCCACAACGGAAAATCGAATGTCAAACTGGCAGTGGGTTGGACATTCAAAGATATGATCACATGTTAATTTGAATACACTTCTAGCCGCGAATACCCAGCCAGAAGTGAGTTGGATATTCGTGAAATGTGATCCCAAAACTGAAAATCGAATGTCTAACTGGCAGCAAGTTGGACATTCAAACACATGATGATATGTTAATTCGAATACACGTATAGTCTCGAATACACAGCCAGAAGTGTGTTGGACATTCGCTAAATGCGAACCCATAATTGAAAATCGAATGTCGAACTGGCTGAGGGTTGGGCATTCAAACACTTGATCATATGTTAATTCGAATACACTTCTAGCCGCGAATACCCGGCCAGAAGTGAGTTGGACATTCGTGAAATGCGAACCCACAACTGAAAATCGAATGTCTAACTGACTGTGGGTTGGACATTCAAACATATGCTATATATGTATATATGTATGTATATATATATATATATATTATATAATATATATATATATACACACGTATATATACATATATATATAAAAACACGTATATATATATATAAACACGTATATATATATAAACACGTGTGTATGTGTGTGTGTGTATATATATATATATATATATATATATATATATATATATGTATTCGTATTAATATGTTAGCATATGTTTTGAATGTCCAACCCACAGCCAGTTAGACATTCGATTTTCAGTTGTGGGTTCGCATTTCACCAATGTCCAACTCACTTCTGGCTGGGTATTCGAGGCTAGAAGTGTATTCGAATTAACATATGATCATGTGTTTGAATGTCCAACCCACAGCCAGTTAGACATTCGATTTTCAATTATGGGTTCGCATTTAGCGAATGTCGAACTCACTTCTGGCTGGGTATTCGAGGCTATAAGTGTATTCGAATTAACATATCATCATGTGTTTGAATGTCCAACTCCCTGCCAGTTAGACATTCGATTTTCAGTTTTAGGATCACATTTCACGAATGTCCAACTCACTTCTGGCTGGGTATTCGCGACTAGAAGGGTATTCGAATTAATATGTTAGCATGTGTTTGAATGTCCAACCCACTGCCAGTTAGACATTCGATTTTCAGTTGTGGGTTCGCATTTCACGAATGTCCAACTCACTTCTGGCTGGGTATTCGCGGCTAGAAGGGTATTCGAATTACGTGTGATCATGTGTTTGAATGTCCAACCCACTGCCAGTTTGACATTCGATTTTCCGTTGTGGGTTCGCATTTAACGAATGTCCAACTCACTTCTGGCTGGGTATTCGCGGTTAGAAGGGTATTCGAATTAATATGTTAGCATGTGTTTGAATGTCCAACCCACTGCCAGTTAAACATTCGATTTTCAGTTGTGGGTTCGGATTTCCCGAATGTCCAACTCACTTCTGGCTGGGTATTCGCGGCTAGAAGTTTATTCGAATTGACATATGATCATGTGTTTGAATGCCCAACCCACAGCCAGTTCGACATTCGATTTTCAATTATGGGTTCGCATTTAGCGAATGTCCAACTCACTTCTGGCTGGGTATTCGAGGCTAGAAGGGTATTCGAATTAACATATCATCATGTGTTTGAATGTCCAACTCGCTGCCAGTTAGTCATTCGATTTTCAGTTTTGGGATCACATTTCACGAATGTCCAACTCACTTCTGGCTGGGTATTCGAGGCTAGAAGTGTATTCGAATTAACATATCATCATGTGTTTGAATGTCCAACTCGCTGCCAGTTAGACATTCGATTTTCAGTTTTGGTTTCATATTTCACGAATGTCCAACTCACTTCTGGCTGGGTATTCGCGGCTAGAAGTATATTCAAATTAACATGTTATCATGTGTTTGAATGTCCAACCCACAGCCAGTTAGACATTCGATTTTCCGTTGTGGGTTCGCTTTTCACCAATGTCCAACTCACTTCTGGCTGGGTATTCGCGGCTAAAAGGGTATTCGAATTAATATGTTAGCATGTGTTTGAATGTCCAACCCACTGCCAGTTAGACATTCGATTTTCAGTTTTGGGTTCACATTTCACGAATGTCCAACTCACTTCTGGCTGGGTATTCGCGGCTAGAAGTGTATTCAAATTAACATGTGATCATGTGTTTGAATTTCCAACCCACTGCCAGTTTGACATTCGATTTTCCGTTGTGGGTTCGCATTTAACGAATGTCCAACTCACTTCTGGCTGGGTATTCCCGGCTAGAAGGGTATTCGAATTAATATGTTAGCATGTGTTTGAATGTCCAACCCACTGCCAGTTAGACATTCGATTTTCAGTTGTGGGTTCGGATTTCCCGAATGTCCAACTCACTTCTGGCTGGGTATTCGAGGCTAGAAGTGTATTCGAAATAATATATCATCATGTGTTTGAATGTCCAACTCGCTGCCAGTTAGACATTGGATTTTCAGTTGTGGGTTCGCATTTAGCGAATGTCGAACTCACTTCTGGCTGGGTATTCGAGGCTAGAAGTGTATTTGAAATAACATATCATCATGTGTTTGAATGTCCAACTCGCTGCCAGTTAAACATTCGATTTTCAGTTGTGGGTTCGCATTTCCCGAATGTCCAACTCACTTCTGGCTGGGTATTCGCGGCTAGAAGTGTATTCGAATTAACATATGATCATGTGTTTGAATGCCCAACCCACAGCCAGTTGGACATTCGATTTTCAATTATGGGTTCGCATTTAGCGAATGTCCAACTCACTTCTGGCTGGGTATTCGAGGCTAGAAGGGTATTCGAATTAACATAGCATCATGTGTTTGAATGTCCAACTCGCTGCCAGTTAGACATTCGATTTTCAGTTTTAGGATCACATTTCACGAATGTCCAACTCACTTCTGGCTGGGTATTCGCGGCTAGAAGGGTATTCGAATTAATATGTTAGCATGTGTTTGAATGTCCAACCCACTGCCAGTTAGACATTCGATTTTCAGTTGTGGGTTCGCATTTCACGAATGTCCAACTCACTTCTGGCTGGGTATTCGCGGCTAGAAGGGTATTCGAATTACGTGTGATCATGTGTTTGAATGTCCAACCCACTGCCAGTTTGACATTCGATTTTCCGTTGTGGGTTCGCATTTCACGAATGTCCAACTCACTTCTGGCTGGGTATTCGCGGCTAGAAGGGTATTCGAATTAATATGTTAGCATGTGTTTGAATGTCCAACCCACTGCCAGTTAAACATTCGATTTTCAGTTGTGGGTTCGGATTTCCCGAATGTCCAACTCACTTCTGGCTGGGTATTCGCGGCTAGAAGTTTATTCGAATTGACATATGATCATGTGTTTGAATGCCCAACCCACAGCCAGTTCGACATTCGATTTTCAATTATGGGTTCGCATTTAGCGAATGTCCAACTCACTTCTGGCTGGGTATTCGAGGCTAGAAGGGTATTCGAATTAACATATCATCATGTGTTTGAATGTCCAACTCGCTGCCAGTTAGACATTCGATTTTCAGTTTTGGGATCACATTTCACGAATGTCCAACTCACTTCTGGCTGGGTATTCGCGGCTAGAAGTGTATTCAAATTAACATGTTATCATGTGTTTGAATGTCCAACCCACAGCCAGTTAGACATTCGATTTTCCGTTGTGGGTTCGCATTTCACGAATGTCCAACTCACTTCTGGCTGGGTATTCGCGGCTAGAAGGGTACTCGAATTAATATGTTAGCATGTGTTTGAATGTCCAACCCACTGCCAGTTAGACATTCGATTTTCAGTTTTGGGTTCACATTTCACGAATGTCCAACTCACTTCTGGCTGGGTATTCGCGGCTAGAAGGGTATTCAAATTAACATGTGATCATGTGTTTGAATTTCCAACCCACTGCCAGTTTGACATTCGATTTTCCGTTGTGGGTTCGCATTTAACGAATGTCCAACTCACTTCTGGCTGGGTATTCGCGGCTAGAAGGGTATTCGAATGAATATGTTAGCATGTGTTTGAATGTCCAACCCACTGCCAGTTAGACATTCGATTTTCAGTTGTGGGTTCGGATTTCCCGAATGTCCAACTCACTTCTGGCTGGGTATTCGAGGCTAGAAGTGTATTCGAAATAATATATCATCATGTGTTTGAATGTCCAACTCGCTGCCAGTTAGACATTGGATTTTCAGTTGTGGATTCGCATTTAGCGAATGTCGAACTCACTTCTGGCTGGGTATTCGAGGCTAGAAGTGTATTTGAAATAACATATCATCATGTGTTTGAATGTCCAACTCGCTGCCAGTTAGACATTCGATTTTCAGTTTTGGTTTCACATTTCACGAATGTCCAACTCACTTCTCGCTGGGTATTCGCGGCTAGAAGTGTATTCAAATTAACATGTGATCATGTGTTTGAATGTCCAACCCACTGCCAGTTAGACATTCGATTTTCCGTTGTGCGTTCGCATTTCACGAATGTCCAACTCACTTCTGGCTGGGTATTCGCGGCTAGAAAGGTATTCGAATTAATATGTTAGCATGTGTTTGAATGTCCAACCCACAGCCAGTTAAACATTCGATTTTCAGTTGTGGGTTCGGATTTCCCGAATGTCCAACTCACTTCTGGCTGGGTATTCGCGGCTAGAAGTGTATTCGAATTAACATATGATCTTGTGTTTGAATGCCCAACCCACAGCCAGTTGGACATTCGATTTTCAATTATGGGTTCGCATTTAGCGAATGTCGAACTCACTTCTGGCTGGGTATTCGCGGCTAGAAGTGTATTCAAATTAACATTTTATCATGTGTTTGAATGTCCAACCCACAGCCAGTTAGACATTCGATTTTCCGTTGTGGGTTCGCATTTCACGAATGTCCAACCCACTTCTGGCTGGGTATTCGCAGCTAGAAGGGTATTCGAATTAATATGTTAGCATGTGTTTGAATGTCCAACCCACTGCCAGTTAGACATTCGATTTTCAGTTTTGGGTTCACATTTCACGAATGTCCAACTCACTTCTGGCTGGGTATTCGCGGCTAGAAGGGTATTCGAATTACGTGTGATCATGTGTTTGAATGTCCAACCCACTGCCAGTTTGACATTCGATTTTCCGTTGTGGGTTCGCATTTAACGAATGTCCAACTCACTTCTGGCTGGGTATTCGCGGCTAAAAGGGTATTCGAATTAATATGTTAGCATGTGTTTGAATGTCCAACCCACAGCCAGTTAGACATTCGATTTTCCGTTGTGGGTTCGCATTTCACGAATGTCCAACTCACTTCTGGCTGGGTATTCGCGGCTAGAAGTGTATTCGAATTACGTGTGATCATTTGTTTGAATGTCCAACCCACTGCCAGTTAGACATTCGATTTTCAGTTGTGGGTTCGCATTTCACGAATGTCCAACTCACTTCTGGCTGGGTATTCGCGGCTAGAAGTGTATTCGAATTACGTGTGATCATGTGTTTGAATGTCCAACCCACTGCCAGTTAGACATTCGATTTTCAGTTGTGGGTTCGCATTTCACGAATGTCCAACTCACTTCTGGCTGGGTATTCGCTTCTAGAAGTGTATTCGATTTAGTATGTGATCATGTGGTTTGAATGTCCAACCCACTTCCAGCAATGTACTTCTAGCTGTGCGTTCGCACTATAGGGAACGAATGTTCAACTCACTTCTGGCTGTGGTTTCGTTACCATTTTGGGTATTCGCACGCAAAGTATAGAAATGAATGTCCAACCCCCAACCCTCAACTCACAGCTAACTTCACATAGCTGTTTAAACCCCAGTGGTGATTTTGCTACTGACCGTGCCAAGGTGGTACTCTCTTTGTCACTCTTACTTTTGTTTGTCTTGTGTCTTTGTGCTTGTGTTTGTGTGTTTGTTGGTGTTTTCTGTGTTCTTCTCGTGTGTGCGTGCGTGTGTTTGGTTGTGTGTGTGACATGCTGTCTATCGATGTGTTGGTAGTGGTTGCGTCTTGTATGTGGCTTTCTCCTGTATGTGTGTGTTTGTGATTGTGTATAAATTGGTGTATAAATGGCTTTCTGTCGGCGTGTTGATGATGGTGGCGTTTTGTGTGTGGCTTTTCCTGCTTGACTTTACTACTTTTTCATTATCAAGGAATTACTTTTTGCTTGGACGAAAACTGCAGAAAAGCAAAACTGTCAAAAGCAAACAGAGCAGCCCTAATCAGACGGCTCCTATATTTTTGATCTGGTTCAGTTTTGAATTCCGATTCGATCAGACTTTTGAGAAATTATTTACCGACTATCATACAGCTCGGCACTCATCTGGATCCAAATTGTTTGCTAACGTCAGGTCGCAGTTAGCGGAAGATTTAACCCTTATCCTACTGTGAGCGTGTGAGTAATAACCTATGCAAACAGTTTGGATCCAGATGAGACACCGAATATCTCGACCTCTCATCAGGATCTAAACTGTTTGATACCCATGTCGTGTTGTTGAAAAGAAATTCAAGATAAATCAGCTGTGACAAGTACATTCCGTGACATTTTCTACCAACAAACATTTGCTCGCTCCTCATGCTAAACGTTAATCACATACCAGTGGTTATACAGTAAAACCCCTCTAATGCGACCACTTATTGAATAAACATGACTGTCCTTATAAGCAGGTGATTGCTTAATGCAGGACGAATGTTATGCAGAAAGCTCCTATAGGCGCTTTCTGCATAACGTTCGTCCTGCATTAAGCTACAATCTGCATTTGCCACTGTGAATTATATCTCTTTTTTGCTGGTCGCATTTAAGGGGTTTTATTGTACCAATATGCCGGCGTCTATTTGAGCATTACGTACGAGTAATACAAAGCAAACGAAATGGTCTTCATATCAATGCAGAGCTGTAGCTAAGATGTGCAGAGTAGAACTTGTCTTAAGCGACCATTCATTTATTGAACATATGAGTTGAGAAATACAGAAAGAAGCTCTGATAGGATTTGCATTACTTTGAACCTGCTTTAAGATATCACCTTCCTTACAAACCATTAATTAAAGAAAATCTAGAAAATTGTGTCTGTAAGACACAGCGATGCCCCCGTGGTGGTGCTTGCCTAGCTGCACGTAACATTCCTAAGTCATTTGACCTTGACCTTGGGCTTGCGGATAGCACGGGCTGGATGCGTAATGACAGTATGGATGGTGTTTAATGTGTATATGCAATTCCATGCCAATAGGTATAGTGGTTAGTGAGATATAAGACGATGAAAAAAACCGTGACAACCAACTGCACATAAAATTCGACAAGTCATTTGACATTGACCTTGGGCTCGCGGGCAGCCTGGGCTGGAAGCTTAATGCAGAATGAAAGGTATGTGAAAACATTCTGCAGGAGCTTCAGACATAACTTTTACCCTGCATTAAGCAGTCACCAGCTTATAAACATGCCCATGTTTATTATTATAGTGTTCGCTTTAGATGGATTTTTCTGTTATCATTTTAGAGGAGCTTTGGGTCTACAAGAAGTAGGAAAATCTGTATAAACATCAGTACTTCGATGGTGTTATATGGCGAACAGAAGCTTCAGTCACTGACCTATGGATTACTTAATTTGGCCGTTTCCGTGCAATGATGCATACATTCTTCAGATTGTATACTTAAGTGTCAAACGGTTTATTACTGATCAACAAGCATGCAATGGTATTTCTACAAGAATTTACTAATACACAGTGTTTACATTCAATGGTTCGAAAGCATTACTAGGCTGAGAGTCGATAGTGAAGAAAGACGAGGATCTGTAAAGTTTAACCACCGTTCACAAAAAGCTTATGACAAAGCTGTTGGGGATCTCAAATATGCTGATAAGTCCTCTAGCTATGTTTTGAAATTGTGTTTCGGATTGAATAACAGAAAACCAATCACTCGAACCTATCACCAATGAATTTTAAAATGTAGTGGGTGAAACATTGTGTAAAAATAATTTGTAATCAAGATATCACACAGTTTTGATCCTGATGAGATGCCCAGTTACTCGGCGCCTCATCAGGATCCATACTGTGTACATAGGTAATCACTCATCCAGCTGCAGCAGGCTAAATTTTAATTTCACGTGTATATACATTGAAACGATTTCTCCTTCGATTAGTGTACGTGGAATTATAACATAGAACATACTTATGAATGTAACTGTAACATAGAACATACTAATGAATTGAACAGTAACATAGAACATACTAATGAATTGAACAGTAACATAGAGCATACTAATGAATGGAACAGTAACAGAGAACATACTAATGAATGGAACAGTAACAGAGAACATACTAATGAATGAATGGAACAGTAACATAGAACATACTAATGAATGAACATACTAATGAATGGAACAGTAACATAGAATATACTAATAAATGGAACAGTAACATAGAGCATGCTAATTAATAGAACTATAACATAAAACATGCCAAGCAATAGTGATATTCAGTTACATAGAACACACTTATCAATGGAACTATAACATAGAACACACAAATCAATGGAACTGTAACATAGAACATGCTAATTAATTGAACTGTAAGATAGAACATGCTAAATAATACTACTATAACATATAACACACTAATCAATAGTACTTTAACATAGAACACACTAATCAATGGCAAAGGCATAGAATATGCTAATTAAAGGAACTGTAAGACAGAAGTTGCTGATCAATAATAATATAACATAACACATGCTAAACAATGGTACTATAACATAGAACAACACACTAATCAATGGAACTATAACATAGAACATGCTAATCAAAGGAAATATAACACAACACATGCTAATCAGTGGAACTACATGATAAACAATTGGAACTATAACATAGAACACACTTATCAATTGAACTATAACATAGAACACACTAATCAATTGGAACTAAAACACACAACACACTAATCAATTGGAACTATAACATAAAACATACTAATCAATTTGAGCTATAATATAGAAAACACTAATCAATTGGACCTATAACATAGAACATATTAACCAATTGGAACTATAATATAGAACACACTAATCAAATGGATCTATAATATAGAACACACTAATCAATTGGAACTAAAACACACAACACACTAATCAATTGGAACTATAACATAAAACATACTAATCAATTTGAGCTATAATATAGAAAACACTAATCAATTGGACCTATAACATATTAACCAATTGGAACTATAATATAGAACAAACTAATCAATTGGAACTATAACATAGAACATATTAACCAATTGGAACTATAATACAGAACACACTAATCAATTGGAATTATAACAGAACATACTAATCAATTGGAACTATAACATAGAGCATACTAATCAATTGGAACTATAATATAGAACACACTAATCAATGGAACTATAACATAGAACACTTAATCATTTGGAACTATAACACAGAACATACTAATCAATTGGAGCTATAATATAGAACATATTAATCAATTGGAACAATAACTCAGAACATACTAATCAATGGAACTATAAAATAAAACATGCTATTAAATGGAAATTTAACATAAAGCATGCTAATAAATTGGAACTATAACATAGAACATACTTATCAATAGAACTATAACATAGAACATGGAAATGCAAAATAGAACATGCCAACGAAATGTATAAGTTCGCTTTATCAGAATATGCATTGCAATATATACCATATTAAGCTAGTACAGACCGTTAAAAAAATCATTTACCCTCACCCCCTGTGAAAAAATAAAGTCTGCTCAAATCCGGATCTGGTGCAATTGGACTACTTGCAATTCGATCAAGATTTTGAGAAACTGTTGATCAAGTATCAAGCAGCTTGGATCTTGATGAGCCACCGAGTTACTCGGCTTCTCCTCATGATCCAAGCTGTTTGCAAATGCAAATAAAGTCACGGTTAGCGGAATAATGGTTACAAAAGACAGAATAAATACTGACATCAATGACATTCAAAGATTAAGAAAACCGCCTCTAAATACAGTAGACCCTGTCTTAAGCGACCATCAAAAAAGAGGTCAAATTATGGGTCTGTATGGCAGGTGGTAGCTTAATGCAGGTCAAAAGTAATGCAGAAAGCTCCTGTAGGAGCTTTCTGCATTACTTTTGCCCTGAATTAAGCAACCACTTGCTTTTTAAGATTTCTGCCTTCAATAAATTCAAAGTCGGTTAAGACAGGTTCTACTGTATGTAATTCTGGGCATAAAACAACCGAGAGAGTTCTATATAGTCTGCAGGAGACATATTATTGGCAAATGTAATCTCTGAAATTTTTTGCCACCTTGGTGGTATTGAAGATGCCGAAGGCTCAGAAGAATAATCAATGTACAATGTGATATAAATAATGGACTCAATCATACATAATCCAATGAGCGGTAATTTAATCCGCATTTGGCTGTCAATCTTGTTCCTTCTTCTTCCTGAGCGATCACATTTAACCCTTAACATGCTGAGCAAATCAGTTTTGCACAACTTTTTACCCACTATATTAAAAAAATCAAAACTATAATCAGTATGTCTACCAAAATGAAACCAGAGTGTCAAACAGTATGGGTCCTGATGAGACGCGAAGTTACTCGACGTCTTATCTGGATCCATTCTGTTTGCAAACATGATTATTCATCAACTCGCAGCAGGCTAAAGGTTACTGAATTATTGCTGAAATGCCATTGTTTAACGCTTTCCTTCATATAAACGTGTTTTCGCGCATCCTATATGAACAGTCTGATCAGGGTCTGCTCTATTTGCTAACGGAAATTTGCAGGTCTGTTTCTTTACTTTCTAAAATGGCTGCAATGTTCCACCTTCCATATTTCATTATAAATAGTGTCCATGAATACTATGTATGTACATGTATTGAAATTTGGACTAAATACAGAAAAGGGAAAGGACTAACTTTTAACATTTGATACAACAAAAACCAAAACATTCCTTTAACCCTTTCAGTGCCAAATTTCTAATTGTCGTCTGCAATCCAATTTTGTTAAATCATTCGGTAAAATAAGGAAATAAGATAAATAAATACAAACTTCAAAGGAATAAAGCACATATATAGGAATAGAGTTTCAGACAAATAGCGAAGTCCTTAAAAAGGCGGCGACTGATCTGGGGCTGCACTATTTGTCGTGGTGCATTTATGCGACATCGGCGGCGAAGGGTTAAAGTAGATGTACAATGTAGTTTAATGTCAGTGGTATTGGTTCGTTCACTCGTGAAACCTGAACATTTGACTATTTTCGTCGATGAACCTCTGTGTTGCCCTCTGATCAGAGTCTGAACTGTTTGTCATTTAACCCTTTCCCTCATATAAACGTGTTTTCACGCATTTGCAAACAGAGTAGACCCAGACCAGACGGCTCCTAGAGGAGCCGTCTGATCAGGGTCTACTCTGTTTGCTAACAGAATTTGAAAGATCTGTTTCTTTGCTTTCTAAAATGTCTACAATTGTTCCACCTTTCATATTTATTTATAACTATTTTGTTAATGAATATTCAGTAGGTATTGAAATTTGGGCTAAATATACATGTAGAATAGGGAAAGGGTTAAAATAACCTAGCTAGTTAAAACCTTTCATACTGAATGGACTCTTCCGTTAAGTACTGACGGGATGTTCCACTCTGATAATGCAGCGAAGGCAGGTTAGTATGAGCGTCTACCGTTTGCTACACAAGCAATTAAAGTGTTATTTATAAGTATCTATATTACATTCTAGTTAACTCAAGCGCTTCGAAAAGGCCAGTCTCTATATCGACATGATAGAAGTCGGTGACCTTTACAGCCTTCTGATGACGGTTACATTGTTAACATATCTCAGGAAAGGAACATAGCACGGGGAGTTTAGCTGAAGAAGTCCTCGATCAGTGAAAATAAATCAAGACCTGTTTTTGTTCGATAATCTTCAATGTCCGTCAGTAGATATTAGAGATGCGTTTAACCGTTTCCCTGTTTTATGTGTATTCCAAGTTTCAATAACTATTTTATAATCAAATATAGAAGGTGGAACAATGCAGCCATTCTAGAAAGTACAGAAACAAATTATCAAATTCCATTAGCAAACAGAGAAGACCCTGATCAGACGGCTCCTATAGAAGCCGTCTGATACATGTCTACTCTGCTTGATAATGCTTGAAAAGGCGTCAACATGAAGGAAGGGGTTAAGTCGACTTTAAAGTCATTGGCAGCGCATTTGTCCATAATGATGGTCCAAAGGCAACATAATGCTGCAGTTACACTAATTTCCATTTTGCATCGGGTGATATGTGCATGCACATGTCGATACACTGTCATATTGTCCACACGAACGGCAGGTGTAAAACAATCAGTCTACAACGTCAACATTACATAATGGGGAAGCGCATGCGTCTTCGGATATATCGATGCCAAGACATTCCCGGTGATCTCAATTCAATACGTTTAATTATTCATCATTTCGTTTAAAGTGATAGTCTCTACTTGCAAAGTATTTTAAAAATGCCTAACAATTACATTTCTCATTTGTTTATATCCTGGCAGGAAGTATATCGCAAGAAAACCAATTGAATAAGTAATGGGAGTATTGAAAGCAATGCCATAGTCTCCTGCCGACTGAATTTTAATTCCAACAGCTGTTATTCCGTGGAAAACCAATGCAACGTATCAAAATTCAAACTTGATCTGTAACTCATTAAAATAAAGCTAAATACCAAATATCACTTCAATATTTGCTAGGATTTAGAAATAAACTCCGAAAAACCTAAAACTTCCTGAAAATGTCTAAGTCCAACTGCTGTAACTCCGTGAAAAATCAAAGAAGCGTAACAAAATTGAAGCAGCGGGTGTTAAGTGCTTGTGTGGCGGCCGAAAAAGTCGCACCGTACTTCATTCTCAGTGTTGTTATATTTTCTGGTCCTTCGGGATCATCAGTTTTGGTGTTGTTAGTTTTGAAAATTGAATACTGCTTAAGCCTGTGCAAGGGGGCATGAGTAGTGTTGCACTTTTAATTACTACTCATGAACAGACTCAATAAAACTGAGTATGCAATTTTCTCTTCTGGCATTGCTACTTTTGCTTTTGAAGAATCACCCACTTTCAGAATATTTAATATGTTACATATATCATTATAATAAAGCCACATACCAACTATCACTTCAATATCTGGAACAGTTTAAACCTAGAAGTTCGGGACAATTTCTAAGTCAAACTGCTGTAATTCAGTGAAAAATCAATTAGTGTGACAAAATTCAACCTTGATCTGTAAGTGTATATTGGTATTTATTCAGCTCGCGTTTTAGTTTCGTTAACTGTTCGACCAAGGTCGATAATATTTTGATGCAGAACAAAAAAATATAGCTATCGATGAAAACGGTTTATTTTGTATCACATGGGGCATTTTTCGATGTAAGTTCAAATTGACAATACTTACTGAACATAACAGATTCCAAGTTTAATGATATTATTGAAAATATGCGTTCATTGTAGGGACTTTCTCTATAATACATAACTAGAGTACGGCATACGGTACATGATACGCCTACTTGCAAACTTTCTATGATTCAATATACCTTATAAGTTTTGACACTTTCTAAAAATAACAAACAAACTAAAAGTTGACCGACAAACAAAGCAACGAAGACACAACGTTCAAGGGCCATAACTTTAAAATAAATTGGCATATCAAAACACCCGCCATATATGTGAAACTCCATATTAAGGTAATATCATATAAAAAATGAAGTAAATATCATTCAAAATGAAAAAGTTACGGCCATCCTCATATTTGCATATATTTGCATTGCATTATTTTTTAAATGCAAGGGCCATAACTCCGAAACGACAAATCCAATGAACCTCAGAATCGACTCAGCTTCAAATCTTGATGCATAAAACCTTTGTGTGAAGTTTCATTAATATCTGTTAAATAGTTTTCCGAGAAAACAGCAGACAAACAAAATGTTGACGGATGAACGAATGAACGAACGACCGGACGGACAGGGTCACACCAATATACGGCCATCTTTATTAGGTGGGCGTATAAAAACCACATGTACGACACAACTGTATGTTTACAATTAATAATACAGTAAAACCTCTATAAACTAGACGTTCAAGTTAGTCTAAATATCGGTCTTGGAGACAGGTGGCTGTTTAATGCAGCATGAGCTTTCTGTATGATGTTCACCCTGCATTAAGCAGCCACCTGCTTAAACGTATCTAAACTCTTCTTAACTAGATTGTCAGTTAAGAGGGTTTTACTGTAGCTCATTAGCTAAATAAACAATAAATATATAGGAACGATTTTACACTATAGTCACTGTGTATATGTTTGGTAAATTAAGTCGTTTTACTTTAATTTTCAAAGCAGATTTCTGTATGCCATCACAAAGATGTTGCCCGATAACAATAAATAAGTCTATACATATATATTCGTCTATGTTGCTTTCACCCTTACACTGTGGTATTCCTCCCTCCCGGAGAGAAGGGTCTGTCATTCCTGATTTGTGGGTATGTGTTGCTGGATGAGAGCAGCTGCAACAAAATAAACACTATCTCCCCTCTAGCAAGTATAAAAACATAAATCAGTCTGAAAACGATCAACAAACCTTCTGTCTTCACTTTTTACATGCTACGTTGATGTTAAATGGTTAGCGAACGTGTTCCTGGCAATTTTATGCTTAGATTTGATAAACGAAACATACTTCTTCGACGTTTAGCGGAAATTGAGCAAAATTCGACAAATTGACAACATTATTTATTATTCAGTGCATCAAAGCATTAACATACTAGCATATGTTCAAGGGAAAATGTTTCTTCTTAAAGCTTTGCTGAATGTCCATTTTCTTAAAGTAAATGCTTCTTGCTGACATGTATCGTACTTGAAATCATTCGTATTACTGATCCTACATTGATTGCATTGTTTATAAATGTCTAAGTGCTATCTAATTAACAAAGTATATTCTACGATTGCTAGAAACTTTTAGAAAGCCCTGATTTCAGAAATCCGCTGCCGTTGAAAAGCTACTTCATATAGGTAGCATACCGCTACCTATATGAAGAAGGTTTTCAGCGGCAGGTGTCTTGTTTCATTCTTGTTCTAGATTTTTAACCAATCAGGAACTATGTTACAATGTAATTTTCAGCGCACCTGCTAGTATTTAGTATCAAAGTGTGTTTTCAGTCGTGAATACCGTGGGCTGTCATACAGCCTTTTTACAATGCCTCTACACATTGCCAAAGTAGGTGTAAAATCCAGATAAAGACTGCTAATGTATATTTCTAAAAGATTTCCATTCCATGAGGAATTGTCTACGAGTATAACAAATAGCAAAAACACGTTTTCTTTATTCCTAAAGAAATACTCACAAGCAGAAATAACTAAAACATACATGTATATAGAGAATAACAAACTTCGAGTTACGGTCGTCTCAGTTTCTACAATTCAGTAGACGACTATTCAGTCTGTGACAATTCTTGCCCCTTTAAGAGCTTTGTAATCAAATTGTCATGCGAGTGAAAAGAAAACATCTACTATTTATTCGTTAATATTTGCTTCCTGGATTGATTCTTATTTAAACACGCCCCCACCAGTGGTGGATTAATTAATAAAGCTGATAAATTCGAAGTGAGTGTCGCCTTAGCCGCTATGTCGCAGTAGGATAGCGCCATGGTTTTTGTGTTTTAAATTCACTTTTGTATGATCCGGCATGGGTTTGAATCCACCCATATGTTTCTTCTCTTTTTTTCTTGTCTCTTTTTTTACAATTCTATTTGTGAATTTTCTGTTATTCCGTCAACAGATGCATATTTACATAATATTAAAATAGTTCAATGGTTATAGAATCATTACACCTAAGAAACATCTACTAACCAAATAAACCTACTACCGGAAGTAACCTAATAAACCTAAGTTTATCTGCATCCCCTTTATTACTTCACTAGAGAAGTGGGTAAAAAACGAACCTTTTATTGTTCTAAAAATAGATTCGGTTAATGATGTCACTAATGATGACGTACAAAGGTCGGTAAAAACGCAGATCTGGGCCAGATAAATACCAAACATTTGTTAGCGCCATGGTAAAAAGAAACCCATCAATTAACATGCTTTCTTTTTGTCCATGAGTACTTGAAATGTATAATGTAACCCTCTTCGACGTGCATTTTTTGGCTTTCTTATATAAAATAGGTGGGGTTAAAATAAGGATGCAAATCAATGTTAACAAGCTTTAATTATGATTTTACCAAATCATGTGTCTATAATAAATTCTGAAGGGTGGTGATCCCCCGAAAGCAAAAATTGCAACACAAAAAAAGAAAATTGCAGACTCGGTTTTATTGAGTCTGTTCATGAGCAGTAGTTGAAAGTGCAACACTGCTCACGCCCCCTAGCACCGGCTTAAGCGGTATTCAAATTTGCAGAACAAGAAGTACTGAAATTCATGATCTCGAACAAATTGACACAAACAATCCTTACAGCAGTTAAAAAGTGATATTTACTAAAACTATTACGCAAAAATGTATAGAGGGTTGCCTGAAAAATATGGTTTTTCTTATTTGTTTTGGCTCAAATTCAATGAAAAAACTCTCTCCATTCGAGCAATGAGAAATTGATCAAACTGTGATTACTGTCTTCTATGCTGTGGGGAAGTCTGGCGGGGATACCTTTATTTACAATGTTTGTTTAGCTAGGGTGACTTTGAGATAAGTGTGAGGTTAGGACGTCCTTAAACCGGTTTAAACCCCCAGTGGTGGTTTTGCCACTAACCGTTCAAAGGCGGCACCCTCTTTGTCACCCTTGCTTTTGTTTGCTTGGTGTCTTTGTACTTATGTGTTTGTTCGGGTATGTGGTTTTAGTCTCGTGCGTGTGCGTTTGTGTTCGCCCTTGCGTTTGTGTTGGTCTGGTGTCTTTGTACTTGTGCGTTTGTTCGTGTTTAATATTTTCATCTCCTTTGCGTGTGTGTCTGTGTGCGTGCGTGTGTGCGTGCGTGCGTGCGTGCGTGCGTGTGTGTGTGTGGATTTGTGTATGTGTATAAATCGCTTTCTATCGATGTTTTGGTGATGATGGTGATTTGTGTGTGGCTTTTCCTGCTTGACTTTACTATTTTTTCATTCACAGAATAAATGAGTTATGTGTGGTTGATCAGAAAATCGTAAATAGGCATATGTTATAATGCTTCTTTCGCAGATATAGGCCAGTTTATGTATATAATACTAGACTAAATGAGCAGTTGGCTTAATGTACAACACAAGGACTATAAAAGTACAGTCTATATACATGTAGTTATCAGTACTGCTTAATAAATACCTTTCCCTAAACATCCCAAAGTAAGTTACTTGGTACCAAATGTACACGGTAATTCACAAACAGTGACTCCAGAAAAAATCAAATTGAACCGTTATTCTGCTCTGCGACGACATAAAAAGGCAGTTTTCAACATCTAAAATATTCTTTATAAGGTACAAACAAGCTACATTATTTTCAATAACATTTTCTATTTCTTCATGTGTGATAACTCATGTCAGATATTAATATCACCTGTGAAAAGCCTGCTTGTCTTTAATGTTAATTTTGAGTAAAGATGTATGGTATATTCAATCTAAAGATATAACAGATGGGAAAATAATATGTCTAGACTTCCATACATATAGTAGTAAGTCAATCTAAATATAACTAATTCAATATAAATTGTTACAAAATGTATTTTCAGGAAAATGTCAATGCGAAATACCACACCAGACACGTAGGCGTCAACTCCTCCTTTAGTGTTCTGAGCGGTTTATCGGCGTCTTTGAAAAGATTTAAGTCGGTTTCTTATCACATGACTTATATTACAATAAACGTCGTTCAATACTACTCTACGTCATATAATGTGTAACCCATTCCTTCATGATGAAAACGTTTTTACACGCATTTGCAAACAGAGTAAACCCAGATCAGACGGAGTCATCTGATCAGGGTCTGCTCTGTTTGTTAATGGAATTGGAAATACGTGTTTCTTTACTTTCCTAAAATGGCTACAATTTTCCACCTTCCATATTTCGTCATATATAAGTATTTGTCAATTGATAGCAAATAGGTATTGAAATTTGAAATAAAGATAGAACAGGGAAAGGGCCAGCCCTCTGAATTGCTGAATATTTCAGTGTGAAATTGACCAATTAGTGCTTAACTATACAGTAGAACCTGTCCCAAGCGGTCATTCTTTTATTGAACATAGGAGTGTTAAAAGGCAGGTGGTTGCTTAATGCAGGGCAAAAGTAATGCAGCAACCTCATATAGGAGCTTTCTGCATTACTATTGACGTGCATTAAGCTACCACCTGCCTTACATACCCATAATAAGACGTCCTTTTTCACCATTGTTACAGTCATTTCAAAGATGTCATCTTGTAATTACCTATACAGTAACACCTCTCTATAACGACCACTAAATTACATCAAGTATTTTGTGTTAAATGCAGGTGATTGCTTAAAGCAAGGTGAAAGTAAAACAGAACGCTCCTATAGGAGCGTTCTGTTTTACTTTCACCTTGCTTTAAGCAGTCACCTGCCATACTATACCAACTCATTAACACAACTTAGTGGCCGTTATAGAGAGGTTTTACTGTATATGTAGTTTGGAGGATTTCTTCAATTCAGAGTCTGTGCTGTAAGTGCTGTGTTTACATCTACCGAAGTTTCAACCTTCTTTACTCTGAGCAATTGTCCCCTGCAAATACTGTCATCTGCTTCAATTCTAAAAGTCATTTTATTTTCATTTCTTTAAAACCATAGTGTCAGATTGTTAAACAGTTACACGACGTTTCACACGAATCCAAATTGATTTGCAAAAGTAATCACGGATTCGTCAGTAGATTACTAAATGTTGATACTTTATAATAACAAATGATCCTGTCGAGATAAATAGAACGCATTATACAACAAAGAATCGCAGATTCTTACCTCAATTCATCTTCGATGACACGAAAGTTGGCGAGTGTTGGTTATGTGTGAGGAGAGTAGAGTAGCCAAACAAGAGTGGCCAGGAGAGCAATACGGATCCAATCAGCGATCATTCTAATTGTATCAAAAGGATGCACTAAGGACTGTGCAATCTAAACATCCAATACTTTTACCTCATCAATGGTCCAGATAAGATGCGTAAATTAAAACATTTTCAAGAATAAGTTCTTTATCACAACTTCGCTGTTTACAACATGGGGTTTGATGGAGAAATGACGATCTTAGTATTTGAGTACACACCTTTATCTGGTGCTCTGGATCATGATTTCAGATGTTTTTTACAAGGTCAGGCGCGGATTTTAGTAATATTTTATATCTATATACAGTAAAACCCTCTATACCGACCACTAAAGTGTAGCCACCTGCCTTTAACACAGCCCTTTTCCAACATGTATTACAAACACATTATTTATTTATGTCATCAAACATAAAAATCTACGCCCCCCTCCAAAACAAATTCTACGCCCCCACCCCCCTAATCTGAAATCCTGGATCCGCACCTGAAGGTATACCATTTCTTTTACAACAAGGTCAAACAAAATGTATTGGACCAAAGGAAGATAAATGCAAAACATTGTTGACAAATGTAAAACTTCCTCCCTAGAGGGTTGAGACTGTTTTTTCTTGATTTATGGTCATATAAATTTGGTCACAAGCAGCTGTGGCGTATTATAAGGCACATAAACACTCAAGAAAGAATACACAAGAACAACGCGATAAGAATTCCGATGCTTAAGGGTAATTTAGAATGAGTTAACCCTTTACTCCATAAATACGCCTTTGTATGCCTTTTCAAACAGAGTAGACTGTTCCTGCAGGAGACGTCCAGTCAGAATCTGCTTTATTTGCTATTTAATAGATACTATTCAAAAGATATGATTCTACGGGTTCCGCGATGGCTAAACATTCATAATTATGTCCCTGTGCTTTTATAACAGCTAATCTAATTAACATTCATTCTGTCGCTGTGGTTTACAGGAATATGCATGGAGTAAAGGCTTTAAACACTACTCGTAGTTAGAGCGAGTTATAATGACGCCATGGGTGAATAGGTGAATAGAATTTAGTCAGCCAGTAGCTACAATGGTACCTCGACCCCAGAAATTGTACATCTGATTAGTGATGATGGCAACATGATGATGATGATGAGGAGGAGGAGGAGGGGAGGAGGAGAAGGATAACGACGACCTCGACGACAATAATTGATTACTGACGACGAAACAGTATGGCTATTTTTTCTTCACTAAAACAATGGGTCACTCTCCTATTTTCTGATTGGTTCAAAACCAGATCTGTTGTATTTTGCATTATTTGCATTGTACACTGTGGATTTGATTGTGTTCCCTTTGCCGTTAATGTGTTACACTGAACAGCACGGGACGGGTGGAAGTTCTTCCGACAAAGTTTTGCTAGATATTACATATATGCTAGATATGACGCATTTCTCGAAGAACAGTAAATACCCACTGACGATTTAGCCACAAGACAACATCAATACAGGAAGATGTTTGTAGGGAGTGTTTGTTGTCAATCTGTATCTAAGCTGCATGCATGTTCATGCAATCAATTACCAATATGTAATGGCTATCAGTGTCTGTTTTACATACAAATGTACTTGCAACAAATGATCGCCATAACATTTGCATGCTTCTGTCTGTCAAATGAACTGGTTTACAGTTCCGATTAAAACAATTACCACATGTTATCACTTGTTATAATTATTAGGCACGTTATTAGCCCATGGTGTGTCCACAAGGGGCTACCTGGTGACTTTTACATAATGTAGTAATGCGACTTCATGGTTGATTGTCTCAGACAATTCCTTTTATACCTATCGTTTGTCGACCTAACCAAGGCTTTGGATATTGTCAGTTGCAGTAGACTCGTTATAATGTTGCAAAATGCAGACTCTCCTCTAACCTTTCTAATCCAGTCATTAATACCAATATATGTCACTGTCAGCTTCAACGGCGATATTTCTTTCACATACTCAATGTGGTTAACCCTTTCCCTGTTTAATAATCTTGTATGGACTAAAGCCATCATGAATATGTATTAGATGGATTTTTATGTTGACATATGCACAAAGAATATTTTGACTCAGACTGAAATTGTAGAGACATATCTATATTTCACCATTAGCAGAGAAGACCCTGATCAGACGAAACCTTATGATCTTGGTCTACTCTGTTTGCAAATGCATGGAAAGGCATACATGAATGAATGGATAATGCAGCGTACTTGAATTTGTTTTTTCATCTTTTTTCACACTTCTACGCGATCCAAGCCTTCGATGTCTCTTTTTCTGAGTGTGTCTATATTTACACGTGACACAATAGCGAACTGTAGCAAATTTGCTCACTTACGTGTTCAGAACAAGGCCTGTCCTGCTGAAGGAGATGATACATGGTGGCGATACTGTCAATATCAGTCATATAAATGACTGACTGTAGCGTCTTATGGACCAAGGTATGAAGATGCAGTAGAATCTGTCTTAAGCAGCCATTTATTTAACTAAACTAAAACACGAGCCGAATAAATACTTATACACTTGCCGAATACATCGGATCTTCGATATCAAACGCATGAAACCTTTGTCTTCTTCGGCGTGTATTTGACTGGTTTTCTTGCGATATACTTCTTTGAAGCATTTAAACGAACGATTTGTGTAATTGATAGTCACTTTTAAAATACGTTGCAAGTATTATTCCTGATATTGTCAGTATTAACACGTTTATTGATAATTTGGGTCAAATGCCTTACATACCCATAATTAAAAAGGGGTCTAATTAAGGGCATTAAGACATGTGGTAGCTTAATACAGTCCCATAATTATACAATATAATCTACCTTAAGTGGTCATCAAACAGACGTCTAAGTATATAAATTCTGAAGGGAGGTGATCCCCCGAGAGCAAAAATTGCAACACAAAAAGAGAAAATTGCAGGCTCGGTTTTATTGAGTCTGTTCATGAACAGTAATTGAAAGTGCAACACTGCTCACGCCCCCTAGCACCGGCTTAAGCGGTATTCAATTTTCAGAACAAGAAGTACTGAAATTCATGATCTCGAAGGATCACAAGGTATAACAACACTGAGAATGAAGTATGTCTGTAAGGCAGGTGTAGTTTAATGCAAGCCAAACGTAGTGCATTATATTTGCCCTGCATTAAGCCACAACCTTATTTTTAAGACGGCTATGATCAATAAATGAATGGTCGCTTAAGACAGGTTCTACTGTGTAACGATTCCGAGGTCGAGTTCCTAGACTTTAATATCTAGATCCCTAACAATATTAAGTAGCTGATGTCAATTCAACTTTACATTCTAGATGCGCAAAACATTTCAACATCAATTTAGATTTGACGATGTATACCAAAGAAAAGTACATCATATCGAATAGCAGATACATTTCCCAGAAGAACTTTCTGCATGAGTTTCACCTTGCATTAATCTGTCGACAATTTATGTGTTACACAACTACTTTTGAATAAAAACCTTTGAAATGTGTATTTATTTGATAGTAACAGAAATCTCATCCCGGGAAAGATGTAATATAGGCGTATAAACTATTTAAATTGCAAATTTCCTTTTGATAATTATTCGCTATATTGGGAAGAGAACTGATAGCCAGTTATCCCTTTAGTCCGTATATACGCTTTTCTACGTCTTTGCAAACAGAGTAGACCCAGATCAGACGGCTCAAGCAGGAGCCGTCTGATCAGGGTCTACTCTATCTGCTTATGATATAACATAGATGTAATTTTACAGTTACTACCATGGCCAAAGCCCGTGTGTCTGACTTTTAACCCTTCGCTTGCTATTCACGTCAATATACCTACCTGTAAATAGTGAAGACCCAGATGAGACAGCTCCTGCAGGAGCTGTCTCATCAGGGTCTGCACTATTTACAAGTTGATTGTGCAACCAATGCACTCCAGAGCAGTGATTGAACAGCGATATACTTGTACACAGTGAATATATATGTAATTATACAACAGGGCATGGGTAAAGAAGGAGACATGTATTTTAAAATCCAGCAAGAGAAGGGTTATGTTTATCCCAATACCAAAAACATTCTGTTTAGACACGACTTTATAAAAATTCAGCTATTAAATATTCAAAATGTCATTATTCCTTACATGAATATTCGTGAAGTTAAGGGTAATTTACTAAACTATTGGTGTTACATAATATAAGTGCGAGATGCATTATCTACAAGAAACAGTTTACCTTAATGTGGGGCAAAAGGGGCCAGACAACCAACAGAATCACGTTTATAAATGAACCGAACCGATTACCTTTAATTTGGAAAATTAAAAACAAAAACGTTGTGCTGTTACAATAAAGTGTTGCTAATGCGACTACATGATCTAGTAACATAGTATTCTGTAAAAACAGTACATGGTTGCTTATTACAGGGCAAAAGTGATGCAAAAAAATCCTATATGAGCCTTTTGTATAGCGTTTGGCCTGTATTAAGCAACAATCTGTTTAAAAAAAAACAGAATTATACTTCTAATGAGTGGAAATATTAGAGAGACTGTTGTATTCATAGACAATTCACTTTAAAAAGCAAATCATTATACATCAGAATTTAACTCTTTCGCTGCCAATTTTTGTCGTCTGTAACCTTTGTCGTCTGATGCAATTTTCTTTTTGTTTTTACATTTCTTTATTTTGTTTAAATACTCATAGTCACATTAACAAACAATTTGGATCGTGACGAGATGCCGAGATACTCGGCGTCTTATCTGAATCCAAACTGTTTGCATAGGAAATCATAATGCGACATTGATGAATTCACCTATTGATGAATGACCTATTGACAGCGAAAGAGTTAATCTGTTTCACAAGCAAAATGTAAGTAGAGTAAAAACTCGATACTACGATAACTCAAATACGTACCATTATTGATCTATAACACAGGTGGCAGCTTAATGCAGGGTGAATGTCATGCAGAAAGCTCCTCTGGGAGCTTTCTGCATGACTTTCACCCTGCATTAAGCAGCCACCTGCCTACGAAGGAATTTCTCCTTACTAAACTTTCGCAGCATCGAGGTCTTACTGTATATAGTTTATTAAATTTTCTTACCGATATTGTGAACGCTTTTAACGATGTATGTTCAGAGTAAAATATTCCACCAACGTTTTACTATATACTCCACTTAGTTTGAAAGGCTTAAACTTTCTAGAAGAATTTGAATAGCAAACAGTGCAGACCCTCATCAGAGGGCTCCTCTAGGGACCCTCTGATCTGGGTCTACACTGTTTTCAAATGACAGTTCATGCCTGTCCCGGATTGTAGGGGTTGAATTATTTACTATATTAAGATAGAATATTTATGTTGCATTAAACACTGTCTATTGCAAAATGTGGCACTAAGTCGGGTTTGATAAATCACAGCTGATACGAAACACATCTGAACCGTCTTCAAATGTGATCAAGCGGAATATCTGACAAAATTCGAGATGTTTTCTTTCGCATGACTTAAAATGTTAAAGGTCTAATTGTGTTTCATAATCGGATTAAATTCCTATTAAGCCGAACATGAAACAAACAATAATAGACATCACCATACTCTAGTATCATCACCATACTCTAGTATCTGAATCAATTTTACTTTTTGTTAACAAGAAATATCTCATCTGAAACAGTTTAAGATCCGTCACTTTCATCAAATTAGGTGTCGGAACTATTTTGTTTTTTAGACATTGAATCAGTGACGAACGAGGTCAATCTCAGATTGGAACAATCCCGCACCTAACTGGTTTTTAATATAACATTGGTTTGAGTGTTTCATAGAAGGAGATTTGGTTTCTGTGTCAATATAAATGTATAACAGTTACCGTACAACTGTAATCCTTTTAACTCGTGACATGCATGCACTGTCATTTGTAAACAGTGTAGACGCAGCTCAGAGGGCTCCTAGAGTAGTCTATTGATCAGTATCTGCACTGTTTGCCTTTCAAAATCTATCAGAAGGTTTAAGCCTTATATACTGAGTGGCATACACTGATGGGCTACTCCACTCTCATAAATTGAGGTTGAAAGTGTTAAGAACGTACGCGCGATGTTCTATTTTTAAATTTGCTTACGAAATGCAGTTTGTACATCATTAAACTGTTCTTGCTAAAATCTCTTGAAGCAATCAAACTGAAGACATTCGACTAATATTTCGTTATTAGATGTCAGTTTTCACTGTTCATCAGTGTATGATATTAAATAAAGGTGCAAAAGCATTGTTGATGGGTTGTAAATTCGTTACCGATGTCGTAATATGTTGTATTATTTGGAAAGGAATATGTTTCAGATTTCAATCATTAACCCTTACAATGCTGAATTTTCAAATGCACTATTTCAAAATCTAAACAGGTCAAGCTTATGGTAAATACTTAGGGATTATTTAAAAAAAAGAAAGAAAAATAACGTGGCTAACCGTGCAGCTCTGATGAGAAGATTCCTCTATGAACTCTCTCATCTGGGTTTACACTGTTTACAAAGGACAATAGTGAAAGGGTTAAATGATTGTTATAAAATAAACATTGATTTTCTTATCTGACGATCAACTATTCCAATTGTCCAAAATCTAAATAACCAGTTTTAAAGGTAAAACTCTGAAAATAGCGGAGCCTTCGAACGCAAGAACAGCAATGTGCAGAGACAATTGCTTGCTGGGAGTTGGATGTTTTTTGTAAAACGACATCTGTATTTACTATAATTGTTTTGATTTGAAATGCAAACGTAATAAAGCTGACGTCATCAATATAAGTTGGTCTCATTGCATCCATATAAATGATCAAGGGCACAATGACGTGTAGTTATGTCTTCAAATGAATTTAAGAGCGCATAAAGAAATTTGGTTTACACACGCCTATATACAGCAGCATTACTTAAACCATAACAAGACAGTATATGCGTAAAAGTAAATGTATGAGTCATGCAGGAAACACCATATACAAACCAAACAGTCATCCAAACAGCACCATGACAAAAAAAAAGAACAGTAAATGTATAAGCCTGTCAAAAGACGATTAACCCGCAGTTTTTGAAATCTCTGTGGCGTTGGCCAATCAGAGTTGGTTATTGAGTGTTTCCTTTTTCGTGAAGACAGGATTATTGCCGCCAAATTCATTTTGGCGGCAATAATCCAGTCTTCTCGAGAAGAAAATTTAAAACATTGACTCAGCACGTGGACAGCACTAGCAACCGTGACGTAGTGATGTACACAGTGACGTAAATTTGGAAACAATATCCCTTATTTGGATCTAGTGGGCGGTTCAAATCGACATCAGCATGGTTTATTTTTTTATTAACCCTTTACTCCACAAATATGTCGTTTGCAAATAGTGTAAAGGAGCCGCCTAATCAGGGTCTGCTCTGTTTGCTTATTGAGTAATATAAATCTGATTCTACAGTTTCTGCGCTGGTAAACATTCACGTTTTAATATGCCATTTCAAAGATTAAGCTAATTAATATTCATGACGTCATCATTTCTAAGATGAGTATTAATGGAGTAAATGGTTAAGCGAACACTAAGGAACATTATCCCTTTACCTGGTAATATCGGCATTTTCATTTAGTGCCTACAGGAGTTGTCAGCTGTGTTTGTTTATAGAATAATAAAGCTGATTGTATTTAAACAGCATTTTTTTATTAAAAAATCAACAAATCTACTGACATAGTGATGTACACAGTGGCGTGGTTTTGTAAACAGTGTCCCTTATTTGGATTTAGTGGATGGTTTAAATCATCCAAACAGAAATTTCCCAAAATTTCGCCGTGGTCAGACATTTTGCGCCAAATAGCAGAAGTAAAGACAGTGACGTAGATTTGGAAACACTATGCCTTATTTGGATTTAGAGGGCGGTTTAAATCGGTTAGACTGCAAGAGACAAGTCTTCATGAAATAGACGGGCTTCGCTGTCGCTCCGCCCGGTCTATTTCATGAAGACCTGTCTTAATGCAGTCTAACCTATATAAAGATAAAGTCAAAGTCGAGTTTGTTCACATAATTGTTTACTGCATCCGAGTGGTTTGTATATTATGCTATTCTGATCGTCTCGAAAGATCGGCTGCACATCCATGCAGCATGTGCGATATAATATGTTTAGCGCCATATTAGAAGCCATAAACACAACGCCCACAACAGGAAACTAACATTTATTGAGGATGATTTCGAAAGCCCTTCATTCAGGAAATGTTATGCAGATCATTGGTAGTGCTTTATTCCTTGCTACTGTGAAAGGTTTAACCCTTCGCTTGCTATTCACGTCAATATACCTACCTGTAAATAGTGAAGACCCAGATGAGACAGCTTCTGCAGGAGCTGTCTCATCAGGGTCTGCACTATTTACAAGTTGAATGTGCAACCAGTGCACTCCACAGCAGTGATTGCACAGCGAAATACTTGTACACAGTGAAGATATATGTAATTATATAACAGGACATGGGTAAAGAAAGAGAAATGTATTTTAAAATTCAGCAAGAGAAGGGTTAAATGGCATATTATACATCGTAGAGGTTCAAGCAGATGTTTGTTTCAATGTAAGATAAAATCAGATATTGTTAGCAGACGGAGTATGTTGAAATATCATCCAAGTATTAGAAACAACTGATTACCAGAGGCATTTCGCAAGCTGGTATTTTATGAAGTATCCTATTATCTTGGTCTGGGTCAAACTAGGCATTACGGCTTCTTAGAACGTTGTAATAAACGTATTTATTGTTAAATGGCAACACTTCATCCCTTTAAATGCTGAACTTTTAGATAAGGATAGTCCATCATTGTTTACTGGTAGAGTAATACAGTAAAAAGTAAAACCCCACATTTCCTCTGACATGTTAGCAATTTAAAGAAACAATATCAGTACTCTTATACGCACAGTCAAGGCCGTAATATCTTTAGAACTAATGAGGTTAGTGACGTTCATCACCATTTAAATGGTTTACTATACTTGTATGCTATGATAACATATTCGGGATTGGCGGGGTGTGAGAGGTACAAGAAAATGAGAAACGTATGATTGTTGCTCTAATTCTCAAATGTAGTAATATTTTGATACAGACCATATTGTATATGTTCAAAATAGCTTCGAGTGTCATGCGTCGTTTCTGTGACACTGCATAGACATGGGCTATACGAGACAATTCTACGAGACAATTCTAAAGAGTGGTCAAAGCATAGGGTTTGGTGGAGAAATTACTAGTTTAGTGCGCACATTTATCAGTTTTTCTGCAATATTTTGTATAACAGAAACTATAAAAACCAAGAAAATGTTTTGACAAGTACAATGCTTGCTCCTGAGTGAAGGGATATGCTAATGACGAATAATGAGAAACACACAGGACGAATCATACTATTTACTTCATTGGGTTGACAATATAAATGCCAAACACACTGGTATGCAATATTCATATAGCATACTTTATTTCAGACATTTCCTTCCTTCTCATCCTTACGCCTGAGAGCGTCTTGTTATCCCGTATACTCCACAATAACGGACTGGGCGATTTTGCTCTCGTTAACAATCGATTGACACGTTCCGGTCACTTAGTCATGTGTAGAAGTTATGTTTATTGTTCCACCAACAATGTTTTCAGTTACATGACGATGATGTTTACTTGAGACGGAAATAGTTCTGCAAAACTGTGGAAGCATGTCGTAGAAAAATGATATGATACCGCACCCACACATATCTAAAGCTGACACCGGGCCGGTCTGTCATGGTCCATTGCACACACCGAACATCAGCAATGTAGTTGCTGTCTCCTTTTAAATTATATGTTTCGGTCGGGGATCGAACCTGTGGCCTCCTGTTCCCGAAGCCGACGAGTTCCAAACTGTTACATGTGTTTGACATACAAAACCGTCACATCCTTAGCGAAATGAGTTAAACGCTGCAAATAATATTGAAGTATCATCATGTCAAACGCCCGACCGGTGTTCGATTCGGCTGAACCGCGGTTGTTCATATTCATTTTGGGATGTGTTTTGCGTTGGTAAAAAGTATCCCCTCCTGCAAGTACTAAATGGACAAGAGGACCATTTTGATCCCGTAATCAAATTGCTTATTATCTTATCAGCTTCTTCGTTATCCTAAAAAATCATGCGTTTTATTATCTGGTTAGTGTCACTTATCTAGTCAGTGCCAAAGTGCAATTAACTCACTCATATGTCTGTTTTAAACAATCGTATTTGTTTCAATTTGTGCTTTTTGAAGGGTGAAATTACAGAAAATTAATTGCAGTAGGATGGCTTGTGTGGGATAACTTTGATTGCTCAGGATGTTTAATCTTGTGTATTGCACAAATGAACGTTGATGCAAAAAAAAAGAAACAGTTTTAATCAAGTGAAGAAATAACTACTCCGGGCGAAGGCCTTGTGTAATGAAATTACTACCAGAATCTAAAAAATGTTTTTGAGGTTCTTAATTATTCCTGAAAATGCTTAATTCCTTTAGCCGATTATAATCTGTGTAATAATCACATTATCACATGAATCCTCAAAACGTCCCGTCCCATATTTTATATGGCACAGGAGGCATATTAGAAAGAAACCGCCACGAATTCAAACTTGTGCAATTTTTCAATCCGTTAGGTTTATTATCTTATTCTTCAAAATTTTGACTTTCGTTTCAACATCTCATTAACTCAGATGAAGTGAACGCCGACAGTCCATCGACAAAATAACCCTTTCCCTGTTGATTATTCAGGTAGGAAAAATGACATGACTTGTGTAATAGTATATGTATGATTTTACAGTTTCTGTCATGGTAAAAAATTGTTGTGTTCATGAGTTATTATTAAAATGAATCTAATTTATATATAGGATTTCGATATTTCTTTCATGAAAAAAAATGATGGAGGTAAAGATTAGCTCTATCAAAGATAAGCGGTAACGAAACACACGTGTGTCCGTCCATCCTGTTAGTATATTTGTCGAGAAGTTCATTAATGTAATAATACTGACATATTTCCTGAAAAAATGGTATTGTCCTCATGAAAAGTAACTGTGTGACGGCAATGTGTGTATGACGGAACTGGACCAGTGATAATTCATTTTTACCATTTTAATATATTTCATTTAATCTGAACTTAACAGGATGTTTCTCTGTTCCGTAACACAGACATTATAGTTGGCAATAAAACGTCAAGCTCCATTTCCAATGGCCTTGTTTTCTTGTCGTCACAAATATATTTCTCAAGTGTGTTTCCATGTCACCATCCTATTCCACAGGTGCGACAACCTTGTCATTCTTGATTTGTTTCCTTGTGCAGTTTGTACGAAGCAGCTATAAAAAAGTACATTCTTCCTAGAACAACTGTCAGCAGAAATATTTATACAGTCTAGAAATGAACGCCATACGCTGTGTTCTTGGACATTACTTATTTTTAACCCTTTCACTCATATAAAAGCCTTTTACGCATTTGCAAACAAAGTAGACCCTGATCAAGATCTGCTGTGTTTACTTATGGGATTTTATAGATGTAAATTAACAGTTTCTACCATAATGAACACAATCCTTTCCATGTCCCGTTATATTGCCGTTGTCCATGAATATTTACCCATTCCCTCATTGGCTATTTTTAGAGCCAACCACTTCAAATAAATATACCGAAAAGGAGCATTAACTAGAGAAAAGGAAACTTTTAGAATTCTGTAGTTTGAAACCATTGTGATAAATAGCAAATGCTCTAATTATTACAATGGTTTCGCAAAGTGACTTCTACAGAGTCGTCAAAAGTCGTCAATATGAGGGAATGTGTTAATGAGATGATACATCTTAAATAAAAACCTAAACAGGGAAAGGGTTAAAATCATTCCCTCGCTATTCACGCCTTTGACACCTCTGTAACGTCACTTTTTGAAAAGATTGTGATAAAAAATATATTCGCTCCATTTATTTCAAAACTATCAATTCTAAAAGTTTGCCTCAAAGAGGTTGATCTAAAACTAGCCTTCGGGGGAAATGGGTTCATGAAGTACAAAAAGTATGTAGATATTTTTCGTCCTGCATTAAGTAACCTTCTTCTCAGACCCCAAGTTTATTCATTGTATGACCGCTGTTGGAAGGTTCTACTGTATGTACAAAACATTATTATACACCTGTCAGTTTCTGCAGTAAAGTACGATTGTATTCGATCATGCAATACTTCCTCTCAGATAAATGTGAAGATATGAAGAGTTGTATCACATGAGTGGTTGTTTGGCCGTGGTATTCTCACGAGCCGCGGAGGAGCAGCTCGTGAGAATACTACGGCCAAACAACCACTCATGTGATACAACCCTTCAAATCGTCACTTCGTGTAATATTCCCTATTTATCTAACCACACATTGTTGTGTAGTTTACTATACACGCAAGGCGGGACATGTCTGTTACACACACGTGGGTGTCTTTTAATTGTTTGGAGCTCTATTTGAAGTAGAACTATTTGTAATAACTGTTTTTCAGACAGTATTGCATGGTTCAGGTTGGTTAGACAGTGACACGACTGTTAACAATATTCCAATTATGCCAATAATTTGCGATCATATTTTAAACATAAATACGTCACCCAAAAAGGAACATGCAGCATTTATTGAACACGATTCCCCAAGGGTATCATCATTGAACTAGTGGGAAAATGTATCTTATGGCTTTCCATACAGTCCGTCTATGCCTAATCACTTCAATTTGAATTAGTACTGCTTGAACTTAAGTATCCGTTGGGAAATATGAAACGCTATTTATTTGAAGCAAAGTGCGACGGTTACTTTAGTTAAAATCAGCTTAATTGCAGATATAGTACCTTTCGATTATATAGCATGTTATTTCAAATATCTCATTTATCTCTAATTTCAATTTACTTTACCGCAGTTTGATATCAGTTAACCTTTTCCCTCATATAAACGCCTTTTTACGCATTTGCAAAGAGTATACCCAGCGTCTGTTCTGTTTGCTAATGGAATTTGACAGATCTGTTCCATTAGTTTAAAAACTGGCTTCAAAGATATACCTTCCATATTTTATTATTACTATTTTGTCCATGAATACTCAGTAGGTATTGAAAATTCGAATAAACATTAACGACAATAAACTTTTTTCACTCCAATTTGTTTGATTAAATATCCTAATACTTTATACTTTTTAATACTTTAATACTTGCCAACCAGTTCGACTCATTGTAATTTAGAATTTGATGTAGGATGTAATGGTTTACTGTTGTAATGAAGTTACTTCTGCAGTTTTTATTACGTTACTTAGAAAGTTTGTACACATGAAATCTTTGAAGTGCATATATGCATACCATAATTCTTTTAGTATCTAACAATTCATACAGGAGTTATCTGACTTGGACGTGTACGCCAATAAAGTTTGTGGAGTGAACTTCTACGGTTTTCAATATAATTCATGAAAGTTGATTCACATGATACATGTTTTCAATATCTAACATATTAGTTATCAGCCATTTGATTTGCGAACAAGGCTGCCTTGCGGGGGTATACATCAACTTTAGAAATATTTACAATTCAGACAGCTAAGTCAGTCAAAATAGCGTTTTAAAGAGTACAAGGCGCATTGATATTTTAGCAATACCACAGAAATACTCTATTAAGCACATACCGGTCACATTCGCATCTTGCCGACATATTTAACGCCCTCTGAAGGATTACGGCTGTCACTCCTGGTTAATATAAATATAAAAACTGACCAGTAGAGGCTGTGGAAAAAGATATGTCTTTCTCCTAACGGTTTTGGTATAGACAATTGATTACGCTCGGGAGAACGTAGTTGTTGTATGTAACCCTTTCTCTGCTAAGCTTTGTTGTCTACAAACTGTGTTGTATGCTGAAAGTTCTGTATCTTATCTTTATTCATTTTGTTTAATCCATTCCCTCATAGGCTATTTTTAAATCCAACCTCTTTGAATAAATCTATCGAAAATGGGCATTAAATAGAGGAAAGAAAAAATAGAATTTTGTAATTCTGAAACCATTGTGATTAATAGAGCATTTGCTCCTTAGGAGCAAATGCTCTATTTATCACAATGGTTTCAAAAAGTGACTTTTACAGAGGCGTAGAATGGCGTATTTATGGAGTAAAAGGTTAAAAATACAGTAAAATGTATAAACAGCTTGAATCCTGATCAGACGCCGAGTTACTCGGCATCTCACCTGAATCCAAACTGTTTGCGGCGACATTGGCAACGAACGAGTTAAGTATAACTTATTTTCTGTAGATGAATTGACAGAATAAAGTTTTGATTGTTTTTTCATTGACGAACAACAAGCAGACAAGAAGGTATTGTGTATGTGAAAGGTATACATGTACATACACTATAGATATCCATGTTCTGGTTAACAATCTGGAAATGTCACACAAACGTTTTATGACAGGTATGCATGCAGACCATTGACACAGTTACTGTAATAAAGGAAGAATATGAATGTCATACATCTTGTTTGCATTTTGGTATTTATTTCATTTTCACAAGTGGATGACTAACTTCAGTAAAACCTGTCTAAAGTGACCACCAACACGAGGTCTAATAGGGGTATTCACGATAGGTGGACGATTGAAGTTATGCAAAACGCTCCTATAGTATCTGTCTGCCTTATTTTCGCCCTGCAATAAGCATCCGCGTGATTGAAAAACTCGTATGTTTGTTAAAAAATGGTCGCTTTGGACCGGGCATCCCCTGCACCAATGACAGCTGTTGAGCTACAAACATGGAACTCAGATACATATTCATGATTTCTCAAAATAAAGTGCAATCGCTCATTTTATAATTATGTTTGTCCAATATATGATTTACTCTTGAATTCATAGTTACAGTATATACAGTAAAACCTCGATACTAAGGAATTTTAGATTTTATGTATTTGTAGCCAGATGGCTGTTTAATACAGGATGAAAGTCATGCAGAGGGGCTTTCTACATGACTTTCACCCTGCATTAAGCTGCAACATGTCTTAAAGATCAATATAGATTTGAGTGTTCGTATAATCGAAAGTTTACTTTAGTAGATGAATGTCATGGTGATCATTCACTATACTTCATTGATATTCACACAATTATCAATTATCAGCAGTACATAGCAATTTGTTTCTGACAGGGGCGTCAGTGACCGAGCAGTCAGACTCATTGAAATACAATCATTTGCACTCTTTTCTGTTGGTTCGAATCCCGATAAAACACATCAAAGTTTATATGCAGAAACAGAGGTCCAGATAAGATGTGTAAATTATGACAAATTCAAGAATAACTCCTTTATTTCTCCACCAAACCCTCCACGGTGACCACTCTTTAGAATCGTCTCGAAGAGACGATTCACAAGAGTGGTCACATTATAGGCTTTGATGGAGAAATTACGATTTTAGTATTCTGGTATACACCTTAATCTGTAGCTCTGTGGGAACTTTTTAGCTGGTTTGTTGTAAATTGTTTTGTCTATTCAAATGCCATTCTAAAAAAACAGGCGACTGCTTAATAAAGGGGAAATTAAAGCAGACAGATCAAACAGGAACCTTCTAAATTACTTTCGACATGTATTAAGCTACCATCTGTCTTAATGGTTGCTTAAGGTTCTACTATATTGTAGAGGCAGTGGTTAAGCCCACAAAATTGACCTTGTTTCGGACAGAGTTATGTATTGATTTTCATACTTGCCTTAAGTGTAAGGATTCACAGTCTCCCATTCACTCCGTGAATAATTATTTTAAAAATCAAAAGTATGAATATCAAGCAGATGAAAAAAATATAATGGCATCAAGATCAAGAAAATATCAAGATCAAGGAATGTTTTAATTATGGCAGAAAGTTTAGAACCAGCTCCATCTCATTTCTTAATCAACCAGAGCATACGCCGATCAGGCGGTTCTTACAGGAACAGTCTAATCTGAATTAATTTTTGCAAGGACGTTAACTCTTTTGGCGCCAAATTTAAAAGTGTCGCCTGCAATAATAATTTCATATTAAATATAATTCTAAACTAAATAATAAAGGTATATTAGTAAAGCATTTGTTTTTAAAAACCTGTATGCTTGGGCTAAAATAATACAGAAGACAGTGAAGTCCCAGGTCAAATGCCGCCTTGAAAAGGCGGCAGCTGACTTGGGACTGCACTTTTTTCAATGGTGCCAACAGGCGATATTGGCGCCGAAAGAGTTAAAGGAGTGTCTATGGAGTAAATGGTTACATTAGAGTGTCATAGAATCAAATAGTAATGGCCATCTGCCTAAATATGTGTGTGTCCAGATACTTAATGTTATTACGTTCATGCACTATTGTTGTTTTTTACTTATGTTTGTTATTATATGGTCTACAAGTATCGTTGCTGTTTTATTACTTCCCTATATTTTGGCATTGAACATTGAAAAGTGGAAGGAAATCATATAAGATACTACAACCACTGCGTAGAAAATAAAATAATACAGTATAAACTGCCTCAAGCGGCCATTAAGAAGAAATCTTATTATGTTTGTAAGGTGGTAGCTTAATGCAGTCCAAAAGTAATGTAGAAATCTACTTTAGGAGCTTTCTGCAACTTTCTGCATTAGTTTTGCCCCGCATTAAGCAAACATTTGCTTTTTAAGACTCCTGTGTTCAAAAAATGAATTGCACCTTAGGATAGATTCTACTGTAGAATTTTACAGACTGTCGTATTGCTTATAATATTTTTACATCATTTCTATAAATATGATATGTGTTATTTACCTACATTAAATACATACAAAACCATGGCTTTTATCACACGCGTTCATGATTCTTATTCAAACAATCTTATAATATATCAATAAAATTGCGGGAAATTGTGTTTTATTTTTACTGCATTATTTTCGTTTTATCGATGAGCCGAGATTAAAGTACCTGTTGCTTTGGGTATATGTTGGCAGTAAATTTATTGAAAAACATTTGAAATATTTCAGTATGAATTTAGCGAAATTTGCGCATGCCGTTATTGCGAATTATGATACAGTCAGTTTTATTGCGGTCATAATAGGTCATATGAAAAACTATATTAACCATTTTAACGCTGATGTTTTAAATGGACTATTCCAAATTTCTTACAAGTCAGGCTTATCTTGAATATTTAGGGATGTTTTGAAAAAAGGTGTACAAACTTTGTAACTTGAAGAACAATGCAGACCCTGATGAGAGGGTCACTCTAGAAGCTCTCTTATTTGAGTATACACTGTTTGCAAAGGGCATTAGTGACTTATGACTGAAAGGGTTTGATGGTTTTGTTTTCATTTTGACTTTATGTGAGTTAGTGAATGAGTGAATAAATTTGTTTTGCGTCGTTGTGACATAGTACAAATGTATTTTGCGTCGATGTGACATGGTACAAATGTGTTTTGCGTCGTTGTGACATGGTACAATTGATTGATAATACTAGTAGATGGTTTAGTTGATACCTTACAATCAACAAATACGAACGTATTTGACAACCGAAAGTAAATTGATGATCGGTAAGCCATGTCTTAACCCTTTCCCTCATATAAACGTGTTTTCATGCATTTGCAAACAGGGTAGACTCATAGGAGCCGTCTGATCAGGGTTTGCTCCGTTTGCTTTTGACATGATATAGCTCTGATTCTAGTTTTTGTCAAGGTAAAAATATTCCTTGAAACGTTTACATTATAAAAATTCAGCTAATAGATATTCATGATGTCATTATTTCCTACACGAATATTGAATAAGCAACGGTATAGGGTTCTATAAGTGTGTATCTTGTACCTGTGACACACGGGCCTGGTGGCATTAAATACAATATTTATACAGAATGCATTCAATACTGAGAAATATCGTTTAGAGCATATTTGAGCAACCAAACTATCATAAATGTCAAGCAAAACTAGCATAAAAATATGCTCTTACAATCTTATGGGTTGAAGCACGAACTATAAACGCGAACAAATCTTAAAATGTTTCAAATTACATATATTTTTCGTCTGCCTTCTTCATGCTTCAAGAAACGTATACCATGGTAATTGTTAGCTTAGATTAGTCGAAACAACAGGACGGAGTGGACTTGTGGTATTATATCAAACAGAGAGTGGATGGCTATTCTCTTTAACCCTTTCCCTAATGAATATTCATGTAGGAAATAATGACGTCATGATATTAATAAGATTATATTTTATAATGGCATATGAACACATGACATTTTGGCTCGATTCGATTTGCAATTCGAACAAATATGTACATGTAGATAGTTTGTTTTCAAATGCAACTACATGTAAACCGAATCTAACATGTGTAACGTTTATAATATGAGTGTATATACACTGGGCCCGAAGCTATAAGCAGTTTTGCTTGAGTCTGATTTTATTCTCACCAATCATCTAATAGGTCAGATTTGGTGCAAGCTCAAAATCTTGACCAGACAGGTATTTGAGAGTGACTCTGTCTGAGTTATTCTGAAGCATCTTATTGGTCAGAGGCTTGACAATGAACTCCTACTTAAATTCAGAAGTACATACATGTATATTATAATATCAATGTCTGCTTCGTGAATGTATAATCACCCAACAGGGATGAAGGAAACGTACAACATTTAGAAATGAGAAGTAAATTTCACTTATTTTTTTCCCATTGAATTGTAACTTTTGAGGTTTAAGTTAACCCTTTCGCTGTCAATGCCGGATCTGTGATTACCTATGCAAACAGTTTGGATCCAGATGAGACGCCGAGTAACTCGGCGTCTCATCAGGATCCAAACTGGTTGTTACTGTTACTATGTTTTTGAAACAAAAATGAAGAAAATCAAACGAATGAAAATTTGTAGCAGACGACAGTTAGCAGACGACAGAGTTTGGCAGCGAAATGGTTAAAATAATATTCTGTTTATTCAAATCATTAATTCTATTATCAAATACGCTACTTACTTCACCTGTTCGTGTAAAATTAAGACAAGTAATACAATTGGCAGCACAAATTACATTTAACAATAATGAATTAAAACATGATGAATTAGAAGTAGAAACTCACAATTTAAATGGCACATTTCTAACGGCAATGTGCCGGGCTTATTCTAATTATAGTCATAAACTATGATGAATTAGAAATTCTCGATTTCAAATGGCAACATTTGTAACAGCAATGTGCTTATTCTAAATCCTCCAGTTAATCAGTGGATAAACAAACCCAATCGTTTAGCTTGTTAGATAGTTTAGCTCTTTTGCAACCTCTGAATGCTATCTATATACATGTATATAACGCTTATATATATGTACGTATGTATAGCTGATAGTTATATAAGTATAGCTAATATCTACTGTATAGCTAATAGTTATATAAATTCTGAAGGGAGGTGATCCCCCGAAAGCAAAAATTGCAACACAAAAAGAGAAAATTGCAGACTCGGTTTTATTGAGTCTGTTCATGGGCAGTAATTGAAAGTGCAACACTGCTCACGCCCCCTAGCACCGGCTTAAGCGGTATTCAATTTTCAGAACAAGAAGTACTGAAATTCATGATCTCGAAGGACCAGAAGGTATAACAACACTGAGAATGAAGTACGGGGCGACGTTTTACGGCCGCCACACAAGCACTCAACACCCGCTGTTGTGAAGATTATAAATTCTGAAGGGAGATGTATAGCTAATATCTACAGTAGAACCCCTCTAAACCGGAAACCTAATAGATAAGTATTTAGATACTTAAAGGCAGGTGGCTGCTTAATGCAGTGTAAAAGCGTTCACCATGCATTAAGCTGCCACCAAAAATATATTTGTACTGAATTTAATGTCCGGTTTAGAAAGGTTTTCTGTACTCGTACTTATATTTATAGTTAATAAATATGTAATTGGTTAATTACGACACTTCCTTTCTTTGTTTGATTAACATAATTTAATACAGGAAACATTTAATTTCGACGAGAAAGTAAGAAGCAATCGTATGAATAATTGAAAATGTATTACTGAGAAAGCAAACCAATTATTACGTTCACGTACTAGTATTATATATACATATGACTTCCCTTAACCCGTTTACTGTTCAACATTCATGTAAGAAATCATCACATCATGAATATGTATTGACTGAAGAGTTACAACGTAAACATTTCAAAGATTTTATTTTGCCTCGACAAAACACTGTAGAATCATTCCATATCAATCCAAGTTTGTTGAATCATTCAGTAAAATAAGGAAATGAGATATATCAATGCAAATTTCAAAGGAATAAAGCACAGGTATAGAAACAGAGATTGAGACAAAAAGTGAAGTCCCTGATCAGACGCCTTGAAAATGCAGAGTTTGATCTGGGACTGCACTATTTGTCGTGGCGCATTTATATATGCGACATTGCCTGTGAAAGGGTTAAAATGGGTTGGGTCTAAAATAGTTTAGGGAGGAGTTAAACGGAGAAAATGACAGAGTAAACGTATATTGTTTGTATTTACTGTGACGGAAATGATTCATATAGATTTCCAGATCAATAAATACTGGTTATTTATTCCTTGTTCTATGAAACATTGCCTGTTCCCACTTTGTGTAAAACAATGAAAGTTCCCAATGTTCTGAGAAGTAACTGAATTATATATCTCTAGAGACTGATTTAGTTTGTAAGCAGGTAACATTTAAATGTTCCAGACATCTAAATGATTCAAATGGTGTCTAGCAAACACCCAGCTGTGTTGGAATATCATGGCAGGTGGTGAACAAGAAGACTTTTAAGCAAACGGTAGTGTTCTTTACAATTTAAAGCAGCCTTTGAACATGAAGAAGAATTAAGAACTTTTAATACTGCACTGACACTGTCTTTTCGTGCATGTACTTGATTTATCTTGATGTTAAGTATATTCATTAACAGTTTAAAACTACAACAAACTAGTAATAACTCTTGTTTTTCTGATTGGTCAGATTTTAAGTTTATGCAAATTCTGACAAATGAGATATTTGAGAATGAACTCAGACTCAAACTGGGAATATAACCTCGGACACAGGTTGTACTTACAAGATGATGAGTGAGAGCTTACCAATCAGTCAATCATTGGTTTTCGGAGTTACTACAAATAGAATATTAATATACAAGACCAGGCTCGGAGATATAGAACTTCTGAGCTTGAGTCCGAATTCATTCTCAAGCATCTGATTAGTCAAATTTTAAGTTTACTCTAAATCTGACAAATCAGGCACTTGAGAATGAACCCGCACTCAAGTAAAATGGTCTTAAGGCCAGAAAACACATCTCAGTTACAATGTATATGTCTGTATTTTCACTCTGCCTTGACAATTGTGACTTTCATATAGCATGTTTGTAACACGTAAAGCCTCAATGTTTTCCCAAAAAGATATAAATAGATGGAATGTGTCCCTTATTATAATTGTAAAGTTCATGCAATATGGGCCTAACAATACTTCTGAATATATCGCATACAATATCACCCATCTCAACCGCAATTTTAGTAGAGAAGAATTTAGATACTTTTAGGCAGGTAGCTGTGTAATACAGGGTAAAAATCCTACAAAAAGCTCCTAGAGGAGGTTTATGCCTGAGTTTCATACTGCATTAAGCTAACACCTGTCTGCAAGACCGATATTTATTCTTAATTGAACATCCAGTTTAGATGGGTTTTACCGTATATTCTCATAGTGCGCGTACGTGTGTGCGTGAAGAGTTTTGCAGTGCCATAAACCACGTCACATTCCCTCCCTCGCCGCTGATTGCAGGTGCAAAATGAAACTTACATCAATTATTGCCTAGTAGTTCATGGTTCATTTCAAACAACTCGCGCAAATGTGTTACAATGGTAACCAATTGGCTAAGTTAACATCATTACTGACACGTGCTCTGTGCAATTATAATACAAACACTGCGTACAGCTGCAGGCTTAACCACAATGCAAATGAATACTATTTGTAAACATTCTTATGATAAGCGCGACCCAACCCGCATTTGAAAACAGCTTAGATCCAGATGAGACGCCGAACAACAGGCCTACCATATGCGAAGCGAACGCTCTACCAACGAGCCACAGTCACGCATAGTAACGAGGCAGCTGACGCGTTGTCTCTTTTTACTACAGTAAAACCACGCTAAAGCGACTACCTAAAAGAGGCGTAATTCTAGGTGCTAGATGCAGGTAGTAGCTTAATGCATGACAAAAGTACTGCAGAAAGCTCCTAGAGGAGCTTTCTGCATTACTTTTGTCCTGCATTAAGCAACCACCTGCTTATAAAGACACTCATGTTTATTCATTAATTGGTCGCATTAGAGGGGTTATACTGTAATAAACATGTAGCCTGTTAATAGATATTCAAATCAAGCAATTATTTATTAGAAAATTATGTGACAGAATAAAAAGGCTAAACGGCCTTCGAGTGGAAATCAGTGTATATATAAAGATATAACAATACCTTGAAAATAGTATGGCATTTACTCTGAAATATGTTACTAAAAACTGAACTGGATTTTTTTGTAGTCGATTATTTCACAATGATACTCTTGGTAAAATAAATTTAAATGAATCGTGGTGCCACCTAATTCTATTAGGTACAGTTCTAATGAAAGACATTGCTAACTGCAAGAAGTATCTGGTTCCGAGAAAAAAGCTTTGCCATAAGAAACAACCGTGTGAATAATTTATAAAGCATTATTTAGAAAGCCAACCGATAATTAGATTGCTGAAAGATATATGTGGTTTCCCCAAAGGCGGTGTTACTACAACTGTGAATTCGCACTAATACGACCATTCAAAATAAGATTAATTCAGGTTTTTAAGCACAGGCGGAAGCTTAATGTAGGACAAATGTGATACAGAAAGCTCCCATAGGAGCTTTCTGTATCACGTTTACCCTGCATTAAGCAATAACCTGATTTTACAGTTCACTATGTTAATAAATTATGTTATCGCATTAGCGAAACTCTACCGTGATACTAAGTAGTTCTCTGAAGATAGGTTTCGACCTAAGATAATTTAAACAGGGGTCAATTATCTGAAAAGTGATGCATATACTCTACGGATAATTGAATAAAAAATTTGTCTTATTGCATTGCACACAGTGTGGACCCAGATCAGAAATCACATATGTGATAATGTTTCTGGTCATGGTTTACCCCGTATAGGAAAATGGTGTATAAACTATTGCATATTCTGATTAGTGACAAACAGTGGAGACCCAGACGAGAGGCCCTGTCGAAGTCACGCATAAGTCGCGAGTACTTTAATGAGCTCCATTTACTCGCTTGAGAGGTCCTAGATTCGATTTGCAGGTCACACATTCCAATGCGAGTCTGATGACCTTGAAAACGAGTTTCACTTTATTTTCGTCTGTAGTCGGTTTAATGATTTGCGGAAACAATATATTAGGAAATAATACATAAGTAGACTTTCTATGATGAAGTTAGTTGGATTGATGGGCTCTAATAAAAGAGTTTTGTGTTTCTTAGAGTAAATTTATATATAAAAGACGCTTTGAAAATTAGTAGTCCCTAAATATAAGTAAATTTATATATAAAAGATACTTTGACAATTAGAAGTCCCTAAATATACGTTAGCATATGTATGCATCCTCTATTTTTGTAGTTGTATATGCCACGTGACTTTGTATGTGAAGACAAGAGAAGTCTGGCCAGATATTCAGGTGCAACCGCTGCAGTAGAGAATGCCTATCCCGCATTGGCCTTGTCAGTCACCAGCGTGCATGCAACAGACGTGGGACACCACCTTCCTAGATCTTCGTTCGCAAAGCCAAGCCATGATGATGCTGATATTATGCTATGTGACTTTTTATGTATATACATGTACATGTTTTATTAGACGAGGTATTTTATACAAATCTGAATAAAATTACATGTATGCTCTGTTTTGTTCAGTTCTGTTGTATTATTTGTAATACATGTGCCCGAGGTTTCAAACATCTAAGTCTGAGTTCATTCTCAAGTATCAAATTGGTCAGATTTTGAGCAAGCTCAAAATCTGACCAATCAGATGCTTGAGAATGAACTCAGACTGAAGCAAAACGTTTTATAATCTCAGGCATTGGTAAATAAAGGAATTTTGCATCCTATCTTTAGCAATGGTTTACCCTTATCACGCTAAGGGCGACCTGTTTGCTATTCACAAACAGTTTGGATCTTGATGAGATACGCAGTAAGTTTGAGTCTCATCAAGAATAATCGGGCATGTGATCTATGGATATACAAAACCTAGAACAAATTGGAAGTAAATCAAACTTGTTACAGGTCGACATTTAACTATTTCCCTGTTGAATATTCATGTATAAATAATGATGTTATGAATCTTTATTAACTGATTATTATGTACACATGATGTTGCTGGTAGAAACTATTAGGATATATTATGATTTCATAATAATTTCAAACAAAGCAGAAAAATCATAAGCCAACAGAGCATACCCAGACCAGACGATTCCTATAGGAGCCGTCTGATCTGGGTCTATTATTTTGGCAAAGGTGTGAAAATGAGTTTCTATGCATAGTTTTATCTATGATTCTTAAATTGATTCCATTTTTATTAATCCTATCGATATCTATATCTTAAATATTGTTTATTTCAAATATGCTATATGCATTGACTATACTCAGTTTTGTACATGTAATTTATTCATGTGAAGCTCTTTTGGACGCAAATATCCTGTTTGAAAAAAAAACACTATACAGATGCGTTATAATAATAATAATAATAATACCAATAAAGGATTAAGCAATTGTATCAGCATAGCAATGGTTCACCCTTGCCCCGGACTTACTCGCATTTACAAACAGCTTGGATCCAGATCAGACGCCGAGTAATTCGGCGTCTCGTCTACGTCTCAGTCTCATCAGGATTTAAGCCTATTTGACACTTGGTCAATAGTATCTTACACACTTGGTCAATAGTATCTTACACACTTGGTCAATAGTATCTTACAAGCTTGGTCAATAGTATCTTACAAGCTTGGTCAATAGTATCTTACAAGCTTGGTCAATAGTATCTTACAAGCTTGGTCAATAGTATCTTACAAGCTTGGTCGATAGTATCTTACAAGCTTGATCGAATCTCAAATAGTCAAAATTGCCCGCGATCCAAATTTTTATTTTTTCACAACATGATAATGGTTAAGTCATATTTTACCTCATCCGAACATCCTATAAACTTTACAGTCGCTTGGGTTTAACCCTTTCCCTGATGAATATTCATGTAGGAATTAATGACGCCATGAATATTAATAAGATTATTTTTTAAAATGACGTATGGACACGGGACATTTTGGCTCAGCTGTAGAATCAATTCTAAAATACTCCTTTTCTATAGTTAATGCTCCTTTTCGGTAGATTTATTAAGAGATTGGGTCTAAAATAGTCTAGGATGGAATGGGTTAAAATGCATTTAGGAAGCGAACGAATACTTAGATTTCTGTAAGATGTATAACGCTGTCCCGAGGGCAATGTAACTACCACTTAGTCAGCAGAATTTCGCTGTAAAGTCTCGACCAATAATTATAATGCTGGTCAGCAACTATGCTTAATCAATACCAGCAGTTGTCAAAATACTTAAACACAACATTTGTGTTTTGTAAATTACCACCAGGCGAAAGTGTCAATGGCCTTTTTACTATTTTAGGATTATTACTATTTTAGCACTTATTTAGTTCACTGTTCTCATGTATGTCAAGGTGACTATCGTATATACATGTATTAATATGCAGAGCAACAGATAAAGGGGTATGTTCAAATACTAAAATTGTCATTTCTCCATTTCGAGACGATTCTAACGAGTGGCCAAAACATAGGGGTTGGTGGAGAAATAAAGAAGGTACCCTTGTTTGAATATGTTTTAATTTACACAATATGACCTCTGATTGATATGTATATTTTATTATATGTGTCCCTACTGTTGTATGCATCATTTCTATAATAAACTAAAACTTATCACGTATTATAATTCACGTACACTCTTTTATAAAATAATAATGTACTCTTAGTTGAATATACACACACACAGTAGCGACCTTAAGCGACCGTCAAACAAGAGGTCTAAAAATGGGTCTGTAGGGAAGGTGGTAGCTTAATGCAGGTCAAAGGTGATTCAGAAAGCTCCTGTAGGAGCTTTCTGTATTACTTTTGTCCTTCATTAAGCAACCACCTGCTTTTTAAGACATCTAAGCTCAAAGTCGTTTAAGACATGTTCTACTGTATTATGGTTTTGCAAGCTTTACAACATGGACATATAAATTGCATCCTCATGCGCTGATTTTATGGACCAGAAGAATGTCTCAAACACGTATTCAAGCAAGGTATTCCGTTTCGTTTCTGAAAACATGATACTTATTTGACTGTTCTGATTTGCAAGGTTTTACTGTAATTCGCCTCAGTATGCCTGTCAGATATAATGACATCATATGTGGTAACCATTTCGAGGGCTTGGTGCAAAACTATTGTAACTCGCATTGTAAAGGAGTTACAATAGTTTTGCACCAAGCCCTCGATTTACTCCATAAATACATGTACGCCTTTCTATGCTCCTATTGGAGCCAACTAATCAGGGTCTGCTCTGTTTGCTAATATAAATATGATTCTGCAATTTCTGCCATGGCCTAAAAGTCCTGTGTCCATGTGCTACTATAACAAATTAACCTAATTGATATTCATGACGTCATTATTTCTCAGTTGAATATTCATAAAGGAAAGGGTGTATCTGCTGAACTTTTGTAATGGTACAATAACAAATGATATTCTATAAACAAAAGAGCCGGCACTGAGCAGAGCCATCTGATCTGAGTCTTCTCTGTTTGCAAAGCCATTAAAAGAGCTTATTCAAGAACGGAGTTATTTGTCATTTCTAATATAGCCTTCCTCGAACGCATAGCTCTCATTCAGAAACAGATAATGACACCATTTTCTTAAGATAGTTGATATGTAAGCATATACAGTAAAACCTCTTTAAACCAGACGTTCAGATGAGTATAAACATTGGTCTTGGAGACAGGTGACAGCTTAATGCAGGATAAAGTCATTCAAAAAGCTCCTACATGAGCTTTCTGAATGACTTTCATCCTCCATTAAGCACCCACCAGCATTAAAGGGCCTAGTTTTTTCTTTATTAAAATTCAGGTTTAGAAGGGGTTTACTGTACTGATGCTTCTGTAAGTAAATGTACCGGTAGATTCGTAAATTATGCATACATCTTCATCAACTGCAGTCTGCAGTTATATTGCATACTATATTTAGTCTACCCGTAATACTAATATATACGTTTACGTGCGTGCGTCCGTACGTACGTGCGTACGTGCGTGCGCGTGTGTGTGTGTGTGCGTGCGTGTGTGCAGCCGTGTATGTGTTTTACAAGAGATAACTCAACTGATAGATAATAGAGTCAGTTGTTTGTGTTTCAGTTAAAAAGAAACTAAAACTGTGTACATGTATTTCTTTGAGTAGTAAAGTATTCATAATACAAATCACAGATAAACCGCTTCACCTGAAGATAAAACATACATGTGTGGTTAGTTATTTTTCAAAATAGTGAGTTGACAATAGCGCCATTATGTAAGTGGACAAAAATGAGAAATGTTTAAGAAATGTTTTTATTCCATTCTTCTGAAGAGGCTCATTCAAGTATAAATAATTAATGAAAGTTTGAAATGGATCTAATATTATTTTCTATTTACTTGATTATAAAAAAGCAACACCACAAAGGCAGCAACTATCTTGAGTTACGATAAAATTAAGTACTTAAGTAATTAAATTGTCTTTATTTTTTTATTATATTAAATAATTCATTGTGTTTAACCCATTCCCTTATATTGACGACTTTTGACGACTCTGTAAAAGTCACTTTGTGAAACCATTGTGATAAAATTATCACAATGGTTTCAACGTACAAAAATCTAAAATATTCCCTTTCTTAAGTTAATGCTCCTTTTACTGGGTTAAGGATATTTCGTGTAGTATCCTAAGCTTTTGATTAACCCTTATCCCGCCATATCATATCGCCAAACGGCTTGTATTCAAATGAGACGTCGATTAACTCGGGTTCTAATCCGGTTCCAAACTGTTTGACATTCGGTAAATAATTTCTGAAAAGCTAGTTCGAATCGGAGGTAGTCAAATTGTACTGAATCCAAATTTAAGCAGACATTAATTTTCATATTGTGTAAGTGATTAACCCATTACCTTTAGGCCATTTTTAGATACAAGCTTTTTTAATAAATCTACCGAAAAGCAGCATTAGCTAGAGAAAAGGAAACTTTTAGAATTTTGTAGTTTGAAACCATTGTGATAAATAGAGCATTTGCTCCTATGGAGTAAATGCTCTATTTATCACAATGGTTTCAGAAAGTGACTTTTACAGAGGCGTCGAAATGCGTAAATATGAGGGGATGGGTTAATGTTTGCATAATAGTATAATGTATGACATAAACACATTGCGAAAACGTTAATGACATTGACTAAGGTCATACTGGCCCAAATAAGTAATGTTTCCAATAAATAATTAATACGACTGGGTAATTACTTAACCTATTAATTAGTCGAAGGTTTGGCATCATTTTGTTTAGCTGATTCGACAAAACACGTTGTTCTGCCGCAGCCGCCGAACCCTGTTCGTCATAAATACACCCTTTGAAGCATTTGCGAACGGAGAAGACACAGACTAGACGGCTCCTGTTAGAACTTTCTGGTCAGGGTCTGCTCTGTTTGCCCATAGACTGGTATAACTCTGATTATATAATATTCTGCGAATACCAAAATACTCTGTGCCAGATGCCATTATAATAAAAGAAAATGTGTCCATGGGACACGGATGCCCCCGCTGGCAAACAGGAAGTAGATGAACGACAGACCTGAAAAGGGGAGACGCTGTACAACTCAATATGATTATGCTTCAGACCAAATATCAAATCATTCCAGCTTACACAAGCCAATAAATCTTTGACGAAATATTTTTAGGACGGACGTACGGGACGGACAATGGTAAAACTTAATGCCTCCGTCACCTAAAGGCGGGAGCATAAAAATGTATCTTATACATATTTATTGTGTTATTATTTTTGTTCGTGAATATTCATGAAGTATAAGGTTATGAGTGTTTACAAACCGCCTTGCACTCATAACAGATGCCATTGATCTGTATTGATGTCAACGAAAGAGATTCTAGTAGAGAAAAAATAAGATACATTTAGGCAGGTGGCTGCTTAACCCTTCGCTTGCTATTCGCGTCAATATACCTGCAGGAGCTGTCTCATCAGGGTCTGCACTATTTACACGTTGATTGTGCAACCAGTGCACTCCACAGCAGTGATTGCACAGCAAAATACGTGTACACAGTGAAGATATATGTAATTATACAAACAGGGCATGGGTAAAGAAGGAGAAATGCATTTTAAAATTCAACAAGAGAAGGGTTAATGCAAGGTGAGTCATGCAGAAAGCTCCAATAAACTGTAGTAAGTTTTTACATACGATGATCGCAGCTTCCAGTTGATACCATTCGTACAATCATTAATAGGACGGGTCCCTAGTCCACATCAGCTCGCTTTATTTAACCCTTCAATCTCTACACCTTTGGAAACAGAGTAGACCTAGATCAGATGGCTCCTATAGGAACCGTCTGATCAAGGTTTGCTCTGTTTGTTTATGACATAATATAAATATGATTCTACAGTTCCTGCTAATACCAAGCTTTCCTGTGCCCATGTGCTATTATAACAATTAAATTGATTAATATTCATGACGTTTTATTTCTTACATGAACGTTCAAGGAGCAAAGGGTTAACTATGAATCTACGATTTTATGTATTCCTACATGGCAATGGCATTTCGAACAACTCGTTGGTTTTACTTTTGAAACATATGTAAGATTATGATAAAATGCTAAGTTTGCAATACAGTAAAACCCCTCTAACCTGGATTTGTAGTAGAAAAGACTGTAGATACTGGTAAGCAGGTGGCTTCTTGATGCAGGGTAAAAGTAATGCAGAAAGCTTATCCTGCATTAAGCTGTCGCCTGTCTGTAAAACTGATAGTTATACTAAATTGAATGCTGGTTTAGAGGAGTTTTAATACTATGATGAACTGGTAAGTGTACAATATTGTATTCACAGTTGTACTTGGCTAGAACACCACTCTGATCAATCAGGTGACGAACTTGACAATTCGTTTATCTAACTGATACATTTATTGTCAGTAGACATCTGTCGATGATCGGAAAAAGCAGCATATTCCTTCAAACACAATGAGTGATTGTTTGTCAAAAATGTTCACTTTGAGGACTGACATGATTTATACCAACACTCTTATCTGCATTGAGGGAATTCAAACTTGTTTCAGTTGCCGTTTGTTGAGAGCATTGTGAATGTATGCATTTTAAAATTTCACCACTCTCTATCGACAATAATCTTGGGGTTTAACCTTTTTTCTAGATATGTTTCATTTTTGTGAAGTATATTAAAGAATAGTTTGACAAGAACTCTATGAAATAAAAAGAAAAAAACATAGACCAATCTATGATCGTTTAATTTCAGACTAAGTAACTAGCTGTCTTAGCTGGTTTGACACTCTGGTTACATCTTTGAAAAGGAATAGAAGCAAGTCTGAATAAGATTATTGACGAAATTTTGCTAATTGTACCGAGGGACAACAGGTGCGAATCCAGGATTTCAGATTAGGGGGGGGGGACGTAGAATTTTTTTTGGAGGGGGGCGTAGATTTTTATGTTTAATTACATAAATAAATAGTGTGTTTGTAATACATGTTGAAAAGGAGCTGTGTTAAAGGCAGGTGGCTGCTTAAAGCAAGGTGAAAGTAAAACAGAACGCTCTTATAGGAGCGTTCTGTTTTACTTTCACCTTGCTTTAAGCAGCCACCTGCTCTAAATACCAGCTAATCAACACAATTTAGTGGTTGTTATAGAGAGGTTTTACTGTATATTGATCTAAAATATTACTAAAAAAATGTTTTGGCAATTTTAGGGGGGCGTACGCCGGCTCCGCCCCCCTCTAAATCCGCGCCTGGACAAATCATGGTAACAGCAAAGCGACAGATAAAGGGTCGTGCTCAAATACTGCAATTATTATTTCTCTACCAATCCCTATCATGTTTTAATCACATGTTTTAATCTTCTCTTTGAGACGATCCTAAAGAGTGGTCACAGCATAGGGATTGGTGAACAAAGAAGTTATTCTTAAAATTGTTTTCATTTGCACATCTTTTCTGGACGAACCTATGTTTACAGAGCTATAGATAAGAAACGCATTTAGAAAATCGAATCAGAATTCCTTCCCATATGCACATGCAGAGCTATAAATATAGGTGCGTACTCAAATAATAATGTCGTCAGTTCTCCACTAAACATTTCGTTGTGAGCACTCGTTAGAATCGTCCCTTCGAGACGATTCTAACGAGTGCTCATAACAAAGGGTGTTTTGTTGGTGTTTTTTTTTATTATTTTTTTTTTGGGGGGGTCTCAAATTACAATATCTGACATGTATAAACATATATTCAATACATACAATATATACATATACAAACATTCAAATACACAACAAAGGGTTTGGTGGAGAAACGAAGGAGTAATTCTTGAAAATGTTAAAATTTGCGTATTTTATCTGGACATCTGTTTTACAAAGCTATAGATGAGAAGCGCATTTAGAAAATCGCATCAGAATTTGTCTGATATGTCTCCGCCAATCCATCGCCAAGGTGGTTCTAACGATTGGTGCAGTTTTAATGAATGCGTCGACATTGGTGGTAGGGGGTAAACATTATTGTCATTAGTAGCATATCGTTGTTTCACGTTTGACCAACCTCAAGCGATATAAATTAGAACATAATATACGGTGAGCTGTTTGGTAAAGACATGTAGAATAAATGAGCGATAGGCTTAATAATGATGCAAATCTGTTTCACGCATTTTCAACCGATTAACAGTAATCAATCGACCTCGTTTAAATCAATACCAACAGTAATATAATGAAAGGATCCAAAGATATTTTGACGAAACGATGACAGGAGAAACAGAACACCAGCTCAGTGCCAACAGTAATATAATGAAATGATCCAAGGATAATTTGGTGAAAGAAGACGATGACAGGAGAAACAGAACACAAGGCCAGTGCCCGTGTGCTATATGATAAAGAAAATTCTAGATAAGATGCGTAAAATAAAACATTTTCAAGAATAACTTCTTTACTTCTCCATCAAGCCCTATGCTATGACCACTTTTAAGAACCGTCTCGAAACGACGGTTCGAAAGGGTGGTCATACAAATAACGATTTTAGTATTTAAGTAAAAGCTATTAAGCACCTTTATCTGTTACACTGGTAAAGCTTGTCCGATTTAGTCTTGGAAAGCGTTGATGCTCTGTTTTCTTACGCCTTACCAGAGAAACTTTTTTTTCCATATGGTGTTTGCTTAATGCAGAGCAAATGTTATGCAGAAAAACCTCCAATAGCAGCTTTCTGCACTACATTTGACCTGCATTAAGCAACCTCACTAATCGATTTGTTTTGTAAAGACAACTTGAGAAAAATCAATCCAGGTGGCTGCTTATTGCAGAGGTATCAGACATACCCCATATGAACTTTCTAAAATGCCATTCACTCTGCATAAATCTTGTCTTAACCCTCTACTTCATGGAGTCAGGGTCTGCTCTGTTTGCTTATGACATGATACAGATATGATTTTACAGTTTCTGTCAGGTCAAGAAAATCCTATAGTTATATCCTGTGTTAAATCATTCGGTAAGATAAGGAAACGGGATTAATGAATTCAAAATTCAAAGCATATACAGTAGAACCCCTCTAATGCGACCACTTAATAAAAACACATGGTTGTCTTTATAAGCAGGTGGTTGCTTAATGAAGGGCAAAAGTAATACAGAAAGCTCCTCTAGGAGCTTTCTGTATTACTTTTGTCCTGCATTAAGCTACCACCTGCATATAGCTCCCAGAATTATACCTCTTTTAGGTGGTCGTATTAGCGGGGTTTCACTGTATATAGAAATAAAGTTTGAGACAAAAAGTGAAGTGCCTGGTCAGACGCCGCCTTGAAAAAAGTGGCGTCTGATCTGGGACTGTACTATTTGTCGTGGTGCATTTTTGCGACATTGGCGGTGAAATAGTTCAATTAATTAAAACCCATGATGTCATTATATTTACAAGAATATTAATGGATTAAAGGGTTAAAGACCGATACCGATACTTGTTTAACCCATTACCTCAAGGCTATTTTTAGATACAACATATTTGAATAAACTTACCAAAAAGGAGCATTAACTAGAGAAAAGGAAAAAATTAGAATTTTGTAGTTTGAAACCATTGTGATAAATAGAGCATTTGCTCCTATAGGAGCAAATGCTATATTTATCACAATGGTTTCACAAAGTGACTTTTACAGAGTCGTCAAAATTCGTCATTATGAGGGAAAGTGTTAAGGGTTCCGATTAGCGAAATTGCATTGTATATCACAATAGGAGAATTAAGTTTTGCCATGAGTGTTAAAAGCGAACTGAAAATATTAACAGAATGTACAGAGTGTGTTTGGAAAATCAACACTGTCAGAGGTCTAGATAAGAGGTGTTTTGAGGAAACCTGGCTAAACTATTCTGTATTTCTCCGTCGAAGCCTGTCTCGTTGGTACTGACAATGTTAGGCGTTGTCTGACAGATAAGAGATTTTGACAAATCGGTACTCCTCTTATCTACCAGTTTGACAGTTTTCGCATCCCTCGTCTCATTTCGACTTCCACGTGTGCACATCTAAATTTGTAATCGACTGGGGTCTGGTTAGATTTAAATATACCTACTAGTCACTAAGGCAAATTCTGATATGGCCTGAAGGTGTTTACCTGCCTAGTGCATTAAGGTAAGGATTCGGGAGGTAATGTGGAAGAGAATAAGGTGTCCTATAAACCATATTGACTTACCTTTTCAGTAGGTGTGTTATAATATAATAACAAAACAGTTACACCTTTTAACGTCTGTAGGAGCCGTCTGATAAGGGTCATCTCTGTTTGCTTATGTGATAACATTGACCTGAGTCTACATTCTCTGCCACGGCCAAACTTCGTGTGTTCATATGTCATTAAAAACAAAGCTTATTAGTATTTATTTTTTTATAAATATCCATGGCGTAAATGCTTAAAATCTAAGGTATCGTCTGCCTAACCTACCATGTGTTTTATTTCAAAATAAGTATTTTGTTTACCTTTTGTCACAACTGAATGTCAAACTCTTTATAAAATGATGAGGCGCATTGTTATGTACTATCTTATACGGATTCACACTGAAAAAGGTATCGCCAAATCGTAATTAATTGATTTTACAACATGAACGCCACTACATGCCTTTGCAAACATAGTAGACTCAGATCAGATGAATCATAAACCGGTAGTACCCATATGAAACAATGATTATAGATATTATTCTATAGTTTATGTCAAGGTAAAATATTCCATAGGCCATAATGCCAGTATACAGTTTCAGCCAATTAATATTCTTGATGTCAGTATTTCTTACTAAATGTTCATGAAGTACGCGATTAGCCCTTTCCCCTATACAAACGCATTTTCATCCATTTGCAAACAGAGTAGACCCAGATCAGACGGCTCCTATAGGAGCCGTCTGATCAGGGTCGGCTCTGTTTGCTAATGCTATTTGATAGATATATTTCTTTAGTTTTTAAAATGGCTACAATGTTCCACCTTCCATATTTCATTATAACTATTTTGTCCATAAATATTAAGTAGGTATTGACATTTGGAATAAATATAGAACAGGGAAAATGGTTAAGATGAAAAATATTAACCCGTTCAACGCTCAATGTTCTAATGGAATATGCAAAAAAAAGTAAACAGGTCAGGCTTATGCTTAATTTTCAGGGATTTGTAAAAAGTAAAGTGTAGCATGGCAAACAGTACTGGCCCTTGTGAGAGGACTGCCCTAGGAGTATTAACACCTGGGTGCACATGTTACGCAAATCACATTAGTGCGACTCATTTCCCGCACTGAAAGGGTTAAATAGATGTTTAATGTTTGTGGATTATAGATGAACTTCGATATCTCGAACTTCAGGGGACTGTATAAATTAGTTCGAGATAACAGAAGTTCGAGTTATCCGATTTGTAATCTGGACAATTTCTCAAGTTCATAGATAAATGCATGTCTACAGTAATGCTGGAGCTTTCAGCATTACTGTAGAACTGCATTAAGCTGTGAAATGTATTTCTAGATATGCTTAGTGATACATTTTAGAGCAATTCTGTATTGTAATATTTTGGAAGGATCGAACTTTTAGTTCGAGTTATCTCGAAGTTCGAGTTGTCCGAGTTCGAGATATCGAAGTTCAACTGTATATGGGTTTATTGGACAATGCTACTAATTACTTCTGTTTATCATATTACATAATGAAGTTTATGACTTCCTGTGTTTTATCTAAATGATTATAGCTAAAATGAATACGTTCTAACGTTACAAAACATTCGGATAACCTTTGGTACGATTCGGTGTATATGAGTTGGCAGAAAGTGTCAAGTAAAACTAACTTTCATTAAAAACTGACTTTTAATTAAAAAAAAAAGTAGAGTGTTAAAATTGTTTGGACACTGATAACATCTGAACCAAACTGCTTGCAGAGATGAACACAAATTCGCCAGTAAATCGTGTTGAAAAGAAATTGTATTCTAAAACTCTGATCTGTTGCATTTTTACTTACTTCTGATTCCTACAAACGTTTGAGAAACTGTTGACCGAGTGTCTAACAGTTTGGATGCTGATAAGACGCCGAGTTACTCGGTATCTCATTTGGATCCAAGCCGTTTGCATTTGCGAGTTGGATCTCACATCTCTCTGGCAACCCTTACCGCTTGAATATTCAGTTTAAAGATAATAATTGTATGAATGCTAATAGGCTGAATGTTTTAACTCTTTCGCTGCGATTACCTTTGTAAACAGTTTGGATCAAGATGAGACACCGAGTAACTCGGCGTCTCATCAGGATCCAAACAGTGTGTTACTGCTGGAAGCGACACAGTTAATGGCATCCTAAACAGAACAGAGCAGAACATATTTTTATACACAAGTACATAGTGTACATATAAACTACAGAATATGTTGGTGGGGGTTGTTGTTTTATTTATTTCTTTTTAGTGGTCTCTGGTCTAGAGAGGTTTTGTTTACATTTCGTATGCATATATATTCGGCAGGATGTGTCCTTCAATTGCCGTGACGATCTTAACAGGACTGAACTTGAAGCTATCTGGATAGAACTAGTTTTACCAAAATCTAAACCAATTTTGTGTGCCAGTATATACAAACCCCCTACTCAAAAGAACTTTTATTCCATTTTAGATGAACTTTGTTCCTGTGATTGTAAGTTTTTAGAAAACGAGATAATCATGCTTGGTGATTTTAATACAAATATTTCCAGTTCTATAACTGACACTCTTTTACAAAGTTTTGAGTCTTATCTTAGCATGTTTCATTTAAAGCAGTTGATAAATGATCCTACAAGAATATGTGCCAAAAGTGAGACTTGTATTGACCTTATACTGATATCTGACAGTGACAAAATATCTCAGTCAGGTGCAATTAATACGTCATTTAGTGACCATAGTTTGACTTTTCACAAGAAAATCTACTAAAGTTTACTTTGGATCTCATCAGAATGTTATTTTCAGGTCTATGAAAAATTATTGCAAAGACGATTTTCTATCTGGTCTATTGTCTACTGATTGGAGTCCTGTTTTATCATCTAGTGATGTAAATGATGCATGGAACACTTTTAAGCATTTATTTTTACAAATTGTGGACAATAATGCTCCTATAAAGCAGGATAGGATAAAAAACAGAACAGAGCCATGGATGAATTCTGATATTTTAGAGGCAATTAAAGAAAGAGACAAAGCATTCAGGGTTTTTAATAATAACGGATCCCCTGAAAACTTTGATACTTATAAAACTCTGAGAAATAAAGTTCAATCTCTTGTACATTCTGCCAAGAGAGACTTCTTTAGTGATACACTTGAGGACAATGCTCTGCTTCCTTATGGAAAACTCTTAAAAATCTTGGATTGCCTTCAAAAAAGCTTCATCCAGGTCATGCTCAAATATTTGTCTGAAAATGGTGACTGTTTGTGCTTTGATACAAAAGTAATTGCTGAAACGTTTAATAGTTTTCATACAACTGTTGCCTGCAAGCTTGTAGACAAATTACCCAAAGTTATACAGCAATATGGCCAAAGTTTTGTACATTCTTTTTACAGAAACCAAAGGAATATTTCCTGACAGCTACAGATTTTCAATTGTGTCAGAAGCCAAAGTACTGAATTGCATGAGCTCCCTTTGTTCCAAAAAAAAGCTACTGGCTTAGATGGCATACCTTCCCGTTTCATTAAAGATAGGTCATGTGCTATCGTTGGTCCTATAACCCACATAATAAATGTGTCCCTCATCCAAGGTATTGTTCCTGATGAGCTTAAGTCTGCCAGAGTTACCCCCCCCCTTTTTTAAAAAGAATGACAGATTACATGCTGGCAACCTGTGTCAATTTCGAATGTTTTTCTAAAATATTCGAAAGGGTTGTATATGACCAAACTGAATCCTATTTTAGAAGCAAAATTATACTCTATAAGTTCCAGTCAGGCTTCAGAAGCGGCTATACCACCGACACATGTTTGATACACCTCACTGATTTTATTAGAAAATAAAATGGAGATGGCAATTTTGTTGGCATGGTAATGTTAGATCTGCAAAAAGCTTTTGATACAATAGACCACTCCATCCTTGTAATGAAACTTGAAGCATCTGGACTTGGAAAGGACATCTTGACTTGGTTTTCGTCATACCTTTCTGATCGGCGACAGCTTGTTGATGTGTCTGGAACCTTTTCTTCTACGGAAACTGTTACCTGCGGTGTGACCCAAGGATCCAGTCTGGGCCCTCTCCTCTTTTTAATTTATGTTAATGACATGTCAGCTGTTGTTAAAAAATAAGCTTATGCTTTATGCTGATGACTCAGCCATACTTGTTTCAGGCAAACATTTGTCCTCTGTGGAAAAGACACTCTCTAAAGATCTTGGCAGAATGAGCCAGTGGTTAATTGATAACAAGTTATCATTACATTTAGGCAAGACAGACTCTACTGTTTTTGGTTCAAAGCATAAACTGAAGGCAAGATCTCATTTGAATATATGTTGTAATGACACACCGATTAAATCAGCATCTTATGTCAATTATCTTGGTGTAACTATAGATCAACATTTGTCTTTTAATGGTATGGCAGAATCAATTATAAAGAAGGCTAATGCCAAGTATCTTTACAGGAAGAAGGATTTTCTTACACAACATACTAAACAGCTGATTGTAATGGCTCTAATTCAGTGTCATTATGATTATGCTTGTGCTGTTTGGTATAATGGAATATCAAAATTCAATTGCAAACGACACAGAACAAGCTGATTAGATTTATATTCAATCTTGATTCAAAAAGTCATGTTGGGTATCAGCATTTTAAATCTTTTGATTGGTTGCCTGTTGACAAGAGAGTTGATCAAATTAATATTATTTCATGTGTACAAAATTAAACATAACCTATCACCTGATTATATGCAGGATTATTTAACGTTGCAAAAATCTGTACACTCTTATAAAACCAGACTAAACGAAAGCGGTGGTTTCAGTTTGCCAAAAGTAAAAGTTGCTGCATCAAACTCTTTATTGTATACTGGATCTAAACTTTGGAACAGCTTACCAGTTGAATTTACTGAAATAAATAACTTATCTTCCTTCAAGCCAGCAATCAAGAGGCACTTAATGAGCAATATTATTTCTTAGTATTTTTTATATTTACACAGCATTTTAATGTGCTCGACTGCTTATGATTTTTATAAATTTCGGCAAACAACTTGTTCTATCATGCACTATTACGAATTACTTTACTGGTGCATAACTTGTATTTCTTACGTTTTAAATTAAGGGACTGTGATACAACAATTGTGTACCCATTTTTGTCTGTGACTGTGATAGTATTTATAAATGTAACAGCTTTTGATGCCAATTTTAATATTCTATTTAATAATATGATTTACAATTTAATTCATGTGATATAGCATCCACTTGTGATAGTATTCATATTATATCTTAAACCCTCTCTATGTCATGTCACCTGTGATGAGGACCACAATTGAAATAAGAGCATGCTCTTTATTGTGTTATCCTTAGTATAGAAAGCATGCCATGGTTTTTCACTATGCATCATTTTACGAATTACTATTCATTATGATGTGATACATGTTTGTGAACCATATTATATTTTCTGTTTGCCGAAATAAATCTATCTATCTATATTTAATATAGAAGGTGTTTGTCAGATAAATCAGGTGAGGTGGGGCACAAAGAGGAAAGTGCACATGCGAATTGACATTTCTGTTGATTTGGCAATGTAGAACAAGACTTTTTGATTTGAAAATAATGACAGCAGGTATTTCTTGTCCACATAGTTATATTAGAGATGATAGAATTTTTTAACGCTGGTGCTTCTTTTATAAACAAAGATAGTTTTGCCAATACTTCTCGATAACTGCTTTGTAAAAGTCCTATGTATTTGTAAACGGGAGGTGTGCGATTAATAACTTTCTTCAAGTATTTCTTTCTAATACCAGAGTAACAAGGGCATATGTATATAAAGTGATACTCATCTTCAATACCATGTGTATTACAATATAAACATGTTCTCTCTTCTCTATTTCTAACATATCTGCCTGTTTGTATTCTCAGAATGTGGTATGATACCCGTATTCGGCAAAAGTAAAATCTAAAACATCAAGGTATATCGTTCATAACAAAAATTTGGTTTCAGGTTTTTGTATATGTATAAAACAGACCTGTTTTCAAGAGAAGCACTCCAATTTTGTATGAACGTACCAATAACCTTAGATCTGAATTCACCAATAAATGTGTCTGCATCATCAGTAATCTCGTCGAATACATACAAAAATCCATAATCATATAACAGATTCCTCAAATTGCTTACCCCGTTTTTACAACCATTATTACAGTCATCAAAGTACAAGAATGAGTCATGCAGGAAACACCACATACAGAACAAACAGCCGCCCGAACAGCAACACAAGGAAACAGCAAATGTACATAACTATAAAAACACCAAGAGACGCACAAAGACAAAACAAACATACAATAGGGGGAAGATGGAAGTACCGCCTTGGAACGGTCAGTGACAAAAGTCACTGGGGGGGTTAAACCGGGTTTTGGGCGCCCAACCTCACACTTATTCCATCCCCACCCTAAAAGACAAACAGTGTAAATAAACGTATCCCCTCTCCGACTAAATTACAACAACCGCGATGGCAAATACAGTGGTAAAATGCATGTATAACGAAAACATTTAAGTGAACAAACTGTAGCCACCTATCGCTAGTGTACTCAATGATTGAGCCTCAAACAGAGTAACTGTAGAAAAGTAATAAAGGGTAATAAATGCCTTAGTGTATATAGTTTTAAGTGTTTTAATTATCTGTGGTGGAAACCAATACTTGACAATGCGCACTTGTCTGTTAATATATAGAGGGTATCGGCCAAGTTCTCCTTAAACCGCGGCATTGCATGAGTTGAGTTTAAAAAAGGTTATGTTTACCATGACAGAAACTCTAGAAAAATATTTATACTATTTCAAAAGCAAACAGAACAAACTCTACAGGGGCCGTCTGATCTGGGTCTACTCGGGTTACAAAGATGTCAAAAGGTGTTTCTGTGAGATCAAGATTTTATTTCAGAGTCAATAGGCTTGGTTGTAAGTTGTAACATTACTTTCTTGTCTGAGAAATGTTTGATTAGATATTTAACCTCCATAAAATATGGTCGATATGATGTTATTTTTGCAGTTTTTATTCATAATATTTCATAGCTTATCATTGAATTTCAAACTAATTTCATATAATAGTTCAGTTTGTATGTTTTCTGAAGTTGAACTTATCTTTAGTATTTTAAACCTGTAGTATCCTACTTGTTTGGACATTGCGATGGTTCACCTGATTTAGATTCAATATGTAACCATGTTCAAACAATCAAAGTAAAAATCTTTGTGTCTTTTGAACTTTTAGTTCAAGTATCTGAATATGAGAATGGCTCTCCAAGTTATACACTTGAAGCCCATAGACAGGAAGTGAATCGACGCATTCAGTCACTGTGAGACTTAAAACGCCCGGTGTTAGCGATTTTGAGCTAAGTACCAGATCTCCGCTAACAGTGGAAAATGTTGTACACGTGTATCTGTGACACAGAGCTACAGATATGGTTCATACATGTACCTAAATATTAAAATCGTCATTTCTCCACCAACCCCTATATTCTGACCACTCTTTAGAATCGTCTCGAAGAGACGATTCTAAAGAGTGGTCACAGTATAGGGTGCGATGGAGAAATAAAGGGGATATTCTTGAAAATGTTTAATTATACGTATCTCGTCTGGACCTCTGAGTGACATTTTAACTCTTTAAATGTGGGACACGAGTCACGAATGTTTTTGCGAACAGTTTAGACCAAGATAGGGTCCAGAATGTTTGTCATGTTACATTTTGTTTCCTTTAAAACATCCCTGAAAATACTTCAATCTCGTAAACGACAAGGCGTATTGAAAACGCTGGGAGATGTCACAGTTGATAATCCTGTAAAATGTCGACTATTATAAGAGTCTACGAAAGACTAAATCGTATTTACCCTTAACCCGCTGTGAAAGAAATACTGCCTGCTCAATTTTTATATGTGTTGCACTTTTGACTACTTCCGATTCGATACAGCTTTTGGGAAACTGTTTGATACAAGTATCAAACAGCATGGGTCCTGATCAAAAGCCGAGTTCCTCGGAGTCTAATCTGGATTCAAGTTGTTATCAAGTGCGAGTAAGGTCGTAAATAGCAGGGTAAGAATTAAATCTGTTCAAATTTTGTAGGACGAATTCAAGACTCGTCCCAAGGCATTGCTGTCTGAAATGATGCAAAAGTATGATACGTAGGCCTATCAACTCGTGTTACTGTAAAGATCACCCCTGTGATGAAGCCGTGAGATGGTGTATTCGAAACGAAATCTGGCCTTGAGGTTATAAAACGTTTTGTTTGAGTCGTATATCATTCTCAATAATCTGATTTGTCAGATTTTGAGCTTGCTTATATTTTACTTGAGAATGAACTCAGAATCAGATATTTGAGAGAATTCATTTAAGAAATAATGACTCGTGCATGTTTATCCTGATTTTACAATGAAGGAATAATTCGATAATATGTTTTAAAATATGAAACAGCAAAAAGTGTACTTTTTTGCGTATATTCTTGTCAAAAGGTCGATATCGTCTTTAATCCCTTCGCTCCTTAATATCCGCGTAGAAAATAATGGCACCATAAATATATATATATATTAAATTAACTGAACATTTATTGTATATTAACAAAAGAGGATTTGGCTATGGCTGAAACTGTAGACTAAGATTCACATTATTCAATAGCAATAGAGCAGACCCTGATCAGGCGATTCCTACAGGAGATATCTGATTCTGGTCTACTCGTTTCCCAAAGGCGTTAACCCTTTCAATCGGGGACACCCATGTACTGATATTTGCAAACAGTGTAGACCCAGATCAGAGTGTTCCTCTACGAGCGCTCTGATCAAAGTCTGCACTTTTTAAATCCTATGATCCTAAATAATCCTATTTAATCCTATAGCAAGGTTAAGCCTTTCATATTGAGTAGGACAAATAGTTAAGCACTGACGAACTATTCCACTCTGGCAATTCAGGGTTGAAAATCTTATAGGATACAGCTATTAAACAAAGGATTAATATTACAACAGGAGACTGGGATTTGAGTCTACGTACAAATCAATTTTGAAAGACTTTTTAACCATGTTAACTACAACTAAGAGAAACTGGTTGAATGTCGGAGTTGAATATTGAAATATCTCAGAATTACATTTACTAATGCTTTAGGGTTTGGGCAGATTTATGTACAGCGATCCCTCATTACAACGGAGGTTTTTGTTTCCAACCACTGTGCTGGTATAACGAGGTTGCCGTTATAACGAGTTTAGATATGAAAGGAACTATATGGCCAGTTTTAATCCATTTGCTCCCACGATCCCATATATGGGACGTAGGCAAACAGTGTATACTCTGATCAGACGCCGAATGATCAGAGTCTACACTGTTTGCTGATAGGAATTTCAATATAAAACAAAACGAAATTGTAAATTTAGGCCAGGTACCCCTTAGATAAAAAATGGACTAATCCAATATATGAACAGGGAATAATCCACTGGGTGCAAATGGGTTAAACTAGTACCAACAGGTGATTGCTTAATGCAGAACACTAGAGAAGCTTTTTACAGTTCTTGTGTTCTGCATTAAGCAATCACCTGTGCTATTGGCATTGCATCAATTTATTCAATGGTTGTTTCAGAGAATTAAGGGTTATTTTGTTTCAATTCCCACTGTCGGTATAACGTGGGTGCCATTGTAACAAATGCCGGTATAATAAGGGTTGACCGTAGATCCTCTTTTTTCAAACTCTGGTCTGTTTTATGTTGTACTTTCTTCCTCTTGGTATATGACATCAGTTGTGCTTCTGCTGTGGCTATGCGTTTTTGTACTACATATCCTGTCTGATTTTTTATTTTCCATTTTCGAGAGACCATCAAATTTCCGTATGGATTTCCGTCAAGGATATTACAGTACAGCCTCGCTGCAAAAGAAGTTGTATCCTGTCTGCAAGCACACTTAGCAGGCAAACGGTTAATCAACAACATGTTTTAAAAGATATTAATCATTTACCCGACACCTTTTTTACACCTTTCAATGTCATTGCAAACAGACAAGAGTTAGACCAGATAGTTGACTCTGGTAGGAGCCATCTGATCGGGGTCTACTCTGTTTGCTTATGAATTTATATAAATCTGAATCTACAGTTTCTGCCGCGGCCCAAGTATAATGTGTTCATGTTCCATTAATATAATTTAGTTAACGCTTTCCTTCATATAAACGCCTTTTCACCCGTTTGCAAACAGAGTTATCCCAGATTAGACGGCCCCTATAAGGCCTGCTCTGTTTGCTTTGACATGGTATAGACCTGATTTTACAGATTTTGTCAAAGCAAAACCGTTCCTTCAAAATTAACATTATAAAATTAAGCTAATGCTCGTAGATATTCATGTTGTCATTATTTCCTACATGAGCACTGAAAGGGAAAGGTTTGACCCTTTCCCTGCTTAATATTCATGTAAGAAATAATAGTAGACTATGAATATTTATAAGCCGAACTGTTACCATGGCATATCGAGGGCTTGGTGCAAAACTATTCTAACTCCTTCACAAAGTGAAGGAGTTAGAATAGTTTTGCACCAATCCCTCGATATGTACAGAGAAAGTTTTGGGATTGGTAGCAACTGTATGGTTCTATTATAATTCCATAAGCAAACAAAACAGACACTGATCAGGGGATCCTACAGGAGCTGTCTGATGGGCAAGTGTTAGTTTTGCAAAGACGTGAAAGGACGTTCATATGAGGTAAAAGGTCTATACATATTCGTAAAATTAATATTTCTTGCATGAATATTCATTAGGTAAAGTAAGTGGGTGTTTAAGAAAGGATCTACTGTAATTTCTCCATAGTTAGCTACGACCAGGTTTCTCTGATAACATATCCTATTAATTATATGTACTGTATTCGGTAATAAAGGCATTTTATATTTACCACGGCAAGACACAACACGACCATTGGTGTATAACAAATGTCTGATTTCAGAGAAAGAATGGCTTATGAATATTTGATACGGAAAATTCTTGGGCGCCACAAGATTAGTTACTCCGCATAATGATAAATTAGAATTTGCTTTCGAATTTACTGTTGTAATCTTTACAGTGTTGGTCATATATCTGATAGAGCCGCCTCTTCACGCCTTGCAAACAGGGTAGACCAAGATCAGATGATTCAGTTTGCTTATAGAATAATACATGATGATTATACAGTATCTTCCCGATTTCATATGCCATTATAAAAACATTATATGCTAATATATACTATTTAAAAGTCATAACTTGTTACATGAATATTAATCAGGTAAATGTTTAACCCTTTCCCTTATGTAAGCGCATTTTTACGCATCTGCAAACAGAGTAGACCCAGATCCAGACGGCTCCTATAGGAGCCGTCTGATCAGGGTCTCCTCTGTTTGCTTATGGTGTATTATAGATATGATTCTACAGCTTCTGCCCGGGCCAAAATGTCATGTGTCATTATAAAAAAAATAATCTTATTAATATTCATGACGTCATTATTTCTTACATGAATATACATCAGGTAAATGGTTAACCATATAAGCAAACAGAGCAGACTCTGATCAGAGGGCTCCTGGGAGAGACCGTCTAGTTTACTCTTAAAGGCATGAAAATGCGTCTGTATGAGGCCAATGGTTAAATCAGGTGTGGCGCCATTTTAATAGTATTGTCCCAACGGTTTAACCATTTCCCTGTTCTATTTAGTTCAAATTTCAATACCTACTGAATATTCATGAACAAAATAGTTATAAAGAAATTTAGAAGGTGAAACATCGTAGCTATTTTAGACAAACTGATTTATCAAATTTAAATAGCAATCAGAGTAGACCCTGGTCAGATGGTTCCTACAAGAGTCGTCTGATCTAGGTTTACTCTGTTTGCAAATGCGTGAAAAGACGTTTATAGGAAGGAAAGTTTTAAGCTGTCCTGCATATATTAAATATTGAGAATACCTGAATATACTATATATTTATATACATGACAAATAGTATAAAAGCTGGATCCATGCTTATAAAGCTTTTTAGTTGAGTCTGAGTTTGTTCTGAAGCTTTTGATTGGTCAGATTTGAGCCAAAGGCACGAAAATCAGTTTTAGGCGAGTCATATGCAGGTATAGAATTATCATGACAAAAAGGCCAGACCCACTGTGTCCTCTCTATGACCTGTGTCACATGGGCCTACACTGTTTGCAAATATAGATATATATTTCTACTAGCATACGAATAGTTAAAAAATCTTACGCGTTTTGCAAATTTCGGGATTTTACTATGTTTTTTCTATGAGTTCGGAGTTTAATGAGGAACTAGAGTAGGGCGCCGAGTCAGAGACGGGCGATGTCTACGCTGTTAGCCCTTTGATAACTTTGAATTAGCAAATAACGATCTAAACGCTTTTTCATGTACCGTTTCATCTGAGTCTGCACTGTTTGTCTGCATTTGTACGCATAATAAGGCTAATCACATAGGTAATCAGAGATGCGACGTTGGAAGAGAAAGGGTTAATGAAAACAGTGAAGATCCTGACTAAGTGGTTCCTACAGGAACTGTCTGATCTGATTCTACTCTGTTTGCAAAGGGCGTCACATATTCCGTTTTACAGTCAAAATATTACCATTTTCTTTGTATAAATGCTTTTCAAGTCTCTGCTCTGCTTGCATATGACATGACCTATATATATATATATAATTCTACAGTTTTGTCAGAGCAAAACACCCCCTTGAATTTTTACATTAATCCAGATAATAAATGTTCATGATGTCATTATTTCTTACATGAATATTAAATAGGTATTGTGACGTACTGACGGACTTTGATAGATCTCTCTGAATTAGATACGACATTAGGTAAAACAGTTTTGAGTTTGATGTATTAGGTGATAATTTGACCTTTAACCTATTACCTCATAGGCTATTTTCAGATACAACCTCTTTGAATAAATATACCGAAAAGGAGCATTATCTAGAGAAAAGGAAACATTTAGAATTTCTAGTTTGGAACCATTGTGATAAATAGAGCATTTGCTCCTATAGGAGCAAATGCTCTATTTATCACAATGGTTTCACAAAGTAACTTTTACAGAGTCGTCAATATGAGGGAATGGGTTAACCCGTCGTAAAAATGTGTCTGCTCAAGTACTACAATGACCGATCCAGCTCCGGAGAAACTATTGACCGATTGCTAGACAGTTTGGATCCTGATGAGACGTCGAGTTACTCGGTGTCTCATCGTGACCCAAGCTGTTTGCGAATAGCCAGTCAGGTGAGGTCGCGGATAGCCGGATAAGGCTCAGTCGTTTTTCATTGGAGCTGAAGTCTATTGATATATTGCTCTAAGATGGTTAGGGATATAATATAATTATTCCCCTGAATTGTAGAAACATTTTGTTCTACGAATATTGAACGAAGAACGAGAGAATATGAGCAATTTATCAAGTTAGACATATTAACATAAAATATCGAATATTGATACTAACTATGATCAGTGCAGATAAAATTGTAGCTCAGTTTTCTCCGTATGTTATATTTGTAAAATATTGTATAATTGCCAACACTAGTTTCCAACAGCTTAACGGTAAAACTTTGCAAACATTGTAGACCCAAATGAAGGGGTTTCTAGAGGAGCCCAGTCATCAGGGTATGCTGTCTGCCATGGTACACTTTTCTTTAGGAACATCCCTAAATATTCACCATAAGATTGACCTGTTTGAATTTTGGAATAGTCCATTTGAAAATTCGGCGTTGTAAGGGTTTAACATCATCAGCATTGCCCATTGGGACACTGGTCGTTATTCATTCATTTCGACGAAAGCGTGTGGATATGATGTGGGTGTCTTTATCAACCTTTCACCACATGAACATTCACGTAAAAAATAATGGCATCATGGGAATGAATTATACATTAAAACTCCTCTATAACGGCCACTAAATTGTGTTAATTAGTTGTTATTTAGGGCAGGTGGTTGCTTAAATCAAGGTGAAAGTAAAACTGAACGCTCCTATAGGAGCGTTCTGTTTTTCTTTCACCTTGCTTTAAGCCACCTGCCTTTTAACGCTAAATACTTCATGTAATTTAGTGGTCGTTATAGAGAGGTTTTAATATAATATATGTTAATAATGACATTATAAACACAATAACGTTTGGTTAGAATTATATCATCTATAGTATTTCATAAGCAAACCGATAAGACCTGATCAGCCATCTGATCCGGGTCTACTCTGTTTGCAAATGTGTCAAACGGCGTCTGTATGTAGTATATGGTTAAATATACTGAACGCAAGGTTTGAACTGATTGCACTACATGATGAAATATGGACATTTTGAAATATAGAAATTAATGATTAATGCAATATGGTAAATTAACCAAATGATTTCGTGTGCTGTCATATAAGCCGTTCTATCAGTCAAAATG